>CM049815.1:6102126-6547126 GCA_027422405.1 Ptychobarbus kaznakovi
ATTTGATTCAGTTAGGAACCTCGGGAGCGCGTATCGCAAATCATTTGATTCAGATGTGAACTTCGGGAGCGCGTATCGCAAATCATTTGATTCAGATCTGAACTTCGGGAGCGCTATCGCAAATCATTTGATTCAGATGTGAACTTCGGAGCGGGATCGCAAACATTTGATCAGATCTGAAATTCGGGAGCGCAGATCGCAAATCATTTGATTCAGATCTGAACTTCGGGAGCGCGGATCGCAAATCATTTGATTCAGATCTGAACTTCGGGAGCGCAGAGCGCAAATCATTTGATTCAGATCTGAACTTCGGAGCGCGTATCGCAATCAATTGATTCAAGATCTGAACTTCGGGAGCGCGGATCGCAAAAAAAAAATTGTAATTACTGTAATGCAACAACAAAGTATACCTATATATTTTATTTATATACTATATATACATCAGATGTGTATGTGTGTGTGTTATTACATACACACACAACACATTCGCACACTTACGCACACACGCGCTCACACACACACACACGCAGGCACACACACATGCGTGCACACACACACATATGGTAGTTCATTATGTTTTCATTTGAATTAAACAAAAACAATTTTTGCAAACATGCAAAAATATTCGTGTTCTTAAAAATAGAAATGTGAGAAAAATAAGAAAAAAATCCACCTATTTTTAAGACAATTTCATTTAACTAAGCACAGTTTACTGCCAAATAAAAAAATAAATGTTTTTTAATTACTGTAATGCAACAAAAAAGTATACCTATATATATATATTATTTATATATATATATATATATATTTTAATATATTTTTTTTGTCATTTAGCAGACACTTTTATCCAAAGCGACTTACAAATGAGGGACATTATAGAAGCAATCAAAACCAACAAAAGAGCAATAACATGCAAGTGCCTTATAAGTCCTGGTTAGCTAACGTAGGAAGGATTTTTTTTTTTAGAAAACTAGTATGTAAAATATAGAAACATTAAAACTTAGTGTTATTATACAGAAAAGCTAGCAGTTAGAGAATAAATATGCAATTGATAGAGGGTCAAATGTGTGTTTTTTAATAAAAGAGAAAGAATTAGATAAAATACATTAGAATAGAGAGTGCTAGAGTTATGGGTCAAATAAAGATGGAAGAGATGTGTTTTTAGCCGTTTCTTGAAGATGGGTAAGGATTCAGCTGCTTGATTGAGTTAGGGAGGTCATTCCACCAGATGGGAACAGTAATTAAAAAGTCAGTGAAAGTGATTTTGTGCCTCTTTGGGATGGTACAGTAATGCGTTTTCACTTGCAGAATGCAAGCTTCTAGAGGGCACATAAGTCTGAAGTAATGAATTTAGGTAAAGGGGTGCAGAGCCAGAGGTGGTTCTGTAGGCAAACATTAATGCCTTGAATTTAATGCAAGCAGCTATTGGTAGCCAGTGCAAATTGATGAACAGAGGTGTGCGTGCGTTCTTTCCGCTCATTAAGATTAATCTTGCAGCAGCGTTTTGGATAATTGTAGAGGTTTGATGGAATGGCTGGAAGGACTGCAAAGAGAGCATTGCGAACAAGAGTCAAGTTCTGGAGAGAAAGGGCCTGATCTTCTTAATATTATATAATGCAAATCTACAGGACCGGGCAGTTTTAGTAATGTGGTCTGTGAAATTCAGTTATCATCAATACACTCCAGGTTTCTGGCTGTTTTTGAAGGAGCTATGGTTGATGATCTAATTGGAAGGTGAAATTGTGATGAAACGATGGGTTTGCTTGAAACCACAAGCAGTTCTGTCTTAGCTAGGTTGAGTTGAAGGTGATGGTCCTTCATCCAGCTAGAAATGTCCGCTAGACATGCTGAGATGCGAGCAGCTATCGTCAGATCATCAGGATGGAATGAGAGGTAGAGTTGAGTGTCATCAGATAGCAGTGATATGAAAGCCATGTTTATGAATGACAGAACCTAGTGAAGCCATGTAGACAGAAAAGAGAAGTGGTCCAAGAACTGAGCCCTGTGGCACCCCTGTAGCTAGATGTTGCGACTTGGATACCTCACCTCTCCAAGATACTTTGAAGGACCTATCTGAGAGGTAAGAGTCAAACCACTGGAGTGCGGTCCTGAGGATGCCCTTTCTCAAAATGGGTTGACAGGAGGATCTGGTGGTTGACCGTTTCAAAAGCAGCAGACAGATCCAGCAATATAAGTAATGAAGACTTGGAAGCCGTTTTTCCATGGGAAAAAAATGCGGATTCGTCAACTCTGCATCCAACAGGTAGATCTGACCTGATCACGGGCCGGGAGTAAGGAGATGAGCTTATTGACACATATCTGATCTTGTAAGTTGTGCTCCTTTAAACAGAGTGCGTGTGATTGCGAAATCGAAAGTGACATTAAGTGAAACAGCAAGCGCTCATTCAGAAGAGATTCAAATACTCGCATATTGATAGCGGCTCCCTGATGCGGCAAAACTATATTCAATATTAGAATGTTTGCGGGAGCAGGCGATTATGGTCATAAATTAAGCAGGAGTGGGATAACGAAAACAGTCCCGAGCAGAGCTTTAATACAAAAATGCAGACAAAGAATGGTGACTGTGGAAAGCAAAAGCTGAATCCCGGACATTTTTGGCGATTTAGAAATCCCGGCCGGACGTATTTTGTTAGGTCCAAAAAGAGGACATGTCTGGGGGAAAGAGGACGTATGGTCACCCTAACTAGACAGTGTTGTTGTCTTCAGAGCCATCTTTATTGTTTGGTTTTTGCATAGACCTGCGCATTCACTTCTCTCGTAAACAATATGTGCGAGAATTGGTGGGTGGGGCTAAACAGTCAGTGAGAAGCAGGCATCGATCTTCTTCTGCGACAGTGCTTATCCACACCATTACATCATAGAGTAGAACATTCCAAAGCTGTCGATTTGGCAGACTGGCTTCAATATAAGCTGTTTTTAGACTAACAACAAAGTTTTGAGTTCTGACACTTACAGGATTTTTTTATAGCACAATGACCTCTTATACTGTATGTCAAAAGATCAAGGGAATTTTGGTTTCTCAGTTCATGACCCCTTTAATATATATTATCTAATCTGTATTTATTTAATAAATGTGCATATTTATACTACAACAGGTAGGCTTTATGAAGAACGGGAGGATTACAGCAGCTGATTTCCAGTACTATGCCAACTCTGGAAACACAGTAGATGAGTCCGTACTGGTGAGATGAATTGCCTTCCTGACAGAGATCAAAATAGTGGCCTAAAAGTGGAAGCTACTTTGCTTTGGCCACTATAGACAGCTGTGTGAAAATCATTGGAGAATATATAGGACGAAATTAATACTTTATCATGATTCTAATATTTTACTCTTCCAGGTCACAGAGAAGATCCTCCTGCATTCGATAACGCCTATAACATTCCAAACCTGCGTGGCCGATCAGCGGCCTGCAAGACCAACCTGCCCTCCAACACTGCATTCCGAGGGTTCGGTGTGCCCCAGTCGTTGAGAGTATGATTGATGCTGTTGCACTCAAACTCGGCTGTCTGCCTGAAGAGGTCAGTGTCACAAAAATATATTTTGCTCTTGGCCCATTTGCATCATTATGCAACATATATTACTAATGATCAAGTTAATTAACTAATTATTCATTTTTCATTCATTTTTATTTTATGTTTGCAGATCAGGGAGATAAACATGTACAAGGAAGTGTCCCTCACTCACTACAATATGGAGTTTGACCCAGAGAATCTTGTCCACTGTTGGAATGAGTGTATGGAAAAAGCTGATTTCAGGCAGCACCAGCAGACCATCAATCTTAACAAGCAGAACCATTTCATAAGGAGAGGAATTGCCATTATACCCATAAATATGGGATTGGGTTTGCTGAGGGCTTCCTCAACCAAATTACATTCTTCTAAAACTTGCCACAGAGTTTTTTATATTATTTTAAATGAACTCCAAATGATCTGTTGGCATTTTTGTGTGTTTACTGTACAACAAAGGCTGCCGCTCTTGTGCATATTTATAAAGATGGGTCTGTGCTAGTGAGCCACGGTGGGACAGAAATGGGCCAAGGTGTACACACTAAAATCCAACGGGTACCACTTCCAGCTTTCTGAACTTATCTGCAACCATTTCATAGTTTTTGGGCCGATCGTAGTGTTTTCTTACAGGTAGCGTGTCGAGAGCTGAATATTCCTTCTTCCTTGATCCACATTTCTGAGACCAGCACACAATGCGTCCAAAATACCTGCCCATCTGCTGCGTCCTTTGGTACAGATGCTAATGAAATGGCTGTGAAGGTATCGAACACCAGATTTTGAAACACCAGATCAGTCTGGACGACATGATTTGATGATATTGAAGGATTTATTTATTTTATCTACAGGAGGCAAATTTGAAGAAAAAAAACATAAAATGTATGTAAAACTTTTTATGCTTTTATCTGTTTTTTGGATTTTCAAAACACTTTTCAGATGCCTGCCAAATACTCTACAACAGACTAGAACCAATCAAAAAGAAGAATCCCAAAGGAACATGGCAGAACTGGGTAAAGTGGACATTTACATTTATGCATTTAGCAGACGCTTTAAATATCCAAAAAACTTGCGGTGTGACTTATTTCAATTGCATTCAGGCTCTTATGCGACAAAATGGTTGCATTTGCGACCGTTTTTAATCAGTATGTGCGAGTAAAAATTGATGGACAATGGATTAACTTGTGGATAGTGGATGGTCTGCGCTGCTCCAAAGCGTCTTCTATTAAGCGCGCGCTGCCAGGCACAATATGTAAGATCAGATTTCATAATAAATATCCCATGAAAACTGCTTTTTTTTCACAGTGTGACCATGGGAAGAATATTAAAGCCCTGCAGTTGTGTACTTACGTTATACTAAAAGTTCCAAGAATTTGTATAATTCGCTGTTTGTTTGAATAGCTGTGGAAGGTACAGGTTAATAACAAAATAATTACCTTATCCTCCGTCATAGCATCATCAAGCTTTGCCTAGAGGTTGCATTTTCAAAACAATAACAATTATTGTTTTGAAAATGTGACCTCTAGTGGCGAAAACTTACATATTGTGCCTTTAATTTTTTTTGTTTTTGATGTAAAATAAAAATGATGGGTACAGTTATTAATGCTACATTGTCTTGTATAGTACACATAGATTTTTTTTTACACAATCTCTTTAAATATAACAAAAGCATTTTTGGAGAAGATCAGTCTGTCAGCCACAGGATACTACAGGTAAACCTCCCAAATTTAATTTATAAGGAGCTTTTTTTTTAAATGTACTTTGAGACATTAAAGCAGCAGTTGAGAATGTTTGTCAACCGTGTGATCTTCAGTGCATCATCAAAGAAGCAAACAAGGGCTTAAAACTAGACAAAACATGGGAGGTTTTGTTTGATGCTTAATAAGCATTTTGTCTGTTTTCAGAGGTGATGATCTAGACATGGACTGGGAGAAGCAGGAAGGCAAGCCATACGCCTACTTCACATATGTGGTGGGCTGCAGTGAGATTGAGCTGAACTGTTTGACCGGGGAGTACAGGGTAAATACAGATACGACAAATTTGTTACATGTAGACAAAGCTGATAAAATTAGTAACTTAACATGTAGTCGCTTTGGATAAAAGCGTTGTAAATGCATAAATGTAAATTAAATTTTTCTGTTTGTCTAATCATTGTAAAACTAATCTGACATACTGACATGACATACTCATCTTTACTCATAGACCTTGAGTACAGATATTGCTGCTCATATTGGTAGAAGTATAAATCCATCCATTGACATTGAACAGGTAAGATAATCTCTACGATGTTTCCTTTCTTACTAGAATTGATCATTCTTTTATTTAATATCAAAATATATAATTTATGCCCAAGTGATTAATAGATATATGCGATTATTAGCCTTTTTTTTTGTTAATCACCATTGCCCAGTAACAGACGTGTTAGCTCCCCCTTGTGTCAGGTCCAGGAGTAAATTTTGAGAAAAAATATTTTTCTTATTTTTTATAATTATTCCTTTTTTTCTTTTCTTTTTTTTACATTTTAATAATAGCAATATCTTCTGTTGTCTCATTTATATTATATATATATATATACCCATATACACTACCGTTGAAATTTTATATTTTTCTTTTTTTTAAAGCATATCATGGTTTCCATTAAAATATTAAGCTTGTTTTCAAAATTAATATCCAGCATTGCATCACATTAATATTCACATAGAAAACATCACTGTCACAATATTACAGCATTGCTGTATCTTTGTTCAAATAAAAGCAGCCTCGGTAAGCATGAGAGATAATGTATAAGCATTTACTCATATAATATACACTCACTGGTAATTTTATAAGGTACACCTTGTTAGTACCAGGTTGGACCCCTTTTTTCTTTCAGAACTTCCTTAATTCTTCGTGGCATAGATTCAACAAGGTGTTGGAAACATTCCTCAGAGATTTTGGTCCGTATTGACATGATAGCATCACGCAGTTGCTGCAGATTTGTCGGCTGCACATCCATGATGTGAATCTCCCGTTCCACCACATCCCAAAGGTGCTCTATTGGATTGAGATCTGGTGACTGTGGAGGCTATTTGAGTAAAGTGAACTCATTGTCCTGTTCAAGAAACCAGTCTGAGATAATTTGAGCTTTGTGACATGGTGCATTAAGGCCTAAGTATACTTCTTTTTTTTACGCGTACGTTAGCGTATGCACACAGTCAGCATACAAATACGTTTGACGCATGCGCTTTGCACCAAATTGCAATACCTCTCCTGGCCTAGCTGGGCCCGTAGGGAGCAGTTATGAAGATTACAGTGTGACGAAGTACACGGAAGAAAAACTCATAGAAGTCTGGTAAGCACAGCGGAAAGGCTAGACGTGACCAAGTATTGCTGCAAGCTACCATTTGGGAAGCCGGACAGTGTCGAAGCTTATTCCGGAGGTGTGTGAAGCCATATGTTTATGCAGTTTTTCTTCAACAACCTTGTGAATCGATACCCCCATGGCAGTGTTTCCACCTTGCTGATAAACTAATTACTGCAAGAGCGTTTAATGCGCATGTGCGACCTGCGCATACAAGGTACGCGCGGTTACAAAAATCTGGGGGTGCGCGTACTATTCTGATGACGAAATTCACGTCATGCGCACTGTACGCTGTCCCGCCCGTATGTGTACAAAGTTAAGTATACTTTGGCGTTTATCCTGCTGGAAGAAGCCATAGGAAGATGGGTGCACTGTAGTCATAAAGGGATGGACATGGTCATCAACAATACTCAGGTAGGCTGTGGCGTTTAAGCAATGCTCAATTGGTACTATGGGGCCCAAAGTGTGCCAAGCAAATATCCCCCACACCATTACACCAACACCAGCAGCCTGAACCGTTGAAACAAGGCAGGATGGATCCATGCTTTTGTGTTCTTTATGCCAAATTCTGACCCTACCATCTGAATGTCGCAGCAGAAATAAAGACTCATCAGATCAGGCAACGTTTTTCCAATCTTCTATTGTCCAATTTCGGTGACACTGTGAGAATTGTAGCCTCCGTTTCCTGTTCTTAGCTGACAGGAACGGCACCCGGTGTGGTCTTCTGCTGCTGTAGCCCATATGCTTCATGGTTCGGTATGTTGTGCGTTCAGAGATGGTATTCTGCATTCCTTGGTTGTAACGAGTGATTATTTGAGTTACAGTTGCCTTTCTATCATCTCTAACCAGTCTGCCCATTCTCCTCCGACCTCTGACATCAACAAGGCATTTTCATCCACACAACTGCCGCTCACTGGATATTTTCTCTTTTTCTGACCATTCTCTGTAAAACCCTAAAGATGGTTATGCGTGAAAATACCAGTAGATCAGCAGTTTTTGAAATAATCAGACCAGCCCGTCTGGCACTAACAACCATTCCATGTTAAAAATCACTTAAATCCCCTTTCTTCCCCATTCTGATGCTCGGTTTGAACTTCAGCAAGTCGTCTTCACCACATCTACTGTAGATGCCTAAATGCATTGAGTTGCTGCCATGTGATTGGCTGATTAGCAAGTTGTGTTACCAAGCAATTGAACAGGTGTACCTGATAAAGTGGCCAGTGAGTGTATATGTGTGGTGTGTTAGATTGAGGGAGCTTGCAGGGTCTGGGTCTCTACACCATGGAAGAGCTCAAGTTTTCTCCTTCTGGTGTTCTGTACACACGTGGACCAGGCCAGTTTCCTCCGTCTGGTTTGTAGCCGGCACATCTGTACACACGCTCATCTTCTCTTGGTTCCACTTCAACCATTATTTTTGATTTTGTGGAATCCTTGTGGCCAGCATTCAAATCTAATACTACAAGATACCATTTTTTGTGTTTTTCCAGATCTTTCCTCACTATGTGATCTTCTTGTTTTGTCCCTCTGAAGCTATTTTAACGAAAAGATCTACCTTTTGCAAACCCAGGCGGGGCATGTCTGGCCTGCGCACAAAGTTGGCAGATCCATTTGTGCCTTTTGACCCTCACGTTCCTACACATTTTCCCATCTATTCTTCAAAGGACCATATTTAAATGATTCTTTATATTAGGTAATAGTACTCATTTTCTCAGGGTTTTTTTCAAGATTCAGTCCCTAATATATATATATATTATATATATATATATATATAAAAAAAATTCACTTCAACATGAAAACTTTTTGTGCGAGAAATTTATTCTGATTTTTTTTTTGCATTACAATTCTAATTTTATAAAAACTATTTCCTTTGGAATCTTACTATGAATAAAACGAGAGCAAGGAAGCACATGTGGTTCACTTCATGTCTTAAGTGCATTCTGTGTGTGGTGAAAAATTTAATACTGCACAGGGTCTATAAAAAAAGACTAGTTTTGATATTTCATGCCATATTTCAATTTTAATTTTTGGCAACCAAGAAACCACACCAGATCTGCAGTGTGTATTGTTCATAGATGGGTTTTTTTGTAACATCTTTGAGTTATGTAATACTAAGAATATAGTGTGGAAACGATTTGGAAAAAAATTTAAATAGTTTTTTTTAAAGCTGATAAACTTCTGGAAATGTTTCAGTTTCTTTATTAACCCACTAGGAAAATTCTATTCCAATCGGAGAGTTAAACAAATCCGTTAAATACAGTGAACTACAACTACATTTCTTCTACAAACTTTCTGGGCAGTTCTGTATTCAAGGTAATTTAAATTCGCTATTAAAGACTATTATTAACTATAAATGCTGTAAAACAAACAGACTGCTGGCCCGAAAAAATGCAGCACTCATTTCCATTGTTTAACTGGCCCATTCATGAAATGGGCAGCTAAACAGTTAAAATAAGTTCACTCCATCTTCCTGCAACCCCAGTTTATCAACACAAAAGCGGGCGAAATATTTATGATCACGGAGCGCGTCTGGTCATTGCGCCACACACTTCACAAAGCATTTGGTAATATTTCTATTCAAAATTACGATTTCTAAAAAATAAAAGCAAAACATTAATTCAAATTAAGTGCGAAATCGCCCAGCCCTACTTTAACCTGCATTTTGTAACCCATTGTGCTAACGAATTTTGAGAAACCTCACTTCTTGTATGATAAATTTATTTTCAAATCTAAGATTCGGGCAAAACGAATACTCTGCTTTCTTTTTTCCCTAGTAGGAACCCTGTATATAAATATGGTGAAAAATCCTTTAATCCTTGTTATTTGATTGTGATATTGAAATATATTAATATAGTTTTGTTTTTGGTAGGTTGCACATAGTGGATCAACTTCTGGACCAGCTCAGCCGTGGGCTCTGAACATATGAAAACATCATCATAATCCTGTTATTATGTTTTGTTCTGATTTAAAGCTGTTGTGTGGCTCTTATCAAATCACAAGACATTTATTATATTTAAACACAACAGTCACCTGATTTAACATCCAACTATTATCAGCTGTTTTGCCGAACAATGATCTACTAAACAAATGAAGCTCTGCATGCAGTCATGTCTCAAGAACAATTTATAGTTATTCAAGCTTATTATTAACATCTTAATTTCATCTCACATAAATCAGTTCACTTGACACTTAGGATTTGCTTTAATAGCTATTATAATAAATGTGAATTAAATAATCTGCATCCTACTATTGACTAAGAAAGTTCCTTATTGCTTTTATGAAACATTAACTGCATAATAAAAATATTAAGGAAGCTAGAAGTCCCAACATGTAAACTGAGGTTAAGAGTTTGACCTGATAGCAAGTTTATGAGCTCAAAGTATTTATGAAAAGGAAGTGACAGCTTGTTAAGTGAGGCATTACAAAGTTTGAATAATTTGTTGTTTTTCATCACACGTTGATGGCCCAGGGTTTGGTTTTTACTTTCCTGTCTGGTGGATTCTGTGTGAGAAAAAAAAAGAAAAATAAATGAAATAAAACAATTGTAAATTAGTTTTTATGAGACAAAACCAATAAACCTGAAATAATGTACAATAATATAAAACATTAAATAGTTTATATTAAATGTATTATAGTGGTATTATAATATATATATATTAAACAAAAATTTTAGAATTTTTAAATTATGATTATGCATTTACTGTGTTAACACTGTTCACTCACCATCCTGGTAAAGCAGTCTTCACAGGCCATACGTATCTTTTCCGCAGTAGCAGGAGAAGAAAAAGGAAAACTCTCGCTCAGGCCTCTCTCTCTCCGTGCGGCTGCAATCGCTTCTTTAATGGCAAAGAACAAAGTGCAGCCGAAAAACACAGGAGGCTCTCCGATCCCCTAAAAAAATAATAAAAAAATACCTTTATAACCAGTATTTCAACAAATAATGAAATTCCACAGTGCATAAATGTCCTATTTTGCACAGTGCTAAAAATCCCAGGATGTCTTTCGAAAAGAGTAAAATCCAGACCAATTCGCCAAAGCCTCTGAACATCATGGCCTCCTAACAATCCCAATAATCATCACTCTCTCCAATATGAGCATTCTGACGCAATAAATCCAGGTGGATGCTGCACATTGGTGGTGAATGAGGAGATACCTCCCTTACTATGTAAAGCGCTTTTAGTGTCTAGAAAAGCGCTATATAAATGTAACAAATTATTAATTACTATTATTATTTTGTTCAGAATGTCAGATTACTGAAGTAGAAGCGGTTGCAAATGTGTTTAATGTGCTCAAATGATTGAAGTCTGCTGTGAACCTTCCTGACCTGAAGGTTTTGCAATCATAGAAGCCTAGACGTAACTGATTATGTCTGCAATTATCACTAAATATTTCTAGTTATTTGCTATTTATTTTTACTTTAACAGCTTTGATTTAGTTTCAACTTCTTGTGTTGGCATTCAGGATTTTTTGTCTTACCTTTGAGGAGTAGATGGCGTGAGGATTGTCTGCGTTCCTCAGCAGGTGGACGTTAAGCTGAGGAGGGACGTCACACAGAGCTGGGATTTTATACTGAGAGGGACCCCTGGTCAACAACACACCCTCAGGAGAAAACTGCAACTCCTCTATAGTATAGAGCCCAATTCCCTGGACAAAACCACCCTCCACCTGTAAATGCACACATTTATTAACTGTAGTGTATGGTCACTGATTTACAGTGTATCTGAGGTACAGTAATAACATATCTTCCATACCTGTCCAACATCCAGAGCAGGGTTTATGCTCCGACCAACATCCATCACAATGTCGGTTCTAATGTTCTGTAAAATATAATTCCACGGACCACAACATTTTAATATTCAAATTGCGAACATGCATACATAACCTGAAAAATTGCAGCTTCATGAATCCAAGCTAGTGACACATCAATAACTGCTCATGAATCTTTACTGATATGAGATGTAAGTTCCATAGCCAAATTATAGTAATATTTATGAATATAAACAACTAAAAGACGAGTACCTTGTGATCTCCTGTCAAGCAGTCAATTTCCACCTCTGAACAACAGGCCCCGAAAGTAAAGTAGTAGTATGCGTTACCCTCACTTTTTCCCAGTCAACACTGGTATGGGGGCCCCTGGTACAATAAAATTATTGATTTAATTATCAAACAATATCTGATCACAGAGAACGGTTTAGTCTGTGGCTTAAATGTTTTGCTTTACGTTATTACAAGGTCAAGCACATACATAAAGAAACCTGTTGCTGACAGACTGATCTTCTGGCAATATGCTTCCACCACCTGGAAACATAACAGCAGTTATGTCATTCTTATTTAGCTATCCATCTTTAATTCAGTTTGTATTATGTGATTGAGTATTTAGATGTCACTCCTACTAACCAGTTGTTGCCAGGTGTATTGGGGATGTTTCTTAATGAGTGGCTCGAGGCGTCTCATTAGTTTCTCACAACCATTCTATGCAAAATAGTAAAATTTCAGGAATGAAAAAGACAGTCATGTAAATACTTGTAATTCGATAACTGTCGCTATACCTTGACTGCCATCCCAACAGCATCGGTGCCAAAAGATGCAGCGGATGGTGCAGCATTGGGCACGTTTCCTGTGCAGGTCTCCTTGATGTGGATCGAAGACATTGGAACCTTCAGAATGCGACTTGCAATCTGCAATTTGAATGTAAAGGTTGACATTATCTTGCAAGGGGCATATTTCATGTGATATTTGTATTAGGATCCATTGTTCAACACTGAGACTCATCGCACCTGTGTGGCTTTGGTGTTGATACCTTGACCCATCTCAGTTCCTCCATGTGAGATCAGAACAGATCCATCTTTGTAGATGTTTATCAATGCTGCCCCCTGAATAAAATTCCAAGAATATTGTCCAATATTGGATATTCTTAGTAGTAGTATTGACTAATACACCGTGAAAACCTTTAATGTGATCATGTAAACTAATCTGCGCCATTTTATGTGCAGTCTTACATGTTTTCACCCACCTGGTTATAGAAACCTTTAGAGAATCCAATTCCAAACTTCAGTGGGACAATGGAGATCCCTCTCTTCTTCCAGTGGCTGTGGGCATTAAACTGCTTGATGGACAGACATCGATGGGTGTAGTCAGATTTCTCGAGACACTCGTTCCAGCACCGTACCATGTCATGAGGAGAAAAGAGCTGCTTGTGGTGGGTGTAGCATTTCTCGTCCTTGTACATGTTGATGTCTCTCACCTGTACAAGATATTTTTTTTTTGCTTTGCATATTAAGAGAGTCGAAATGAAAACCCCAATTTTATCATGGTCTGATACATCAAAAGTTACCTCAACAGCTCAACATCACAAACCAACAGTTTTAAGGTTTTTAACATACAGTCTTTTGGTTACTTGTTCAAATTTCAACCCATTAAGACACTGTTTGAATTCTGTTTAATCAACTTGTCTTTAATCCCACCTGATGAGCAGGTAAGCCACACCTGGTGGCCACCTCATGTAGCATGCTCTCTATGATGGTCAACCCTTGAGGTCCACCAAAGCCACGGAAGGCTGTATATGAAGGTAAGTAAGTCTTGCACACCAGTCCACGTCCACGTAGATTTGGAATCTTGTAGCCATTATCCATGTGAAGGAGAGCTTTCTCCATTATCTGGTTGTAAATTACAAAAGATAGAAAGTATGTGACTTAGAGGCTGACCTATTGTACATGGGAATTTAAAGGGATAGTTCACCCAAAAATGAAAATTCTGTCATAAATTACTCACCCTCATGTCTTTCCAACACAAATTGATTGTTCATCTTCAGAACACAAATTTAGATATTTTTGATATCCGAGAGATATTCTTGACCCTGCATAGACACGCAACTACCACGTTCAAGGTCCAGAAAGGTATTAAGGATATTGTTAAAATTAGTCCAGTCTGTGACAACAGGTGATTAAAACCTTAATTTTATGAAGTTACAAGAATATTTTTCATGCACAAAGAAAACAAAAATAATTACTTAAACAATTCAAAAATTTCTTCTCTTCAGAATCAGACTTTGACGTGCGTTCACAAAAGTACCTTTGCCGTATGAATGTGTCAGTTGTGTTGCTGTCTAAGCAGTGTCAGAAAGCTCTCGCATTTCATCAAAAAATATCTTAATTTGCATTCCGAAGATGAACGAAGATCTTATGGGTTTGGAACGACATGAGTGTGAATAATTAATGACACAAATTAAATTTTGGGGTAAACTATCCCTTTAAGGTAACCTAGCTCAAAATTTCCAGAGATTGGTAATTTCTACATCTAAAACATTTCAGTTTTTCTTGTTTAAATCTTAAAAATCAACGTACAAAAGAGGATTCGTCTAGAGTGCACCCTCCATTACTGTAGTATGTGATATCAGCAGCCAAGATTATTCCATCATTCATGTATCCAACCTGTAGGAAAAAGGCAGGACTTAAGCTGTTGTGATGTTGCACAGTTATCCAGTCAAAATACTGTTACCAATAGTGACACATTACCTTGTACTTTCCCAAGAAAGGGGACCTGCCACTGGTGATTAGCATGTCATCTCCACGTTCTAGTACACATCGCACAGCACGGCCAGTCCTGTGGTTAAATTTGAGAGTACAGATAGTGTACTTAGCTTTAGCATTATGTTAAAAGCTACTTTCATAGCATACTATCTTTGCATTTCACAGAAACAAGTAAACAACATATTTAAATATAAGCAATAAAGGCAAATAAACTAGCAAATAAATAAGAGCCATTGTGTAAAAGGTACAAGTCTCATTTTGCCATACTTGTAAGCAGCTGTAGCAGCGATGGCGGATAATGAGGCAATCTTCATTACTTTACCACCAAATCCACCTCCTAACCTCTTCACATGACATGTGATCTTATTGGAGTCAATGCCGAGAGTGATGCCCACCACTTCCTGTTAAAATTAGGAAATTAGCCAAAATTGAGGAATAGACTAGTTTATGTCCATGGAACAATACAGACCTGAGTATAAGCTGCATGCTGACTGGCAACATAAAGCTCCAGTTCACCTGCCTCTCCCTTAGGAATCGCAATCAATCCCTGAGTTTCCATGTAGAAATGTTCCTGACCACCCATATACAGCTCACCTGTGAAATATATAAAAGAATGATAATGTGCATTGTATAAAAAAATCAAAGATTAGTTTAAAAAAAGATTTTGTATGAAGGGTTTCAAATAAGTTTTAGATTTAATTGTATAAACCCTCTAGGATGTGGTCTGCTTTCTCAAACCCTTCTTCCATATTTCCTCTTTCCAGTTTTCTCTTGGGATCAAAAAATGACCGGTGTTCAATGGCCTCCTTCATAATAAAAAAGAAAAAAGTTGTGGTGATTAGTAGGATTAGATAAACGTGCTGCTCCTCAACTTTTGTTCAGCACTTCATTATAAAGTCTTTTCTGAATATATACCTCTATAGTGAAAAAAACAGGTTGGATGTCCTGGTAAGTTATGGCCACCTGCTTGGCTGCTTGTTTGGCTTGTTCTCTGGTTTCAGCCACAATAGCACCAATAATCTGCCCCACACAAATGACCTGCAAAGGGTAAACCGACAAGACACAACATTGCAATATACCTGAAATGTAAAAGAAGCACTATTGACTAAGAAGTAGTAACAACTACTGCTGTATGTAGTAAGTAAGGCTTGAAACATCTAATCTGAGATAGGAATCATTCAGTATTTAGATGCATTTTTAAACCAGAGAATAGTTATTGTGTTACCTCCTCTTCAGCAAAAAGCTCCTCTGGGTTGTTGAACCAGAGTCTTCGATTTTGACCAGGAACATCCTTGGCAGAGATAAAGGTGACCACTCCGGACATGGCTAGAGCCACTGATGCATCTATAGAGCTGATGTGAAGATAAGGTTGAGACAAAGAAATTTGAATTTTCAAAGAAATAAAAAATTGTCCAGCCCATTCACTTAATGGATGAATTAGATAAACAAGATGGGGTACATCCCTTCGTTTTGAAAGGCTTTGGACTTAACAAAGTGTGTACTCCCTTTTGTTTACACATTAGTTTCTAGGCACTAAGACCCTATCCATAATCCCCCAGCAGACCCACCTGCTCAGGGGAATATAAAGTCCATGTCTGACAGCACAAAGACACCACTCAGCAAGACCCTGAACACCCACTGTGAGAAGACACAAATCCCCCATGCTTCTGCTCTTTGGCATCTCCCAGGCATCTTATTTCATGGTAAGATGCTATTTAGTCTCGGGCTCAAGATGATTTTGTTTTCTCACAAGTAAAATGCAATACTTCTACTTCCATAATCAGGAACCAAGCCATGAAGATGTGTTCATACCTCTGCTACAAAATGTTGATATCACTACACAGATTTTGGATTCCAACAATGGTGAGTCACCTAAGCTCAGCATTCTCAAGTTTCACATTAAATACAGATCTTCATCTTGATTGAAGGAGATCTGGTGTTTCCAAAACCAGAACATCTCTACACAGTGATATCCCCTACATAGACTGTGAACTGTGATGGACACAAGAGCCTAGCCGTTGTCCTTTTTGTTTGCAGCTATTTGACAGATCAGGTGCTACCTTTCACTCCAAATGCATCCGCTTTTGGCAGAACTGGTGGCAAACAGATGGTCTCCCTCAACAGGTACAGCTGTGTGTATCACGGCATCGTTCAGCATGAGCTCAATCATGCCCTGGGCTTCTACCACGAGCAAACCAGGAGCGATCGTGACAAGTATGTCAAGATCAACTGGGAGAACTTATCTCCTGAAATGGCCTACAACTTCCAGAAACAAAACACCAACAACCAAAACACTCCATATGACTACAGCTCCATCATGCACTATGGAAGAACAGCCTTCTCCATCCAGCCCGGGCTGGAAACCATCACTCCCATTCCTGATGAGACAGTGGAAATCGGACAGAGGCAGGGAATGTCCAACTCTGACATCCTGAGGATCAACAAACTGTATGGATGCTAAGGATGAGGAATAATTAAACATGTATCATGTGTCTGTAGATGAATAATGGAATGAGCTAAGTCTTTGTCTTGTGATGGTGTTCAATTTCTGGAATGTTTGATTGTGTTGGGAAAAATAAAATGAATCAAAATTATCAAATGTTTTGGTTTAAATATGTTATTCCATAAATAATGAACACATTTCTTTCCACTTACATGATCTTTGCATGAGCCCTGGTGCTGGTTACCATGGAAACAAACAGTTCTCCTTGAACAGATGGGATGTCATCATAATACACAGCTTCTCCTGTAGCCTGCTGAAGGGCAGCCTGGTGTACGTTGGGACGTCCCACCGGGTTACTAAAAGACTGAGTCTCTGGTACAAGCTGTAATTGAATTGGTAATGAGAAAGTTGTTTATCACACTTGATATAAAAATGCAAGCTTTGTTTTGAGTTTGTATCTGTGTAACTCAGGTCTGCCTACCTGGAAAGAATGGTTTCCTTGCGGCACCTCATTTTTGAAGGGTTTTAATGCGCTGAGATACTCCAATGGCAAATCATTCACGCAAACCTCCTTAAGAAAGAGCATAACAATTTAAGTCGGAATTAAGCAAATTGTTCTGCTTTTAAACTAATAATTGCCACAATCATACCTTTTGCTGGAGCTCCAGCAGCACTTGCATGTAAAACTTGAAAAAGAAGCTGAGTACTAGAGCCTTGCGATACTCTTCCCGTCCACCAGGGGCAGAAGAGGGCACAGATATTTCTTCTTCTAAGTGTTGTGTTCCCTCTACTAGAAGTTTCTCATCCCATTTTCTGCCAAGCAAAAATCAGTGTTCACTGACTGGGATGTTAGCAACACAAAATAATGCACCAGAATTTGTTAGTCTTCATTTAATGGCTAATTGTTGGCTTTTTTTCTAAGCAGTGTATTGTGTTACCTTCAGTAAAACAGTGTACAGTTTGTTCTCTCACATACAAGATTTTCGGATTTGATTTATGTAGACCTTGAGATGGCTGTACCTTCCCAGCAGCTCTTTACAGGTGTGTCTGGCTTTTACCAGAGTTGGTCCCACACCTCCAAAAAAAATATCCAGATTTTCCACCACATTTGTGTCATGTCTGAACGCAACCCTCATGCCAGCGTTCACTATGGAGAAGGCGAACTCTCTGCGCTGTGCCTGGCGAAAAGTTGACACAAACTCCCACTGTAAAGCACAGGGAATAGCGATTAGCTTTTCAGAATGGAAACAGAATTCCTAATGTATGTGTAGTCTAAAAATTCATTTGTGGTTAAAAAATGAAATAGATGGAATTAGCAATGACTAATAGTCTATTAGGGTAAGTGTGTTTGTTGAATCTTGAGTAGTTTTAATATAGGCTTTAGTTTTAGCATTAGCTTTAGTTTGTATCCTCAATTTTGATTAATGTACCGGTCTTGAGTGAGGAATGTCAATAGCCAGCAGAATCTCATCTGGTCGTAGAGCCGTTTTACCAAAGTCTGTGAAAAACTCCTCACTTAGACAAATCTCTCGAGCACCATCTGTATTTAAGACCAATGTAAAAATGTAATTCTAATTATAAATATTACTTTCCATGTCAAATATATTGGAAACTGAGAAATATTGCAAAAATGCAGTTATAGGAAATTATGTACAAATAAATTCCAAATATATTGGCATTACCATTAGAAACAATGTGCAGTGTGCACTCCGCTGCTGCTAGAATGCTGCTCAAGTCATATTTGGGGTTGGCGCTCATGATATTTCCACCAATGGTCTTGAATGTAGACAAGTAATTAAAACACAAATTTATCATCAAAATTACTTTTGGTCTTGCGTCAAATGTTAATTTAACAATACTACATTAGCTACAAACTTAATATTATTTTGTGTATATATATTTCAGTCCAACTCTTCCACTTAATTCCTCTAAGTGATTTGTTTTTGATACTCACAGCCATGTTGCGTATCTGTTTGCCGGCCAAACACTGTAATGTTTGAACAAGGGCCTGGTAAACCCTGCTTTTCTCTGTCCCGAGTTCCTCGATTCCTCGCAAGAGGACATCCTTCAAAACAGACAAACTGCATCCTGCCCCTACAGTTACGCCTAAATAAAACATTGTTTACTTTTGGGCTGAAATATTTGCTGACTAATCATATGAAAATGCGACACATTGTTTATCCATGATTTACCATTGTTTCTCCATTTAATAGCTCGAAGTTCTGGAATTCTTCCACCACCATAGATCACCAAAGGATGGACGGTTCCCTTCAGATTCATCTTTGGCCCTGTAAAAGAACAGAAACAGGTTGGTTGGTTGGTTGGATGGATGGGTGCATGGATAGATTAATTTCCTCTTGAAACCAACCTATGGTTGTGTTCCCAAACAAGAGAGGTGCATTGGGGTATTCGGCTTTCAGCAGGATTAAATCTTTCAGATCTGCTGGTGAAATCCACCTGACCTTTTCACCCTGGAAACAAAGTTGCTCAGCTTTTTTCTGTCCCATAATCTATTGGAACGAAGGGATATAAAGAAAATTAGTATCATGAATGTCCACATTCTCATTAGCTACCACAATAACAGTTTGCTCACCAGTAACTCTGGGGGAAAGATCAGATCCTGAGTTGGGTCAAGGGGTAAGGCATTATCCATGCTGAAAAGTTCTCCAGATATCTACCAATAATACCAGTAGCAGAAGAGTTATCAACCTATATTTACCAATCTCTGTCTACTTATAACAATAATGAGGTGTACTACTGTACTTAGTGATAATGTTTAAGAATGTATGTGTCTAAATATTATCTTACATCAGATTCGTTGTTTTGAGAATTGATGTTTTCCATGCAACATTTTCCATTTCCATCACCATTTTGGCAAGATATCATAGTCTGTAAAAATATGAATCATGTCACTATAGAGCATATCATTGTTTTCTGCAGTCAAACTCTATAGTTTATACTAATTTTCATGTATGACTTTTCACTGATTTGTGGATATTTTTGTTTTCTACTAATAGGTAACAGTCTGTACATCACAGAATGTTTTAAATCCATCAATTATTGGTCGATATCCAGTACAACGGCACAGGTTCCCTTAGAAGAAAGAAAACAGAATGTTTAAATTCTTGTTTTCTGTGTTTGAATTAATATTTCTAAAAATGTAAATGGAATCCATGAGTATTTAAATACCTCCTAGTGTCTCTCGAATGTCCTCCATGGTTGGCTGTGGGTTGTTTCTCAGTAACGTGTACATGGACATCACCATCCCAGGAGTACAAAACCCACACTGAGACCCATGGGCCTTTGCTATACGCTCCTGATGAACAACAACAAAAAATATCTAAATGGTGTGTTCTGGATTACCCATTCAATTTATCCAGTGGTGGACAGCAATTTAGGATTTTTACTTCGTTACTTACTTAAGTACAACCAAGTTAATGAAACTTTTACATTTACTTCACTGCATTCCAAAGCATAATATCATACTTTTTACTCTACCACATTTCATAAAAACATGTCATTCCTCGTTGTTTTGAACTGGAGAAATTGTCATGCACCACCAGACGGTGTCCGATTTGTGAAGGAGCTTTTTCAATGAGCCTGTTAAATTGGTTCGCAAATTGCACTGTATGATTCATTTACAAATTTTATTGAGTGCACTGCAGCTGTTCTTGACAAATCAACTCATTGATTCAAAGAATCCGATCAGTGTGTGTCTCCAGTTTACAATTCACAGAATTCACAAGTCTGACTCAAAATAAGCCAAGAATAGGAGATCCCCAGAGCTACTCGTAGAAGTTATTAAGGCTGAAATGTAGCATTTATTATTGTTAAAAAAATCATATTTAGGTCACAAGCCCAGTTATATTTAGGTTTAAGCCCACTGTATGACATTTTTGAACATAGACATGTCCGTATTTGTGAATTACCATCTAAATGGGGTAGGTTTTATAAAAAAATTAAAATGAAAAATTATGTTAAATTAACGGAAATTGCATCTATACCCCACTACTGTAGCACTTTCAAATTATGTAAAGGTAGTATGTAGTGTTTTTTTTTAAATGCTGACAACTTTTTACCCAATTTGAGCTCTGCTTTTATATTGTATATTTATATTTGGCAACACACATTTAGTTTTTCCTATATACTACATTATTTTTTTCACTTGTTTGCACACCTGAATTATCAGCAATTATCAGTATAAGCAGTGATATGGATTTTTTTGCAGGAGGAGGTATAAAAATGAGTACATAAAATTTCGAAATAAATAAACATTCATCAATCAGTACTTTTTACTTAAGTACATTTAAAATCAAGTACGTTTGTACTTTTCCTCAAGTAAAATTGAAAAGGAGTACTTAATACTTTTACTGGAGTAACATTGTATTAGGGTATCTGCACTTTTACTCAAGTACTTGATTTGTTTACTTTCGTCTACCTCTGAAAATACCTACTTTGAAAGATGATTTATAATTTGTGTGTGAAGGAGAATCATTTACCTGAACAGGATGTAGTTTAGTCTTGGTGCTTCCAATGCCTTCGACGGTCACCACGGCCGCACAATGCAGAGAACATATTGGCTGTAGACATGCATTTACTGACCAGTGACTGAAGAGCGGGTTAAAGAATATAAAACCACATTTATTGATGACTTTTTAATTTAAAATGTCGGTGACACTTTACAATAAGTTGTCATTTCTTAACATTAGTTAATGTATTAACTAACATTAACAAATAATGAACAATGCATTTATTATACTGTTTATTATCTTTGTTAATGAAAATACAGTTGTTCATTGTTTATTCATGTTAGTTCACAGTGCATTAACTAATGTTAACAAAGACTACTTGTGATTTTAATAATGCATTAGTAAATGCTGAAATTAACATTAATATTAATAAATGCTGTTGAAGTATTGTTCATTCTTAGTTCATGTTTAATAATATTATACACTAATGTTAACTAATGAACCTTATTATAAAGTGCTACCAAAA
Organism: Ptychobarbus kaznakovi; assembly: GCA_027422405.1. Lineage (NCBI taxonomy): Eukaryota > Metazoa > Chordata > Actinopteri > Cypriniformes > Cyprinidae > Ptychobarbus > Ptychobarbus kaznakovi. Next base: position 6,123,953 of record CM049815.1, read on the forward strand.
TGTAAGTTATGATAAAAAAAGAAGACATTTATCGACATCTGTATGGTTTGATGTAGAAAAACACTGGTAACCAATATTATGCTGTAAGATTTGTGATATGAGTGAAAGATACAGCACAGTATCCTGGATAGGGTCGTGTCTGGAGACCATCACAGTACAGGCCCCACATCCCCCTCCACCACAGCCGTACTTGGTGCCCGTCAGACCCACTGAATAAAAAAACAACACACTTTTTTCTTCTTCTGTAAGATATGTAAGTTACGGAGCCTCTAAGGGGACATGGTGATGGGAAATCAATGTAAAATAAGAAAAAATAAATAAATACATGATATAGTGCTTTTGCGTTTGACGCAAATAATAATATTTAGCGTAATATTTAGATTTTAAATATTATAAATGCATAAATTTAAGTATATCTAATAAATATACTAAATAGAGCATTGTCTTATGTAAATTATCGTACCTTTTCTTCGCAGGTATGCCAGTAACATCTCTTCTGGATCAGCATTCTTCTCCACTATCTTTACGTAAAATCAACAACAAAAATGTAAATAAACCGCCATTGCTCAAATTTTGTGATAACTATCAAGCCAAACAACATTCAGTGTGTGCCACGTGACAGGATTGGATTTTGGAGACCAACATATCTATCACACACACACTATCTATTTTGGTACTAGTTTTGACTGTAATTCTGGGAGAAATGTGGAAACTAGAAACATATTACAACAGACAAACAGCAGTCATAGTTAGCATGTATATGTGTGTGGGAGGGAGAAACACATGATGGTCTGTCTAAGTGTAGAAAATCATTTTCATGGCATTATACATGAGTTGATTTTGTTTGGCAGCCAGCTGACAGTCATGTGCCAAAATTCTGACATGCATGTTTAGTCACGCCATTTCCTTCTGGTTATTTTCAAGTTTGGTTATTTACTATGATTATGAGAAGATTAGAAATGATCACTAAAAGGATAGTTCACCCAAAAGTGAAAATTGTGTCATCATTTACTCACCCTCGTGTCATTTCATACCTGTATGAGTTACGATAATTATAAAAGAAGATATTGTGAAGAATTATGGTAATCAAATAGATGATGGTCCCCATTGACGTCCATAGGATTTCTTTCCCTGGAAGTCAGTGGGGACCAACAAGTGATAAGTTCTTCAAAATATCTCCTTTTGTGTTCAACATAAGAAAGAAACTTATACAGGTTTGGAATAACATGAGGGTGAGTAAATGATGACAACATTTTCATTTTTGGGTGAGCTATCCCTTTAGACATTTTGATATTTATCTCAATAGAAGTAATAAAAATACCATCTGAATCGCAGCTTTCCTTCTTTCGTGATATTACCATATTAAGTCGCAAACTAATTTCATATTGTACACTTTTATTTACGAACTAAAACAATCTTAAAGCTATATATTAATAATATTATGAGCCAAAAAAACAATTGAGACAAAAAGTCAGAAAGACTGTACCATTTTCAGATAAGACAAAGCACACATTAATCAAATTGAATGTTTGTGCCTTAAATATACAGATCATATAAAACATAATTTAAAACCAATGTCTGTAATGTAAACATACCTTCTTGCCATTAATGTAGAAGACAAGCTCACTGTTCACAGATACAGATGACATGATGAGTTAAGAAGGATCGCAGTGCTCTGTTGCTGGAGATGCTCCTGGTTTACTGACCATCAGCTGAATGAGCGACTGACTGACTCACATCACATGTTACAGGCTTTGCTTTGCCTTTCATGGTTAAAATACAGGAATGCGTAAAGAAGATATGCATGCAATGGGTTTTCCTCCATTTTTATATATTTATTCATTGCTTAGGAGATTTTTTCATTCACTCATTTCACTTCCTGCTCTCAGTCTCTCAGAATAAATTATTAGATGTAAAGACAATCCACAAAAAGGTTCACATTTGTTTAAATGTTTAATTATTTTTTTCCCCACACATTTCAGAAATACAACAACATCAAAAAGACCATCACCTTATTACATTATTCACCTACAGACACATTAACTATATTAAGTAGTCTGCATAAGCCTCATCTTCAGCATCCATACAGCTTGTTGATCCTCAGGATGTCAGTGTTGGACATTCCCTGCCTCTGTCCGATTGCCACTGTTGAATCAGGAATGGGAGTGATGGTTTCCAGCCCAGGCTGGATGGAGAAGGCTGTTCTTCCATAGTGCATGATGGAGCTGTAGTCATATGGAGTGTTTTGGTTGTTGGTGTTTTGTTTCTGGAAGTTGTAGGCCATATCAGGAGACATGTTCTCCCAGTTGATCTTGACGTACTTGTCACGATCGCTCCTGGTTTGCTCGTGGTAGAAGCCCAGGGTGTGAGCTCATGCTTTGATACACACAGCCTTGCCTATTGAGGGAGACCACCTGTTTGCCACCAGTTCTACCAAGAGAAGAGTAGCACCTGAGAGGAGCAAGAAGTAGTAGGGTTATAGCATTTTTTGGGACTTTGAACTAAGGAGTGATAAATATTTCTTGTTAAATCTGTATGATTGTTCTCACCCATCTTTATTCTCAATACTGATGTAGTCGGCCTGAGTTGATCTGGCCACAAAGCGGATGCAGGTTTTGGAGTGAAAGGTGGACAAAGCGTTTGTGATAACTAATTTGTCATTAAAGGCTGTAAACAAAAGGCCCACAGATTTAAAATGAGATCTACATGAATGATAGATATGTTCAATGATTGAAGGAGACTCACTCACAGAATTCACCGCTCACTGTGTAAGGGATCTCCGCTATGTTGTTAGAGTTTTTCTTCCAGAAACAGTTGTTGTTAAAGCATTTGAGAGCATTTCTGGTTTTGGGAAACACCAGATCTCCTTCAATCAAGACTTCAGAAGATCCTGTATTTGGATGACCACATTTTACCCCTATTTTCTGAAACACACTGATGAATGTACAAGAAATCTACAGGGTGCCTGACCATTGTTGGACTCCAAAATCCTTGTAGTGATAGAGGTTCAGGCTCTGACACAAACACTCCTTCAAACCTTTCCTGCTGGAGGCAGAAATATAAATGTTTAAATGTCTCATTTGAGGAAAGTTGATAATTTAAGGGAGAGATGGGATCTTACCATGAGAGGAGATGCCTGTTGACACCAAACAGCAGCAGCAGAATGGAGAGGGAGGCTCTTGTGTCCATGTTGTGTTTTGTTGCTCCTGTGCCGAGCTTTGATGTGGACTTATATTCACCTGAGTAGGTGGGTCTTGAGGGATTATGGGTAGGGTCTTAGGCCATCCAGAGACTAATGTCAGGAGGAAACTCTGACATGTTCTCCCAGTTGATCTTGACGTACTTGTCACGATCAGCTCCTGGTTTGCTCGTGGTAGAAGCCCAGGGCATGATTGAGCTCAAGAAAGCTGTAACGATTGCCGTGATACACAGCATCGCGCAAACCCTTCACCTAGGGAGACCACCTGTTTGCCACCATGTTAAACTACCAAGAATATGAGTTAGCACCTGAGAGGAGCAAAAGTAGTAGGCTGCTTATAGCATGATTTTTGGGACTTTGAACTAAGGAGTGATAAATATAACTTATTGTTAGAACGGTATGATTGTTCTCACTTTATCTGGTATTTACCAGTGAAAACTGTAACAGAAACTTACAATATTAGCATCTTTGAAAAAAAATCTGTATTTTCTTTTAGTATTTTGATTTTTAAATAATGAACAATGAGAAAAAGATGACTAACTTTTGTAAATTAAGAACAAAAAAATGTATGTATGCAATATATGTGACTGCCCTATTCGCCATTGTGCCCTGATCTGCCTGATCCGCCATGGGTTCCGGAATGGATACCGCTCTGGAAGCCTGCCGTCCCGTGATAGCCTGTCCTGAGGGGCCTCCAGAGCGCCCACCCCCCTCCTTGGTAGGATGTTATGTGGCACGTGGACATGTCTTCCGTGGAGGGGGAGGTAATGTAAGGCCTGTGTTCCTGTTTTGTGTTGTGTTTTTCTGTCTCATGTGCTCCCCATGACTTAGTTCACCCTCGTGTTTCCTTATGCCCATATTTGTTTCTGTTCCTGTCCTTATTGTGTTATTATTAGTTGATTAGTGTCCACCTTTGTTTTGGTAATTACCTCGTTTAGTGTCTGTTACTTAAGCCCTGTGTTTTCCATTGTCCTGCGTCATTATACGTTGATGTTAGCTGTAAACAATTAAGGCCCACAGTTACCCAATGATTAAAGACTGTTACGTTTATTAAAATGAGATCTACATGGAATGATAAGATATGTCTCAATGATTGAAGGAGACTCACTCACAGAATTCACCGCTCACTGATGTCATCTTCAGTAAGCTTGTATGTCAGGATGGATTGCCTCTATGGCCATGTTGGACGTTCTTTTTTTCTTCCAGAAACAGTTGTTGTTGAACGATGCCGTGATACACACAGCCTTGCCTATTGAGGGAGACCACCTGTTTGCCACCAGTTCTACCAAGAGAAGAGTAGCACCTGAGAGGAGCAAGAAGTAGTAGGGTTATAGCATTTTTTGGGACTTTGAACAAGGAGTGATAAATATTTATTGTTAGAACGGTATGATTGTTCTCACCCATCTTTATTCTCAATACTGATGTAGTCGGCCTGAGTTGATCTGGCCACAAAGCGGATGCAGGTTTTGGAGTGAAAGGTGGACAAAGCGTTTGTGATAACTAATTTGTCATTAAAGATCCTGTAAACAAAAGGCCCACAGATTTAAAATGAGATCTACATGAATGATAGATATGTTCAATGATTGAGAGGAGACTCACTCACAGAATTCACCGCTCACTGTGTAAGGGATCTCCGCTATGTTGTTAGATTTTTCTTCCAGAAACAGTTGTTGTTAAAGCATTTGAGAGCATTTCTGGTTTTGGGAAACACCAGATCTCCTTCAATCAAGACTTCAGAAGATCCTGTATTTAAAGAGATACATACTGATAAAATAACTGAACATATTTATACATCTTGACCACATTTTACTCCTATTTTCTGAAACACACTGATGAATGTACAAGAAATCTACAGGGTGCCTGACCATTGTTGGACTCCAAAATCCTTGTAGTGATGTCCAGAGGTTCAGGCTCTGACACAAACACTCCTTCAAACCTTTCCTGCTGGAGGCAGAAATATAAATGTTTAAAATGTCTCATTTGAGGAAAGTTGATAATTTAAGGGAGAGATGGGATCTTACCATGAGAGGAGATGCCTGTGAGACACCAAACAGCAGCAGCAGAATGGAGAGGGAGGCTCTTGTGTCCATGTTGTCTCGTGTGTAGAGATATTCAGGATGCTCCTGTGCCGAGCTTTGATGTTCTCTGTGCTGTCAGACCTGGACTTTATATTCACCTGAGTAGGTGGGTCTTGAGGGATTATGGGTAGGGTCTTAGTGTCCAGAGACTAATGTGTGTAACTAACGGGAGGAAACTCTGACCTCACCTATTAGTCCAAATCCTTGCAGAAACAGAAAATACCACTTACTTTATATTATATTGGTTTTAACACTAAAGTAGATATGCTGTAGTTTTTGTTTTCTTAATGTCCCAAAACAGCATACAAGAAGGGTCCACAGAACTTTGAGCACTAAAACAAACAAACAACGACCAACCCTTGCCGTCTCAGAGGAACTATAGTTAGACTCAACATTGGTTAATACAACAAAGAAGGAAAGATGAAAAAAACATACATTTGCACAAACATTTCCATAAATTAGCTAAAATTAGTGCTTCCCTTTTAATTTATGCTTCCGTTAAGACCCTGCCACTTAACAGAAACTATCAACCAGCAAACCCTACGTTAATCTTATAAAAAGCATTAGAGCATTAAGAACACAATAACAGTTCAAGTTCAAGTTCACGTTTATTTATAAACGATGTTTAAAAACAACAAGTGTTGTACCAAAGTGCTGTACAATTTATAAACATAATTAAACAGTATCTAAAATAACAACAAATTCAAATTCATAAGATACAAACAAAAGCATGCAATATAGACCATAAACAACAATATAAGCCACTATTCTCAGGCCACACCAAAGGCTAAAGAGAATAAATGAGTCTTTAATCTAGATTGAAAAGTGTCTAATGTGCAGTGGCGGCGCTAGAGCGAGGCTTGACTTGGCTATAGCCCCATCAGAAACTTTCTCAGCCCCACCAAGATTTCCAAATGATTTTCCAGTTTTTTAACTGTCGGTGTCACTCTCATTAACATTGAAAAATAAACATTAAAAACCTAAAATAGGTGCCTAATATGTGGCCTATAAACAATTGATAAAATGGGGGAGGGTCAAGCATCGCGCAAACTTTGCACAAGATAATGAATGTCAGTCAATTCACTAGAGAAAGTGAAAGTAAAAAAACTGACGGCTAACGCTGTATTAACGCCGCATATTCTCTCAGAGACAACAAGAGATGAATCTATTCATGAATGTATTGTTAATAATAATAATTCATAAATTAATAGACCTGTTTTAAAAAAAAAGTTTTAAAAACATTTTCAATGAGGAGTAAGCTAGCTTATTTTCTTATTCTCACAGCGCATCATGTGGTGATATGCCATGAAAGGATTGTGGGGCAATAATAATTTAATCTAAAAGTAATATAATAATGGCCTAACAATAAGAAGAATGTAAGAGGCCCAGATTAATTGGAAATGCTAAATCCTCTTAATATTGCCATTTTTATGCTTTTGACAATATCTCTGGCTATCATCTGTGGTGTTAGTCCATGCAGAGCTTTATAAACCAACAGCAAAACCTTAACATTTATTATGTATTTAACTGGTAACCAATGCAAGGATGTGAGAACAGTGATGGAAGACGACTTCAAGGTCTCTCCTACACAATGTTTAATAATGAAAAAATTCACATCATTTACATGCATTACTTTATCTGGTATTTACCAGTGAAACTGTAACAGAAACGTACAATATTAGCAGTTAGGCTTTTATTGAAAAAAAATCTGTATTTTCTTTTAGTATTTTTTTTAATAATGAACAATGAGAAAAAGATGACTAACTTTTGTAAATTAAGAACAAAAAAATGTATGTATGCAATATATGTAACTGCCCTATTCGCCATTGTGCCCTGATCTGCCTGATCCGCCTGATCCGCCATGGGTTCCGGAACGGGTACCGCTCTGGAAGCCTGCCGTCCCGTGATAGCCTGTCCTGAGGGGCCTCCAGAGCGCCCACCCCCCTCCTTGGTAGATGTTATGTGGCACGTGGACATGTCTTCCGGGAGGGGGAGGTAATGTCAGACCTGTGTTCCTGTTTTGTGTTGTGTTTTTCTGTCTCATGTGCTCCCCATGACTTAGTTCACCCTCGTGTTTCCTTATGCCCATATTTGTTTCTGTTCCTGTCCTTATTGTGTTATTATTAGTTGATTAGTGTCCACCTTTGTTTTGGTAATTACCTCGTTTAGTGTCTGTTACTTAAGCCCTGTGTTTTCCATTGTCCTGCGTCCGTATTATACGTTGATGTTAGGTTTACTGTGTGTCTCTACCTGCCTTGTGTTACCCAATCTTGGAAAATGAAAGACTGTTACTTTGAGTTTATTACCTGAATGAGTATAGAGAACATTAGCGTCATCAACTGTGAAAATGAAACAGAGTTCAGTGCTTATATACTCCAGGTGTCAAGAAGTGATTGGCCAGCCTGTTATAATGAATGATGTTGCATTAGATTCTTCCTAACAGAACTTGCGCTAAAAGCTTAATTTATCCTCAATAATACAGCACTTCAATGCTGCAATCAATCATTTTCTCAAACTTGACATTGAATTATAAAGAAAATATGAGTTTGTCTTGCAGTTTAGATTTATTTTTCCCAACACACATTTCAGAAATGCAACACAATTAAAAGACAAAAACATAACTCGACACACATTTTCATCTACATATTAACTATATTGATCTTGTGCATTGGTTGTGTGATATGTGTCATCTTCAGCATCCATACAGCTTGTTGATCCTCAGGATGTCAGTGTTGGACATTCCCTGCCTCTGTCCGATTGCCACTGTTGAATCAGGAATGGGAGTGATGGTTTCCAGCCCGGGCTGGATGGAGAAGGCTGTTCTTCCATAGTGCATGATGGAGCTGTAGTCATATGGAGTGTTTTGGTTGTTGGTGTTTTGTTTCTGGAAGTTGTAGGCCATATCAGGAGACATGTTCTCCCAGTTGATCTTGACGTACTTGTCACGATCGCTCCTGGTTTGCTCGTGGTAGAAGCCCAGGGCATGATTGAGCTCATGCTGAACGATGCCGTGATACACACAGCCTTGCCTATTGAGGGAGACCACCTGTTTGCCACCAGTTCTACCAAGAGAAGAGTAGCACCTGAGAGGAGCAAGAAGTAGTAGGGTTATAGCATTTTTTGGGACTTTGAACTAAGGAGTGATAAATATTTATTGTTAGAACGGTATGATTGTTCTCACCCATCTTTATTCTCAATACTGATGTAGTCGGCCTGAGTTGATCTGGCCACAAAGCGGATGCAGGTTTTGGAGTGAAAGGTGGACAAAGCGTTTGTGATAACTAATTTGTCATTAAAGGCTGTAAACAAAAGGCCCACAGATTTAAAATGAGATCTACATGAATGATAGATATGTTCAATGATTGAAGGAGACTCACTCACAGAATTCACCGCTCACTGTGTAAGGGATCTCCGCTATGTTGTTAGAGTTTTTCTTCCAGAAACAGTTGTTGTTAAAGCATTTGAGAGCATTTCTGGTTTTGGGAAACACCAGATCTCCTTCAATCAAGACTTCAGAAGATCCTGTATTTAAAGAGATACATACTGATAAATAACTGAACATATTTATACATCTTGACCACATTTTACTCCTATTTTCTGAAACACACTGATGAATGTACAAGAAATCTACAGGGTGCCTGACCATTGTTGGACTCCAAAATCCTTGTAGTGATGTCCAGAGGTTCAGGCTCTGACACAAACACTCCTTCAAACCTTTCCTGCTGGAGGCAGAAATATAAATGTTTAAAATGTCTCATTTGAGGAAAGTTGATAATTTAAGGGAGAGATGGGATCTTACCATGAGAGGAGATGCCTGTGAGACACCAAACAGCATCAGCAGAATGGAGAGGGAGGCTCTTGTGTCCATGTTGTCTCGGTGTGTAGAGATATTCAGGATGCTCCTGTGCCGAGCTTTGATGTCTCTGTGCTGTCAGACCTGGACTTTATATTCACCTGAGTAGGTGGGTCTTGAGGGATTATGGGTAGGGTCTTAGTGTCCAGAGACTAATGTGTGTAACTAACGGGAGGAAACTCTGACCTCACCTATTAGTCCAAATCCTTGCAGAAACAGAAAATACCACTTACTTTATATTATATTGGTTTTAACACTAAAGTAGATATGCTGTAGTTTTTGTTTTCTTAATGTCCCAAAACAGCATACAAGAAGGGTCCACAGAACTTTGAGCACTAAAAAAAACAAACAACGACCAACCCTTGCCGTCTCAGAGGAACTATAGTTAGACTCAACATTGGTTAATACAACAAAGAAGGAAAGATGAAAAAAACATACATTTGCACAAACGTTTCCATAAATTAGCTCAAATTTGTGCTTCCCTTTTAATTTATGCTTCCGTTAAGACCCTGCCACTTAACAGAAACTATCAACCAGCAAACCCTACGTAAATATTATAAAAAGCATTAGAGCATTAAGAACACAATAACAGTTCAAGTTCAAGTTCACGTTTATTTAGAAACGATGTTTAAAAACAACAAGTGTTGTACCAAAGTGCTGTACAATTTATAAACATAATTAAACAGTATCTAAAATAACAACAAATTCAAATTCATAAGATACAAACAAAAGCATGCAATATAGACCATAAACAACAATATAAGCCACTATTCTCAGGCCACACCAAAGGCTAAAGAGAATAAATGAGTCTTTAATCTAGATTGAAAAGTGTCTAATGTGCAGTGGCGGCGCTAGAGCGAGGCTTGACTTGGCTATAGCCCCATCAGAAACTTTCTCAGCCCCACCAAGATTTCCAAATGATTTTCCAGTTTTTTAACTGTCGGTGTCACTCTCATTAACATTGAAAAATAAACATTAAAAACCTAAAATAGGTGCCTAATATGTGGCCTATAAACAATTGATAAAATGGGGGAGGGTCAAGCATCGCGCAAACTTTGCACAAGATAATGAATGTCAGTCAATTCACTAGAGAAAGTGAAAGTAAAAAAACTGACGGCTAACGCTGTATTAACGCCGCATATTCTCTCAGAGACAACAAGAGAAGAATCTACTTTAACATATGCTGATAACGGTATAACTGTCTTAAAGTATTCCCTTAATATTTCTCTTGTGGCCCGTATAGTGAAAAACATGAGAAGAAACGTATTTTGCATTAAACAGGTTGTTTTTGAAAATCGGTGCATGAAATAACGCTGTGCTGAATTTTCATTGATGACTGTATTGTTAATAATAATAATTCATAAATTAATAGACCTGTTTAAAAAAAAAAGTTTAAAAAACATTTTCAATGAGGAGTAAGCTAGCTTATTTTCTTATCCTCACAGCGCATCATGTGGTGATATGCCATGAAAATTGTGCGGGCAATAATAATTTAATCTAAAAGTAATAATAATGGCCTAACAATAAGAAGAATGTAAGAGGCCCAGATTAATTGGAAATGCTAAATCCTCTTAATATTGCCATTTTTTATGCTTTTGACAATATCTCTGGCTATCATCTACACATGGTATGATCTAAATCAGCACGGTTATCACCCGTGTGCCCGTGTGGAAATAGTTTTATGAATTGTCGGTACTATCTATTGTAAATAGTTAGAATTTACCATGTTTTCCTAACAGTTGGCATTGAGTGACTGACACTTGATGGGTCAGAAAAAAATTACTAGATTTGTGTAAAAAAAATAAGTAAATAAAATAGAGATGACTTAAATAAAATAAGACAATGAAAAAATAAAACATCACAACTTTTTTTCATTTCTATATTCATTCATAAATTATGTTACTTTGTAAGTGTCGTATTTGACAGATGGCATTAGAAGTTATATTACTAATAACAGTGACATATGAGAAGTTTAATACCACAGGAAAAAAGTTAAATTTGCCTTTTTCGAAGCTGCTGTATATAAAAAAAACTGATAGCTAAAGTTAGGCATTCATTAGTTTCTCTCAATTGAATTAGTTTTTTAGCACCCCCTCTGAACTGTTAAGCCCCACCTAAGCACCCCCAACAAAAAAAACCCTGGAGCCGCCACTACCAACGTGGGCGAGGATCTCACGGCAACTGGAAGTGCATTCCACTGTTTAGGATCCGCAACTGAAAAAGCTCGGTCACCCTTAGTCTTTAAACGGGACCGGGGAACAGAAAGAAGCAATTGGTTACAAGAGCGGAGAGATCTTGATAAAGAATATGGTTTTAGGAGGTCAGCAATATACTGAGGTGTTAGTCCATGCAGAGCTTTATAAACCAACAGCAAAACCTTAACATTTATTATGTATGTAACTGGTAACCAATGCAAGGATGTGAGAACAGTGATGGAAGACGACTTCAAGGTCTCTCCTACACAATGTTTAATAATGAAAAAATTCACATCATTTACATGCATTACTTTATCTGGTATTTACCAGTGAAACTGTAACAGAAACTTACAATATTAGCAGTTAGGCTATTATTGAAAAAAAATCTGTATTTTCTTTTAGTATTTTTTTTTAAATAATGAACAATGAGAAAAAGATGACTAACTTTTGTAAATTAAGAACAAAAAAATGTATGTATGCAATATATGTAACTGCCCTATTCGCCATTGTGCCCTGATCTGCCTGATCCGCCTGATCCGCCATGGGTTCCGGAATGGGTACCGCTCTGGAAGCCTGCCGTCCCGTGATAGCCTGTCCTGAGGGGCCTCCAGAGCGCCCACCCCCCTCCTTGGTAGATGTTATGTGGCACGTGGGCATGTCTTCCGGGAGGGGGAGGTAATGTAAGGCCTGTGTTCCTGTTTTGTGTTGTGTTTTTCTGTCTCATGTGCTCCCCATGACTTAGTTCACCCTCGTGTTTCCTTATGCCCATATTTGTTTCTGTTCCTGTCCTTATTGTGTTATTATTAGTTGATTAGTCTCCACCTTTGTTTTGGTAATTACCTCGTTTAGTGTCTGTTACTTAAGCCCTGTGTTTTCCATTGTCCTGCGTCTGGTATTATACGTTGATGTTAGGTTTACTGTGTGTCTCTACCTGCCTTGTGTTACCCAATCTTGGAAAATTAAAGACTGTTACTTTGAGTTTATTACCTGAATGAGTATAGAGAACATTAGCGTCATCAACTGTGAAAATGAAACAGAGTTCAGTGCTTATATACTCCAGGTGTCAAGAAGTGATTGGCCAGCCTGTTATAATGGATGACGTTGCATTAGATTCTTCCTAACAGAACTTGCGCTAAAAGCTTAATTTATCCTCAATAATACAGCACTTCAATGCTGCAATCAATCATTTTCTCAAACTTGACATTGAATTATAAAGAAAATATGAGTTTTTCTTGCAGTTTAGTTTTATTTTTCCCAACACACATTTTCATCTACATATTAACTATATTGATCTTGTGCATTGGTTGTGTGATATGTGTCATCTTCAGCATCCATAAAGCTTGTTGATCCTCAGGATGTCAGTGTTGGACATTCCCTGCCTCTGTCCGATTGCCACTGTTGAATCAGGAATGGGAGTGATGGTTTCCAGCCCGGGCTGGATGGAGAAGGCTGTTCTTCCATAGTGCATGATGGAGCTGTAGTCATATGGAGTGTTTTGGTTGTTGGTGTTTTGTTTCTGGAAGTTGTAGGCCATATCAGGAGACATGTTCTCCCAGTTGATCTTGACGTACTTGTCACGATCGCTCCTGGTTTGCTCGTGGTAGAAGCCCAGGGCATGATTGAGCTCATGCTGAACGATGCCGTGATACACACAGCCTTGCCTATTGAGGGAGACCACCTGTTTGCCACCAGTTCTACCAAGAGAAGAGTAGCACCTGAGAGGAGCAAGAAGTAGTAGGGTTATAGCATTTTTGGGGACTTTGAACTAAGGAGTGATAAATATTTCTTGTTAGAACGGTATGATTGTTCTCACCCATCTTTATTCTCAATACTGATGTAGTCGGCCTGAGTTGATCTGGCCACAAAGCGGATGCAGGTTTTGGAGTGAAAGGTGGACAAAGCGTTTGTGATAACTAATTTGTCATTAAAGGCTGTAAACAAAAGGCCCACAGATTTAAAATGAGATCTACATGAATGATAGATATGTTCAATGATTGAAGGAGACTCACTCACAGAATTCACCGCTCACTGTGTAAGGGATCTCCGCTATGTTGTTAGAGTTTTTCTTCCAGAAACAGTTGTTGTTAAAGCATTTGAGAGCATTTCTGGTTTTGGGAAACACCAGATCTCCTTCAATCAAGACTTCAGAAGATCCTGTATTTAAAGAGATACATACTGATAAAATAACTGAACATAATTATACATCTTGAACACATTTTACTCCTATTTTCTGAAACACACTGATGAATTTACAAGAAATCTACAGGGTGCCTGACCATTGTTGGACTCCAAAATCCTTGTAGTGATGTCCAGAGGTTCAGGCTCTGACACAAACACTCCTTCAAACCTTTCCTGCTGGAGGCAGAAATATAAATGTTTAAAATGTCTCATTTGAGGAAAGTTGATAATTTAAGGGAGAGATGGGATCTTACCATGAGAGGAGATGCCTGTGAGACACCAAACAGCATCAGCAGAATGGAGAGGGAGGCTCTTGTGTCCATGTTATCTCGGTGTGTAGAGATATTCAGGATGCTCCTGTGCCGAGCTTTGATGTCTCTGTGCTGTCAGACCTGGACTTTATATTCACCTGAGTAGGTGGGTCTTGAGGGATTATGGGTAGGGTCTTAGTGTCCAGAGACTAATGTGTGTAACTAACGGGAGGAAACTCTGACCTCACCTATTAGTCCAAATCCTTGCAGAAACAGAAAATACCACTTACTTTATATTATATTGCTTTTAACACTAAAGTAGATATGCTGTTTGTTTTCTTAGTATCCCAAAAAAGCATACAAGAAGGGTCCACGGAACTTTGAGCACTAAAAAAAACAAACAACAACCAAACCTTGCCGTCTCAGAGGAACTATAGTTAGACTCAACATTGGAACAAAGAAGGAAAGATGAAAAAAACATACATTTGCACAAAAATTTCCATAAATTAGCTCAAATTTGTGCTCCCTTTTAAATGCTTCCGTTAAAACTTAACAGAAACAAGAAAACCCTACGTTAATCTTATAAAAAGCATAAGAGCATTAAGAACACAATAACAGTTCAAGTCAACACAATGTTTAATAATGAAAAAATACACATAATTTACATGCATTACTTTATCTGGTATTTACCAGTGAAACTGTAACAGAAACTTACAGTATTAGAAGTTAGGCTATAGCAATTAGTCGTATTTACTCAAAATCTTGTCCTCTTTAATATGAATTAGGCGTTCATGTGAAAAAGTTTTGTTTATGATAGGATACAAAATGGACTTTAATGAAAAAAAATTTTTACGTTTGAACTTATACACCAGAAAGCATCATTCACACCATCATTAACATTGATCTTTCTCATCTTCAGCATCCATACAGCTTGTTGATCCTCAGGATGTCAGTGTTGGACATTCCCTGCCTCTGTCCGATTGCCACTGTTGAGTCAGGAATGGGAGTGATGGTTTCCAGCCCGGGCTGGATGGAGAAGGCTGTTCTTCCATAGTGCATGATGGAGCTGTAGTCATATGGAGTGTTTTGGTTGTTGGTGTTTTGTTTCTGGAAGTTGTAGGCCATATCAGGAGACATGTTCTCCCAGTTGATCTTGACGTACTTGTCACGATCGCTCCTGGTTTGCTCGTGCTAGAAGAGGCTCTTGTTAAATTATGCAAGGGAATGTGGATTTTAGTGGATTAGTTAAACAAATTTAAGAACCATTTCTGAATCTGTATGTTTTTTTGACTAACAGGTGAGGTCAGAGTTTCCTCCCTTTAAGTTACACACATTAGTCTCTTGACACTAAGACCCTACCCATAATCCCTCCAGTAGTCCCACCTACTCAGGTGAATATAAAGTCCAGGTCTGACAGCACAGAGACATCAAAGCTCGGCACAGGAGCATCCTGAATATCTCTACAAACCGAGACAACATGGACACAAGAGCCTCCCTCCATTCTCTGATGCTGTTTGGTGTCTCACAGGCATCTCCTCTCATTAGTCTCCCTTAAATTATCAACTTTCAAATCAAATGAGACATTTGAAACATTTATATTTCTGCCTCCAGCAGGAAAGGTTTGAAGGAGTGTTTGTTCAGAGCCACCTCTGGACATCACTACAAGGATTTTGGAGTCCAACAATGGTCAGGCACCCTGTAGATTTCTTGTAAATTCATCAGTGTGTTTCAGAAAATAGGAGTAAAATGTGGTCAAGATGTATAAATATGTTCAGTTATTTTATCAGTATGTATCTCTTTAAATACAGGATCTTCTGAAGTCTTGATTGAAGGAGATCTGGTGTTTCCCAAAACCAGAAATGCTCTCAAATGCTTTAACAACACTGTTTCTGGAAGAAAAACTCTAACAACATAGCGGAGATCCCTTACACAGTGAGCGGTGAATTCTGTGAGTGAGTCTCCTTCAATCATTGAACATATCTATCATTCATGTAGATCTCATTTTAAATCTGTGGGCCTTTGTTTACAGCCTTTAATGACAAATTAGTTATCACAAACGCTTTGTCCACCTTTCATCCAAAACCCATCCGCTTTGTGGCCAGATCAACTCAGGCCGACTACATCAGTATTGAGAATAAAGATGGGTGAGAACAATCATACAGTTCTAACAAAAATATTTATCACTCCTTAGTTCAAAGTCCCCAAAATGCTATAACCCTACTACTTCTTGCTCCTCTCAGGTGCTACTCTTCTCTTGGTAGAACTGGTGGCAAACAGGTGGTCTCCCTCAATAGGCAAGGCTGTGTGTATCACGGCATCGTTCAGCATGAGCTCAATCATGCCCTGGGCTTCTACCACGAGCAAACCAGGAGCGATCGTGACAAGTACGTCAAGATCAACTGGGAGAACATGTCTCCTGATATGGCCTACAACTTCCAGAAACAAAACACCAACAACCAAAACACTCCATATGACTACAGCTCCATCATGCACTATGGAAGAACAGCCTTCTCCATCCAGCCCGGGCTGGAAACCATCACTCCCATTCCTGATTCAACAGTGGCAATCGGACAGAGGCAGGGAATGTCCAACACTGACATCCTGAGGATCAACAAGCTTTATGGATGTTGAAGATGAGGAATATTTAAAAATGTATCATGAGTCTTTGCTTTCTGGTGGTGTTCAAATGTGTAACCGTGTTGGGAAAAATAAAGTTAAAGTACAAAACAACTTAATTTTATATGTTTGTGGTTTTTATTAATGAGCTGGTTATTATTACATCATAAAGGTGATTATTTTGCAATAATAACAATTAACGTTTCCAGCAAGTATTATTGGCTTGGAAGATTTGTTTCCATCACAACTTTTCTCCACATAAAATGCTTTTATGCAACACTTGTCTCGTTACTTCTAGGAATAACTCTTTATTTTTTGGTTTGAAAGGCATGCTCTATGAGAGTGGGTCTTATGAAGATTTATGCATGTTTACAAATAAAGAATTTCAACAAGTTTAAAGCTATTCCAAATGGATTGATACAACTAATAAATAACCATCTCTCTTTTAGTAAAGGATATTTCAAGTTAAAAGTTGATGGTATTGAAATATGTAATAATAAAACATATAGTGCAATCAAAACATAAAATTCCCCTTAGAATGCAAAAATCTCTGATATTACTTGGAAAACAACCTGGGCAAATCCATGCATTTTTCACAAAATGTACCCATGTAAAGTAGCTCTGTCTAAATTCATGGACATTTCTTGCATTCCTATTAAAGTTTTGCTCTGAAGTGCCTTTCTATTTTGCAAAGAAATGTTAATTATATGCTATCTTTAAAATATGTTATTTGTACTTATACACACAAAAGTAAAATGGTTGAGTATGTCGTTAACTTTTATATTTTGCAAGGTAAATATTATATTCATAAACAGAAATTTGGAAAATGCACACCAAAATGTAATCTATTGTTATCAGAAATGGATGCTTTGAAAAATAGTCTAATGCAAATTAATAACAAAAATAATTACATATTGTTGGATGTCATGGAGACATTTTTTTTTCTGATATAGCTCCCCCGCTGCAATCTTTGAATATGTCCTAAGGAAAAAGGAAGAAATTTTGCACTATTATTTAGTTGTTTCTGTTTTTTATTGTTTTTTTATTATATATATTTTTTTTCCTATGTGGTTATGCGTTTTTTTATAAAAAATTTTTTATAATTTTTTCTCCTCAGAAACACTGTTCTACAGTTTAAGATTACTATTATATTTTGTGTATCTGGATTTACAAATTAAAATTCTTGTTATGTACAATCATTCTTCAATAAAAAAATAAAAATAAAAATAACAGGTAACGTTAACGTTAACGTTAAAGAAAACGGACATGAAATGCGGAGTCAAATATTAATCAAAGTGTCAGAGTGAAATTATGCATGTATTATTTTAAAGTATAAAAGTTATATATTTAGCATAAACTCCAAAATATAAATCACAAGAAAATTTAACGAATTTACGAATTTAACTGAATGCTTTTATGGTTTGCCCGTGGCGATAAAGAAATCACACCTCTCATTTCAAATGGTTTGATCCGCATTGGGCTTACGAATCACTGTCAGCAGAGAGGGGTGATCTGTTTTTAAACTTTCACGTAAGCAGTAACACGAGCAAATTATTGACTATAATTATATTGTATACCATCTTAGATTTTTAAATAGTCAAAATGATAGTTTTAAATGTACATTTTGCGTTATTTTATCAACTTGCCACCTGGCTAACCCCAGCACTCCCCTATAATGGACGGATCCATTATGTTTTTCACTTCTTCTTCGGCGCAGGCGCAGCAGCCTCTTGCCATCCGGGAGGGTTTTGTGTGTTGGGTTTGGACCTGCCATTGTCTTGCTTTGTTCTTGGGTTCAAAAAGCCGTTTTTTATCTGCATTAATTTCGGTAAGTCCTCCATATATTTTATTTAAGTATAATACGCTTTTACAGCTTAGTCTTGAGTTTTTGTAAACCCTGTTTTTTAAAGGATTGCCGTTTTTGGGCTCATGTTCGCGATCAGCTGTTTAAATCATGATGGCGGAGCTCGCGACACGATGGCAATTAAATAAAAACAATAAAATCTTGGTCCTTTCTGTTTTTTATTTAAATACTCTATTAATTATTAGCATCGCCCTCGGTTGTATTTGAAATACATTTAAATTGTGATTGAAGGGGATTTTTAAACAAGATTCGCACCGGTTAGGCCTCATTTTAGCTAGTTAGCTTTAGCGCGAGACCGGCGCGTGAGTTGCAGTTCAGACCTAAAATCAATCATACTCAAATTCTATTAAATACTTTTATACAGCAATATATCCATATAAAAGCATGAATGGGTTTTATATGAGAAATATTTACGTGTGTGTAATTTGCTCACGAGGCAACCTTACTTGGATTCATTACTAACTTACAGGTTTGACGTTACCTGGATCTGCAATTAAACCAGGTTATTAGATGTTTAAGTCGTTTATAAGGTGTTATTTTGCAAGTTTTCTATTAGTCTTATTGATGGCTCTGTTGGGTTTGGAAATGTCCTGCCACATCTACATGTGGTTTCTTTGTGTTTCTCAATGATATGAATCCGAACACATGTTCACTAATATTTTCATTGTGTTTTCACAGGTGTCTTTTATGAATAATCAAAAGCAGCAAAAGCCAACGCTTACCGGCCAGCGTTTTAAAACTCGGAAAAGAGGTAAGTAGACTAAGGAACATTTAATAACAATGTTTTAAAAAGCGGTGCCTCCCATTTTAAACTTTCTCTTGTTTCCTCGCAGATGAAAAGGAGAGATTTGACCCTACTCAGTTTCAAGAAAGTATTGTTCAAGGCTTGAACCAAACTGGCGCAGATTTGGAAGCGGTTGCAAAGTTCCTCGATGCCTCTGGCGCCAAGCTCGACTACCGCCGGTATGCTGAGACACTCTTCGACATCCTGGTGGCTGGAGGAATGCTGGGTAAGCACCTGTCTATGGCCCTGTCAATGCAAGAAGATATTACTGCAGATCAGAGATCTCCAAAATGGGGCGTGAACTAGGGCTGGGCGATATGAGCAAATTCGTATCTCTGTATTTATTTTTTTGGTTAAAAACCCATTACATTGTAACATTGCAATCTAAAAAAAAAGTAATGCTTTTATAGCAGAAGTTAAATTGAGTAAAATTGATTACACTTTACAGTTAATGCTATCATAGAAATACACTTGTAGGTTTAAAATTATACATGTCACATGTATTGTCCAACTACAAATATTTCAGCAAAATGTATATTTTAGTCAGTTATTGCGCTCCTATTTCATTGAGCTCCATCGGTTTCGCACGCGACGGTGCACTTTTTAAATGAAGTCCGTGGAGTTTAGCGGAGAATCGCACAGCAAAATGGAAACATTTCCATTTTAAAAGCCTCAAAAGCAGCCTTTCTGTCAGAGCATCTGACAGGATGAGCGCGAGCCGCTTTAAACTGAAACTATAGGCTACTATATCTTTTTTTAAAGCCCTTCAGATAAAGTCCCGTGTTGTATTGTGTCCCCAAATTGTATTATGCACTTTCTCTGCAGCAGTTCAGTCTGTCATCCCTATATTTTTCAGATGCGCTGGGTGTAACTAAATAGGTGCCATTGTGAGTTCCGGTTGGGGAGTTCTTTACCACGCTATTCAGCGCCAATCCCGCTGTGCAGTCAATTTCACTGGCTAAGATTAGGTTTAGGGGTTAGCATTTTTTGTAGCATAGTGTAGGAAATCAACACTGATTAACACAACCAGTAAAATCTTTAGAATCAGCTGTGGGGCGGAGTTTGTCATTGGAAGAAAGCCAAGCCCTAACTTGGAGCTCCCACCTCAATATGAAAGTGACAAGTGAAAAAGTGAACATGACATGGCCAAGTATGGTGACCCATACTCTGAATTTGTGCTCTGCATATAACCCATCCTAAGTGCACACACACACCCGGAGTAGTGGACAGCCATTTATGCTGTGGCGCCTGGGGAGCAGTTGGGGGTTCGGTGCCTTGCTCAAGGGCACCTCTGATGTGGTATTGAAGGTGGAAGAGAGTGCTGTACATTAGGGTTGGGCTGATCGTCCATTGCCGATGACTGACAGACATCGTGATTCCTTCCCTCCCCGCTCCCCTTCTTCTGCAATCCGACACATCCCACTACTTTGTTCGGAAAGGCAATGAAGTGTACTATGGAACCCCTAAAGGAAATAAATGGTTTACGAAATGGGAGGATAAAACATGTAATACTTTCTCTCACAATTAAATTGTTGGGTAATTATACTGTATGTACATTGTGGGCATCAGGGAGCCGCTAATAATATGCAGGGCATTGAAACCGCTTCCGAATGCGTGCTGTCATTTCACTTTCAAAATTCACGATTCCCTATATTACAGAGCGGCAGTTCTTACCACACATTTTACAAGATTAGATATTTGTCAGTGGTACTCAGTATCTGCAAATCATTCGTCATTGTCTTATCAGTCATCTCTCCTTTATCTCTGTGTGTGTGGAAAGTAACTTTCATGTGCTGTAATGTAACTGGCAACCGCTAGCTCGCGGGTAATGTCTCTTTAGTGGCTCCGTAGAACCAGTATTTGTTTTCATTGCTTTCTGCACACCCCTAACCCGCCTCCCCAATGTCATCGTCCATCACGATGTTTCACTGTAGACGTCGTCCGATGCCAATTTGTGTACATTCACTCACCCCACCTACAATTCCTGCCGGACCTGAGACTCGAACTCACAACCTTTTGGGTTACGAGTCCGACTAGGCCACGACTTGGAGTTCCCTCTCCGTTTGGAGATCTCCTGGCTGCAGTTATACCCTTCTATATCAATGGGCTGTTATTAATTAATTTTTTTACATTTAGTTTTACTGATTATTTATATATCTACAATTTTACTAAATGTTTTATTTAGCTAATGCTTAAGTATATTTAAAATTAGATGTTTTTGCTTATTTATAAGTAAAATGTTTTTATTACCATTTTCACTAATTTATACATCTTATAGATGCATGTTATTATGTTTTACTAAATGTTATAAATGTGAATACAATTAACTTTTTAAATATTTTACTAACTTAAGTAGTGTACATTTAAGTATTCTTTACTAATATATTATGTAAAAGTGTTTTTTTTAATCTAATTTTCTTTTACTCTTTTCTAATATTTATATATGTACATATAATTTAATATTATAAAGTGTGTACTTTGTATCTTTTTTTTGACTTTGCTATTGTTTTTGCTAATGGGTAAAATTTGTACATTTTTATTAATTTACATTTACTAAATATTACAAATATATTATGAAGCGTACATCTATTTTCTACTAATTATATGTAAATACAAATATAAAATTTATTTTACTAGTATTTGTGTATGAAATGCTATTTTACAAATATGTAACTTATTTTTATAGCCCCAGGAGGTACTCTATCTGATGACTTGACCCGTACGGAGTTCTGCCTCTTCACGGCAAGTGAAGACCTGGAGACCATGCAGGCTTACGCTCAGGTATTTCCACTTATATGCTACCTGACCGGCAAATGGTCTCGTTTTGGAGCTTGTTCTGAATTAATATCACCGTGGCGGGTGCAATTTGTACTTACTGGCTTCCGATTTACAAGTCTCCACATGTTCACCTTGTGTTGTAGGTTTTTAACAAGCTGATCAGGCGTTACAAGTACCTGGAGAAAGGGTTTGAAGAGGAGATCAAGAAGGTAAGCTAAATTGTTGAACTAAGGATTACACCATATTTGTTAGTCAAACAAAGTCTGTCGTGCATTTGAAAAGTCCCATGGTGTCATAACCTCTTGTTTTTCTTTCACAGCTGCTGCTGTTTTTAAAAGGCTTCACCGAGTCGGAGAGGAATAAATTGGCCATGCTTGCCGGAATCCTACTGGCCAATGGCAATATATCGGCCTCCATCCTGAACAGCCTCTATAATGAGAACTTGGTCAAGGAAGGTAATGACAGACCTGTTTAATCTCTCTAGACTATCAGTGGTGCTTTCCGAGTGAAGTTGTATCTGACTTGTCGTCTGGGTTTTATCGCAGGTGTCTCTGCAGCCTTCGCTGTGAAACTGTTCAAATCTTGGATCAACGAAAAAGACATCAACTCAGTTGCTGGTAGCCTGCGTAAAGTTGGCATGGACAACAGGCTGATGGTAAATATCGTACTGCTGCCTCAGCTTGGGATAAAGCACTTAAAAATATAGCTTAGTTGGAGTAATATAAGTTATGTAAAAATGTATATAAATATCAAAGGGTTAGTGTGCGAATAATACTTGGGTTATGTGTAAATTAAGCTATAAGCATTAAAACAATTTGAACATGACTTTTGGAAAGTAGTCTGTAAACAATGTTAACATTATGACTAAGCGATAATTAATACAAATGTTAACAGTAAAGTTTAAATAAAATTAAACTTGTGAAAAATAGAAATAAAGTGAAAATAGAAATGTTAAGTTGAAGTTCTAAGCTTACTAAAACGAAACTGGAAAAAATAAAGCAACAACTGGCAAAGCACAAATTACTTGAGCATAAACTAAAATGAACAAAATCTGAAGTTTCTCAAATAATACTGAACTTCTCTCATGCCACATTAATCATGCCTTTTTTTTTTTTTGCTCACGTTGATGTAACCTGTTCCTCTTTTGCCCAAAACAGGAGCTGTTCCCTGCCAACAAGCGTAGCTGCGAACACTTCTCAAAATATTTCACAGACGCTGGGCTGAAAGAGCTCTCGGACTTCGCTCGCAACCAGCAGTCCATTGGAGCGCGCAAAGAGCTTCAGAAAGAACTGCAAGACCAGATGTCCCGCGGCGAGACCCTCAAAGATGTGAGTTTCTGCCTTGTCTAGGACTTTCTTTAAAACTAAAGTGATTTTGATTGTAACCATATTTTGGCTTTGGAGGTTTATTGTGCCTGTATTTGACTTGTTTTATTTTCACCAGATCATTGCCTACGTTCGTGAAGAGATGAAGAAAACTAGCATCTCCGAGCAGACAATGATCGGCATCGTGTGGACCAGTGTCATGAGCTCCGTCGAGTGGAATAAAAAGGAGGAGCTCGTCACAGAGCAAGCCATCAAACTCTTGAAGGTATCTATGAGGTTTCTGAAAGGTTTAATGATCCGCAATACTTCCTTTTTATCAAATTACTGGTAGTAATCCTGATAACTCTTTGTAGCAATACAGCCCATTGCTGAAGGCCTTCACCTCCCAGGGCCTGTCTGAGCTCACCCTCCTGCTGAAGATACAGGAGTACTGCTACGACAATATCCACTTCATGAAGGCCTTCCAGAAGATTGTGGTGCTTCTTTACAAAGGTGTGTCTTCAATAGCTGGTCTTTACAATGCTATACAGAGGTTATGTCTGGTTAAAGTTTTGAAGATGTGTTTGTCTTGCCTGTAGCTGATGTTTTGAGCGAGGAGGTCATTTTGAAGTGGTACACAGAAGGCCACGTGGCCAAAGGAAAGAGCGTCTTCCTCGAGCAGATGAAGAAGTTTGTAGAATGGCTGAAGAACGCGGAGGAGGGTAAGCTTGCTTGTTTCATCGTCTTTGAAACTTTCAGATTAAAATGGTATATGTAATTAATTTTGTTTCTTTCAGAGTCTGAATCCGAGGAAGAGGAGGTAGACTAAAACACCATGTCAGCAGAATGTTTTGTTACAGAAGTGCTCGTCTTTACAATTTTTTTTTTTTTTTTTTTTTTGAAACCATAACATTTCAATATAATTTAAGGGCTTTATAACAAATGGTTAATTTTAACAGTTTTTTCTAATGTTAAGGTTTACACTTAAAATAGCACAAAAGTTGTGGTCAACCTTTGTAATTATTTACACACTCAAGGAACTTTTAAGTGTTGACACAGTTTGGACATCTTAAATTATTGTTATAATGATTCCTTTATGAATTGAAATTCCATTGAATTAGATCAGGCTGCCTTGTTTGCTTTTAAGAAGCCCTTTTCTATATGGTATCGATGCCTTCATGATCAGTGTCCACAAAGGGGAAAATGGTCACCTTGTCTCGTTGTGATGTTATTGCCAAAGGGTTAAGTCCTTCTCCCATAACATCCATCAGTGTTCTGTTCCCTGCCTATGAAACTGTACAGCACTGAAAACAAATTGCTGATCACCCTGTAAAGACCCTTAAATGACTCCCAACCTCTTCTGATGTATCTCCATCTTTGTCACAGATTTCTTTAATCTGAATAACTAATTTACTTTTTTTTTTTTTTAAGAAATAAAGACCTAGAAGGATATGCTTTGTGTGTAGCTCTTGTTTTCTGTCTAACATGCTGTTTTTGAATAACTGCAAAATCAGATTTGTCCACCATTTTAAAATTGCATGCAATGTGACTTCCTCTAGGGGCACCTCAAAACCAAAGATGATCCACTTTCAGAACAGGTTTCAAAAATAATTTAATGGTTTTAAAGTCCTGAGTACAGACATTTTTTTGTATTGTACAAAAATACTTGATTAAATAGCAGCTTTGATGTTTGGCATGTCCAAAAGACCACTTTTCGAAGAGTGGACAATTAAAGTATTAGAATACAACAGGCTTGTTCAAAATGTTTTAAAGGTAGGCCATATTATTGGTATAATGCCTTTTGACTTTAATTGTAAAAAATGCAAATATTTAATACGATTTACAAAAGCCTTGCCATATTACATTGTGGTACTTCCATTGCATATTTTGTTTTACTTCTGTATTGAAAAAAACAACTTAATTCAAGGAAGAGTCAGTCTGCAGATTCAGACAAACCTATAAGGTGAAGTTTTGATCTGTGAAAGACACGCAGGTAAACATTTTGGATATTAACAGCTGGTTGGTACATCTTGATGCTTACACAAAACAAAAATCTTCCTTTAAACGTTCACATCGCAGATGCAGTATCTGAAAATAAATTGTAATCACAGTAAATGTTAGGCTCAAATGTATTCCTATTCTGGTAATGTAAACAAAGTTCATCCGATGATGTTTTAGTGGTGTACTTAAGCTTAGCACATGCTCTAAGACCTTTCCTCTAGACCTTAGTCAACGTGTCAATTTGTGGAATACTTTCTGAAATCAAGCTGCCATTTTTTAAGCCTAGCAAGAGAGCGGCAATTAGCAATAGCCAACTAAATTCCCAGATGAAACTTCAATCTACTCATATCTCAAAAGACCACTGTCTCGTACACATTTTTGGTTCCATTTGGTGCAAATCAGGTGACAAAAAAATCCATGTAGACATCATGAATCAATATGGCTTTGTGCATGCATTTACATTTATGCATTTAGCAGACGCTTTTATACAAAGCGACTTGCATTGCAATTTAGGCAATAATTTTTTTATTGCATGCCCTTTGTTGTTACGGAGTGACCTTGATGTAACCTCTTTCTGAGTCTGCAAGGGTGCGCACTGTTAATCGACAGTCTACGCAAAATTATGTCAAAGTATGATCGCAAGGTTTTAGGGTAGGCTATTTAACATTTGGTGTCAAGGTCATAACCCAGGGCCCGTGTTATGGATCATGCATCTTGACCAACACCAGTTCCCAAGACATGCAAGATGTTCTCATTATGAATTACTTCCACCTATAGCATCCAGTCATGTGCCACTTGAACTTTCGAATACATATTTAGCAAGCTTTGCCCAACCCAAATTATCATGCTGAGGTTAGAATCTTGTTTACAGTCTCCCGAAAGCCATGTTGGGATCGTGGTCCCAGCGTAGATATGGAGTCAAGAGGGAGGGGATGAGTTTTTTACCCGCCGTTGTACTGACAGCGACCACTGCAAACCGCAAGGTTTCAATTACCATCATGTGATGTGCAAGAAGCAGACACAAGACTGTTTTTAAGGCGAGGGATGGTGTTGCTTACTATATCTGATACTGAAATAGCCTCCCACCAGGTGCAACTTTATACATATTCTCTGGTTACATTAACCAAAAACACAGTGGATAAAGTGGACACACATGCAGAAAAAGTGCAGATTCGACTCTCTTCTTGTTGCTTGTTTTGTCTGTCCTCAGAGATAAAAAAAAAATAATTGTCTCTGTGCAAGGCAATGTCTCTGTACATGTAAACATTCAGAAGTTGAGAGCTCCTACGTAGCAGCGGACAGTCGGGAGAACTTCTGCTGTCACGCAGTTGTGTGCTTTTCCTCATCTCTAAGCTGCAGAAGTACATGATAATTGAAAGGTGTTAGAATTCACACCCACACAACAGTCAGTTTACAATTCTATGCGAAATACGTAGGCATGCGTTAATGCAGTTAAATCACCCAAGAGAACAATTCAGGAAAAGGTAGAGGCAAGGTAATTCTGGCAAGTAATATGAAGTTTGTAACAGTTTCTGGAAACCTTCACATCTCAACAGGTGACAGTTAATAGTTTCACCACCTTCAAGTCCTTACCATTCTCCTTTGGTTACTCAAGCAGAAGGTACAGATGGGTCGAACCGGTGGAGTTTTGAGGTTGCTGTTGCTTTGTAAGATGTTGTGATATTTCAGACACGGTTGCCCATCCATGCAGTCCTCCCCTAGCAGAAGTACGTTGGCCAAATGTGAAATGTAGCTTGATGCCAATCGCAGGGTCTCGATTTTGGACAACTTCCTGTCGGCCGGCTCTGTAGGGATGAGGGTACGCAGCGCCGTGAAGGCAGTGTTGACACTGTGTGTGCGGTCTCGCTCCCGAGCATTAGCTGCCTGACGTTGTTTGCTCACCCCTGCAATTCTACGATGCCCTCTGCGTCTCCCCACCTCCCTGCGGCCCCGCATTGGGCTCCCTGCTCCGGTGGATTTATCTGAGCTTTCGCTGCCACTGTCAAGCTCATCAGGGTCGGAGGGTAAGCTCTGGGTATCATGTGGAAGATGCTCGTGCTCCCCTGCGGAGGACTTCATGGTGTGCAGAAACAGACTGGTAGTTGTGAGTAGTCCATGGTGTAGATGCTGGCTGCCCATGGTGATTTAAGCTGAGTGAAAATAGCAGCCGGGGGGCAGCTGCGTCTGATCCGGTATCCAGAGATCCTCCGTGGCCCCGTGGTACTTCAGCATGCCATTTCTTGAATGACTGATCCCTTACTGGATTTGTCCGCCACCATGTGGCTGTGGAAAAGGATGGACAGGTGGAGCTGAGGGGCCACCTGTCATGCCCCAAAAGAAGGAGGACGTTTGCAGATATATAAATAAGTGCACGCACTGACACACGTTCAGGGGTTTTGGTGTTTTTTTACACCTTTGGCCTGTAACATTTGGGTACCGGGTCCTCTAGGTGACCTTGTGCAGGTCAATAGGAAGCCAGGGCGGTGCCTGAGAAGACCTTTGTTTTTGTCCCTTCATTCTGGTCCATTCATCCCTTGCTCCTGATATTGTTTGCTCAACATTTCATGTTCTCTATGGCTTATAAAGTCTTTGTAAGTTATATAATTTGTTTGCAATAACTAAGCAACCTTATTCTGTTTGACCCAGCGCTAAATTTAGCCCCAAAAAGAGACTGTCGTCGTTGCCTGTAAAATTTGTATCACATGAACTGTGGGTCACTCCAAGTCCAAAAGGAGAGAGACACAGTTGGGATTTTACTGCACATAGGGGGCAGTGTTTAAAATCTTACAGAATGTAATTCAGAACACCTGTTTGACATGAGAATAACTGTGAAGAGAGTTCTTGGAAAAGCTTTTACTCAAATCAAGATGCCAACATCAATCTGAACTTCTATTTAAGTAACAGGAATCATTTGCTTAATTGAAGGTGTATTCAACATTGGTGTTCTGAAGTTTTCTAAAAGAAAAGCTATTTTGCCAGACGTTTTAACATCCACACCACCACCACAAGAATCATGTAAGTGCTATTCAAACCAGTGAGTCTTTTCTTCATTAGCTTTAGTTCATTTTAGCATGTAGCTCACAACATTAGCGCTGTATAAGAGTGCTCTCTTATTAGTCACCCTGCTCCTATCTAATGCCCTGTCTGATTGAACAGCCCAGGTGTGTTCCTGTTTCTCACACACATGTACTGTGGTCCACCTTTAGAGGGAGTAAAATTATCTGTTAGTGTTCACCATACCTATATTACATTGCTGCTTTGTTTGTATGGTAGTTTAGGCAGTGGTTTTACAAGTTTTGGTTTATTTATTAAGTTTAGTTACACTCTGTTAGGGAAACAATAATTTGCTTAATGACAGTTTTATCTATAATCAGATTCTATGGTTTCCTTAAACTGAATAGTAGGACACTAGGTTCATTTTTTTCAGTATTTACCACTAGATGTCAGTAGCACACCACAGGACATTGTTGTTCCATTTTTTTAAGGCAAGAAGCACAAGTAAAGCCTAATAATTGACAAGAATATACGTGAACTAATTAGGCATGAAAACAAAAATAGGTTTTAATGCACCGTTACCATATCAGAGGTTCCAGTGTGGAACTTACGAGCAATCAAATCTTATTGTATGCAACTTGTCATTGCTTCATTGAAACCTAAATTACTATTGACTTCCATTCAGCCATTTGGTAAGTTGTCCAAATTAATTATTCTTATACATTCACATGAAAGCTCTTCACTGATTTGATTAACCCTTTAAACTCTTCCTGAAGACCTCAATTACAATACTCGCATTCCCAAAGTTCATGCATGGATGTTAACAAGTGCATCCTCAATGAGCCGCCTGTGGCCCAAACATATGCTCCAAAGGGTGTGTTGTTTATCCTGACAGGATCGCCTCTAATCTTTAAGAGTGCCTGCTGGGATTCAAAACGAAGATACGCCATTCTAATCCTCAGATAGATTGCTTGGCACTTAAATTTGCAGGTGAAAGATCCTGGTAAGTTGCAGAAGTCAGGCATTGGCTTATAGCGATGGTTTCCTGGGTACCCGACTTCGTGGAAGCAAGCAGAGCATGAAACAATTCATATTTTCATTGAACGGTTTTGCAGTTCCAAGTTTACATAGACAATATGACATAGTTTACAATCCAGTTCCAGTTGAACGAAGGTGAGTGCCAATTAGTATTTTAAAGGCTTAATTTCCTATGGAGCAAGATTATAAAGCTCTGTGCACAACTTTTAAGCACCTGTTTTAAAACTTTGTTGGAAAGAGTGTAATTAGATTCTCAAATTATAACACTTTCAAAGCCCAAACGAAACCTGCAGAGTCTCTGACAGTTTTCTCTCTCGGGTTCTGGAGTGCTCTTACATACAGGTCACCATACAAAGGACACCCCGTCCACCTAACACATAGATCCACACTCTTTAA
Source organism: Ptychobarbus kaznakovi (assembly GCA_027422405.1). Taxonomy (NCBI): domain Eukaryota; kingdom Metazoa; phylum Chordata; class Actinopteri; order Cypriniformes; family Cyprinidae; genus Ptychobarbus; species Ptychobarbus kaznakovi. The sequence goes on from CM049815.1 coordinate 6,153,482, forward strand.
AAGCAACTAATCTATTTTGAAACCATGCCATAAAACATAATCCAAATGCTAAGGCGAATTGAAAATCATGTCTGTGAAATGCTGGTCCACTGAACGGCGGCACCAAGAGACCGTTAGCATCTTGTTACTAAATAATTTGAGAAGTCCATACATCAACGGAGAGAAGAATGCCATTTCACCAGAAAAAAATAAGATAAACGAAAATAAACACATACACAGATGTATCATTCACAATAAGATAAAAAACATGCATTTAGAAAATAATTAGGCTAATTTTCCCTGGACTACTTTAACATCCTCCTCTAGAAAGCGCATCTTGGATGAGAAAATGGAATGAACAATGAAAGCATTAACAAAAGATTTAATGAATTCTGATGTTTTGCTGGTTTTAATTTTGTTTGTGTCACTCTAAAGTTATAGAGTTCAAAAGCAACTGCGTAACAGGAACAACCCATTGAACAGAACAAAAGACAGACAGAGAATTGAAGGGACTGAGTGGGAGATCATATAATAAGGTAAAGAAACATATGATAGTCCAGCGCAGATGAGAGACACTCTCTATGCTTTCATTTCTCTTGCTCGGCTGGATAACCTTATGAGGGTCTCTCTAGTGCCCTTGCTGACCATTAAAGGCAACTAATTGGAGCCCAGGGACAGACAGCTCTGAGGGCTGTAGAAACCTCTCAAAGAAAAGAGTTCCCAGAGAAGATCTCTACAAGGAAAAAAAGTAAATACTACTGCAGTTTAGGACCCTAGTCCACCATGTACCTTCTTGCTACTCCAACTTTTTCCAAAAGGAAAAAGCAAGGCAAAAAAGTCTGAGGTGATGGGTTTCTGGGATATATGGTTTACTCTGAGTCATCATGCTTGAGAGATCTGAACTGTGGCCAGAAAACTGCACTCCTTTCTTCTCAGCTTTTCACTTTTCTCCTCTAATATCCTGTGCGGTGGTCTTAACTTGTAGTAAAAGTATAGTAACCATGTTTCTTTTGGCATATTGATTACCATTTGTATAACCACAGTTTTACTATACAAATACCATGGTTAATTTGTGGTTACTAACTATAGTAACCATGTCTTTTTGATTTTATTTGTGGTAAAACCATGTTTAATTTTTGTTAGGGAAGAGACAGCATGGACTTAGTTTTAGCAGATTTGTACACATACATGTGTAGCTACGTGAACAGCCTCTTAAACACCACTAATCGGATCTCAGACTAGCATACAATGACATTTAGAAGCAACTTCTTCATTTATCTTTCTGAATGAATGGTGCATTCAGGAATAATATAGAGCTAGCTGGTAATTAACGCAAAATAAACCCAGACATGGTGATCAGGACCTTGGCATAAAGCTGATGGCTCTTGTAGCACTGAAGGGGTTTATTTTACGCTAACGGGTGGCTAACTGCTGGCACAACTATTTACAACTTAAACAAATAAATACAAGGTCAGGTAAGTAATGTAACTTGTTTAGATAAGCTAATTTACAACATTTACATTTATATTTATTCATTTAGCAGACACTTTTTTTATTTAAAGCATTTTAGAAATGAGGAAAACAACCAACACAATAACACAAATTTAGCTTAATGCTTGTGCTAATCTGCAATCCGAGCTAACATATTTAGTGAGAAAGTAACATGTCTTCATCATTTTTAAGTTATTTTGCATCCTCTTTGTTTCTTACCATTTTCTTGTTTCTTCCAAGCAGTGTTGAGGCTCTGCAAGCGGTAACTGGTTTGAGAGATAACGTAAGTTGCTAACTGCTAATCGGCCAAGACCATAGAAAACAATGTGTTGCTGATTAGTAAAATATCTCGCCGCATGACTCATGTCAAGTTCAAATAATAGATCAAATTAAGCTCATCATCTTTCAATATGACCTATAGGCAAGAAAAATGTGATTAGAGAGAGTATCTAGCATTAACTGGACAATCCCCAACAGCTTTAATTATGACACATGGAGTGAGATTCACAGCTTGACAAAAAGGTGTTAGAAAGCTGTCATCATTCTCTTCAGCATAGTTATCACATCTCAACATGCTAAATAACAACACTGACTGAGGTAAGAATACAAATCTATGGCTTAACCTTCCTCTTTATTTAAAAGAGACCTTGAGACTATTAAAGCAATAATGAGAGGTGGTGTGTTATAATACAAAGTGAAGCTGATTAGCTAAAACTCCTGTTAAATGACTGTAATTTACAGCCTCTCATGTCATATTTCTATTATTAAATGCTTCAACTGAAGTATCATAAAGACACAAGTGTTTAGTAATTAATACTAAGTACATAATACAAATATAATACATTAGCTTAACTATTTACTATTGAATTTTCTAAATGTAATAAGCATAAACCAGAGAACCACAGTTATATGGCTTCTCTTAAAATGAAGCATATGTGTACTGAAATAATGATGTGCGTGATTCATGCACATGGCTGATTAATATCAACTTAGATGCATACCCAGAGGATATTTATTTATTTATTTATTTTAAAAGAAGACTTTATAGCTAAATTCCTTTATCAAGATCACATTATAATGATACATTTCTAAGAGCTAAAGGACATACTGTCAGCAATTTGTTGAATATATATATATATATATATATATATCATTATAGGTCAAGACGTCATATGAAGTAATTTATCAAAAATAATAAATAAGCTAAATAATGAATAGCCTACAATAGGTGTGTATGATACTGTATTGACAATAATTTGTATAATTTAATTGGGCTATATCAATTAAATATCATACAGAAACACTACCTTTTATGTTTAATATCTTTTATTTCTTTTAGTATGAATATTTTAATATTTTTGGGGTGAAATGTGGCTCAGACATTAATTTGGTAACATATTCCCACTCAGACCATTTATTATGTAACGTAATCGAACACCACTCTCGACTAACATAATAAAACAACTCTGCCATCTTTCAATCTGTGTTAATATTAATTTAGTCTTTGTAAGAGAAACAATATGCTGATTGAAAGACATAACGCGAGAGACTGTTTTGTTCTACAGTTTAGCTTCAAAACCACTAAGATCAGAGCAAAAGAACAGACTTTGTGCATATGTTGCTTGTTTCTTTTGCACCCGCTCAAATTAATATTTAATGCACACACACTTTACTATCTCTCTATGGACGTGTCTGCCGAGGGCTGTCTGTCAGTAATTGACTGGCCTTGGTGGAGTCTAAAGTATTACGATTAAAATCCAGATTGCAGTTTTTTCCCCATAATCCTCGTGTTCCTATTCCCACTCTGTGGAAGTTCACACCACCTGTGGCGGTAATCTACAACCTGAGCCTGACAGTGAGATGATGAAATTCTTTGTCAGGCCGTCTTAGCGGGAGGTACGAGGCAGGGAGCTACGCCTCTCCGTGGAAACACACACACGTTCAGTCACACACATGGGCGGACACATTGGTAAGGTGCTTAAAGTTGTGAACTTGTTGAATTATCTTACCGTGCAGGAATTCTCGATGTCTTTAATTGAAGAGTTATCTGAAAATCCCGTATGACTTTCCGTAATACTTCGTAAAAGTTCGAAAGCCCTGTGCGATGACAGGTAGACCTTAAAGAGGAAGTTATCCTATGAATTACTACTCTTTAATCACATACACTTTATAATCCACCTTATTTTTAACGTAATAGTGGGTGCGGTCATTTTGTAACGTGAATGTGCGAAACTTCCGATGTCATTTGCTTCAGTGATTTTAGCTGTTATGGTGCTTGATATTGCAAACTGGTGTCATATTGTTAAGTTATTATCATAATCACAAACATTGGTTTGTAGCACATTGTTTACTGCACTTTATTATTCTAGTTACCCTTATAAAATTAGGCCTGGTATAACCATGGTTGTAGTAAAAGTGTAGTATTAGGCCTGGTATAACCATGGTTGTAGTAAAAGTGTAGTATTAGGCCTGGTATAACCAAATTAGACCTGGTATAACCATGGTTGTAGTAAAAGTGTAGTATTAGGCCTGGTATAACCAAATTAGGCCTGGTATAACCATGGTTGTAGTAAAAGTGTAGTATTAGGCCTGGTATAACCAAATTAGGCCTGGTATAACCATGGTTGTAGTAAAAGTGTAGTATTAGGCCTGGTATAACCATGGTTGTAGTAAAAGTGTAGTATTAGGCCTGGTATAACCAAATTAGGCCTGGTATAACCATGGTTGTAGTAAAAGTGTAGTATTAGGCCTGGTATAACCAAATTAGACCTGGTATAACCATGGTTGTAGTAAAAGTGTAGTATTAGGCCTGGTATAACCAAATTAGGCCTGGTATAACCACGGTTGTAGTAAAAGTGTAGTATTAGGCCTGGTATAACCAAATTAGCCTGGTATAACCATGGTTGTAGTAAAAGTGTAGTATTAGGCCTGGTATAACCAAATTAGACCTGGTATAACCATGGTTGTAGTAAAAGTGTAGTATTAGGCCTGGTATAACCAAATTAGACCTGGTATAACCATGGTTGTAGTAAAAGTGTAGTATTAGGCCTGGTATAACCAAATTAGACCTGGTATAACCATGGTTGTAGTAAAAGTGTAGTATTAGGCCTGGTATAACCAAATTAGACCTGGTATAACCATGGTTGTAGTAAAAGTGTAGTATTAGGCCTGGTATAACCAAATTAGACCTGGCATAACCATGGTTGTAGTAAAAGTGTAGTATTAGGCCTGGTATAACCAAATTAGGCCTGGTATAACCATGGTTGTAGTAAAAGTGTAGTATTAGGCCTGGTATAACCAAATTAGGCCTGGTATAACCATGGTTGTAGTAAAAGTGTAGTATTAGGCCTGGTATAACCAAATTAGGCCTGGTATAACCATGGTTGTAGTAAAAGTGTAGTAACAATGTTTTTTGGCATACCATTTGAATAACCAGTTACAAATGTCATGGTTAAACTATGGTAAGTGTAGCAAAACCATGTAGTAACCAGTTTATTTTTATTTTTTTTATTTGTAGTAAAACCATGATTCATTTTTGCAAGTTCACATAGATTATTTCCATCTTGCAAAATCAGGTTAGACAATTGAATTTTATAAACGAGGCTGTGAGGGATAGGTTTTTTACAATGTTGTGTGCTGCATAAAGTTCCTAGATCATGTAATTGTCATAATTTTCAAAGCTGTTATAAGTGTTTGTCTACTTCAAGTTTTTCAGAAAGATGTTTAATCAGCTGAACAATCTGTAAGTTATTAACAGTATCCATTGGATGCACTGTACTGATATTTTTCACAGCCTCGTTTTCATACCTGTCAGAAATTAAATATAGCACTACATTGACTAATTATGTAATATCGATTGCTAATCCTTGCAATTACAATGAAAAGGAACAGAGGCAAAAATGATTTAAAAGTGCTACTCATGAGGTCCACTACATTCAAAAGTTTGGGGTTTGTAATACTTTATTATTATTATTATTATTTTATTTTTTTTGCAGGTCATATGTGTTCACCAAAGCCTCATTTATGTGATTAAAATATAGTAAAAAATATATTATGAAATACATACAAAATAATAAATTACAAAATAACTGTTAATATATTTGAAATGTAATTTATTCATGTGATGCAAAGCTGAATTTTCTTCACTGTCACATGATCCTTCATAAGTCATTTTAATATGCTGATTTGCTACTCAAGACACTTTTCTTATAATCAGTGTTGAAAACAGTTGTGAAAACTGTGATACATCTTTTTCAGGATCATTTGAGTAGAAAGTTTAAATGAACAGCGTTTATATGAAATTGAAACTTTTGTAACTTTATAAAAGTCTTTACTGTCACTTTCGAGCAGTTTAATGTGTCCTTGCTGAATAAACGTCTTTCAAAAAACTCCAAACTTTTGAACAATAGGCTTAGTGTGTGTTTTCATAATTTTTCCTAATCAATAAATCAAACACTAATCGGCCTCCCCATAACCCTTTCAAACTAGTGATGAACATTGTCCTCTGCGTTAAAAAACAGCGAGCTGTTTAATGTTTGCCATCCTTTTCTCTTTATTTTTGCGCACCTCAGGTAATCGTATACGAACAGCTGGATTATTAGCTATGCATGAGAGGAACTATCTGCGGCTGACTCATTAATGGCCGCCATCAATGGCCGTTAATTAGTTCAGATGCTTGTTTGTGTTGTCACTGAGATGTCTGTTTATATTTGCCAAGCGATCTGCGGTAAAACTGCAGCCACTGCACGCTCCGCCAGGCGTGACACAAACAGCATGTTTACGTGTTTTTTTTAACATTCCAGTCACATTAAAGGGGACGTCCTCAGAGAAATAGAGTGCAGCCGAGTTTCAGGCCACGTAGTTGGAGGAAGGATGGCAAAGGATGCTAAATTGTCTGTGCCTTGGCTCGAATAACAAGAGATAAACTTAACTTTACACTGCAGTATGTTACAAATCAAATCTGGCCAAAGAAATCAAAGGTCATTTAGAGGTGAAGCGTGAAATTTATTTGCCACTGCTGTCCGTCACTAAACGGAATTGCAAAAATATTTAGATCTTCTGGAGAAAATGTGAAGTCAAAAGCACCAAAAAGTGTTTCGTAAAATACACCATTTATTGTTGTTCTGAATCATTTTTCACAAATATAGTAAAGTTTGAAAAGCGTGAAAAAACATTATATTATACCTTATACATAAATTAATATCTTCAGATATGATATTTACAAATTAAAACATATATTGTGTAACCCTGTCAGGTTAATATGTTGTAAAATATGGGCCCAGTGTCCTCAGTGCAGCAATGACACCTCATGTCATTTCCTTATCCTCTCTGGACAGGAAGCTGTAAAAGAAATGAAAAATACAAACATATACATGTTTTTTTTCCCTAATAAACTAAAAATTATAATTTAATTAATTACCTTCTTAGAGCAAAGTGTTCCCATGTAACCACTTCTGCAAGCACAAACATTGGGTCGGGCACATCGGCTTCCGTATAAACACCTCTGTTCACAGATTGCTGGGGAAAAATCATGTCATTATTTACTGTTATATTTTATATAATATATTTATTTTAGATGACAGATTTCAAACAGAGTTAGTACACACATAAATCATGATGGAATATGCAAATATGGTGTCAGAAATTATTTTAGAATATATATATATATTTGGGGTGTAACGGTTTGCAAAATTCACGGTTTGATTCGATACAATACAGTGGGGGCATGGTTCGGTACATTTTCGATACAGCAAAAAGAAAGAAATGCCAGATACATTTTCTTGATTGTTACAATTTTCTTTATTAAAATACATTTTATTACTTTGAATAATGATGGAGCTATTCTGGGGTGTCTTCTTAGCAGCATATAAAACAAACGCAGCTCCGGTTTGAAGTATTCCAGCTGATGTATATATAGCCTATTGTCATGTAGCAGATTAATCTTTTCCAATAATTTTAAATTGATTTTTACCTTTTATAAAGCCATTTTTTTCTAAAAGTGAGCATCACCTTTTGAGTAATTTTTTGTACATGTAATCAATCAATAAGACATTTGGGCTGTTACCAAGAAAATGAAGTCAGTATTGACAAAATTCATTTTTGAAATGCAGAGGAAACGCAGAAGATCCATCTGAATGGCATTTAGATGCTTTTACACACTGTTTAATGCAGCTCAGGCCTTAGAGGGACATGTAATGATTTAACCTGCAGTTACAAATGCCATAAATAATGTTTTGATATTTTAAACAATGTTGACAACTGATGTTTGAAATTAATAAAAAAAATAAAAGATAATTTAAATGTGAAATTAAAACCACCAGCAGGCGGCAGCAAGTCAGTGTTAATAAGAGAGTCATTGCAATTGAACCGAATCATTTAACTGGTTGATTCATTCAGGAACGAAACACGGTCATGTTGCTCAGAGATGCAAAACAGTGCTGTGGCTGTGTTTGGAATTATTTTTGTTGGCGAAATAGCGCAAAAAAGAAATATGGTGTCTAAAACGTAAGTCTTTTAATTGACTTCTTGCTTATTGAACTGTTGTAAAAATCATTTGTAATCATGCTGATTTTTGGAGAGAAAAACGGCACTCTTTTGTGATATTAAGTACAGTATATGAAATTATGTAAATATATACATTTTCTGCCCCCATATCTTGAATTTTGTGATCATTCTAAATGCATTTTAATAGACTGAATCATGCAGTGAAAGAACACACTCTAAATGCGCACACACACTAAATAAACCTAATGGGATAATATGCTGTAATAGGATTAGTCCAACGAATCGTTCGGTTTGTAAAGCATACCGAACCGAAAGCCTCGTACCGAGCGGTTCATTACGAATATGTCTATCGTTATACCCATAACACACACACACACACACACACACACACACACATACATATATAATATTCGTAATATGTAATTTATTGAATAATACTAATAATACTATTAATAGTATATATGAAATAACTATCACAAAAGCGATTCATTTCTGCTTAGACTAAGACACAACTAAGAGTGTGAATGGGGAAAAATAATTATAAAATATTTTAAAGATAAAAAAGAAGACATTTTGAAGAATGTCCTGGTCACTCTTTTTCTATATGAAAGTGAACAAAGGCTGTCAAGCTCCAAACAGTTAAAAAAATAATAATAAATGGCATCAAACATGTGTCCATATGACCCATCTTCCATATTATAGCTTTATGTGATGAACTGAGTAATATTTAAAAAAATCCATCGCAGCTCTCAAATCTCATTAAAATATGTCACCATTAGATCTAAAGTTTCATGTTGAATGAACTATTCTTATGCAGGTCAAACTCAAGGAAAAGCCATTTCAAACTGATCCTGATCCACTCTCCTCATGAGAACATCAGCTTTCACATTTACTTTCTGCTCTCCTGCCAAACACAGACGATCTGTGCTGTTTATCAACAAAACATACCGCCAACAACCACCGAGCGCAGGAACAGAGGAGATGCAATTTAGATTCTTTTACTGAGAGCGAGAGCGAGGGAAGTGCATGTCTTTGGAGGCTCGGTAAGAATTGCATTTCTGTTGTTCGGATAGGAATCACTTACGAATTTGGCAGAGAGTTCCCCTCCAGCCGGGATGGCAGTGGCAGGTGTTCGGCCCCACACATTCACCTCCATTTAAACACTTCTGCAGACACACAGCTGGAAAAACAGAAACGGAGAGAGAGAAACCACATCAAACAAACAAACAAGGCTCAAATCACTGGACCACATTATCAAAAGTGGGATTTTGTTTTATTATACAAGTAGAAATGTTATAGTTTCTGTTAAATATTACATAAGAACTGTGGGATTTCTGTTTAAAGACACTTCTCTGGGGCATTAGGGTCATCACTGAGACTGAAGGGTCTCGTGTGTTAACTGGAATTTTTCCACTCTTGGACTTTTGCTCACTCGAGGTAAGGAGGTCACTCGAAGGTCTTTGTCAGGATGAGGTCTGGTACTCACGTTTATCACATCTCTTTCCCCTCCAGCCTGACGCGCAGTCACACACATCTGGACCGACGCATCGTCCTCCGTTCATACACACTGGCTCACACACACCTGTGGAGAAGATGGAAAGGTAAAGCTTTGGATTTTCTCGGACCGATAAGGTAAAATAACAAAATTCTAGTTTTTGTAGACAGATAAAGGATTTTGGAGTTGGATTGGTCAAGTGTCTGAAATACTGATAACAACAGTAACAAAATGGATCATATTAGAAAGATTAGTAAAAAACAAACAAACATTAATAATATAAATAATAATGGACTAAGGTATAGACTTTTTTCCATTTAGAGTTTTTAAAGATTTAATCCTATTATTATTAATGTTTAATTTAATTATACTAATTATTCAAACGTCCTGATACATAAATAAATATATTTTTTATTACTTAATATGAAATATGTCATTCTTCTTATCATTATTGATGACACAGTTTAAAATTTTTTTTTATTAATACATGAATCTGTTATTTGTATATGTAAAATTAGTTTTTTATGTTTAAATTATATTTTTGTATTATCTAATGCAAAATAATAATTTGTAGTATAACTACTTAATTTAATACATGTTTAATTATTGATAAAATATTCATGTTATGAATTATTTTTAAATTGATTTTTTTTGTCATTATTTAATATAATAAATTACATAATTATTATTGTTGCTGTTACTATTATTATTATAAATACTTTCAATTTATTGCATGTCTTATTCATAAATTATTTATTGAATTTTTTTTAATTATAAATATGATTATTAAAATAAATACTTGAACCAATGTTGTTCATACATTATTTTATCTATTTTAAATTGTTATTTTTCATCATTCACTATGATATCACATTATTATTATTATTTGCATTGTCTTTATTCCAACTGTATTTAAAAGCAAAAATTAATTAGCAGCTTACTGACTATGGTGTAAAGTATGTTTAGAAAAAAAAATACACTTGACCTCAACATAAGGACATTACCAATGGATCTTAAATGTTATTTTATTTGGAATATTTGTTTAACACAACTTGCCATCTAAATTAATTAATCCAGTCCTGATCCCATATGTCTCATAATTCTCACACTGAAATAACTCACTATCTTTGCTCAGATTCATCTCTTCCTCCTTGATCAGACAGGCCATATGTAACTCCTCAACTAACGTCTGATCTTGGCTCCCAGAGCGCCATTTTCTGTCATTTCGATCATAAAACAACTCTATCCTTTCCTTCCATATACTGTGACTTAAATCCTATCATGCCATGTGTTTCAAACAGGGCACACAGGTATAAAACTATACGTTTATGACTGGAGCTTTACCAAAACCTGTTCCTATCAAGACGACACTTACTTTTCTCACAAAGCGGCCCAGAATATCCCTCCACACATGAGCAGATGTTATTTCTTATACAGTGACCACCGTTCTTGCAGGGTGGACTGCACACGGCTGAAAGAAAGTGAAGCACATAAAAGTCCAGCATTTGATGAATGAAAATCACACCTGTGTTCTCTGAACTGATGACGGACATCAAACAGCCGTAAGGTGAAATAACCGACAGCAAATCTGACATGACTGGGAAAACACACTCTAAAAGCTCCTACATTTCACAAAACTTGAAGCAACCCTGACATTAGAGTCATTCCCCATCATCAAAAACATCTTTACCAAGCTGCTGTTTCAAGCTATTACATGAATCATTCTTCACCACGAGAAGCTGCTGCAGAGGAATCGATATATACACATCAAAACGTCCTGAATCTGGGGCTACAGCATGAGCGCAAGACTTCAATAGAATCCAAATGGTTTTTAGGGCTGGTCCATTTTATCGTTTTAAAGTGCAGTAGTCATGCTTCACCTCACGCTCTTAAGAAATTGATATCCGGCCTCTGTAAGCTCTCAAAAAACAAGGTGATGCATCAGGAAAGTTGATTCAAAAAGAAGTGCTGTTACCGTTTTGACACCGAGCCCCGTAGAAACCAGGCTGGCAGGTGCAGGAGTTCGGCCGAATGCAGGTTCCACCGTTGAGACACACAGGGTCACACAGAGCTGGAGACAGATTCATTTATTAAATAAAACAAGAATGAAACCTCTGCGGTTGTTTTGGGTCAGATATCACTGTTGAGTGTTTGTGAGGTCAAAATCAGCTGAGGTGTTAAAAAAAACGTGAAAAACAAAAGTTATTGTTCTATTAAACTATATAATTTTTTTTAAATTCATAAATATAAATTGTACATGCCGTGTACATGGTGTATAACAGCGAGATCTGGGCTAGAATTATTAGGTAATATATGTATGTATATATGTGTGTGTGTATATATATGCATGCACACACACACACACACACACACACACACACACACACATATAATTTGTAAGTGAGATTGAAATAAACTATAATAGAAATAACAGATAAAAAAATAGAAAATTAGAAATGTTGCATTGGCAGTTAACTGAAATAAGTTCTAAAATATGTACTTATGTACAAAAATTACTAAAAGTAAAAATTATATAAAAATAAACCTACAAGCTAATTTTTTTTGTAAAACTTACAATTAAAATGAAAACATGAAAACTGACTAAATAAAAAGTTAAATCTCTCTCTAATCCTAAAAAAAACACCACTTACCTATGGCAACATCTTATTGCATCACCTTATTGCTTTAAGACCGTCAGCATTGACATATATTGCATTAAAATATTATTTATGTGAATAAAAACTGCATTTGTTACTCTGAGGCTCTCTGCTCAATTGATAGTAATTCATCCTCACAGGTTGATGAGAGGAAGTTATCATCAGGCTGAAATAATAGCTGATGTTTTCTCTGAGCCGCCAGGATGGAATGAAAAATGAACAGATAGAGGTTCTACATCAGCTAAATGCCACCAGGAAGCAGCACACACACACATGATGGATTTAGGGAGAAGAGATTGGTCCCACTGGGAGCCAACCACACACACTTTCTCACCTGTCTCGCACGATGGTCCCGTCCACCCCACCAGACATTCGCACTCATCCGGTGATGCACACTTCCCGCCGTTTTGACAGTGACGGTTGCACACCACTGTGTAAATGAAACCAAAACAGATGCAATACCATACATGACCACTAGGGGTGTAAGAGATTACGTTTAGCATCCACATGCGCATGAATTCCAAGCAAACATGATTTATCAGGACTCACTGGTTTCACATCTGGGCCCTACGAAGCCATAGGGACATGAGCAGGTGTCTCGACCCACGCAGGTGCCTCCGTGCAGGCAAGGCAAACTGCAGAGAGCTGCGGGAATATTCATACGATCAAATGCACATAAAATAAAGTCATATATCTCAAAAAGCAAACCGCTAAGGCATACCTCATCAAACCTGTGCAGATTATTTGGCTCTTGCCTCTTTATGGAAACCACTAATGGTGCAGATTTGCAAAATGGTACCAACAAACATAATACTTGAGGCCATCTGTATGCTATTTGACAAAATTAACCTACACAGATATAAAATGGACGACCATTTTCCTGAACATAAAATGTGTATGCAAACATTTGTCAAATAAAATGCTCTCAAAACAATGTCATCTACTATTACATTTATAAAAAAACTCTCCAACTTGTAATAAAGTCAGAAATCATGGTTCATAAACAAAAGGCTGACAAACAAAAAGCTTTTGACAATAAAAAAGACCACTTGTCAAGCCATTTCATAGGGACATTAATTCAAAAACACCTACAAACCGCAAAAAATGGAAAAATTCACTTTTTACACATTATTTACACTAGTGCTGAATGGCAATGAAATTGCAGCTCTCTTACCGCTTTCACAAGCCTCTCCATGGTAACCTGACAGGCAATTGCATACATCTGGCCCCACACATTTCCCTCCGTTCAGGCAGGCTGGACTGCAGATTGCTGGGATAATCCAGAATTACACATTTCAACAATTATGCTATTTCAAAACTGAGTCCATGTGTATGTGATTGTACCTATGACCATATTTAAAACATTCTAAACATTGGTGGGTGTTTATTTGTGACCTGTTTCACAATTGGGACCACTGAATCCCTTCTTGCAGCGACACGTGTTGGGGGCCGTGCACTCCATGTTTCTACCACAGGCATGTCTGCACACGGCTGAAGGCACAAATGGCATGCAAACACAAATAACACATGGTCAGATTCACTCCGTCAAAAGGCAAACACATATTTGCCTCCATCTGCGACCCTGAAGCACAGGAAGTGAAAACGTATACAGATTCTGTATACCTATTTTAAATGTGTACCTTTCACTTTTAAAAAAGCAAGTTGTTGTAAAAGTGCAGGTGACGCTAGTGTTATATTTTTAGATTATTACCATGCTTGCTGTTTAAGATTCACCCTAAGTTCTTCCTTCAAGCGTTCTGAAGAATACAGGGCTGATTTGAATAGTTGGGTAACGTTTGCCACATAAACTTCCTGTTTAATGAAAGACTGGATCCACTGCCAAATGCTTTGTAGAGCTCAACGCAAGATGCCTGTGACTGTTTTGTGCAATGTTCACACTATATTCATACCTTCAAAACAGTGCCTGAAAATAATCCATGAATGCATAAATAATCATTGTCCTGCGTGAATTTTAACATAGTAATGCAATTTCATGGGATTACAATAGCAAACATGTTTCTAGTGATTCTTCCACCCACTGCTCCTAATTTTCTCAGGTTCACGAACCCATGGGATGGAGCTCAAGGAATGTATTTATTCCTTATGCCTAGAGCATGCTCAGGGAATTAGCTTATTGTTTACACTAGTTACTGTCAGTTGTCAGTCTTAAACTCCACATGCTGCACAATTTTCCGTAGTCTAGACCTCAGAAGGCATGCCCACAACTTGTTCACTGACCTATTGCACATAAAATCTCGAATTTCTATACAAATATTGGTAGTTTGAATCGGACTAGATGGCTTTGCACCATTTATGGGAGTCAGGGTTCACTATTTCGCTTGGAAACCCAATCAGGAATGTACCAGTTTGATACAATGAGCCAAGTTTACCAAGTTAGTAGCATCTAATATATGGTATCAACTACTTCACATAAACATCCCTGAAACGACACATGGTTGGTTGACCATGCTTGTTGACATTTGTCCCTAGGGACAATTTTGTACATTATTTGCCTTCTAAAAGTTCATAGACCAGTAATATGTACCCTTAAGGTGCTACTAAGTTACCAATATGCACATTTTAGGGATGGGTGAGATATAAAGATGTAGGATACTGCCCCAGTGACAAGATGTTATACCCTTAAAGGTATAATATTTGCAAATTTTTCAGTGTAATTAGGCAATTTTTTCTCAGATATTTATGTCATGGATAAGTAAGTCTCTAATGTTGGACTTGCAGGACTAACTCATAAATAAATAAAGAAAAGTAATCTTGTACATCTAAAATTACCTCTGCACATTCGCCCATCTCCAGTGTACCCCAAAGGACACCGTCCACATCTAGGTTGCCCGTCCCCTGCAAGCTCACAGTGGACTCCTGGGAAGCAAGGGACATCTGCACAGGTGAAACTTCTCTCCTCTAAGATAACCACATTTTTGCTCTTGCTTTGGTGTCTACTATTCTGAAGAGTTGGTTGGTTGTCCAGGATTTTGGTTTGGCTTGGCTCACCAAGGTAGGTGAAACTCTCCTGAGGCAGTGGTTGCATATCATAGGGGTCTTGGATTCCAGCTCCAAGTCCTCCATCTGCAGAGAACTCAGACTCCGGAAAGGAGAAAGAAAGTGAGGTTAGGGCTGCTGTTAGGGGTTTCTGGGAGTCTGGAGGTGTCCAATATCGAGGTCGGATAATTGTGACCAGGCTGGATTGCTGTGGAGACTTCCTCAGTGTCTCAACATGCCTTGAAGTGTGAGGTAATGTGACTTTTCCAGGCGTCACGCCTGCTAATCCACCTGCCAAAACTTGAAATGAAGCATCTCGCTCTTCTGGATTCGGAAGAACGTTAAGTTGATTAGGAGGGTGAGAGAGGAGTCGATCCCTGCTGCTGGTTGAGGCAGGTGTATGTCCTGCAGTCAGCACCAACTCCCCTTTCCCTGTGACGGGTGGAAAGGTTGGTGGGAGGGGGATGCGAGTGGTGGCCTGAAGGTGTGGGACCCTCGCTGGTGAGGAAGGGCGTCTCTGAGGTTTTCTGAATGGAAGGACGGGGAGGTGCAGATGGGGAAAGCCGTGGGAGACATGGGGTAGGTTGTTCTTGGCTTGAGTCAGTTGTGGTGAATAGCGGGGTGCTAGATGAGAGAACAAGCTTATTGTGCAAAATGAAAAGCAACATGTCAAGCTTATGAACAGTAAATACTTTTAATTCATCTTTAAAAAGTTTACTTGTCGGCCACAACAATGCTCATTACATTAAGGACACCAAAATGAAAAGAAGAGATTAATAGTGTATTTTGCCGTTATGATTCATCAACATCCTCTGGATATCTTGAACAGACCTTTGAAGATTTTACACCACGAGACCATCAAAAGTGCAGTTATGATGCAATGGTGCTCAGTACTAGTTTAAAACCTCATGGAGGTGCTGCTATATTTACTCATAAAAAACAGATAGTTGCTGTGACTGCTCGACAAGATTTATTTTGTCGCCCATCCACATGCGAGGAACAAAGACACAATACAACAAAATGCAATCCTAACAACAGAGACAGTTGTTTCTGAGTATGTACAAATCTTGGATGCATGTGGCGACAATAAGGGAATTAGCTTGCAAAATGAAGCTGTTTCTTTTCTAGTTCCAACTGTGGCTGTTCATGGATTTACTCCTGATAACAACAATATTAGGAATGATTCCAGCAGTGGCCCATTCACAGGGAAAAATGCATTAAAAGTCATTACCCCGCTCTGAAGGCTTTTACCGTCGTGCTGCGATACTGCAACCAAGGAAAATGTATTCGAGGGATTTTTCAAGCAAAGGAACCGATTAAGTCGTCTAACAACATTTCCATTTAGTGAAATGTAACAAACTGTACTCTGGGGATAAGAAGGGATAAGATGCAGTCTGGTAGTTTTGCTTTTTTAAATATAAAAGGAGAATCAAAGACTAAAAAAACAGAAACAAGAAAAGAACCCTGCTACTCTGTTGAAAACCCAGTTTTCTGTTCACTCTTCCTCACAGTCTTCACCCCTCCTCATCTCCTATCTAGGAGTTTACACATTATTTCCCTAATTCCGTACTGTCTTTTTTTGTTCTCTATTCCCATCAGCCAAAAACACATTGTGGGTCAGCAACTACCGAGCCGCAGCCTGTGCATGACTAAGCATTAGACGTTTCCAGGTCTCACTTATCAACCGTATCAAAGCACCTGTCGCGTTTTGAGGATTACGACAGGTTTGTTTCCTGTTCGTTATGTTTTCTCTAATTACTGGAGCTCTGCGCTTTCAGGAGATAAAACAAGGAGGATTAAGAAAGGATTGAAGAGGAAAACAGCGACAGATTCATTTTTAAACAAAGCTAAAAATGTAAGTTATGTCTTCATGATGATGCAACAACTCTGAAAAAGTTGTATTGTTTAGTTTTGTGTTAATAAAATGGTGTGTGTGCTTGTGCGTGCATTTATATATTTATATGCAGCTTTGAAAGGATGATTGCAGTGTTGTCAAGTTCAAAAAGTACTTACTGCTTTGCTTTGATTGTTTTGTGCAGGTGCGCCCATTGCCCTGGTATCCTGGAGGACATCGTCCACAGACGTAGCCAGTGTAGGGCGGCCGGAGGTCAATGCACTGAACACCTGGAAAACATGGCCTACTTGCACACTTGGATGTCACGTTTAGTCCTTTGGGAAAACCTGCACCGTAAAGAAATATTGCCTTTTAAATTTGCCATTAATATATAGACGTAATGTTCTGTTAGCATTTGCTCATTAGCATCTTAATAGAAGATTGATGTGAATTTAGGGTCAGAAACCCTCTGGGTTCTGTGTCCTCCCATCATTTCACCTTCAACTCCTACCAACAATTTCACACTCCTACGTTGCCTCTGCAGCCTGTAACAGACTGGTGAAGGATTAGCTATGCAGGGAAAATGAGGTCTTGCTCATACACTGGGGAAGATGTGCTGATGTCAGAAGGTGTGAAGCAACACCCTGACATTTTGACCTAATTTCCTGTGACAAAAAATTACCCCATTGTTTTATACACCACTGAACAGACCAGTGTCCTTTTTACTCCACCACATATAGGCTACAGGATCCATCTGAGCACTTTTGGAGCATGCAAGAAATTATTTTTGCAGCAGTATATGGGGTCACATCATCATATTTTATTGAATAAGTATGCCCTCATCTTGCTAGCAATCACCCAGATGCATGCACCTGTTCTGTCGAGTGTCACGTGCCATGTCAAATAAAACAAGAATCCTGCTCTCTGCCAGCGGAGCAGAGAAAGATGAAAGAGTTAGCAGCTGTCTTCCATTAAAAATAGATTTATCGGCCCTGTGATTACACATATCAAGGGTTATTGCCCGGGCTTTTTGTCCCATTTCCACAAGGTCAGCTCAAATCCCTTAGACAACGACGGAATTTATCGGCCGAGGTGGGTGACAGCTTGCATCCCCTCTGCTTGCCATCTCATCTTCCTCCATAAGTGTGATGGCAGGCAATTTGCAAGCCGGCAAGACTGTATTAGCAAGAGATGAGGTGCTCCCAAGGATGATAGCGGCTTTGCAGAGTAGGCTATTTGTCCCTGTTCCTCAAACTCTGGCCTTATCTACCTTTCGGGAAAGATGACTCATGGGATAGCAAATCTCTGTGGACTTTACAAATCCCCCCTAGTCCTCCATCTCAATCCTTTTGTTTCCTTTCCTGCATTAACTATGACAGAGACAAGAAAGGTAAGTGTAAATGAGGGTTTGACTAAATAAAAGGAGAAGTATTGTTTGAATTACTTCTAGTGCAGTCTGGGGACAAATGGCCATCGGGGACACTGTCTAATTTCATTTTAAATTAGTATTTACAAAAGAACGACCAGGGTACCTGAGAACGTCAGGAATTAATTTAACCTTTGGGGTTGTTGCACACAATAACTCAAATGTAGGAGTCACTTTTGGGATCCTATTAATGGATGTTTCTAGATTGGTAATAACCTTTAAAACAGACAGCAATTCAAAACAATTACAAGGGGTCCCCCATCTACAGTGACCCTCTTAGTTTGTAAAATTAAAATGTTCTTTGCATAGAGTGAGATAACCATTGTGCTGAATCATTCAATTATGAGACAATCAACACCTTTCCATAGGAAAGAACAATCCCAAATGAGATCTCATGAATATCTCTCTAGGGTTGAAATTAGAATTCAGTGGGGATCAAATTAAGATACGTCATTGTTTCTCATATTTTTCTCCTTGAGATAATAGAAATAATCTCAAATATGTATGTTCTAGAGTCTAAGATTTCAACATTGCCAAACTGTGTTTATATTTGCAATGATAAAGTAAAAAATCTAATTATGAACTCTAATTATGACATTTCTAACGAAAATCTTTATAGACCAAATGATATTGAAATTATGTTATCCAAGTTCAATTTATAGCCCTAAAGTCGGTGTGCATTTGTCTGCATTTATTTATCCAAAATAATTTTCAAAGAAAATGAAACAAAATGTTGAGGCGAATATTGAAAGATGATGTTGTGGTAGTAAAATAAAAAAAGGCTTCAAATATGTCTTTGCAAAGTTGGTTAGAGTACAAATATTCCCTGGGAGCCCCCTCAAGTCTCTCTGGTTGATGTCTCATCTTTCTTTCTTTCCATTTTATTCCCAGAGGACATAACCTGAGGGAGTGAAAGGGAAAAGAGAGGGAAGATGAGGGGAGGGAATGGAGCCATAAAGCCAATTCACATTCCCCATCCTGATGTCCCCCCAGGGGCCTGTTGTGCCAGTCCCAGCAAATATTGTTAGGCCCCTGAGCTATTTGCAACAAAGTGCCATAAACATAGGTCTCATGACTTGCTCTATTCTTTGTGTCTTTGTCTTTGACAGGCCTGTTGTGAGGAAAAGAACAACATTCTGAAATGAAAATAATCTTTTTCCTAATCATGTTTAGGCCAGATGTGTCTTATTAAGATGAAACACACCTTGTTTTGCATACGTTTTGTATCGCTCAAATGCTTTCATTTTTAAAGAATGTGATGGGACATTTTAGAGTTTATATTAAGGTCTTGAGATTTCGATTGCAGACTACCTTGACATTCAGACATTGTTGAGATCTCCTCCAAAGCTCAGAGAACATGTGTAAGATTACTTTGGCCTTTTTCCCCCTCAGGAGATCCCTTTAAAACTCAGTTGTTTCTCCTTCAGTGCGGATAAAATGGAGACGTTTGAAAGATCTCAGTAATCTTCCACATGTCTCTAAAATTAAAGATGGCAACAAAAATTTGGTGAGCGATACTAGAGCTCAGACTGGATTCTTTGACTTTTGATTGCAAACTTATATATTGGCAAATATGAGGGCAATTTGAGACATTGTTGAGATCTCTTTACAAATTCTTGAGAAGAAAGTTGTATTTTTCTCAGGAGGTCTCTTTAATTTTCTCCTAACCACCAGTGAGGGGATCAGGGGAAAATATTGCATTAATTTCTCCTCTAGAGCTTAAGATGTCATTAAGATTTCATATTGAGAACATATTTATTGGAGACTCTGGTGTCTTGGCAAATGTAAGCACAGTTTGGGACATCAGATTGTTCCTAAAACTCTAGAGAAAAACTACTAAAAAAAATATTTTAGGAAATCTCTTTAACACCTCAGTTATTTCTCCCAGACAACTGATTTTATAGGATCAAATTTAGATTTAGTTTCCATCTCCTACTTTTTCGTTTTTCGTTTTCTCCTGAGAAAAAGATGCCAGTATTCATTTTTAGAGTGTCTCCTCTAAAATGTGAAAGAATGAGAAATCTGAGATTTATCAGAAAATAGTATAGATATATTACAGGATTTGTCATTTCAATTTCCTATGGGATTATACATGCAATGCCAAACAGATTTGACTGTGTCTCTCGACTATTACTCTTCCAAATAGAGAGTGAGAGACGTCCTTTACCTAACCTTGCTCTGTTGAGTTTCATAGAGAGTCTGAATGCCTGGCATGGCTAATTAGAATCGCTAATTTCAGGCATTATACCAAGACGAGAGTGTAAGAGGTGCGAGCACAAAAGCACGCCAGCAGGCCTTGTCTTGCTTTGTGCTTAGCAGCTGGAGGAAAGTCATTTCCTGGGAACATCACACACACCAAAAACCTAGCGTAGGAAATGACTCTAGGGGGATTGAAGGGACATCAAGCTGCGTCAGGGAGAGACAAAGAATCGTTTTCTGCAATGTCATGACACCAGCAGTGGGCGATTTGGCTCCGAACGAAACCCTCACGGTTTT
Source organism: Ptychobarbus kaznakovi (assembly GCA_027422405.1). Classification (NCBI taxonomy): domain Eukaryota; kingdom Metazoa; phylum Chordata; class Actinopteri; order Cypriniformes; family Cyprinidae; genus Ptychobarbus; species Ptychobarbus kaznakovi. The sequence continues at coordinate 6,174,361 of CM049815.1, forward strand.
GTTTCCTGGCCATCTGTGGACATGTAGAGACAGAACAATGGAAAAAACAACTTGCCAGTTCTCTGACTCGTGCTGGTGGCAGCTTTGCTGACCGAGGTCTTGCTTGGAGCTTCGTTGGACTCCGGCGGGAGGCGAGTGGAGGTCGTTTTAGAAAGGGGGATGGGCATTTTGATGATGGGCCGCACTGCGGGTGGCGCGAATGAGGTGACAGCCTGAGAGGTGATGGGACGAGATGTGACCAATCTTGCTGGTGCTAATGAAAAAGAAAGTAAGAAATTATTCAAAACCAACTCGACAGCTTTTGCTACTGATGCCTCAAGTGCAGAATAAAGGACAAGAGAGAATTGGGAATGATGTGTCGCACCCTTAATTTTGCAAACTGTCGACAGTTTTGGTCACATGAACATATGTTTTGGAAGGACCCATTAAAAATGTGACTCTAATTGAAGAGTTAGCTCAGTTAAATACTTGTAGTCCTTCTAAATGACATTGCAACATTTGTTCTGTTCCCTCAGGGGTAAAAACAAAGAAAAACTATTTTGTTGTTGCTTAGCATTAAGGTTATGATTCCCCTTGACTAGTTAGTGAAATCAGCAGTCTCATTTAAGGCGGCACAAAAGTCAATAACAGAACAAAAATGTTTTTTAAAGGTGTTCATATTATTGTTCAAGGAAAAAAAGGTTTTTCATAATATTTAATCAAAATCGAAAAACGTTCTTCACTTTTGAAGGCTGTCAATGTCACCATGTTGGTGTGAAGATATTAATGCATTTTCCTATTAAAATGTTAACCTTACTGATACGAATTTTGTTTTCAAAAGCAATATGTTACCCTGGACCACAAAACCAGTCTTAAGTCGTTGGGGTATATTTGTAGCAATAGCCAAAAATACATTGTATGGGTCAAAATTATAGATTTTTCTTTTATGCCAAAAATCATCAGGACATCAAGTAAAGATCATGTTCCATGAAGATATTTTGTGCATTTTCTTACCGTAAATATATCAAAACTTAATTTTTGATTAGTAATATGCATATGCATTCTCAATATTTAGATTTTTTTTGCACCCTCAGATTCCAGATTTTCAAATAGTTGTATCTCAGCTAAATATTGTCCTATCCTAACAAATCAATGGAAAGCTTATTTATTCAGCTTTCAGATGATGTATAAATCTCAATTTCGAAAAACTGACCCTTATGACTGGTCTTGTGGTCCAGGGTCACATATATTTGGAGTGATACAGCATTGGCTGTCTCTTCACAAACTTGTGGTTAAACTTTCACTTTGGTTTCTGCTGAAGAAAATCCTAGAGAATGAAAAGATTAAGACTGAAGATCTTTTTTGGCTCTTTTTCCATTTTGAAGACTTTCACCTTGCGTTCTGTGAACATCTTGTGCCGTACTCGGCCTGATACAACAACTGCCTAACCATTTCTCTAGCTCTGAAATATTCTTCAAGGAACAGTTTCAGAGTTGAGGCTGTCGTCTCCTCAGCTTGTCAGTAGAACCGCACACCAGAGACGTGAGCATTTCACTTCCTCGCTGTCTCTCTCTCAACACGGAAACTACTGAGGAGCTGTTTTACCAACTATCTCTGGACAAGCGCAGTATCTGGCATGGAGTCTGTGTGTGCACAAGGTGGATAACTATCTTGTGCCATCTGGATTGTATTGCTCTCCCTCCCGCAGTTCTGCTGGTCATAATCAAAGTGGGGTGGCAGATCCAGCTCTCACTGCTCTGTTGTATTTCTGTATGCTGCAATCAGACAGATTGTGTTTGTAATAGAGGCCCAGGCCTGGATGAAGGAGTCATCAAATCTCTGTCCCTCTGATGGAGGAAACCGTGAACACAGAGCTCCCCTGAACGAGGGTTTATCGCTTGCAGATTACGGTCAAAAGACATTTGCAGAACATTTTGTCAAGGCGCATGCAGGAAGATGGAAAACAGCTGTGAGGAGCCCCTTGAGCAACAATGCAGAGAAAAACACAATGTTTTGTAAAACACAAATAACTAATCACTGAGCATTAAGGTCCTAGGTTTATGAAAGGCTCAATGACAATGGATGTCTGATTTGATTAAATTTGATAGTTTAAAATGCATACAATGTTTCAGAAATCAACTATTCTGTATGCATATTCTACAAAATGTATTATCAATGAACGATTCCATTTAATTAGTTTAATGTAAATGTAAAGTGGTTCCCAATTCTATAATATCATTATCGAGGACAATACCATTTTTCCTGGCTGATGCTGTGGATAACAATATTGTTAATTAATAAATAATAAAAATGCAAATGATCTTTACATACACCTTAAATATACTTGAGTGTGCACACGCCTGAATATTTTTCCCCGTATTTTGTGGTTTCAAATTTTCTGTATTTGTGTTAATTTGAAAAACCCTGAACTAACATTTTTTTTTAAACAAGACTTTATCTTTTAATTTTGTCAATAATTATGTATTTTAGGCTTTCCTCCTTACATAATGTGGATGAATACACCACATAAACATTTTTTTTAAATAAATACATTTCAAATTCATTGCATATCTGTATTGTTGATCTGTTTGGTTAATGTTTAAAAGCTGTTTTAATAATCTCATTTTTTATTCATTTAAATTATTTAAAACATATTACACATTATTTTTTGATAAATGTATTTTTTAAATCTTAAATCATAAATATTATATGTATTATATATATATATATTAAAATTCAAAATATAAATGTAGCCATTATTTTATTTTGACTCCTGTTTGGCAATTCTGTGAGCATATTATACAAGGATACTCTGAGACTTTGATGCTTTGAAATGAAAAGCCCAGCATTCTCTAAAATAAACTCTGGGCAGAACTGCAGGATTGTGATGCTTTGGCATCTGCAGGTGAACGTAAAACAAGAAAAGAAAACAGTGTTCCCCTTTTTTTGTGTGTACAACAAAACTGAGATCATATTTTGTTCGGGACTGTTTAATTAACTTCTCAGCAAAAGCCTCTTTTTTAGAAGTAGATGTGCTTTGGGAGGAAACTTTGTTTTCTTACCTTTGCAGGAGATCCCATCTCCCTCCAGGCCCCGAGGGCAGGGGCCGCACCTGAAGGAGCCGAATCCGTTCACACACCTGACACCAGGAAAACATGGCCGTCTCTCACACTCATTTACATCGTCCTGACACGTGGCACCTGTGGACATTAAACAAATAAGCATTGTTATAGAAATGAATGCATTTCACATGCAAAAATAGTAAATGTGACTGCAACTTTAATGCAGTATTCAATAAATCATTTACTAAAACAATTCATTCAAAACACTGATTCTTTTAGAAACTAATCTAGTTACAGTCTTATAAGTAATTGAATCATTCATGCACACTATTTGTACAAAACACAAATTCTTTCAGAAACAAATAATGTCACTGTCTTAGAAGTTCGAATCAAGTGACTGTCTTATGAGTTTACAGGGATTTCTATAGAAATTAATGGATTTCATATGCAAAAACAGTAAACGTGACCACACCTTTAATGCGATAACCAATGGATCATTCACTCAAACAATTTCCTAAAAACACTGATTCTTTCAGAAACAAATCAAGCTACAATCTTGCAAGTAATTGAATCTTTCAAAACACTGAATCTTTCATATAATAATCAAGTTACGGTCTCATAAGCAATTGAATCATTCAATCAAACAATTCACTCAAAACACTGATTCTTTCAGAGAATAATCAAGTTACGGTCTTATATAAGTAATTGAATCATTCACTCAAATTATTCATTCAAACAAAATAATTCGCTCAGGAACAAAATTCCACTACTGCGTGTTGCTCAGAGAGGTGTTTGTACTCTACTATTTTTCATTGGCGGGAGCATAAATACACAAGGTAACTGGCAATGCCGCGTTTAAAAGGTAAGTTATTCAGTATTAACTCATTGCTATAATTAATTGTCATTAAATTATGATGAAGGCTGCAAAACAAGTACCTAGCTACCACCAGAATCATATAGCATCAATCGTTTACCCTTTAGAAAGTGTGACTAGTAACTTGTTGACCAATATATTGATTTCTTATGCATGCAGGTATGTTTATGATTATTATTGTCACTGTCTGTGAAAAACAATAGCATTTAGATGCAATATTATGCTTCAAACCTCTGAAAAAAAACTTTTATTTAATTTTTATCAAATAACTATTATTCAAAGTTGAACTTTACGTGTTTAAACACACTTTTCAGACACATAACTTCGAGGCGGCAGCACATTTGAAATTCAAATAATAGGAAAACACTAAAATTGTGGTGAAGCATTGTTTATAGAGAAAGATAATAATTTCCTCCACTTCTTTCCTCTGCTAAAACATCAAGTGGCGACAACAAACACTGCTTTCAGCAAAGATAAAACATCTCTGAGCCGATTCATCACTGTGTTTTGGCCTGTTTACTACTCCCAGAAGCAGAATAGCGTACAGATACTCTTTCCTCTGTGTGGGTTCAGTAGCTGCTGGGCATTTGTCCATTTTTTTTATTTGTTTTTGTGTTGTTTGTGGCTTCTCTTTGGAATGTGTTTGAAGGGGATCTTTAATAATGTCCAAACCATCTGCAAAGGCCCAAAGCATTACGAGCCGCAGCAAAATACAAACTTTTATCCAATCAGCAGTGTCGGTTTATCTCATGCAACCATCGCCATTAGTGGAAATGGACAAACTCTTCTGACCCGGTTCCATCCTTAGATATTAAACACATAAAATACTATGGTAAAAAGCTTCAGTCTTGATAGAAAAGCTTTGCATTTCTACTTCAAGCAACAACAGGCATTGCATTCAGCAAGGAAAGACTAATTCGCACATCGGCAGGGAAGAGATTTCAACCACCGATCTCAGAATAGACACTGTGTGAAAACATCAACTGTTCAGCTTTGTTTGAAAATCCCAGGCAGGAGCATTTGTTGCTTTTGAGCCTTTTTTGTTTTCACCCACAAACACTTGGCTACTTTCAAGCTTGGAGAAACTAAATGAGCTGATCTTCATGGTCATAACTGGGAATGGGTTTTGGCAAAATATGATTTTGTAATTGGATCAAGAATGAAACTGAGCCAAGAGTTTGTGCCTATTTAGAAGACCTGCTTCGTAATCAATAATAATAATACAAAATCACACACAAACAAATAAATACAAAATATTGATCTAAAGATGAAGTACCATAGCGATAATGTGAGAAAAACATAACATAAAACATAAACATAACTCTTAAATGTTCCATGTGGATTTGTCAATATAATTAATTAACATATATACACCTATACTCCAATTATAAGGCATTTTAAAGGCTTTATTTTTTATGAAAATTTTTTTTTAAAGTGAAGAGAAGGTACAAATTAAATTAATTACATATGTTAACTTATACTCCACAACCCTGTTAATCCTAAAATATAAACATTAAATAAATAATAAAATATTTATATACATACACAATAAAATATTTTAAAGTTTTAATTATTAAAAAAAGCTATAGATATCTAGTTAATAAGGAATACATATTTGTATTAAAAATAATATTAAATATGAATAAAAGTTCATAAATAATAATACATACAGAAACAAGTGTATAAAGGCTATAAAACAGTTCTTTCTGGTTCTCAAATCTTATTTGCAGAGAGTATTTTCCAACGGTGTGATTTTCCTGTGATGACAGAATCCACAGAAATTGTATAAATTATACTGTTTTTGTGTCATGGAATGATGTTTTAAGAGGTTTTTTTTAGGTGATAATGTTATTGTATAGACTTCAAATATGCTGTTTAATAATAAAGATAACATCTACTTGAAAATTTGCTTTGATATTTTCAAATTTGCTATGAGTACTGATCCAATACCTGGGTATGTATCTGGTTATACAGCTTTATGTACAACTAGCACTGAATGAATTGATACAATTATTTTATGGTGTGCTTCACCATATATATATATATATGTATATACACACGCACGCACGCACGCACACACACATATATATATATATATATATATATATTAGTGCTGTCAAAGTTAAAGCGTTAACGCAAATTCATTTTAACGTCACTAATTTTATTAACGCGCGATTAACGCAGCGCGTATTTTCTGTTTGACCCGTGGCCCGACCCATAGTTGGAGAAATGGATATGCATTTCTGTGTGCATTGGATTTATTTAATACACGAGTTTCACAATTTGAGTTGAATTACTGAAATAAATGAACTTGCCACGACATTCTAATTTATTTAGATACATCTGTAGAATTAAAACTTGGTAACCATGTATGAATGCAGTCCTTTTAACTGAACTTAGGACTGGTGGTGGTGCTTTTTTGGTCATTCAGTGTTTCTGTAAAAAATGGGGGGAAAAACTATCAATAATACTGATAAGATAAAAATCATACTATGAATTATTCTAAAAACAATATAAAATGCACTAAGGATTAACGAGCTGCTGGATTCATGAATATTAAATCACGTAATCTGCATTCACTCGAACTGATTTGCTGAAATCAAAACAGGGATGATAACAGACGAGCGCCAGCCAATGAGATTGCAGTTTGCGTATTAGCTCCGCCTAGAACCCGGCAGTTCTTAAAAGCTGAAGAATTCCAAACGGAAAAAAGCAAAGCGACGGCGAGTCGTGTGCCTCACACTAGAGCTTACAGTACGTCAAACACGTGTGCGCTGCACATCTGTTCAGATGAACTGAATAATAGCACAGATCGCTTGACGGAGAGTGAAGCTCTGATTTGGTCAGAGTTGATAAAAATATATCTGTGCTAAACTTATACACAGCTTCCAACTCACACACTGGGGAGTAAAATCTGAGCACTTATTAGCCAGTGGCTAATATTAGACATAATTTAGTCGCCCAGGGTGAAGATTTAGTTGCATATGCATGTGACTGATTTCCTGGCAATGTGCCAACGTGTTTGTATTTCTTCTTCGCTGCTCTAAATAGTGGTTGCTTGTGGTAACACAGCACAACTTCCTGTGTTTGCATTCTGAGCAGCGAAGAAGAGTTGATTTCCGATTTGCAGCATTAAGCAAAGCTAGCGGGCATAACTATAGGTCTCGTGTAAGAATGTGGTATCGGATCGGAACGTGGGTTCAATCGCCAATACCGATGCCAGAATTTTTTGTGTTTTTGTGGAAATTCTGAGGCATTTCCGATACTAGTATCGGAACTGGAACAACCCTAATGGCAACGAGACTGTTTTTATGAGTGTCAGCAGTAAAGACTTTTATATTGAAAGAAACTGAAATGGGGTTGTAAATAATTAAGTTATTTATTACTTTCAACAACAGCTTGTAAGACGCAGCCAACAAATTCACTAAGCAGCACTGTCATCGGAAATCACTTTTAGTAGATGAAAGGATAGTACAACAAAGATATCACTTTCCTCAGCGTATATTCAAACTAATGTTTTATTGTGAATATGAGACTGATCTGAAGAATGAATGCTGTATCAGATGCAGGTAATCACACTCACTCAGTCCATATCTCTCATAATACACTACTTTTAATACAGTAATACAACAAGCTTTTAATGATGCAACTCAATATTCCTTCGTTACTAGTTCTAAAGTGACGTTTAGAATTAGTAATGGAGGCTTGCGCTCAGCTGTTAAACTGTCAACTTTAGATTTGAATCCGTGGTGGAAGGAAGTAGTTACACACAAACGAGTGTTTTTAAAGACACTCAGATGTTGTTTGTTGCATTTACACAACTGTGCCATCGAACTGTTGTATAAACGCAATATCACATGAGTACTGGTGCAATATGGCTGTATATCAGCACGCTGTGATTACAAACGGCCGAATCACAGCTGTGCCGATTTACATGTGTGATGGCCAGAAAATGTAACTTTTTTGCATTGCAGGTTGAACTAAATACCTGTGAGTCCAGCAGGACACTGGCATTGGAACCCGTCGATCAGATCTACACACACTCCTGCTCCACACAGGCTGGAGCTGCATTCGTTCTGCTCTTCCTGGCACAGGTCGCCATTAATTCCAGCCGGGCACACGCACAGGTACTCGCCGCTGCCCGCTGGATACTTGATGTTAGTCACACACGTCCCTCCATTCATGCAGCCACATGGAAGCACCATCACCTGTAACATAGAAAGATGGACAGAACTGTAAGGTAGCGCAAATACAAATAAAGTTAACTAGTAGTTAACCACGTAAAGCGCAAGAGTCTGAAAATTGCATAGTTTTTTACATCATTAATAATAATAACATTTTAATTTAGTGTATTTATGATCAATACTAATATATGTAAATAACTGAATATTGATTTAATATTTTTCATTACACATATACACAATTTTGTAATATTTAAAGTACCTAACAGACCCAAAATGTCATTGTTTTTCTTTTTTCAGCAGTGTTGCTAATTGCATACAGTCTCAATCTCTCTCCCCTGTCCTCAAACGACTGTATCTCTCAAACTCAGACAGTCCTTAATAAGCGCTAGGAGGCAGGAAGCAGATGCTTGTTAGCGGTCTAGGGCCCACAGAGGAGATGGAGAGGACGTTTGTCTTTCGTTGCACCGCATTGCTGAGAGACAAGACTCAGGAGAATCTGGGCAGCTGAGTTCTGCTATCCTTATGTCATTTTTTTGAAAGATATTAAACTCTATATCTCCCAAAAAGCAATTAAAATACTGTAGTACCATGGTTTAAAAAAATATAGTTTTTAATTTTAATAAAAAAACATCAAATGTTATTTAAGAATTTTACTGTTTTATTTTGTATTGTATTTTTATAAAAAAGTTTTAAATCCCTTTTATTTTTAAAAATGTTTATTAAATTTAAACATATCGTATATGTTTACATTTTAAATAAATAAATAATTAAATAAATAATTCTGGCCATGCAATTTCAGAATTGTTTTATTTGTAAGAACTAATAAATAATTTAAACACAATAATACACTCTTCATAATTATAAATGTTATTTGTTTTATTTAAACATTTGAAAAATAAACTATTTAACATTTTTAACATTTAAAAAGTACAAAAGTAAATATATATATATATATATATATTACTGACTCAATAATTAGTTAGACAAAAATAACAGCATTCAGCTTTGGATTAACGTGAGTTAAATAACACACAATAAAAATGTAACATCCGAAGAGGCTTGAATCATTATTCCTAAACATAAAAATCAGTCAAGCGTCAGTTTCTCAATGTCTCTCACCTCCACAGTAAATCTGCTCTGGGCATCACACTCATCAGACACAGTAAATTGAAAACTGCACGCTTCCTCCTCGTCCACTTTCCAGATGAGGAGCCCGGCCGGGGAAATTGAGGCCCCGGGGGGCCCCTTCTCCAGCTGGAAGAGCAGGGCCGAGCCCTCTGGGTCCATGGCTGTGAATTGGTACACAAAATTCTCACCTACAAAGGTCTGCAAGCCGTCCCGCGGCGCGTGGAAGGTCGGTGGACGATTAGCTGGGGAAATGAGAGGGGAATTGCAAGACAGAATAACATGAATGAATCCACATTTCCCAGAGCTGATTTTCAGTTGCTAGGCAATATTTTTTGCATTCAAATATTTTGTTTATTGATGAATATGTCTGATAATATTTAGCAATGTCATTTTAATTAATTTTAGTCCATTGTACTTGAACTGAAATTAAATAAAATTGTAAACGATCCAATTTAAATTATTAATATCTATTTTTTTATTGTTAAAAATGTTTTTATTATTACAAATTTAATTAAAGATATTAAACATAAGAGTGAACAAAAATAATAATTCTAATTATAATTTTTTTTTGGCCATGGTTTTGCTTTCAGAAAGCAAAATGAGAAATGTCTCATCTTTTTAATAACTGCAAAATGTAAGAGACCAAACTGAATTTTATAGAATTGTTCAACTTTTCCTTTATTATTCTTTTAATTGACAAAAGGGTTTTAACATTTTTACTATTATCAATATTTATTACAACAAGTACATTAAAATTTGACATTTTAAAAATAGAAAAATATATATGTTTGACTTTTATTTTATTTTTTCTCCCCTAAACATTTAAAAATACACATATATAAATGCATAATTCTGGCCAATAATTATATCAAAAATATAAAAATAAATAAATATATTCAGGACAATATTATTGTTATTTAGATTTTTGAAATATTTTGTATTATTGCAAATATTTACTAATTCAAACATAAAACATAAAGATACATAAAGATAAATAAATATAAAAATGATCAACTCATAATCCTTGGAATTTCAGAAAGCAAAATGAGACATTTCTCATCTAAGGGCTAAAGAGTAATATATTTTATTATTATTTATTGTTAAATAAATAACCATTTCGTTGCCACACACACACACACACACACACACACACACACACACACACACACACACACACACACACACACACACACACACACACACACACACACACACACACACACACACACACACACACACACACACACACACACACACACACACACACACACACACACACACACACACACACACACACACACACACACACACACACACACATTATATTGGCCATGTTATTTCTGAGAGCAAAAGGAGACATGTCTCACATGGAACAAACAGGCACACAAGGAAAATCTGTTTTTGTTATATCTGGCATGATGACATTTGTGGGATAAAATCTGATTTACAGCATCGTGTGTTAGTATCCGATGGTTATTTCCTGCATCTTGTTTCGTGTGAAACTTGACAAAAATCCGCTACACTTAGCAAAAAATATCAATCTTAAGTGACATGCAATTATCCACAACAAAACCCTAGCAAATAAACCAACCCTGATCTTGAAATATGAAAGCATTTTTTGCACCAATATGTCAGTCATATTTAAAATCTCATTCACGAGCAGCATAACGTGAGCTTGTGAGTTTCTGGCTGGGAAATGTCGACTAACAAGAAAATGGATCCATAAATCTGTTCTGACATCCCAAAGTAAACAAACCCAATGCAAAATAACACAATAAAACATAACATTGCTATTCTCACAAATGCAAACATGCAAACCAAGTACAAAAACACATGCTAATTGTTTCAAAATGGTCTGATGTCTATTTCGCTCCGTTATGTAACGCTGCTTCTGTATTAGGATTGCTCATTTGAATCACTTAACATTTCAATTTCTAGATTTTCCTCTGATGATCATCTCGTCTAAATTTAATTTGTCTGTATGAATGAACAGACTCTCAGTTTTGCCACAGAATGATGAAAACGCAGCAGAAAGCGCGAGGGAAATATCCAGCAGAAGATAAGTGGGTGTGAGGTGAACGCTTGCAATCTTCCATAAAGCTGAATGTGTGTGGAGTCTCAGATAGCATCGGTCTGGCCCTCGTTTGCAGCGCAGGCAAACAAACGGATGTTTGCGGTCATCGCTCTCTCTCTCTCTCTCTCTCTCTCTCAACACAGTGCTGTGTTTAAAGAGGAGGTGAGTTTGTGCTCAAAAGCAACATGATTCCCAAATAACTCTCTAATAATAACTTGTGTGTGTGTGTGTTTGTTTTGCTATACTTTAATGAATAATTTATTATGTATATATAAACACACATACATGTATATATTTAAGAAAAAATCTGTTTATATATTAAATATATTTTAATAGAATTTAAATTATATGAATATCAAAATATATACATGTACATATTTAAAAAATATATAGTACACAGTACACACACATATATTCTGTAAACAAAAACCTTTATTTCGATGCGATTTATCGCGATTAATCATTTGACAGCACTAATAATTACCAATAATCAATAATTACTGATATTTAATGATATTTATATTACTTATAAAAATAATAATTACAATAACATGAATAATATTAATATACAAACAAACAAAGAAATAATAGAAGAGAGTTTGCGCTACATGATGATAATGATGATGGTGATTATCAATAATATTATTATTGAAAGAGAGTGTGAAGTATTAACTAAACAAAAACAACCACAACAACAATAATAATAATAATAATAATAATAAATATATATATATATATATATATATATACACATATATGGGTGGGTGGTATGTAACTAACCACAACAACAACAACAATACTACCACTACTACTAATAATAATAATGAATAAATACAGATATTAAATTATTATTATTATTATTATTATTGATAAAGAGTGTGAATATTTTTTTAGAATATAACTAAATATCAATACATAATAATTAATGTTATTATTAAAAATGCCTATTATTATTATTATTATTATTATTATTAACAACAACAAATAATGACTTCATTAACAGCATTAATAAATTAATTACTAATACAATTATTATTAGAAAATATGTTTAATGTTAATATTACATCATATTATATATTATTATATTAATGTTAAAAATAACATTAAATAACACTACATTAATAAACTCTACATTTATTTATTGCTGAATTATTTATTGACATAAAAAAATCAACTGACATATACTGGCATATAAAATCAAATTAAGAACACTTAGGTGTGCATCAATGTGTTTTTACCACAGTAAAGGCATATTAATATTTAAGCCACTTTACATCATGGTCAACAACACATCTGAACTGGGGTAAATTCACTTCATCCCATCATCCCACGACAGTCCAATACTTCATCCATATCCTATAAAAGTCTCATGAGACGAAAACAGCATTTAAAAGAACCTACTGAAATATTACACATCACTACAGACCCAGAGTCTTCTCAGGGTGCTAATAATCCCAAAACTAAAGTTTATCACCAAGTGCTTTGTTTCATTTTCGCAAGGCTGTAAAATCTGAAAATGTAACGTCAGCTGATTAAAATTCACAGCGAGTGTTTTCCAGCTGACTCGCCATATAACGTCTCTATTTAGCTGCTGTAATAAGGTCTGTTAGTTAAGCTGTGGGCCTTTAGCTTCAAACATACTCAAAAGTAGTAGCAAGACAGTGTGTCTTTTTAGATCTACCCTACATCCTTTTACAGTTTGATTATAACCAACAAAGTAAGGGCCTCACACAATTTTCAATTAAACACACATTGTTAAGGTCACATTTAGTCAGTCTAAAGAGTTATTTTTAAAAACAAATGGGAGGAATGGAATTCGAACCCACATCTGCCACATGAACATTAACTATTACGAATATTAAATATTAAGACTACACTTTGTATTTTGTGTCTTTATGTTAATGCCATTATCTTTAGTTGCTTTAAATTAGATTGTGCTGCAGAAGGCTGTTGGGTCGAGTCCCAAAGCTGCTAAAACTTATTACTAATTTGTAGCTTAATGCTGTGCTGTGCTGTGTGTCTACAGGTTCAGATAATGTTCAATAGTGTGTGCTAATGCCATCAGATCTCAGTTTGCTTTCATGTTGACTGTGTTTACCTTGATTAATGGACCAGGTATATTTGGAGACCATGGAGTTACACAGGAGACACGGTACGGAAGGGCTGGAGTCTCCCTCAGCAAAACACATCCCATCTATATTACATGTCCTCTCCTGAGAAAGAGAGAGAGAGAGAGAGAGAGAGAGAGAGAGAGAGAGAGAGAGAGAGAGAGAGAGGGTGTAATGATCAGTAATGAAAACTAAATGCAAACGTTAAAACAAAGTAAAGTAAACTGCATTAAACAATTTAACAATAACGCTGTACAACCCACATAACAACCCATGCATTAAATCTTTCAAATTATAATAAACTAAACTAACTAAAGAAACGCCTAGGTTACGTTCCCCCCGATGGAGGGAACGGAGACGTAATGTTGTGACGACATAGGGGATTTACTTGGAAGCCCCAATCATCTCTGACTTTAAGAGAAAACGCCAATGAAATTGGCTAGTGGATTTTGCATACCTGAGCCACTCCCCGTGTATACGGGTATAAAAGGGCGACAGGTGCATCCACTCATTAGGTTTTATGCTGAGGAGCCGAGAACGAGTCCCTGGCAACCAGCGATGGTTCAAGATTGTGGCATGGGGACATAACGTCTCCGTTCCCTCCATCAGGGAACGGGGGTTACGTACGTAACCTAGGCGTTCCCTATCTGTCGGTCACTATGAGTTATGTCATGACGACATATGGGTCCTGTGGAAAGCGCCACAAGCTGAACCCCGTCACAACCTTGTGGCATGCAGATGCTGACAAGCGAGCACTTGACAGACAAATGCCGTGCAAGAGGTTGCAACCTTCCCATCGCCCCAGCGCAAATTCGCTAATCTTGGTGCCCGCAGGGTCCACGGAGTACATTGCTGCCGGAGATAGCCAAGCCGCTGTTCCTTTCCCCACAGAAATCAGAAGGGATTTCGACCTTCAGTGAAAGACGGCTTCAAGTCTTTCCTATTTGTTGTTACAGCATGGCAGTAATGACAGGGAAGCGAGCCTTCTGGAGAAGGGCGCTACGGAGGCCACATCCTGCCCGAAGGGAGGTAACATGTGGAGACATTTATATGGACTGACCCAGGCCTGGGGCAGTACCACATATGCCTTGACTCTGGGGAAGATCCTACCTAGGTGTAGGGAGGAGAGCAGCCAGCAGAGCCTGACAGAGAGCTCTGTCAAAGAGAAGACACGGGTTTACCGTGAGGGAAACCTTACGTGGAAGAATACACATATGGGATTACCCGAAGGGGAATCAGGCCATACGGACACCCAGCCCAGTACAGGGGCTGACCGGTGACCCGGGCTAGCTAACACCAGTACTGGGCCTGGCGTCAGACTGCTCCGCCCAGTCTGACTGCCAGGGGTGCTTGGAGGAACTCCACCAGGGTACACCCTCCGGGGAAATGAACTGGAGGAGAAAAAGGCGCTCGTATCCCCGGGTGAGGGGGAATGGCGCAGCAAGCGTGACACCGGCCAGTTCTTCCCACCCATTACCTGTTACCCAACATACGGGAAGAGACTGGCTCAACGCGGAGACTGTAGAATCTTGCGAAGGTGTTCGGTGTCGCCCAGCCCGCAGCTCTGCAGATGTCCGCCAGAGAGGCGCCGTGCGCCAACGCATAGAAGGAGGCAACACTCCGAGTGGAGTGAGCCCTCACCCCCAGGGGGCACGGCTCGCCTTGAGATTGGTACGCCAAGGCGACGGCATCCACTATCCAGTGAGCCAACCTCTGTTTGGAGACAGCCTTCCCTTTCTGCTGCCCTCCGTGGCAGACAAAGAGCTGCTCAGAGCTTTTGAAGCTCCGGGTGCAGTCCACGTATATGCACAATGCTCTTACGGGACACAGCAACGCTAAGGCTGGATCTAACTCCTACGAGGGTAGTGCATGCAGGTTCACCACCTGATCGCGGAAGGCCGGGGTCTCAAGTAAACGTCAGAGTCGGCTGGCCCGAAAACAAGGCTCTCTTCGCTTACCAAAAAATGCTTGGAGGTCCCCGACCCTTTTGATGGAAGTGGGCGCGGTCAGGAGAACTGTCTAGGCCGACAGGAATTTCAGCTCGAGTCCAGCTGCTCAAAGGGGCTCCTCTGAAGTCCAGCCAGGATGATAGAGAGGTCCCAAGAGGGCGTAAGAGGCGACCTGGAGGGATTCATCCTCCTGGCACCCTTCAGGAACCTCATGATGAGATCATGCTTTCCCAGGGACCGGCCGTCCACTGCATCGTGATGGGTCGCAATAGCGGCCACACACACTTTCAAGGTGGAGGGTGACAGCCTACGCTCCAACCTTTCTTGCAGGAAAGAAAGCACTACTCCAATCGTGCATCTTCGGTGGTCTTCTTGGCGAGAAGAACACCAGTTTGCGAACAGACTCCACTTCAGTGCATAGGTTTGCCTTGTTGAAGGAGCTCTAGCCTGAGTGATTGTCTCTGCCACTGCCAGTGGTAGACCGCTCAAGTCTGCCGCGTCCCGTCCAGGAGCCACACATGAAAGTTCCACAGATCTGGACGCGGGTGCCATATGGTGCCGAGCCCCAGAGAGAGGAGGTCTTTCCTCAGAGGAATGCGCCAGGGAGGGGCTGTCGCGAGGGAAATTAATTCGGGAAACCATGTCCGGGTGGGCCAGTGTGGCACGACCAGCAGGACCTGCTCCTCATCCTCCCTGAGCTTGCACAGTGTCTGTGCGAGTAGGCTCACCGGGGAAACGCAAACTTGCGTAAAGCCTGAGGCCGTGGGAGGACTCGTGGGAAGCAAACAGGTCCACCCGAGCTTCCCCGAATCGACTAGATCAGCCGGATCGTCTCGGGATGGAGTCGCCATTCTCCGGGGAACGTGAGCTGTCGTGAGAGCGCATCGGCCGCACGATTGAGCTTCCCCGGGATGTGGACAGCGCGCAGTGATTTGAGCTGCATGTGACTCCAGAGGAGGAGATGACGGACGAGCTGTGACATGCGGTGTGATCGTATACCTCCCAACCGGTTGATGTACAAGACAGCCGCAGTGTTGTCCGTGTGGACTAGCACATGCTTGCTCAACAGCAGTAGCCGGAACTGCCGTAAGGTTAGATGCACTGCCCACAGCTCTAGGCAGTTGATGTGCCAAAGCAGCCGGGGACCCGTCCAGATCCCCGAGGCTGCCTGCCCGTTGCATGTAGCACCCCAGCCCGTGCTGGAGGCATTTGTTGTGACAACAGTATGCCGGGACACCAATCCTGCGGCTGGATGCATTTGATCATGCGTCCTCGGTGTGGAGCATCTTGAACGGGAGCTTGTGCAAAGCCGGTTCAAGACTCGCAGATCCAGGATTGGTCGAAGGCCACCACCTTTCATGGGTACAATGAAGTAAGGGCTGTAAAACCCCTGCCTCATCTCAGCTGGAGGGACCGGCTCGATTGCATCCTTTGCCAGGAGGACAGCAATCTCCTCGCACAAGACAGGGTCGTTCTGGACTGCCACCGAAGTCTCGAGAACGCCGTTGAACTTGGGAGGTCACGAAGTCAGTCGCTGTGCGCAGCTCCTGCATCAACCCCGGGTCGGTACTACCCTCATGCACCTGTTTGAGTGCCTTGGCTTGGTGAACCTGCAGGATAGCCATGGCGTGCAGGGCAGAGGCTGCCTGGCCCGCAGCACTATAAGCTTTGGCCACGAGAGCACCGTCAGCTTACAGGCTTTGGACGGGAGATGTGGAAGATTCCTCCAAGTGGCGGCGTTTCGTGGGCACAGGTGCACCGCGACTACTCTCTCCACCTGGGGAATGCCCGCATACCCCCTGGCAGCCCCGCCGTCGAGGGTAGTGAGGACGGAGGAGACGGACGAGCGGCTTCTTGCCGTGAAAGGGGTCATCCACGACTTCGTTAGCTCCTCATGCACCTCCGGGAATAAAGGCACCGGAGCAGAACACGGTTGTGAGCCGCACCCCGCTCCGAGAAACCAATCATCCAGCCACGAGGGTTTGGGACTGGGCGGTCTGTTGACCTCCAGCCCGATACTCACGGCTGCCCGGGCAAGCATGGCCGTCAGCTCTGGGTCCGGTGCGGCGGTGGCGACAACACCCGAGGGGGGGCAGCCCCACCGCACCTTCATCCTCAGAGGACGTAAGCCCATCCCCCGATGCTGCGCTCGACATCCTGTCCTCAGATGGTGCACCTAATGAAATGCTGGGCGCCCCGTGGTACGAATCAGCGAAATCACCCGGGAACCGGCCCGGGTGGCGGCAGAGGGCGCCGATCCTTTGAGAAAGGAGAGGCGAGATTGCAGCGAAGTCATGCTCATACACCCACAACAGGTGCATGAGTCATCCACAAACGTGTCTTCAGCGTGTTGGAAGCCCAGACACTGAAGACAACGATCGTGTCCATCATCCGCGGACAGGAAACGACCGCAACCAGAAGGACACAGATGGAACAGCATCTTGAAAAAGACGCGACTGTCCGTGATTTGCTCTTTTTAAAAATTTGCTCTTTTAGTTGAAGTGCCCAGGGAAATCACTGCTGAGAGGGACTCCGCTGACTGCACCGTGACGCCAACCAGGAACAAAACAAAGATGAATGACTTTGTGGAGATCAGCACACTTCTCATATACTTGGCTCCGAAGCAAAAATCTAATGAGTGGATGCACCTGTCGCCTTTTTATACCCGTATGCACGGGGAGTGGCTGGGTTATGCAAAATCCACTAGCCAATTTCATTGGCGTTTTCTCTTAAAGTCAGAGATCATTAGGGCTTCCAAGTAAATCCCCTATGTCGTCACGACATAACTCGTAGTGACCGACAGATAGGGAACTAGAAAACTAAAACTTACAATAATAGAGTGAAAACGAATAAAAACTAAATTTAAAAATAAAACAGAAATAAATTAATTATAAAATCAAAAACTATTATAGCACTAAATCTAAAAATAAAAAATTATAAAAACAAACAAAATAAATATAATACAAAAAACAATCCAAAACTAACTAACTAAATAAATAAATACTAAGTTAAGTAGAAAGTAGAATGCATAAGTAAAACTCACAATTATAGAGTGAATAAAAAGTTAACTAAATTGAAAAGACAATTTGAGAATGAATTAATTAATTAAATTAAACTAATAATTAATCCTGCACACAATTTTATACATAGTGGTTTTCAGTTTGAGCTTTCCGTGGGATTCGAACTCACAACCTTGTCGTTGTTCATGCTAAAGTTTAAGAAAGAACTCCAAGACAGAAAGAAAAAAGAATGGAGGAAAGACATAATATTGTGTGTTATTGAACTGTGCCGTTGAGTGCTCCAGCGGTATCCACCAGCGTGGAGATGTTTTGCTACTGCTTACAGTTACACTGCGGCTCAAGCCAACTTCCTCTGTCAAACCTTTGAGATAAACCTCAGCCTTCTTTGCTATAAATTACCAAAGCATAAAGCCTGGCACTGATACAATCTCTATATTTCAAGTTTTTAATATCCAGTGGGACGTGTAAGTCGCAACGCCCGGAGGACATCCGCGGCAAAGCAGAGAAGATAAACACAGACCAAACGGATCCACCTAGATAACTCATCTCTCACGCTACGATTACATGTTGTGTGGCAGCTGAAACCCCCGAGAAAGAAAGCAAGAGAAGGGGAGGACATCAGGCGCTCAAGGGATCGGTTACTCTGTCAGTCTCTGGATTTGATGTCTGGAATAATATTTTCTGTTTTCCACATCCACGCTCCGGGTTTTTCCAGCGCACACCCCAGTGACCTCACATATCGCTGTTGTCCTGCTGTCCTGAGAATAGTTTAGACACTAAACGGCTATGACAGACTTTTTGCCTTTTGAGTCTATAAACTCACATCCTCTGTGACTTATTTTCCGGTGGAGAATCCAGGCTATTAGTGTAGTATGTGTGATTGTGCACAGTTAATATAAAGTGCAGGAGGATGGACAGATGGACAAATGAACAGAAGGGCCATGAAGGAAGTTGAACAATTGTGGGGGAAAATTATGGATGTTTTTAAACACAGTACTACAATTAACCTTCATTCAAAAGCAATTTAGAATCTGTTTAAATAAAACAGGGGTTTCTGAACAATTGCTGTATTGAAATGTATTTAATTCTTTCAATTGTTCACCACATTATTTTGTAATTAATTCAGATCAAACTAAATGTATCTCAAAATTAAGATAATACAAATTTGATATTTGTGAAATGTAATGAATTAATACATATTATTAATAAATTATATTGCTTTAATTTAATAATAATTAAAAAAAGAATAATACAGAGAGATCAGTAACATTACTGTTTCTTGCATTTTTTGCATAAATTGTTAATTTATCAATAACAATAATAATAATATTGTTATTTATTATCAGTTTTATTTTATTATTATTATTAATAATAATACTTTATAAGATAAACATGTAAAATATAATTATGAATATTATTTTTAATTATATTTGTGTGTGTGTGTGTGTGTGTGTGTGTGTGTGTGTGTGTGTGTGTGTGTGTGTGTGTGTGTGTGTGTGTGTGTGTGTGTGTGTGTGTGTGTGTGTGTGTGTGTGTGTAATAAATATTCATAATTCTATTTTACATTTATATAATATACATTAGTATTATTAATATTAAGAAATGTATTATATATTCATATATTGTTGTACATTAAGATTTATGAAAATTATAGAAAGATTTCTTCATAAATGTTAATGATATAAAATCAAACCATCAGCAGTACTGTCACTGTTTCTTGTATTTTTACATAAATTAATTTAATTTAGAAATAATATAATATAATGTATTAGCAGTTTTATATATTATTATTATTTATTAATTATTAAGATACACATGCAAAATATAATTAGGCATTAATTAATAATATAATAAATAATATGTGTGTGTGTGTGTGTGTGTGTGTGTGTGTGTGTGTGTGTGTGTGTGTGTGTGTGTGTGTGTGTGTGTGTGTGTGTGTGTGTGTGTGTGTGTGTGTGTGTGTGTGTGTGTGTGTGTGTGTGTGTGTGTGTGTGTGTGTGTAATTAATAATATTCATAATTATATTTACATTCCTATAATAGACACAGTGTTTTTGTCATAAACAGCCAACAACCTAGTTTACCTTTTTATTTATTTATTTATTAATTTATTAATTCATTCATTCTGACAATGCAAATATAGTTACAATACATACAATAACTAGTTGGGAGAAATACTATGTGCATATGTGTATGTGTATTTTTCTTTCACATTTGTTTATGCTAATTGTGAGCAAAATACGAGAAACGAAGGACCATTCAAGATATATAGGTCTATTTACGCATGTATTACTACTAAGTGTTTGAATATCATTACCTTCAGCTTGCAAAGTCCAGATGCAGTCACACACAGCTGGCAAATACCATCATAAATGGTTAAAAATTTGCCCTCGCTGTACTGACGACCATCATTAGTCACCTAAAGAAGAAATAGAATTAGAAAGGTTTAGATATCTATCTTGAGTATATATAGTACTACACATACATTTATTTTATTGTTTAGCGCCTAATGTGCAGTCAACCGACTATTATTTATCCCAAAATAAACCCTGACAACGTAAAATTGTGTGGTTGATTCCACATAAAGCTGTTTATTACATATCTACTTACCAAAAACCTCAATAACTTGACATGAACATTCATTTGAGTCATAATGTGGAACAAAAAGAGACAAAAACACTAACAACAACCAGAAAAACAGATAAATATTTGAACTGCCATATCCAAAAGAAACGTGTCATAAAGATAATACGAAATGCATATTAAGAAATATTTATGGTCAATAAAGCTTCTCAGCTCATCCGCCTCTGGCGGGTGATGCAAAAAGTATTTATTCTTGTAATACATCAGACTTCAGTGTCTTTAGCAGCACTAGTTTGTGAAAATCCAAAAGTGCGGTTAATTTTTCACCCCCTCAGTGAGTGTTAATCCCACAAGCCTTTGAGATTAATGCAGGCAGGAGTTTAGGTGGATTTCGAGATGCATTACCTCATGGATACGTCTTTGCGCTGCCCTTCAGAGAAACCCTGTGGCTCTTTCAGCATTTAAATGTATGTTAATGATTCTCCTCATCACAGGCCATCCATTTTTTACATCAGTAAACACACTCATTAACACGTACACACATAGATCAAGCCTCACTTTGGGATTGAGCGCCGAGGTCAATGATCGCAAGACCTGAATAGAGTTTACAACTTTTTAATGTTTATGTTAGCCATATACTTAAAGATAAAGTAAATTGGTTTCCTATATGGGCTGTCAAAGCATAAAAATGATTAAAATGATTGTGTTGCCTTTATGGCTATCATTCTGAATGGAAAAGCTCTCCTCCATCTCACGGTTCGGCGATTTCGGCGTGATATAATATTTTAAAGTGCCCGGTACGCGTCATTTAGCTTGGCCTCAAACAGCACGTGCAGCCAGCATAAATTCAAGCTGATTTTAAATGTTAAAACCCACAACTGTGAAGGAGACTTCCTGCGTAATTGCATTTTGCCAACATTCTCAATTCAATGGTCGCTTCATCTTTCAATCGCAATGGACAGTTTAGAAAAAGATGGCCTGCTTTTATCCGAATGATGACATTTTGATTCATTCAGTCACCACAAAAAGCGGCAGTGGAAAATCAATCACATGAACCCTCGGACAGATCCCTGTCCCTGAGATTGATGGACAGGTACCTTAATCTCCCATCTGGCATAGGGCTGCTCGCTGGCTGTGAAGTCCATCGTGTCGACGGCCATGTTTCCGAGTCTCGGGACGGAGCAGTCAACTGTTTTAGAGCTCATGAAGGACGCTTTGGTTCTGCCTTCCTCTTTAGGGATCCAAACTCCATTCATGTGCTAAAAAACATCAAAGCTAATTAATAGTTTATTCTTGAAAGGGACACCCAAAAAGAAGTACATTATAATAATGTAGAAATAATATTTAAAATAACCTACTTAAGTGTGAACTGAATGTAATGTTTTTGGATACTTAATTGTTATGTATAATTAAATGTAAATGTATTATTATAGTTTAAATACAAATTCAGTCCAATTAGTTAAAATTAAGAGTGCTTTTTTGACCCACTTAAGTAGGACTTGGGTACATCTTCATTTGTAATTTCAAAACTACTTCTACTGCTGAATGTACTGATACTAATAAAAGGTCATAGTAAATTAAAATATAATTTTTGTAATTTCTGTTGAACTTGTATGCCAAGCAGTTAAATATATTTGTATTTATCAGGGTTAGGCTATTATAGTAAATATATATATATATATATATAAATCTTATTTAAAATATAAGCTCTATAACAATATAGATATATAACTTCCAACTATATAGACATAATTAACAAAAAAAATTTTTTTAACTAAAATTAATATTAATAAAATTATATATATATATATATATATAAACATACTTGTTTAGTGTGTACAGCAGTATAAGTGAAGTCAAACGGTTATTAAAACATAATGATTTAAAATGTAGGGCTACTTCAAAAACTTTTCATTTCACATTGACAAAGTGCAATTCATAAAAGAGTACTTAAGTATGTTAAGAAAAAGTCATGACAATGAACGCTTAAGTACACTTAAGTGGATTTTATTTTGTTAATATACTATCTGCATGTACAGTTTTTTTTATACTGTATACTTTAGCATTTGAAGCTCACTACAAGCACATTCAATATAATTACCCACAATTCTTTTTAAAAATGTTTTCCCATTTTTCTTTATTTAAAAAATGTTGTACTTATTTTTAATTAATTATTTTTTAAACAAGTGCAGGCCAAAAAATGCATTGTTTTATCTCAAGCAGAAAATCCTGTCAATTTACTCACATTCAAGTCATTTCAAACCTGTATGAATTTGTTTCTTACGTGCAACAATTTTTTTTTTTTTTTACATATTACATTGTTCTGGCTACTCTATTCCATATAATAAAAGTAAACTATATACAGAAAAGTTTGAAGCAACATTAGAGTGAGTAAAATGAAAAATGTTAATTTTAGGCAGACGTTTTCTTTAAAATTCAACCCACATTTATCAGAAGATATGCTAAAACTTTAGTATGGGCATATGTGCTTCAGTTGTTCACAACTGTTTGAGATAAGACTACAAATTAGAGCAATCTTCACCCCTGGGCCTTCATTTTTTGAGAAAAACACAAACAGCTAGAATAATGAATGTCAAACCAATTTGCTCAAATGGGATGACCTCACACAGCAGGCGAAACACCCTCTGAGAAAAGACGGTGAGAAAAGTGGGCGGTTTGGAAATATCTGAGCGGCGGAATTCAAATGAGAGGAACGCATGCAGGGAAAATGTTCAGATTTACATAGTGGCAATCGTTAGTTACATTTGCTTTTTAACCATGATGTTTGCAGGTCCCAAAGACTCCAAAGCTGTATTTGTAAAACTAACAATATTAATTTCATAATTACCATTTGGTTTGCCATCAAATGCATTTAATATGTTTCTCTGGCTTCTTCAAAACCAACTACCAAGACGTAATAGAAGTCAAATAGAAGGTATATATACTTTTCAACTTTTCATTAAAGTATTCAAGGTTAAAAGTATGTTTTCAAGCTATTTAAAGGGCTCTAGGTTCTTTTGGACCATGAGGGTTAAACTCAGCCCTGCAGGTTATGGATTTGACATCATGAAATTAATTTCGAGCCCAAAACTTTTCAGTAAAACAGACAATTTAATAAAGGAATCAGCAGCCGATATAAATTCTCAGATAATTACAGCACATTATGTGTGTTTTGCATGTTGTTTACCGGTCTTATTGCATGGTGTTGTCTTCTGTATGTGCTCTGCTGTGTTGACTGATTACTGTTTTTATTGCTTTGGTTATCTCCTCGGATGTCCCTATGCCTTTACCCCCTCATTCTTCTAATTAAATATACAAACAGATGGCAAACAGGTATTAAAAATAAGCCATGCTAAGATGCATAAAGACTACTTGATGAAATATTAAAGAAGACTGGCTTGAAGAGGTGAACGTGATCTTATAATCATTATAAAAAAGAAAAGCACAAAAAAATGGCAATTAAAGATGTATAGATCGGTGTAACATATGTAGGTTGTATGTAGAAATGTGCATATGTTTATAAACTGTTTCATTTATTTAATTTTAATTTTCTTCTTTTTGAAT
This sequence comes from Ptychobarbus kaznakovi, assembly GCA_027422405.1. Taxonomy (NCBI): domain Eukaryota; kingdom Metazoa; phylum Chordata; class Actinopteri; order Cypriniformes; family Cyprinidae; genus Ptychobarbus; species Ptychobarbus kaznakovi. Next base: position 6,198,885 of record CM049815.1, read on the forward strand.
TACTAAGATCAAGTTTGACACACACACACGGTATTAAATACAAATATTATAGAATAATAAATTGTATAATATAATATTATGTATTATACCAAATATATTTCATATAAAATACACTATAGTAATACAAATAAAATAGTTATTATAATATTAAATTATTCCAATTATTTATGTATATATTTATAAAAAAAAAAATATATATATATATATAATCTATTTATTATAATAATAATAATTTGTATTACAATAATATTTATTACAATAATATATAATAATAAATAAAATAAATAAAACAATAGAATTATATATATATATATATATATATACACAATTTAATTAAAATAAATCATTAAAATACTATAATAAATTATAATTATTCAATTATACTAAAACGTTTTATCAAATACTAAATTTGTCTCTATACAATTGGCCTAATAAACACAAGTAATATCGTGTGTGTCTCACCTTTAGTCTGGTTACAAGACACGCAAGGTCAGGTGAGTCGATGAAACCCAGCCCAAAAACCCTCACGCTGTCACAGTCGAACTCACGTACGTCACACAAACCGCCGTTCTCCAGATCGGTGATTTCTATTGGCTGACCTGAGGAAACCAAAGAAAACAGACAAATTCCAGAAAATCATAAAGTTCACATTGTTAGGGTTTATTCACATAACCTTAAAAAGAGCATAAGTAACAGTAGTGGTGGTTGCTTTAGTAACTTCTCCTTTTAAGTATATGAGGGCATGGCCTAATCAAGGGGTGTGGTCTATTCAGTGGGCGTGGTATGTTAGGGGCGTGGCCTTGACACCGCAGTTTTACTCCTCAAGACACACACACACACACACACACACACACACATACACACACTTGCTCAGTAGAAAGCAATTTGGGGTGTAAATGGAAAAATGTACAGACTTTTCAAGGTCACAGGGTCAAATCCAATGTGTTCTTTGTCATTCAACTCAACAACTTCATTCAAAACCTCATAGAAAAAGTCTTTCAGGCGAATGAGCCTGCAAAAATGACAGTCTGCCGTCTACTCATTGTTGATTCATTGAAAAGCCACTCTGGGAGTCTTGTTAAACCCAAAAATTCCATTGTAAATTTATGTGAAGTCTTTAATAATGTGCACTCCCCATCCTTTCCAAAAACCACCAGTGAATAACGTTTACGAGACTCAAATGGAAAAATGCAACTCCGGCAGTTTGAAAGACGCAGTTAAACCAAACGAAAGTCATTTCCAAGTACACGCCGCTAACAAACATACAAACAAAACAATCCCGGTTTTAAGCTATACAGTACATCACTAAATATTCAGACTGCTGGATTCTGACCTTGCCAGCCTGCGTTTGTCATTAAACAGGGAACGGATTCATTCGGCAAACATTACGGTATAATTAGAGCTGGGGAAAATAACGTTCTCCATAACCGAGGTTCTTAAATAATGCAAACGAGTAAATACGAGCTTGTTTGGGCATCTCTCGGGCCTTATAAAACACAACAACATTTAATATAGTTTCAGCGACAGGCTGAAATGACTGTACCGTGGCTGCATTATGCTTGATTAATGCCATTATCGCTCCCATCTCGGCTCATTTCAAATCAGTGTTTTTACTACCAGAGCATAACCTTACGTTCGTATCTCCGCGGGGCGGAAGTCTATTTAAATCACATATCTAAGACGCAAAGGAAAATGGATGTAATGGGACTGGATGCTAAACTAAGCCAGAAGTGTAGTGAATATCTAAAAATGGAGAAGGAAAACAATGAGAGATATCAGAGAAAATGGTCCTCGAAGGAGAACAATTAAGCACAGAGTGAGTGCTAATGAATTTTAGCCTCATCAAAGAACCTCCTCCAGATGGTCTCATTTTGTGTCATTTTACACTGGGTAAAAAACTGATAATAAAATAATTACAAAAACAAATCGCCCCCCTAACACTGTTTAGGAAAAATATACTACCATCAGAGACAATTAAGTTAATTTTAAATAATTTTTTAAGACAAATTTGTGAGCCATGCAATGAAAGTACCACATGTGATAAAGAAAATCTGCTATTAAATGTTTTGTTAACTTAAAAATAATAAATAAATACAAATATAGTGAAAATGCTAAAGTATTAAAAATATAATTTGATGCTGTATTTTTCATAAACTTTAAAGACGTCATTTTTTTTGCAAGCATATTTGCATATTTTATGCATTTATCAACGTATAGCCTGTACAAACTATATAATATAAACTATAAGTATAAACTATATACTAGATGGCTTCAAAACAAGCCACAAAATCTTGGACCTTAAAAAAAGCTTCACTCTCACTGAAGGAGTACCACACATATACCTTCCTAATCGCCTTGGAGATCAAACATTTCCAGCTCAGCAGGTCAGTGAGGTGATTTTCAGTTTTTCCCATGATTCACTCTGCTCCCGAGCTCCCAAAATGCAGATCTGAACCAGACAAGCCTCGAGCACTGATGCAGTGTGCACACACATACACACTCTCACACACTGTCCCTGACCAGCCAGGAAGGGAGCGTGAGATATATTCAGGAGCTTTTAATCTCTGCCACAAGGGCGAACGCTGGTGCTTTATGTTTGAAGAGAAATGATAAATGTGGAGCGATCGGAATGACTCACTGAACCTACAGCATAAAAAAAGTCAGAGATGAATCTAAGAGTTGTCCTTTCTACAGAATGTGACCCCTGCCTCACAGCTGAATAAAGGCAAAAGTGAGGTTTTCCAGATTGTTCAACTATTGAAGGAAACCCAGATATGCACAGGTATTGAATCCAGTCTGATTGCCTTTTCTATAGACTTGATTTTTACTCTACCTGGAATTATGTTAAATAAATAGTAGTGCAGCTTCATTCCAGACACCCTTCATGTTGGCAGTAATAGCATAAAATGTGCCACAAGACTAAGGAGAATATGTGATGTGCAATTTTCCGGCATGTGCGAAATTGAAATTGAATCCCTTTAGTTCCTTTTCCTTCTCATTTTCAAATCTTGAGGTATATCTAGTGAACACACAGCCTGAAAATGTAGCAACGATGCACCATTTGTGAAATCATTCAGGCAAAACAAAAACAAACTCGTATGATGTTATTTTGGTGTTATCAAGCTTGAAAGATCACTTCGAGCTCTCATTGTACGAGAAGAGCGGTGTAATCTTCAAAATATTAGCTTATTCTGTTTCGCATGCAGAAAAAATTGCATTATGTGATATTGGAACAATGTGGGAATAAATAATGACAGAAATCTCATTTTGGGATGCACTGTTTCTCATGGATCTGCATTAGTCCAGCATTTGCTATTCTTAATATTCAATTTTTTCCTTATTTCAAATTTTAATAGCAAAAATTGGATTGCTAGACATTATATGCCACATTCGAAGTCACATTGTCCAAATGAGCAGCACAGTTCTCTGTATTAGAGCATATATGCTAACTACCAAACCAACTCAAAGTCTCTTTAAGACAAGTCATGTCACTTGGCGGCAATCTTTGAAACGCCTCTCGGGCATGCAAGTGCAGCTCCTATCTCTTTGAATGGGGAAACATCAAATTCTCCAAAACTGTTTACTAAGCTTATGATTAAATTTCATATTTGAAATCACCAAAGAAATCTGATAACAACTGTATCATTATTGTTGTTTCTTTTGCTCAAATAGTGTTATAAAAAGCTTATTTTTCAGGCTAGATCAGCCAGTGCATATGCGCAAGTCTCACAGCGCTGACTGTTTCTAAAGCAACCGGGACTTCTAACGGTAGCTGCAGTGACGCGCTGACTTTACTGATTAACGATTGGCTCTTTGGCTCAGAAGGCGGGGCTTTGTTCGATAGAGCGGCCATATTGAGCGTTGCATTTTTCCCCATTCGAAATTACACGAGTGACACGTCTTGGGTATTCTATAGTCTTTGACCAACTTAAGGACACTAGAAAAATAAAACATTGGATAGAATTCTTTGTATAGCTACTATTTAAAAAAAATAACAATAAGTGGTGTGCAGTTGTCATCTTAAAATAAAAATGGTTATTTATTCAACTTTTTTTGGTCGCCCAATCAACAAGCGATGAAAATGTAGTGACAGTAATTATCTCCAGTTTATTCATTAATCTGGAAATGGAAGGTCAATTTGAGAACAATGCATTGTGGTATACAGTGTGCTCTGTGGTATACTCCACTCTTTGGCTAATGTAGTATGTCATTAAGACAAAAAAATGCATACAGTACATAGTATACATAATGTATTCACCAGAAATAAATGTAGCATGTTAGCATGCTAACATATTCACAAATAATGAGGCCTTAACAAAATTAAGCCCTGCAAAAATCCACATTTGACTAGATGAAGTGGAAATAAAGTCAACCAAAAATGCTTAGGCATAAACGTGTCACGGGCTTCCAAAAAAACTAATGGATGGCGATCCCAGATGTGGAAGAGGCATCAGCCGATGATCAGTTGGGCAATTAAGCAGATTTATCTAGCCGTCCTCCCTATGCCACCTTGCACGTTGATCCTAGCGCGGTTACCATAAATCAGAGCTAACTCTCGGAGAGGTTGAAAAACGTCAGTCTGTGATAAACAGCCCTCTCTAGTGCTCCTAATCTGTTCGCTAATTTGTGTTAAAACTCCCATTTCGTCACCGCGGCAGCCCCAGGGAGCATGCGAAAAACGTTGAGGGAGATAACGGCTTAGTGAAGATCCCAATGCTAATCAGAGAGCCGGCATGGGCGTCTGGCACACAGCCAGGCGTTAGCATACCTGAATAACAATATCTCATTGATATGAAGGTTGGCTGAGAAAGCTAATGGCACTTCTGAGCCTTGCCGCTATTGCCAGAAACAATCAGTCGATAAACACGCTCAATGACTTTGCCGTTTGAAAAGGAGTTCCATACAACAATTCAAATAATTCACATAATCAATAAAAAACACACTTGCTCAATCACACGCCATCTGCGGTTTCTTTGAAGACATGCTTGAGGGAGTAGGAAATTATTCTTTGCCAAATGTAAGGGCAAGGAATGCAGAACAACAGCATCTAAAGCAAAATATAATTAAAAGGAATTGAAAGCATACAAAAATCAACAAGACCCTAAAAATACATACTTGATGAAAAGAGCTGGCACAGGAAAAAATGTCATGTATTGCCACTGAAATGCTCTGGCACCTTGGCCACCATCTGGTAATGGCAGCTGTAGTGAACACTGTACTTGAGCCAATGTACATGATTTTAATTACACACATTTGGCCAAAAGAGTTGCGAAAGTACTGACCCAAAGAGATGCAACATCACATCACACTAGACTAGAGCCATCTAATATTTTAGTAATCGAGTATTCTACCGAAAATTCCATCGATTAATCGGATAAGAACTACTTTTTCTTTTTAAAGAGCACTACTAAATATACAAGAGAAAATAAGACAGGTCTCTTAAAATGAACAAGTAATTTGTTTCCAAAATTGTATTGCTGAAATTGCATATTAATAACTGAAAACTAAACCAATTTAGTGCATTTAATTACCATATTACATTCAAAATGCAAATACAAATATATAAAAATCTATTTCAAATTACTTTAAAAAAGGTAAACATAGTACAACCTAAAACTAAGACATAAATCAAAATACTAGTAATAATTATAAAACCTAAACATTGAGCAACTTAACTTCCAACTTTGATCCTAACTAAAGCGCAAGCATGACACAAGCCATTACTGTCTTCTTAGAAGGCTGTGTGGCTTTTGTGAGAGGCAGACAATTAGTGGACAGGTAGCTAATGTGGAACAAAAACAAGAGTCCATACACATAACATTAACACATTTTTCAGCAACATGAATTTAAAGTTATTCGGAGAATAAACACTCTTAAATGTCTCTCTGCGAAGGAGCATGTGGTTGCAAACACAGTGCTCTGGATGTAGTTACAGTAAATGGTAGAGATGCACCGAAATGAAAATTCTGGGCAGAAACTGAGAATTATGGATGTGCTTGGTCGAAAACCAAAACTGAAAATGCTTTGTAATTATTTATTTTATTAAATAATATAAAGTAATTTTGTAAGACTTTTAATTTAACTAAATTTTAATGACACGGATTTTCAAAAACACAAGCCAATAAAATAACCACACTTTTATTGAAATAAATTTGGACAGAAATGTATTAATATTAAATATCAATGTATTATTTTTATTCAGTTCTATGCAGCAGAATCAGACATAACTGTTGTTGTTGTTCTTGACTAATTATCCAAATAATGTATTGTCCTGCAAACAGGGTTTTTCCTTTCTCAAAATGAGACGGATGTGGTACCATCCTGATCATGTGCACACAATGTACCCTTCAACACTTTTTACATGCAATGTATTTTAGGTGTTATAATAATTATATGATTGAAGAAAATGACAATTATAAATGTATGTTTTATTTTCTCTCACCTAATATTTTATTGTTATTTGTTTTTAAAATAGCTTCATGAAATGTTTTCTTTTTCATCATAAATTCTGTGTTGTGTATCTAGTTATCAAATGAAGGCATAACACATCAATTTAATTTATCTTTAAATTATTGAAAATTGTAATTTACTATTAAAATTAAAACTAGAAATGTTGTGTGATCATTGCATATTAATAATGTCCTCATTGAGAATCACACGCGCTTCTAAAGGAAAACGCGCGTCTCTGCCATCCATTCATACATAAATATGATCGCATAATATGAGTTAATACTCATCAGATCACGTAAATCAGTGGGAAATGAATAGAAATGATGATTCGGTGTAAGAAAACATTAAGTAAACAAGTATAAAAATATAAAAACCCTGGCAAAGCTGAATTATCAGCAAATATGCGCAGAGCATAGCGGGGAGCAGATCAGTGAAGGAGATTTTACCAGCGTTGCCCAGATCAGCCGTACCACAGCATGTCACAGCACAGCAGCGCTACTGCAAACAGGAACAAGTATATTAACGTTACATAGACATTTCTTGTCGGCGCGTTATTTGAGCGGACTTAGCTTTTCCGGTGAGCCTGAGCGGTAACTAAGCTGAATGATGGAGCGGAATATTGAACGGAGCATCACGCGGCACAGTGATGACGGCTGAGGGAGAGAGGAAGCCTGAAGAACACTGCTGGGTGGCGAAAATTCAGTGCATCCCTAGTAAATGGACAAAACAATTCTTCGAGACACATAATTTGCCTCAATGATTTTTTGTATTCGAGTTATTCGAGGAATCGTTTCAGCCCTACACTAGACAGTCATCTATTTACAGACCAATGCTTCTAAATGCAATGATAAATTGCTGAATTTGTAACATCAGCTGCTATCACACAAGACATATTTCCAGAGCCCTAGAGTTATCTATAGAGGAAATAAAAATTATATGTTCAGCAGCATTTCCTTCAAAATGTGGTGTACTGTTCACATTGCACCCAGTTTATCTCCAGGAGCAGGAAGTGATGTGGCCTTTAAACAGGAATTGATATTGCAAGGATTTGGAAACTTCTCCAGTTCTTCTAAGTAAAATACCCTTATAATCTCACATCAGTCTCAACAATCTCACATATTTGTGCTCTGATCTACCGAGATAGTATAAACACTATAAAAGTAACAGATACCAATCCCCAAGACCAAATTACTTAAGACAATACTACATCTGACTTTTGAATTTATAGCTTTGCTCTCTTAAAAGAGACATGACAAATTCACCTGAGCTATAAATGAACAACCTCTGATCAATACATCTCCTCTCAGACCACACATCTTATGTAGAAAACTTTCAAACGACTCCATCATGTCCAGAGAGAGGGAGAACAAAGGTGGACATTCCCCAGTCACCCGAACAAAGCCTCAATAACTTTGATCCTCAACTGTGTTCCCTGTTCAAATCTCACAGCCCCCTGCAGGCACGTCACACAAAACATGTTGTAGTACCCCATATGCCTTCTTATTAATAGCTATTGTACCATAAGTTCAGCCTAGAGTGTTTCTGATCATCGAGGATCCATGTGGATCACATTTGAAGCAACATATAGATGTCAAAACAATCACTTACTGATAGTGAGACTGCAGTCGTAAAAGCTGTAGCCCGGATAGCACTGACATCCCCACTCTACACATTCCCCATTCCCATTACAGAAATTTGGACAACGTAGGGCTGTAGCGATATCCACCAACGGTCTGGAAGCTTCCTTAGAACGCTGGGTCCGGTTCTCCAACCACTTCCGTTCACATTCGTTCTCCAGGAAGGGCACAAGGGCGTCCTTCCAGGCCAAATCATCTTTCAATTGAAGATCCAGGATGCAGAGATCCACAGCTTCTTCCAGGCGCCGACCCAGCAGACTCTTGCATACTGTGCCCACGGTTGAGTTCGCCAAGGCCAGTTGGCAGACCTCCAAAGCTTTGGCAGAAGTGAGTCCACTTGGTGTTGGCCATGAAGGGTGGGCAGCTGGGCGGCTGGAAGAGCGGTGGTCATCTGGAAAGAAGTAGGCGAAACTTTCGAGGTCAGTCTGGCTTAGGGCCTGGATGGTGTAAATGGGCAAAAAGTTAAGGGTTTGTCTTTTAGGCCTTCCACCTGTACTTGGTAAGGGCACCTTAGATTCATTCAAGCGATGAGCATCAACTTTAAATAATGAGTCTAATTCTAACTCCTCTAAAGAAGGAGAGTTCTCTGCCAGACCTTGGGACACTTGAGACTTCAGTTTAACACCTAATTCTGACACTTCAGCCCCCGCCTCCCGCTTCTGGACGTTACGGGTGGAGACAGGTTTAACGGCGTACTCGGTAGTGGCATCTTTGAAGGGGAACAAGGACGTATAATCTGTGTCTTCGTGAGATAGGCAGCGAGAGATGGGAGGCGGGTTTAATAGGCCTTCGGAGGCATGTGCTGAATGGAGGGACAGGCTGTATCCCTTTTGACAAGCACAGAAATTCCACTTTATCTCCTCATCCACGGCAGGTGGCATGCTGTCAAACAGGCTCTCCCCAGGCGCGACCCTGACACGGAGAAATAAAACAAAAATATGACTGTCTCAAATCAGCCTTTGAATTAAGCCCTCAAGCACTGCGTCAAGAGAGGATTTGGAGTTTGAGAAAGGTTAGCCCATTAGATTAGAATTTTTTCCTCTGTTTTAATTATATTTGACATTAAAACGAGCAAATCAAGGTTAAATGGTGATGTAAACTTTAATCTAAAACTTAACTGCTATCCAAGTTTCCTACTTACTCCTACTCATTTGGCATCTTTTGGGAGTTTGCAGCTTGTAAATGTGTGTCAATTTCTGTACATATATCTGAACATTTTCATAGTTCTTACCTGCATAATAACTCCATATTTCGGACCAGGACCATTAGTTAAATCTACAGGTAAAAAGGCACTTCAACTCCAGCACTGTGGGGCCAGTGTTCCTCCTGAGTTTAAAACTTACCCTAACAGAACACACCCGAGAAAGCTAATTAAGGTGTTCAGAATTAATTGCAAATTACAAAAAGGTGGGTTAAATTGGGATTGGTAATAAAGTCTGCAGGACACCCCGGGAATGGAGTTGAAGAGCCTTAGAGAGACCCTAAGTGGCACACTTCATGACAGCTTCGGTTCTGACTAGATTTATTACCCGTCTTAAACTCAACAGTTAAATTAAGTGCCGAATATTGTTTCTGGTGAAATATGGACTACATAGATGTTAAAAAAGCATTTCTTACCTCCAGCCCTGAATGAAATCCCCTAGGTCTTTGTCACGGTAGCTTGTGCCTGCAGGATGGTGGAGGTCGTTGTGGCTGTTCCGGTCAAATAACCCACACAGGCCTCTAGTGGCGTTAAAGTCCTGACTTGGAGCCCTGACAGACAGACTCATTCCCCAATCACTGACGTCTGCTCGCACAAACGCCCCTGAGGCAAAAACGATCTGCAGGGGTCAAACAAAACTCATCTAAATTCTTAGATAATTAATGTTAAACTTCAAACAAAAATCATCAAAATCAGGTCATGGTGACCCTTAATTATTTAAGGCAAGTGTTTGGATAGTGTCAAGTACAGATTTGTATAAAAATATTACGTTATGTATTTAAAAAAAAAGATGGAGAAAAAATATACAAAAGAGAAAAACCTGTTAATTTCTATTTCTATGTATTATTCATATATTTTTATTTTTTTATATTTGACAAACATATTATTTATAATATATTATTAATATATATACATACATATATTTGTTTTTCATTGTCTGTCCATGCATTCACTGGGTTTATCCAACATCTGAAATAAACTTCATCAATTTCCTAAATTAAACTTCAGCTTACCCCAACTTCAATCATAAACTAAATGCACATGTTAGTAAAATATCCCACTTCCCTGCCAGCTGGTTATGAGGACATTAGTGGCAATTTGTCAAGAGTCTGCATCAGAATTATACAAATCTAGATAAATTAAGCCATCACAAAACACTTTCTCATTCAAACTGTGTCACAATGCAACAATGATAACATCTGCTGCACTGACAGACCGATGGTCTGTGCAGACCGAGTGTTTTAAAATCTTTTTTGCCTCTTTTCCAAACAGATGAGGTCTGTGTTTACTTTTCAGACAATTTTGCCAAGAAATTGAAACTTGAACTGCATACATTTCACAGTGAGCATTACTGAGACTTCCTGAGTTTGCATGTCAATGACGTATCAGACGGTCTATCGTGTATTCAGTTAAATCTAATATATTTTACACTGTGAGCAGTGTTGGGGAAAGTAACTTTTTTAAAGTAATGCATTCAAATATTGCATTTCTTCATGAAACATTAACGAATTGCATTATTTAGTTACTTTTTTCTGGAAAGTAATGCATTAAATTACTTTTGAGATACATTTTGTCACCTGGGCTGGGCTTGCTTATTTGTTTTTAATAACAAAACAACCAAAAATATATATGTTTGGCAACTGTAAGGGCCATTTCAAACAAAAAGTTATGTAAGCCTGAAGGAAGTACCTCTGCACCTCACTCCCAATTTCTCTCAACGGGGAGAGGTGTGAGTGAATAAATGGGAAAAATGTATTTATGTTACTTATTTGAAAAAGTAACTCATATATTTTGTTGTAAATTTAAAAGTAATACATTACTTTACTAGTTACTTGAAAAAGTAATCCGATTACGTAACTCGCATTACTTGTAATGCTTTATCCCAACACTGAATGTGTTGAAATAGTTTGGGTTTAGAAGTGAAACTGCAGTATAAAATAGTCTACAAATAAAGCCTAATTTTTAAAACCTATGCATATTAATTCATTATTATTAGCTGCCACAGCACTGGATTGTAACCGTACCATGACTTTCTTCCCTTGATGCGTCTCGTGAATCTTGATCTGACTGGTCACGGATGGTCCCAAGGATTTGACGGACAAGTGCGGACGTGTTTCCTGCAGCTGCCCATTGCACATGTCAAAGGTCACAACCTCGTTGCCCTCTCGAGCCGCCACTCCGCAGGTACATGCCACAGTGTAATGTCGACTCCCACAATCCCATTGCCTCGTATGGACCTCGAATACACGCTTTGTGCTCTTATAAAGCAAAAATGTGCCTGTTTGCTGGTTCTCGTAGCGCCTGAGTGGAATAGGGTTATAGTAAGATTAAATGATGTCAATTTAAAATGAAAGAAATGTAATTAATTAACAGACCATTTATGATTTAACTTAGCAGATACACAGAAAGAGATGCGATACACATACTGATAGTTGTCTTGTTTCTTTAGCAAGTTCAGTTTTGCTGTGCTAAAAGTCATGGTGATTAAAATAAATGAAATTCAGAAACCACTGCGTCCACTCTTTAAACAACCTTTAAAGACTAGACAGCTGAATACAACCTCTCAGAGGACTATTTGAACTTAATGGCAAAGTGGAGAAGAGGCAGGAAGAAAGAGTCTATTCAAAAAGAACTGTAAGATAAAACAAGAGCGAGAAATTGAGAGAGAGAAACCGAGGCAGTAGTTTTCCCAGGACAGCTTCAGCATCATTTACTTTGATGGTGACCGTGACACTTTGCGTTTATTGCTCTGTGCGTTGACATTGCTGTAAACACACATTGCTCAATACATCTCGCTATAGTGTACGTGTTTAAATCCATATCTATTGTCCATTCGGGCCATGTGTGCTTCTCTACTTGAGGAAATTATGGCACAGGGCCGGCATTTGTCAAGGACATATCCGATAATGAGGACAGTTCCTGTACACTTTCATGAAGATCCCTCCTTCTGAGCCAAATTCAAAGAGTACAAGTGATAAATTTGTGCCACACAAATCTGAAATCCAAAGTGACCTTTACGTTTCTGCCTCATTACCTGAAAATGTACCATTTGAGCATATGTCATGTAAAAGTCACATAACTTGTGTAGAAATAATCACAGGTGATCCAGAATGTTCAAGTTGTCCTTTGAAAATGCCAAATAAAGAAATAAAAAGGCTTCCCTTGGCTTCCCTTCCCTTTTCCCAGTAAATAATTTGTTCTACTTGGGAATTAAACCCACGTCCTTTGCATTGTTTGTTGTTTGCGCTTTACCAGATGAGCTTCAAAAAAACAACAACCAAAAAAAATATATATTGTCTATCAACTTATACATATTTTACCTGTCATGATTAAATCAAATCAAATTTGAGTATAAATAATAGATCTGTGCCTCATAAATCTGCATATAAAACGGACCCAATTTTTTATTTTCTGTTTGTTCTGTTTAAAAGAAATTAATAAAAAAAATTGAATATAGAAATATGAAATTAAATGATAGACCTACTCTATGACATTAATGCTGCCAGTAAGTGGTGGCAAGTCACTGCTTTATCACAGAAGCGTTCATTGAACTGATTTATTCAAAACAGTTGATTCGTCATGAACAAGCACTTCCGATTCGTTCAAATCCCTCCCTGAATTCGTTCAGTCTTCAGTGTGTTGAGTAGAGACGTCACGTTACTCTAGCTGTGGGCTGAACGGAACTGTTGGCAGCCGCGCTGAAAATATTACTAAATATCGTATGTTATAAATATAAAAACTAATACTAGGGCTATTTTGACACCATGTCTTGGATTTTGGGTTCAAGAGAAATATCACCAACTAATCGATAAAACACTGGTTTCCGTGGTACAATTCCATATATTGATTTACAAAGAGGGATACTTGACAATAAAGCCCTGCTTTGAGAGACAAACTCCAGCTAAATTAAAGTTTAACGTCGTTAATTACAAACACGAGATTAATAATTTATAATCACTTTAATATAATGACAGAACTAAGCTGAATTTTAAGACCAATGCTGTTTTCAACTAACGAACAAGCTTACATACCGTTCCTTTATGAAGTGGTGATGTCCTGGCTTTGCAAATGCATACAGTGTGGAAGTGTTAATCTAAACATCTCTAGATTCTCTTGCGCTCTGTGTTTGGCGTGCTGTGTTACTGTGCTCGTGCAGTGTCATGAACTGCGCAGACTCGGATCACTTCTGCCGCTGGTTCAGTGGCTTGCATTTTGTTACCAAATTATGTTGCAATGATTTATAATAATAATTAGAGTTGTTATAAAGTCAAGTCCAGCCGAGGCATGAAGGTCAAGTCAAGTCTCAAGTCCCTCTATCTCAAGTCCAAGTCAAGTCGAGTCATTTTCTTTATTTAGCCAAGCAAGTCACTTTCTTTATTTAGCCAAGCAAGTCACAAGTCCTTAAATTTGCGACTCCAGTCAGACTCGAGTCAAGTCATGTGACTCGAGTCCCCCACCTCTGCAAATCTGAAATCCAAAGTGACCTTCATGTTTGTGCCTCATTACCTGAAAATGTACCATTTGAGCACCTGCCATGTAAAAGTCACACAACTTAAGTCACACAACATGGCAATTTAGAAGAGTTCAAATTGCCCATCACAAATGGCAAAGAAATACATAAAAAGCCTTCAGTAAATTCCTTGTGCTCAATTTTGGGAATAATAATAAAAAAAGAGTATAAGTGATAAATCTGTACCACACAAATCTAAAATCCAAAGTGACTTATGTTTCTGCCTCATTACCTGAAAACATGTCTGGGCATCTGTCATGTAAAAGTCACATAATTTAAGTCAAAATAATCACAGGCGATCTAGAACATTTAAATCGTCCTTTGCAAATTCCAAAGAAAGAAATACAAAGCCATCAGCAATTTCATGGTGCTACTCGGGAATTGAACCCACGTCCTTGGCATTGTTAGTTGTTTGCGCAATGCTTTGCCAGTTAAGCTACAAAAAAGAAAGGACCTCATTGTCTGAAAACTGTAATATATAAACTATAATATAAACTATAACCTGCCATCAAATCAAATTTAGGTGTAACGTGTTAAATCTGTGCCACACAAATCTGAAATCCAAAGTGACCTTTACATATATGCCTCATCACCTGAAAATGTACCATTTGAGCATCTGTCATGTAAAAGTCCCACAACTTAAGTCACACTTCAAGGCCATATATAATAATTCAAATCATCTGTCGCAAATGGCAAAGAAAGAAATAAAGAGTCTTCAGTAAATTCATTGTGCTCACTTGGGAATCGAAATCACAACCTTGGTGATGTTAGTTGTTAACGCAATACCTTACAAAAAGAAAGAAAGAAAGAAAGAAAGAAAGAAAGAAAGAAAGAAAGAAAGAAAGAAAGAAAGAAAGAAAGAAAGAAAGAAAGAAAGAAAGAAAGAAAGGACCTAATTTTCTAAAAACTTGTAAATATTTTACCTACCATCAAATTGAATTTAGGTGCACAAGTGTTAAATCTGCGCCACACAAATCTGAAATGCAACGTGACCTTCGCGTTTGTGCCTCATTACCTGAAATGTACCATTTAAGCATCTGACATGTAAAACTCACATAACTTGTTCATCACAGGCGATCTAGAAGAATTAATATTGTCCATTGGAAATGGCAAAAAAAAAATACATAAATAAAAAGCTTTCTGTATAATTATTGTGGTCCTTGGGATTTGAACCCATGACCTTGCCATTGTTATTGTCATATTATCGCAAAGCTTTACCAGTTGAGCAACAAGAAAGAAAGACACTTGTCTAAAAACTCAGAAATATTTTACCTGCCATCAAATGTAATGACATGAGGGTCAGTTAGGGAGTAACAGGTCGCCGTTGGAACATCTTGGACTGTGATCTGCATTCAGAAAAAAATAAGTAATTGGTAATGAATCATTCATACTGGCAGCAATTTGCACTGCAAATTTATCTATTACTTACATAAAAAAATGACTCATAAAAAAGTAGCGAAACCATCTCAGGGAATCAACTTATCACAATTTAGATGCCATTGATGGGGATAATAGTTGCGTAGCTATGCTGGCTCTTGTCTAATTATAATGCAGAAGAGTACAGTCTCTTCCCATTATTAAAGGGCACCGAGCGGCTTTCATGTTTACAGACAACACAGATGGTGGTCTGGGGCCGGCGGTGACACCTTATTTAAGAAGACTGGTGGTTTATGTGTGTTTACGTTTCTTTCCCTCTGAATTACCACATTCTTGTCTGTCCTTTCAGTGTCGGCCTTATTAGAGGCTCTTTCTTCCTTTCAGCAGGGGTCAATTATGAGAGCTGTAAGGACGAGTCACAGTATATTACAAACCTGGAGTGTTACGAAAAAATCTAACCATTGCTGAACTCTACTAGTCCATACAACACAGAGAGAGAGAGAGAGAGAGAGAGAGAGAGAGAGAGAGAGAGAGAGAGAGAGAGAGAGAGAGAGAGAGAGAGAGAGAGAGAAAAGAAAATGCTCAAAAATGTCTCACTAAATTTTACATGAGCAATTTTATGTTATTTGTATTTTATATCAGATCGTTTTTTTTATTCCTGTTGCAAATAAGGATAATGCAAGAAAAATCTGTCAAACTGTCGCAAATGATTTGATATAAGCTGTTTTAATTTCTGTTTATTTTACACTGTTTTTTTTTATTTTTTTTAACTGTTTTAATTTCAAAAGATTTTATGAGTTTTTTACATCATTTTCTCAACTGTTTTTTTTTCCAATTTTTTTTTTAACTGTCAAAAGATTTTATGAGCTTTTTTATTTTCTAATTATTTTATGTTTTCTATTTTTCAACTAACAAACTAACTAAAACATAATAATAATAAAAAATATTTAATATGAGCTGTTTTATTTTTTATGTATTTTATATGAAGTTATTTACTATATACTGTGATACACACACACAAAAAAAAAAATTAAATGTCTGTCAAACTGTCTCACAAAATTGTACATGTGCTGTTTTATTATCTTCTTTACTTTCTACTTATTTCATACAAGGTTTTATTTTTATTTCAACCCTGTTACAAAAATGTGTCCGAAAATATTCTGAAAATAATAGTTTAATAATAAAACCTTGATTTATATTATTTTGCAATTTTCTTAAATAAAATGGAAAATTCTTCATCAAAATTAAAAAGAATAAATAAATATTAACAGGGTTGCAAACAGTGGCGTCATGCACTCATTATTTTTAAGGGGGCACGAGTTGGGTGGGGGGGGGGTCGTCATGTGAAACACAACAGCACTTATGTTTTATAAAAAAAAAAATATTATTTGAAACTTTCCCAAACGCATTAACTATATCATGAAATATCTTAATTCTCACCTTTATTATGTTGATCTAGGGCTGGGCTATATGAGCAAAAATTCATATCTCTGTATTTTCTGGCTGATTTTTGGCTGGTATACAGTATATATCTCTGTATATTGTATTTGGATTAAACAAATAAATAAGGTGAACGTAACCATGTAGGCATTTGCAAAAAAGGGTTAAAATCACATTACATTCTAACATTGAAACATTGCAACCTAAAAACAGTAGTAAAATTCACTAAACTAAAAATGAAAATAATAAAGCACAGACTAGACTAATTGAGTAAAAAGGCTATTTTGATTACCCCATTACAGTCACTTCACAGTTAGTGCTATCATACAAATACACTTACTTGTAGGTTTAAAATTCTACATATGTCACATTTATTGTCCAATTAAAAATATTTCAGCAAAATGTATATTTTAGTCAGAGTTATTCCACTCCTATTTCATTGAGCTCTTTCTGTTTGGCGCGCATGCTCGCAGTGGCGCTCGTTCTAAATTAAGTCTGTGAAGTTTAGCGGAGAATCGCAAAGCAAAAACTCATGCACTTCTGACAGCAAAATGGAAATATTTCCATGCCTTTCTAGCATTTATAGATGGAGAATATGCCTGTGAAATGTAAGTTATGAATTTAGGAAAACAGCACATCTCAAACACATTAAACAGTGCGTCTCTGTCAGCGGCACACGCAGCCTTTCTGTCAGAGCCGCTTTAAACTGAAACTATAAACTGTACGCTACTATATCTTACACGTTTTTTAAAGCCCTTCATTTAAAGCTTGTTACATGTTTAGAACAAATTGGATTATGCACTTTCTCCGCAGCAGTTCACGTCTGTCTGTCCTCCCTAGATATTTTCAGATGTATCAACCTACTGTATATCGATATTAACGGTATTGCTTCATACAGTATTGCTTATAAAAATATTGATTATATCGTACAAACTCGATATACCGCCCAGCCCTATATTGATCTATAATGGGCGATGGTCAAAGTAACCTAATAATGTAATCTATTAACTATACATAAAAACCTGTCTGTTTATCTATTTAACAGATATGGGTGTCAAGCCATAACATATTTTTAATATGACTGACTTTATATTTAATGTGAATTTAACATTGAAAATTAAGTGAATAAAAACATCATTAGTTAGGCTACTAATCATAACACTTTCATAGTACAGTAAGAGAGCAAAGAACATTTACATAATTAAAGAACATTTTCACTGACAGTCAAGAGTTCAAGCACTCTCAAAATCTCCAATTAAAGTCACTGAAGCTGTTTACACTGTGAAATGAACATCTTACAGTGCATCTTATAATGCTCAGTGCTGTAAAAACGCGTCTGTCTCTGGCTCAGCATCAGCTAGCAAACGCAGATTTGAATTTAGCAGCTGATGATATGACGCCTGAATATTCTAATCACGCTGGTGTGATTGTATTAAATATAGAAAATATAAATCTGCAATTTCAATTTTTTGTCTTTTGGAAGCTGCTTTCAAAATCCACCTGCCCCCCCTCACTTTGAATGGGCATGACGCCTCTGGTTGCAAATGTAGCCAAGTTAATAAACATATTTTTTCCTAAAATTACTGAACAAAAACATTTGCTTAATCATTTTCATGTGATAATTTTTTTTTCTTACTTGGTAACAGGGTTGAATGTTTGACTAATGCAATCATCACAACATAATTTGTATAAATTCCAAAAATGTACTAACATCCCACCTTGATGTAGAAATGGTCCAAATGATATTACTTCTTGAGTTCTTCTTTATAAAAACATTTTACATATTTTAAGTATTTAAGTGTGAAAACTGCGGTAACAGTGTTGTTTGCACCCTTAGACTATCATTTACTACTGTACCTTTAAGACTTTTATATTCAAATAACCTTTGTTATGATTGGTTAATGTCAGTGTACCACCAGGGCACACTGGAGTTCAACAGGGTGGGTCGAATTGTAAAAAGAGCAAGAAAAATTCCTCTTTAAAACATTATCATGTAAATATATTCTAATCTTAAGCACTTAGTTGTCCTGAAGGCCATTTCAAAGATCACTAATCAAATTACGGATATTAAGTACAAAACCAATCAAGCTACTAATATAAAATTTGAAATGCATGCTAAAGTTTGGCTAACCTTCAGTGCAGGAGGGTTGTAACCTCTCCAGAGGCGAGGGCTGCCTTCGGTGGGCTGAGTGGAGAGGAAGCTGACCCGGTTCCCATCTCGGGTGAAATCAGTAACAGCGCTGAGAGTCACGGTACCCTGAGCACAGACGCTGTTTCGACAGGGCTGGGACAGGAGCTCGACCGAGCAGGATGATAAGGCCACGTTTGAAACCTCCACGACTACATCGTCTGAGACATCCGGACAGAGATTATCAGTAGATACATCCTCAAACGAAAGGAAAACCTCAAAGACAAAATGTTCTTGAGACGAAAAGGACAATTCATACACATGCAGTCACATTCAAAGCATTTTACCAAAGCTAAATAAAGCGTAAGACAAGATGAGAAAGACATTTTATGAACACAAATACAGATTTGTATTAGTATTCAGAAGAAGAAGAAAGAATATTCACAGTTTTAAAACATTCAAATTAAAAGTGAAAAATTAGCTTGAGACTGAGAGGGTTTGAACATATATACAAGTTTAAAAACTGTACAATAAAATACAATAAAATTTGTAAATAAATAAAAATAAAAACAAAATAAAATAAAAAAGCATGTTTCAAAATTGTAAATAAAAATAATATTGAAATACTTCCTTGCCACTTTTTTTGCATAAGCGATCAGAGCACTTGATTTAGCAAATAAAAAAATATATGAAAAAAAAAATTAAATAAAAATATCATCTGAAAGATTGGCTTCAGAACAATTTTTCACATAAATGATCGGAGCACTTGAGTTGACAAATAAAAAAATATATCCGAATTTAAAACTATAAATATAAAACTAATAAAAATGAATATATAAATAATTAACAAACAACAAAATTATAAATAAAATGTATAAAAACACAATTAATAAAATAAAAATGTACAAAAAAAGTATAAAATCAAAAAGACAATAAAAATCATGTAGAAATAAAAATAAATCATGTTTAAAATTCTAAATTCTAAATAATAATAATAATAATAATAAAAACAATAATAATAATAAGAGTACTTGAGTCAGATATATATATATATATATATATATATAACTACAGATAAATAGTTTATGACAGAAACAATTAAAACGTATTAAACAAAACGCATACATTTAAAATTTCTAATAATAAAATGAATGGGGGAAAAATGAATTAATATTGTCACCATTACCAACGAGTTTGTCAGTGACTCACACACTATTATACACACACCTGATTCATGTACGCTGAGAGCAAGAGTCACTTTGCAGCGGCGGTTGTGCTCAAACCCATGGCAGGGAATAGGGACTGTGCTGTGTACAGCCAAAACATGCTTTTTAGCGTCCTCACGGATGTACAGGACATCTGGAATAAACTGCAGAAAAAGTGTTGGACAGTTGGTCGAAGCCAGTGTAAATCAAACACCATCATACAACTCTGTTAGACATGGGTAATTATGCAACATAATATTTGCAATGCTGCAATGTGTATTTAACCGGTAATTATCGCTTCAGGCGTTGTGCATGACGCATGATCCATCACAATTATGAAGAATTAGATGTAACAGGATTTACCTTAATTCCTGCGAAAAACCCAGCGCTTTCTTTAGACGCCGACTGCAAGCTGGAGGAGTTTAGCAGGAAGGTGGACACGCTGCAGGAAAACTGTCAATCAAACCAGACTGTCATGAAGGTCATGCTGACTGAGCAAAGAGATAGACACTATAGAAATCAATAATGCACTTTTATTGCAGGGACTGGTTTAATATTTTACATCTCTATGTAAATAATTCAAATAAATTCAAATAAAAAAATCGAATACTTGTATTCATATATAGAGATATAAGAAAAAATGTATTAAAAATAATAAATATATTAATAATTAAATAATAATAATAATTTGTATTTGTAATCTTTTTGTTCAATATGGGAATGTAGCCTTGCTAATACAGCAATATATATATATGCCAAAATAAAACAATAATAATATTAACTAACTAAATAAATAAATAATATACAATTTTAATAATAAAAATAAAACAAAACATATAATGACATTTTGAATACTTTTATTGCAAGGAACATTTTTTTTATTACTTGAAAATTGTACATTAATTTTTTTTATAAATGTTATTCTTACATGGAAATGTAGCCTTGCAACATTAAAAAAGCCTTAAAATATATATATATATACAATTTTTTTATTGTATTTCTTTTGAGAAACATACTAAAATACACAAAGAACCTTTAAGTACAAAACAAACATGATAATTAAAACCCCAAAAAATCAAAGATTTGTTTCTAACACACGTTAGTTCATAATGTTCATAACGCACGTATTAGACACACTATATCATTACACGGCATTTGAAACCATATATGGAACTGAAACAATCTATGTTTGTTTGAATGTGCTTTTGTATGTGTATGACGGATTTTCAGGTTTGTTTTGCCTGTATATGGGAATTAAGGAGAGCACAAGGTGTGCTTGTATGACTGTGTGTGTGTCTGTGTGTGTGTGTGTTTGACTAAGTCCAGCTGTGACACATGTTTAAGGGAACCTCACAACCCAAATCAGAATGATGGTGTTTCTCAAACGGGGGCCTCTGTGATCTACAAACACATGGGTTTTTTATGACTGCAGGTTACACAGCACATCTTAAACTCCAAGATTCAATCCTCCTTCAAATTTCACATCAAAACAAACAAATTAGAATCAAACTTCTAAACAAAACTCCTCAACGTTTCGCCTCTGTGTTATTTACGGTTTGTATACACGTGGCTTCGATTCAACATTTCCTCTTTCTTGACCCGGTCTCACTTCCGCTGACACACTTTCTGAACTCACATTAGAGGTCAAAGGGCATCATGACTGAAGATGCCCCTCAACGAACCCTTTCCTTTCTTAGTCTGGTGAGAGGAGAGTTTAACGGCTGTCTGGTGTGCATTACACCAGAGGAAAAAAATCTAAAGACAATGATAGTGCTTTAAGACTCACCAGATGTTGCCAAAATTAATACGTTTCTATCTAACATATTTCTATCACTCCTGGAAAAATCATAGCTATAGTCAAAAAAATACAAACAATATTGATTTTAGTTGACTTTATATATTAAACTGTGTTTTAAGGTTTCAATTCATTTTCCGGTCGAAAGGGCATGCTGGCACGTTTGGCGGACGCTCCTCTCCCCGTTTCATTTAAGTTGTTTTTGTGATTTTTGAGCCAGTGAAGACTGTATGTGTCTTTTTATTCTACCGTGATGTGGAATCATGCGTCAAACGCTGGATTACTGCTTTTATTTTTGAGCGCCGTTTGTTGGAATTTCCTCTCCTGTTGCCTGGCCCAGGACGTACACCACTTACAGCTGTGAGGCTGCTGTTGGTGTGGATTCTCCCCGAATGGCTCTCAGGTACACCGCTCGCCAGTTGTTGAACCTGAATGGAAACTTAAACTTGGCGAATGACACGTGCTCTCTGCAGTCGTGTTGGAATACTGCGACCTAAGTGTTACATACATCGATCGTCAAGGCATAGTTTGTTATGCTCAACATCTAAACTTGTCGCTTATCCGACATTTCTGCGCAAACCCCAAAGACTGCTGTTTAGACCTACAGGGGTTCATTTTAATAACTTATCTGCACTCAAGCGTGTGGAGGTTGTCTCGGACTCATCTACTCCCTCGCATCTGCTGAAATCAGCACTGTTTAACGTGCGCTCTGTCAACAACAAAGCTGTCATTTTATCTGAGATTATTTTAGAACAAAAGCTGGACCTTGTCCGTTTAACTGAAACATGGCACAAAGAATCTGACGGTCTTCTTTTTAATGAATTGACTCCTGCTGGCTATGGATTATTTGATCTTCCGTGTTCCTCTGGTAGAGGTGGGGGTTTCATTGTGTTGCACAATCAACATTACAACGTGTGTCCCGTGGTTGTTCCCAAATTTGACTCATTTGGATGACTTGCTTTAAGTGTTTCTGCGCCCCTTTTTACTGCAGTGGCTACAGTCTACAAGCCTCCAAAGACAAATAAAGACTTTTTATCTGAATTTTCAGATATATTGTCTTTTCTCTGCCTCAAATTTGAGAGAATCCTTCTTTTGGGGGATTTCAACACCCATATCGATATAAAAGACTCCACAATAACAAAATACTTTTTGTCCTTATGGGAGTGCTTTGAGTTAAATCAACTTGTGGACTGTCCTACACATAACAAAGGCCACACCTTAGACCTTGTGATTTCCAATGGTTCATTTGTGTCTCAGCTGTCAACCTCTGATTTAGGACTGTCTGATCATCAGGCTGTCTTTTTTAACATGGAGTTACCTGACATATACACTACCTCTTCTCCCATCATTAATTATCGCAAATGGAGATCTATTGTGCCCACTGATTTCTCAGATTTTATTGACTCTTATTTAAGTTGTTTCTCTATGTTGAAACAAAACTTCTAAACTTGTTAATGGCTTATGATTCTGGCCATCTATCTATACGGATTCTTCTTGATCTTAGTGCCGCTTTTGGCACTATATATCACTCTATTTTAATCACCCATTTAGAGACTGTCTTTGGAGTTTCTGATTCTGCATTGAAGTGGTTTAAGTCCTATCTCTCTGATCACAAGCAGTTTGTTGTGATGGGTGGTTGCAGGTCTAAGGTCGGTGTGGTGCACTCTGATGTTCCCCAGGGATCAGTTTTGGGCCCTTTACTTTTTAGTATTTACATTTTTCCTCTTGTCAACTTTTAAGAACACTTGGTCTTAACTTCCACTTTTATGCCGATGACACTCAGATCTACATACATTCAAAACCTGATATGCCTCAATATGCCTGTGTCTTTTCTTTCTCAATGTTTTACTGAGATTAAAAAATGGATGTCTGAAAATTTGCTCTGTCTAAACAGCGATAAGACCGAAGTGATGCTTATTGGATCACCTCACCAGTTGCGCAAAGCAGAGTCCGCAACTTTAGGTCTGGATGGCTCTGCTTTACAGTTTCAAACTAAACAAAAAAATCTGGGGGTGATTTTTGATGTCAACTTAACATTTGATCCACATGTTCGTAATACAGTCAAAGCATCTTTTTTTCATCTCAGAAACATTGCCAAATTACGCCCCATGTTGACTTATTCTGTGGCTGAAAAGTTAATCAACACTTTTGTGTTTTCGCGTATTGATTATTGTAATGCTTTGGTGGCTGAAGTTTCAAAAGCTACCTTAAGTAAATTACAGTTGGTTCAAAATTCAGCTGTCAGAATACTGACTAGGACCAGTACAAGGGAGCACATCACACTTGTCTTGGAAAAATTGCACTGGCTTCCTGTTAGTTTTCATATTGATTTAAACATTCTCATGCTTACTTATAAGGCCTTGAATAATTTGGCTCCTCAATATTTGTCAGAGCATGTAACCCCCTACACACCAACACGTGTTCTACGCTTCTCTGAAGCTGGTTTTTACTGTTCAAACAACTCTGCTTAAAACTATGGTTGATCAGGCTTTCTCTTAATTGGCACCTAAATTGTGGAATTCCCTACCCTCTAAAATTAGAAATGCAGAATCACTTAGTGTTTTTAAATCGACTCTTAAAAATAACTTTTTTTAGGGTAGCTTTTAGGTGATTTATGTGATTTCTTTGTGTTTTATTATATTGGCCTTGTATTGTTTGATTAGTTTTTTACTGCTTGTACTTTTGTGTGTATCTTTTCTACTTCATATTTGTATGTGTATGTAAAGCTATAAAGTATATGTATGTAAATGCTACTTTTAAAGGCGCTATATAAAATAAAGTTTATTATTATTATCAATGTTTAGCCAGGTTCTCATTTACATATTTGAACTTCATATAAATAATAACACATATTATAACTAGGGCTGTGCGATTAATCGAAATCGAAATAAAATCTTGATTTGAGCTTGCGCGATTTCTAAATCGCTTTATAGCATGATTTTATCCACGACCCCAGCCCCAACCTCCAGCAGTACGCTATCCGAACCAATCAGAATGCAGCGCGCCTAAATTGAGCGCGAGAACAGAACAGACCGGGCATACAGACAGATAGTATGCTAAAGAAACAGGGAAGATGAGTTCAGAACAGGATAAGGACTTGGTGGCCAAAAAAAATGCATGTTGCATGTTGTTTTGTTGGATTTGATTACTCACATATGCATAAATACATATATATATATATATATATATATGTATTTTGCCATATGTCTGTTCTAGAGACATGTTACAACATTTTGGGAAAGGTCTAATTAGTTTCCTTTGGAAATATGTTTCAAATTCACACAGAATGCATTTATAACTGTAAAGCATGTCTGTTTGAGTCAAAATCGTGATTAAAATCGAAATCGGAAAAAAAATCAAGAAATCGTGATAGGTTTTTTTTGTCCACATCGCACAGCCATAATTATAACACATATAAACAAAACACACACACACACACACACACCATAGTCAACAGCATGAAGACTAGACATTTTTCAAATGTAATATATGTTTTTCAAAGAACTTGTTCATTTCTATTAGACACATGAAGAAAGAAATACAAGGTTCCCATTACTTCTCTTTCTTTGCACTGAGCAATTTACTGACACAAACCTGTTTACATTTTTTTCAGGACAGGGCAGCTCATTCTTCTAAACATGCAAAATTTACATAGCCTATATTATTTATTATTACATTTGTTTGCCTCTCTGTGCACACATACTGTATTTTGATGCAGCTAAATTCTCAATAAAACAGTTTTCATTCATATATTTTACTGTTTCTGTTGTCAGACAACGGAATGAATATGAAAAAGTGATTGAAACACGACCCATTAAGACTACATAACTAGCTCTCCTTTACAAGATGTTAATCTACACAAAAATCCTTATAATCGAGCCGTTGTCTGATTAAATAAAATAGCCATAAGATAATGACAATAGCTGTGCTGTGATTTTGGCTATACTTGCATATAAAATTAGAGAAGCAAGCAACTAATATCTGTGTTTAACTGAATTAAGCTCTGCACTTCTCAGAAACTGAGCAAATGCAGAGAGAGAGAGATGTGTGTTTGTGTGCGCGCTGAACATAAACTGAGCAGATGCAGAGAGAGAGATGTGTGTGTGCGGACTGTGCACGCGCTGAACAGAAACTAAGCAGACGCGGAGAGAGAGAGAAATGTGTGCGCGCGTGCTGGGAGAGCAAGACCTCGCGCGGCAGTACCGGTGATTCTCGGAGACTAAATAAGGTTTGAGCGTTATTTTGAAGGGAAAAAAATCGCTAAAGGGGTCTGCACTGTTGCTAAGCTGGTAACACTGTGCATCTCCATTTATCCAACTACGGGGTGGGCCACAGGTCAATCAGAAAATACGCGCTGCGTTAATCGTTAATAAATATATATATATAATTTTTTTTTATGAATTTTGGTATATTGGAGTGAAAAATTCTGAAAGATGCAAAAAACTTTTCAGAAATGTGCATAAAAGCATATACGCTCACTTGTGAAAGAAATATTCTAATTCGAAAAAAAGACATGCACATGTACAATGCATGTACTATACACTGTTTCAGTCAAAAGAGTTATATGACTTGGTCTTAAGTCATGTGACTGAATTCACCATTCGTTAGCAAACATGACATTTGTTAAAGCAATTTGTCTGCAGCTGTAATGTTTTCTTGAATATAAAAAATAGAATTTAAAAATTAAATTCATCTCGTTAATGGAAACATAATTATTGTCTTGACTTAAAGCAAAAATGTTGCATGAAGCGACAAACTCACATCCAATCAGAACACGTTATATATGTTTAATTTGCAGATATGCGCTGCATGAATTTAGACCAATGGGATTTCATTGTGGGCGGGGATAAACATGCTAAAATGTATTTGGATAACATTGGAAATTTTACAGCAATTTACTAAACATTGTAGCACTTTTTATCATTCTCAACAAATCCTAAGCAAAATTAGACTTTCTAAATGTATTTTTACATGAAAACCACATTCTACAATCGTCTCTTTACCGTTTCTCCCAGTCTGAAGTGAACGCCGTCCATTTCCACCAGTGAGTAGAGTCTGGTGGTCGTGTCTCGTCTGATCTCCACCTTCATGGTATTGGAGGAGTATCTGGCCCACACCACCTGATACCCCACTGGCCACATGGACGTCACCCCAGTGAAGGAGCAGCGGAGGTGAACGCTGCTGCCGACCAGCTCTGGGGTCACCACGGGTTTTGAGGGCAGTGAGGGGACATTCGCTTCACAGAAAAGGTCATGAGATGAAATAGAAATACAGAGATGTAATAAATAAAAAAAAAAAAATAAAAAAAAACACGTACCCGTACATAAGCCGTTAACTTTGGCTTCTCCAGGTGGGCATGATTTAGACGTGTATGGTGAAGCAACTAATGAAAGAAAACAAACAACAACAAAGTGATTCAACTTCTTTTAATACTTTAATTGAATAAATAAATAATTATTTTTAATTTAATATTTTAACAAATTAAACATATTTATTTAAAAAGAAAAATACATATATATATATATATATATATGTATTTATTTAGATATTTTTTCTAGATTTTTTTCAATTATGTAAAACACTTCCCGTTAATAATAAATTTAATATATAAATGTGTTTTTTATTAAACAAATTATTTATTTATTTATTATGCCTTTTTGCAAAAATCAGTCCTATGATGGAAGAAGGATGTTGTTTTTATTGACTAAATTAGTTTTTATTAAATAAAAAAATATATTATTTTATGCTCAACATTACCTTTTTATACTTTTATAGTATAAATAGACAGACAGATAGATAGATAGATAGATAGATAGATAGATAGATAGATAGATAGATAGATAGATAGATAGATAGATAGATAGATAGATAGATAGATAGATAGATAGATAGATAGATAGATATAGATTTAATTATTTATTAAATCTTTTAGTCTGACGTATGTCACCTTAAATGGTACATAGTGTTGTGGAACGAAGCCCTGTCTTTCATGCCATGCCAAAACTCTAAAACCCAAACAGTTTCCTTCTTCCTGAAGCCGTCATGGAAGTGTCATAAATCCATGAAATATTGCTACATGAATCCAGTAATCTGATTTGCTCCCCTGCAGAACTTCAGTCGCCCAAAATCGATCTCTCGCACACGGTTGATGATACAGTCATTTATATGGATCTAGGAGATGTTTGAGAAAGTCAGAGGAAACGCGGCCAAAGAAAGTGAAATATTGATCACCCACTACAAATTAGATGGCAGTTTCTCACTGGGCTGTTGTGCTGGGAACATCTGTAGATGTACTATTAAATGGGCCAGAAATAACCTCTTCATTGTTTCTTATACCGGTCCAAGCCTTGCTGTTTTAGAAGCTATTACAGGTGAATTATGTCACTAAGAGGCAAATCAATTGCAATTACATTTAATTCTGCCTTCTCATTTCAAACACCAATTTTGTGGTCTCACACCAAAATCAGAAGTATAGTAGGATTATTACTTTTTTTGTGTGTGATGACATTATTTTCATAAAAATCCAAAATATGTATTAATTATTAATATCAATTATTACAATTATTAATAATACTTATTCAAATTATTACTATTAAATGTTTTTTGGGACGAAATGTTGCCTACACATGATTTCATATAATTTATTCTAGGGGAATTTTTTCCTGCGTTTGTAAACCATCAAAAATGAGTCATGTTATTCTACCTTCCGCACAGTATCCCATGCAACCCTGTGTCGGCAGCAGGAAGTAGAGCAGGAACTCTCCACAATTCCGGACCGAGATTGGGATACGGAAAAGGCAGCAGTCTTTGGTGCTTCCATGGAAGAACTGCCAAGTGGCACAGGCTGAGATCTGCTTGACCTCTCCTGGCCTCGGAAGAGAGCTGTCCTTTAGAGACAACCACACTGGAGCCTGTGTCCCACAGCGGTTCATCTGCAAAAAGAAACAGAGATCAAGAAACTGCAGTTTGGAAACCGGTCAGGACTAATCGACAACTTCTCACCTCAATGCAGTGGGTCGGCATCTCCGCAGGCTTGTTGTTTATGGAAAATCGGTACCATCCGGGAGGTAGCGAATGGTCACATATTAGATCTTGTATCGCTGTGTTCTGAAGTTCAGTGGAGTCGAAATCAACGCTACGATACGCGTTTCTCAATGTCCTGTATCCGCCAGGATAGCACTCTGGAGCTGGAAGAACCGAGGACACAGTCAAACCAGAGACTGAATTACAACCTTTAATATTCATAAAAGAGTTTAAAACAACCTTTCGGCAAAGACAAAGGTCAGTGCTCAGAAGACAGCAAGCGAGAAGGTCGAAAACTGTGTCATTACAGTGGCTTGAAAACGTCACTCAGGTTCATTAAAACCCAAATGGGGGTTAAAGTGATCTCCTCAGCCACGGACATTTATCTGGGGTAAAAATAACGCACCTCTATCTGATCCCCTTTTCCTTGCTCCGAACTTTATGCTGTAAAGGTAGGCAGAATCGGCGACGTGTGTCCGGGTCAAGGCAAAACGGAGGGACAAAAATAGACGTGTGACTTTCAGGCTAAAACCTTTTTAATCCCTTGCCATTTCCTCAGACAGCACATCTGTAACACCTTATCCTTCCTGTATCTCAGAGCAAAAGTGGGTCGGATATCACTATTGCGGCTAATTATGAGGGGAAGGGAGATTGACAGGACCTGTCTTGCTTTTTGTATGAGTATGCCCGAGGCCAGCAGTCCACTGGTAATCCTCTAATGCTCCCCCTGAACATGCTAATAGAAAGTTTGGGCTGGATGTCATGCCATCTCTGCCAGTGAATGTGGGAAGGTGAGGCAGGGCAGATAGCAGATGTTATAGACACAATAGACTAGTGGGGAAATGCAGACTTTAGACAGTACACAGGACTTTCACTTGGTGCTAATATCAGCAACGCACAAAAAAACAAAACAAAACACAACACACACACACACACACACACACACACACACACACACACACACACACACACACACACACACACACACACACACACACACACACACACACACACACACACACACACACACACACACACACACACACACACACACACACACACACACACACACACACACACACACACACAAAACAAAAATAAAAAGTGATGTAACAAAACAAAAACGTCACCAAAGCCTAACAAACAAAGCAACAAAAAAGCAAAACATTTCAGCAAAAAAAGAAAGAAAAATGCTGAGTAAAAAAACAAAAAAAGAGAATAAAAACAAAAAGCACAAAACAAAATACCAGCAAATCAAAACAAAACAAAAATAAAGTAAAGAAACAGAACAAAAATATCAGCAAAGAGCAACAAAACAAAGGAAAAAATGCCAGCAAGAAAAATAAAATAAAAATGCAAAGCAACAAAAAGGAAAAAAAGCAG
This sequence comes from Ptychobarbus kaznakovi, assembly GCA_027422405.1. Taxonomy (NCBI): domain Eukaryota; kingdom Metazoa; phylum Chordata; class Actinopteri; order Cypriniformes; family Cyprinidae; genus Ptychobarbus; species Ptychobarbus kaznakovi. The sequence continues at coordinate 6,229,034 of CM049815.1, forward strand.
AGCAACTAAGCAATGTACAACTAAACAAAACAATTGTCGGCAAAGCACAATAAAAAAAATACATAAAAAGTAAAATAGCAAAGAAACAAATACATTGTTAGGAAAGCACAACAAAGCAACATAAATAAATAAATAACTGTCAGCAAAGCAGAACAAAAAGAAAACAGCAAAAAAAAAAACATCAAAGCAACAAATAAATGGCCAGAAAAGCACCATTAAAACAAAAGCAAAGCAAAACATCACAAAAATACAAATAAAACAAAAACTAACATCAGCAAAGCAGAACAAAAAGAAAACAGCAAATCAAAACAGAAAAATGTCAACAATGCACAACAAAACACAAAGCAAAGCAACAAATAAATTGTTATCAAAACACAACAACAAAACAAACAAAAAAGAAAAAAAAGAAAAAAGCAAAGCAAAAAATAAATTGTCAGCAAAACACAATTAAACAAATATCCAAAAAGCAAAGCAAAACATCACAAAAACAGAAATAAAACACAAAACAAACATCAGCAAAGGACAACAAAATAAAAATAAAAAATAAAGCAACAAATAAATTGTCAGTAAAGCACAACTAAAAAATGTCAGTAAAGCACAGCAAAAAGAAAATAGCATAGCAACAAAACAAAATGTCAACAAAGTACAACACAACAAAGCAAATCAAAACAACAAAACATCAGCAAAGTACAACAAAATAAACAGCAAAGCAACAAATAAATTGTCACCAAAGCACAATTAAACAAATAAAACTGTCATTAATTAAAAAAAGAAAAAAAAAAGAAAAAGTGAAACACAAAAACACAAAAAATACACAAAACAAACATCGGCAAAGAGCAACAAAACAAAAAGAAAAAAGCCAAACGAGGCAATATTCAAATATTACAGTATCATCTCACGCGTTTTGGCCAGTGTGGTCTAAAAGGACAGAGACATTAGAGTCTTGGCCAAGCATTTAACCATTTAAGCACCCAGAACACTTTAGCAACCACCTAGGAACTCTAGCATATTTGTAAACAAGTTTTGCACAGTAAAGCACTCACATTTTCATCTAAATATGTTAAGAACTAGTTAAAGCTACATCTCTCAGTGTCAGAGAAGTCTCAAATACAGAATTTGTTCAAAGGAACATGTTTCCTCTAAAAGTCCTCATAAAGAATAAGGGCAAGTGACCTTTGACCGGCGTGGAAAAGAGCAGAAAATCTCTCCTCTAATCCTGTCTGCTCTCCAGAGTGAAGACGAGGCCGGGCCGAGAGGGCTTTCTGCCCCACTGGAGCGCTGATGAGATCATGTCTCGGCTGGTTTAGAGTCCATAATGCCCTGCTCTTTCCAGCTTAATTCAAGGATCATTACACTGCAATTACGTTCTAAGCTTTACTCTTAAAGGTGCAATGGGGCACGATGAAGATAAAGACATTTAAATTGAAGTGTTCATTTTATAAATTCTTAATAATGGTTTGGTGGGGAGATGCAGGGATGATTTGAGGGGACGTTTCTTAAGAGGAGGTAATGTAGTTTCAAGGTGGCCAGTTTAAAGACTAGATGAAAATAAAAGCAGCTACTGGGTGCTCGCTTTACTTTCCATGCAAACATACACCATTCGCAGATTCAGAAAAAAATTGTGTAGATTGTGTACACAAACTTTTCTTTGTGTAGTTTGATTACAAAAAATAAACAAATAATAATAAAAAAAATCATCATCATAACTGAAATAAAATGCTAAGTGAAATCCCAAACATACAATAAAATAAGTGACAAAAGCAAAGTAGATGAAAATCCTAACTATAAAAATAATACAATTAAAATTACATAAAGTGACATCACAATTGTAAAATTAATAAGTGACAAAAGCAAAGTAAATTAAAATTACAACTGTAAAATAAAAGAATAATAAAATAAGTGACATCGCAATTGTAAAATAATAAAATAAAAATGTAATAAAATCATATAAATAAATAACAAAGTAAATAAATAAAAAATAAAATAAAATGATTAAGCTACATCACATTTGTGAAATAAAACACAATGCAATAAAACTAAAATGACAACAGAAGTGGCATTGCAAATGTAAAATAAAATTATACAATATATAATAATGACCACAGAAAAGTAATTTAGCAAAGCAGAAATGTCTGTAAATAAAATAATAAAAGGTGACATCACAGGTTTAGAAATAAAAACAGACAACATGCAAGAAAAATAAAGATTCATTAAACCTTAAAGAAAAAAAATCACACCAAAAATCCATGTTATAGAGACAGAACATAAGTTTCATCAGTTGAAAAGGTCTGAGCATAGAAGTTTTACCAGAAGGCCATGTTTAACAGAGCAAGCCACATTTGGTCTTTGTCTGTACTTGGTAGGGTGACAACCACAGTCAAATCTTGAAACGCAAGGTCAAAGGTTTCACAAACACTCGTGTTTTCAGCCCTCAAACCAAAGCTGGGACAGCACTGCTGGGTAAACATCACAGATCGCCCAGTTAATCTGTTGACTTAGGGACGGGGTGAATTTCAGACACTTCCTCACCAGGGAATTCCAGTGAAAACTTCAGATTAGACATGGACACGGTCCACTTTCTCAACATGTGTGCTGTTGCACACCACACTACTTTTGAACAATGCAAACACTTGTGCAAAGCCAATGACTGCAAACGACTAGAAGACAGATAAATGTCCATATGTGGTCAAAACCTTTAACATCTTCAAGTGGTTTCAGAAGTGAAATATAAATAAAACAAAATGTGTTTGAAAGAATGATGTCCTAGAAGAACCTAAGTACAGTATAGTTTTTTCTCCTATTTCCATCACCACGTATATACTTGCTTGCATAAGTTTGGAAAATAGTTTTGAGAGCAAATTAAATATCAAGATGCTGATTAGACAGCATGATTATTGCACAGGTGTGCCTTAGGCTGACCACAATAAAAGGCCACTCTAAAATATGCACAGCAACATCACACAGCACAATTCCACAGATGTCGCAAGTTTTGAGGGAGTGTGCAATTGGCATGCTGACTGCAGGAATGTCCACCAGAGCTGTTGCCCGTGAATTGAATGTTAATTTCTCTACCATAAGCCATCTCCAAAGGCGTTTCAGAGAATTTGGCAGTACATCCAACCGGCCTCACAACCTGCAGACCACGTGTAACTACACCAGCCCAGGACCTCCACATCCAGCATCTTCACCTCCAAGATCGTCTGAGAGCAGCCACCCGGACAGCTGCTGCAACAATCGGTTTGCATAACCAAAGAATTTCTGCACAAACTGTCAGAAACCATCTCAGGGAAGCTCATCTGCATGCTCGTTGTCCTCATCGGGGTCTCGACCTGACTGCAGTTCGTCGCCGTAGCCAACTTGAGTGGGCAAATGCTCACATTTGATGGCGTCTGGCACTTTGGAGAGGTGTTCTCTTCACGGATGAATCCCGGTTTTCACTGTACAGGGCAGATGGCAGACGGCGTCGTGTGGGTGAGCGGTTTGCTGATGTCAACGTTGTGGATCGAGTGGCCCATGGTGGCGGTGGGGTTATGGTATGGGCAGGCGTATGTTATGGACAATGAACACAGGTGCATTTTTTGATGGCATTTTGAATGCACAGAGATACCGTGACGAGATCCTGAGGCCCATTGTTGTGCCATTCATCCACGACCATCACCTCATGTTGCAGCATGATAATGCACGGCCCCATGTTGCTAGGATCTGTACACAATTCCTGGAAGCTGAAAACATCCCAGTTCTTGCATGGCCAGCATACTCACCGGACATGTCACCCATTGAGTATGTTTAGGATGCTCTGGATCGGCGTAAATGACAGCGTATTCCAGTTCCTGCCAATATCCAGCAACTTCGCACAGGCATTGAAGAGGAGTGGACCAACATCCCACAGGCCACAATTAACAACCTGATCAACTCTATGCGAAGGAGGTGTGTTGCACTGCGTGAGGCAAATGGTGGTCAGACCAGATACTGACTTGTTTTTACAGTAAAACTGCACATTTTGGAGTGGCCATTGTGGCCAGCCTAAGGCACACCTGTGCCATGCCTAATCCCTTGATATGCCACACCTGTGAGGTGGATGGATTACAAAGGAGAAGTGCTCACTAACACACAGGCCTTTTGTGTACATAGAAAAAGTCTTAGATCTTTGAGTTCAGCTCTGGGGGCAAAAACAAAATATATTGTGGCCAGCCTAAGGCACACCTGTGCAATAATCATGCTGTCTAATCAGCATCTTGATATGCCACACCTGTGAGGTGGATGGATTATCTCGGCAAAGGAGAAGTGCTCACTAACACAGATTTAGACAGATTTATTTTATTATTTGAGAGAAATAGGCCTTTTGTGTACATAGAAAAAGTCTTAGATCTTTGAGTTCAGCTCGTGAAAAATGGGGGCAAAAACAAAAGTGTTGCGTTTATAATTTTGTTCAGTGTATATATATATATATATATATATATATATATATATATATATATATACACAGTATCTCACAGAATTGAGTACACCCCTCACATTTTTGTAAATATTTTATATATTTTCATGTGACAACACTGAAGAAATGAAACTTTGCTACAATGTAAAGTAGTGAGTGTACAGCTTGTATAACAGTGTAAATTTGCTGTCCCCTCAAAATAACTCAACACACAGCCAATATTGTCTAAACCGCTGGCCACAAATGTGAGTACACCCCTATGTGAAAATGTCCCAATTGGGCCCAAAGTGTCAATATTTTGTGTGGTCATCCTTATTTTCCAGCACTGCCTTAACCCTCTTGGGCATGGAGTTTACCAGAGCTTCACAGGTTGCCACTGGAGTCCTCTTCCACTCCTCCATGATGACATCATGGAGCTGGTGGATGTTAAGAGACCTTGCGCTCCTCCACCTTCCGTTTGAGGATGCCACACAGATGCTCAATGGGGTTTAGGTCTGGAGACATGCTTGGCCAGTCCATCACCTTTGCCCTCAGATTATTTAGCAAGGCAGTGGTCGTTATCATGTTGGAATACTGCCCTGCGGCCCAGTCTTCAAAGGGAGGGGATCATGCTCTGCTTCAGTATGTCACAGTACATGCTGGCATTCGTGGTTCCCTCAATGAACTGTAGCTCCCCAGTGCCAGCAGCACTCATGCAGCCAGACCATTACACTCCCACCACCGTGCTTAACTGTAGGCAAGACACACTTGTCTTTGTGCTCCTCACCTGGTTGCCACAACACACGCTTGACACCATCTGAACCGAATACATTTATCTTGGTCTCATCTGACCACAGGACATGGTTCCAGTAATCCATGTCCTTAGTCTGCGTGTCTTCAGCAAACTGTTTGCGGGCTTTCTTGTGCATCATCTCTAGAAGAGGCTTCCTTCTGGGATGACAGCCATGCAGACCAATTTGATGCACTCTGCAGCGTATGGTCTGAGCACTGACATGCTGACCCCCCACCCCTTCAACCTCTGCAGCAATGCTGGCAGCACTCATACATCTATTTCCCAAACACAATCTCTGGATATGACGCTGAGCACGTGCACTCAACTTCTTTGGTCGACCATGGCGAGGCCTGTTCTGAGTGGAACCTGTCCTGTTAAACCGCTGTATGGTTTTGACCCCCGTGCTGCAGCACAGTTTCAGGGTCTTGGCAATCTTCTAATAGCCTACACAGTCTATGTAGAGCAACACTTATTTTTTGTTAAATGTGAGCCAAAATCATCACAATTAAAAGAACCAAAGACTTAAACTACTTCAGTCTGTGTGCATTGAATTTATTTAATACACGAGTTTCACAATTTGAGTTGAATCACTGAAATAAATGAACTTTTCCACGACATTCTAATTTATTGAGATGCACCTGTATAAGGATTCTTAAAGCTGGAGAACTTTCACACTAGTTCATCCATACTGTATGTGCATGTGGGAGGGTTGCAGGGCTGCTAAATGTGAGTTATCTGTTGTGACAGTCTGCCTCTCGGCCGAATGAAGAGCTGATTACACTGAAGGAGAGGAACAGCTCCAGATATTCACTCTCTCTGGCCCTATAGGGATTCATTCAAAAAATGGGTTTGTTGGGTCTGGGTCTGTTGCGTTTATGAAATATGAGTGATCACAGGAAACTGTCCTTGATATTAAAGCGAAAGACATTCACAGTTGCAAACGCACTCATCTGTTTCCTCCTCTCGCCCATTCAGGAATTCACCTAAACTCCAAGGACTCAGTAATGTCTCTTTTTCACTTGATTTTGTTGAGTGAGGCTTATGAGGGATGAGATCACATGATCCAAACACACAGCTGTCGGACATTTAATAAAGACTGAAAAGTCAACGCTGATGATTCACTGAAGAAATATCATGGAGAAGGAATCGTTCACGGTCTGCTGAATGAAAGGACACCACTGGGAGGATTTTGTGCAAGAGACAATACCAAAAAATGAGACATTTATCTGAATATTTTATGTACAGCTTTGTTTATCCCTAAAACTCCAAACAATAGAAACATTACCCACCAAAATTAGGAGTTAAGTACAAAATAATTAATGTACAATCATTTCAAAACTTTAATATACAATAATGTAATTAATTAGCCTACAATAATATTAGTTCTGGTGACACTAATATAGTGCAACCAAAAATCAACCTATTTCTGATAGAGATGAACAGCTAAAATGTTTTGCAATTGACTGGATTATATATATATATATATATATATATATATATATTATTAAAAAAAAAATCACAATATTTACCACTAGACTGGTAGACACTAAGGTTTTCTGTGCTTTGTGGTCATAAAAAGTACTCCAGGACATGCACATAAATAATAAAAAATAATAAACCAAATTCGCCTCATTCCTGGTATAAATAAACTGGTATATATATATATTAATCTAGTAAAAAATGTAAATAATTTTACAATTTAGCCTACAATAATAGAATACAATCAAATTATAAAGTATATAACATTTATTTAATAATATTTTGTTTTTATTTGTATTTAGATTTTTTTGCATAGATAGAGACATAGATACCTTAATTTTTGCATAGATAGAGACAAAATACCTTTTCATCATATCTCAGGAGGCAAATATTGTGATTATACACATATGTATATATACATTTTTTTTCTCTATCTATGCAAAAATTAAGGTCTCTATGTCTCTATCTATGCAAAAAATCTAAATACAAATAAAAACAAAATATTTTTAAATACATGTTATATACTTTATAATTTGATTGTATTCTATTTTACTTTATTTACAGACCAATACAGACTATATAAAAATTAAATACAATTTAAAACCTTTACACGGGTCTATAGCCTGTAATGGAAATGAGGCATGAGCTGGAGGAAAGGACAGTAAAGATACCACAGCCTCACTAATCAGTCTGACCCCACAATCATGAGGCTCACATTCCCACAATCACTGCACCCCTGAGGCTTAATACTCACCTACTGACTGCTCTAATGACTGCTGAAAACATCTGCACGCACACACAGAGACAGAGACAGACAGAGACAGACAGAGAGAGAGAGAGAGACAGAGAGAGAGAGAGAGAGAGCGTACTTTTCTCCACAGAGCACGTTTCTATCAGAACTGCGCAGACAGTCTCTCCATTTGGTGCGCAAATGGATGTCAGTTCGCAGTATTACAACGAAGTTTAGCACAGATTTCAAACAGCTGTTCAATCCCGCAAGAGACCCGGGATATTGAGCACTAATGAAAACAATGTCTCGCGGATTGAAAGCACATTTATTTTGACACCATGTTCCTGACGCAGCCAGACAAAAATCTAATGCACAACCTTTAAACGGTTATGAGCTAAAATAAAATAACCTACATATCAACATAAAATAATACACTGCAGTAAAAATAAATAAATAAACAAAAATACATCAAATAAATTAAAAACTATTTAAACTGATGCTACTAGGTTATTTAAAAAAGTTAAACAATTACCAAAAAAAAAAAAACATGAGTAGGCTACATGCAATATACAAATAAATAATAATAGTAGCATCATAACAACATGAAATAATGGGGGGGGGGGTACTTACAACATTTTTATGGACAAGGTTTGTGAATCTTTACATTTTGCACTGGGAATGTGGCAAATTGTTGAGTAAACAAGTAAGCATTGCATTTTAGCATTCATAGCTTAGAAGTTGCATGCGTAACTTATTTCCATCAATAGCGCAATCTGCTGCGCGATACAGAAACCGTCTTAAAATTGCGCCAAATTATGCCTTTAAAACAGCGTTAGCATTTAATATAAGCATGCTTTTAACTTACCCAGCTGAGCAAGTAACTTCAGCGGTAGTACACACAGGCACCAGATGCAGATAGATGACTTTAAAAAGACGTTAAAAAGTCCCATGTTTGAGTCTCACAGTTGTACGTGTTTCCACGGGGATCCCATCGGAAAGTTTGGGGCAGTTTGGTTACACAGGAAAAAAGTTTGCGGGGTGATTGAACATCTGCTCCTGATGTTGGAATGTATTCCTCCAAAGACTAAGGAAGTTTCCTTGCGCACAACAATCATTAATTTATGGGCAGTAAGAAGAATCCTGGACCATTTTTCCCCCTCGTGCGTGCGTGTGTGTGTGTGTGTGTGTGTGTGTGTGTGTGTGTGTGTGTGTGTGTGTGTGTGTGTGTAAACAGTCAGCTGCGTGAAGGGGGCACTCCGAGTCAGAAGCCCTCAATTAACTAGAGAGTAGGAGGACACTTACAGGGTCTCTCTAGTGTAACAAACTCGCGAAAAGCAAAGAAAAGCTCAGAGAAAGGTAATTTGCTGAAGCTAAAATGTAGAAAAGATGATTATTTCCACATTAAATTAGGTGAAATCGTTTTTCCATGGGGGCACGTTTCTGCACAAGGCTTCACATTCAAACACGCTTCCAATTAGAAGCGAAAAGGTGTTTTACATTAGAAGGAACTTTTAAAGGTCCAAAAAGAACTTGTTAATATCTAGTTTAATGCTTTTGACCTGATGGGTCATGGATATTTTCTATGGTTACGGATAGAAAAAAACTGTGCTAAATGTACCACAACTAATGCATAGCCTATTGTAGATACGAGAAAGAAAGAAATGAAGTAGAATAAAGAAAAAGAAGAAGAAGAAGAAAAAATAAAAGTATATAATTATATTATTTATTACAGTATAAAATGGCGAAAAGGTACTATAAAAGTGGCAACCAATTAGGACAGGAAACATTAAACAAAATTACAGCTTTCATAATAAGAGCCAAAACATACATCTTTACTTGTTGCTAAATGGGGCTGGTTTTTTTTGTTTTTTTGTTTTTTATCATTCTCTCAGCATCCTCTTACTGCAGTCTACCAAAAAGAAAAAAAAAAAAATACACCTTTAACAATCCTTGAAAATCATTCAAATGTCTGAATTTTGTATTCTTGAAGTCTGTATCCTATTATCCCAGATGAAAATAGTTGTGCTGCTTAAAGAAGTGTGAAAAATAAGAAGAAAGGGGGTTGAATGGACTAATAGCAATAAACAGGTGGTAAATTATCATTATGGATGGGTGAATCTATGTTTGAGCTTTTGTGTGGTACGTTTTGGATGCTAACACATGTACAAGTTCTTCAACGCCCCCAGTTGGGCTTCATTTTTCCTCTTTTAAAGGTCAGGACCTAAAACCAATGCACTGAACCATAGAAGAACCAAAGAAAGATGATCCAAAGATCCGAATATAACATCTATACAGCAGTACTTGAACCTTATCCTGCAAGGAACCAGTGAGGAACCTTTATTTAAATGCTGTTTAGATGACATTTTACCACACTCTCAGTGTAATATCTGAGAAAATCTGGCACTTTTCAGTATCAGTTAATCTTCTTGAAAGCATCCAGCTTTTGGTCTCAAACTGTCAGCACCCCGGAGCTCATGATAAGGCCAAAGCCTTGCCTCTCTGGGCTTGTTCTTCTCCAAACCAAATTCCTCACTGGCCAAATGTGTATATCCCTCTCAATCTCTTGGCACGGAGTGACTCGGATGCCACCTGGAAGAGGGCGAGAAGGCTGCGCTGTCTGAGACTGAAGTTTTAGCGGTTATATCCGCTTCTAATGCCTGCAGTCTGGCTTAGAGAGGAAGTCGAGGTCCCGGTCATGAACTGGCTTTAGTAAAGGTATTTGGGTCTCATTCTCCCTCAAGCTGTTGGATTAAAGTTCAAACCTCATGCCAAGTGAGAGCCATCCCTCCTCCACAATTGATGTGCATCTCTGAGAAGGGATTTTCCTTTAAGCTAGAGCTTTGAATAGAAGATCCCCAGAAGCTGTGATCAAGGACCAGTGCTATGTTCCGAAATCTTTTACCATCATAAGAGAAATATAAAACTTTTCTCAAATCATCTGCTTGGGACGTCAAAAGCTTCTAGGCTTTACACTTGAGAGGCGCCTTCGGAGATCAATTTTTCCCCCCCTCAGGAGTCACTTACCAGATAAAACTGTGGGAAATGTCCATATTCTCAAAGTCTGGAGGTAATTTTCCTTCCAGTGTGACCAAATATACCTATGGTGAATATAAATTAAAGTCATCTCCTAAAATTGTTATAAAAGGTGGGCAAAGAAAATGAGGACCAGGAATATTTTGAGTGATAATTAATTACACAACCTTCTAGCAATGTAATTAATAGGTTACATTTTCTGGAATTACAATGTTTTATTCAGGACAACACATACTTTTACAGTCTAGACTTTCAGAATTGAATTGCAAGGTAAGACAAGCAAATAATCAAACAAACAAACAAATAAATGCATTTGAAAATGTATATGCAGTGTATGTGCAATACTAATCCATATGTTTTTTTCAGATATTTCTTTTTTTTAAATAGGAGACAAAAAAAGACCTTTACAAATAATCATCTACAGGCATTCAATCGAAATATGAGCAACAAACTTCTTTATGGAAGCAGAATAATGACAATAGTTTTTGAAACATAAAGCATGCTGAATTCCACAAATCGAAAAAAGATGCGTTGCAATTAACAGTGCTTGCATTTTAATGCCTTGTATTTCCAGGGCTTGCATTTTAAGGTCCTGATATTTAACATAGTTGTTTATTTAAGCTGTGAATATTTCAATTCAAAATATTTCACACACATTTTCATAATTAAATATTCAATAATTTATATTCACCTTCCAGAATTCACTTCCACAATATTCAGTCTGTTTAAAAATACAATGTATAATATGCGACAGGCGAATTTCGGTCGTTTTATTTCACTTTACAAATTCGCTGCCACAGAAATTCGGTGGTTAAAATTTCGGCAGAAAATTCAGCGGTGCACATCCGGGAACCGCAGGAATAGCAGTAGAGCACCGATGAATCCCAACAAACACAGAACGTTTCCTCAACGTAGCCAACCTTTTAGCAACGTTGTAACAACATGGTTAAAAGGTTGTTGGTTCTACGTTGTGTCGTTAAGGTTGTTACTGCGTTGTCACAATGTTGCCATTCAACCACGGTTCAGGGCCATTGCTGAAGGCATAGGCCTTCAAGTCATTCATTCACAAAAACTGAGCATAAAATGGAGCAGCTATCTAGTTTAAAGTTTTGATTATTGGGGCCAGTATATAAACAGGTGGAAACGCTGATTGTCTGAATGTTTAATTCAACATCTTCGCTTTTTCCCATAGCCTATATGTAAGCAGCTTTCTCTACCACAAAGGAGATTATAATGTTATTTTACCCAACACTGAAGTACAGAACTAACATTACATCTGAGGAAGACATATATTGCTTTCGGTTGCTTTGCATCATGGCTTGTGTGATACTGTGCTGTAATTCTGAAATACATAATACATGCATCACACTCCAGGATTCCCCAACGATGGGTAACGGGCCTCAGTGAACTAATACAGTGATATAAGATCTCAGAATACACTTTATTGATGATCATGCGAAATATATCGACAGTTAAGCAGATGTAGAACATGAACGAACGCGCAAGGTTTCACGCTGTTTCCCTCAGAAATGGGTTAAAGAAAACGCATTACGCGGCTCAACACAATGACAGCTATTAGGCTTGTTTGAGATGCGCCTCAGGCGAGAGTATGCTGCTGCAGTGAGGGGAGGAGTGAAATAAGCACAGTCAAGACAGACAGTTCTGACCTCTAGAAGTAGAACAGATAGCTACGAGATCAAAGGCAGATATCATGTTATTCTCACTCATGTGCTGTGCTGCTGACAAACGTGATAGGATTTCAGTTCTGTTGCTTTTATATGAATATAAACATGATGAACAAGACATTCAAAGTGCTTGCTATTTAATCCCATACGAAAGGCGTATTTATCATCCATTTCTACTTTAAATACAAACATGTATTTTTATATAAATATGACAACAACCACATATCTTACACAGAGATCGCACTGTCATAGTGTTTGGGAATATTCAAGCATAATTAAAAAATGCAAACACTGTTAATTGCAACGCATCTTTTTTTCGATTTGTGGAATTCAGCATGCTTTATGTTTCAAAAACTATTGTCATTATTCTGGTTCCATACTTCTTTACCAGCATAAATGTGAAAAACAGCTTTTCAAAAATTTAAATACCAGATGAAGGACTTTTCAGCTATAAGGTATTTTATTAAAAACCCTTCTGAAATCATACATCATGTACTGTGATGCTAAATCAAGATCCTTCATGTTTTAAAAGGTCATGCTGTCGCATAAAGGTGGCAGTTTAGGAAACCTGTCACTCTGAAAGCCCTTTAACACCTTGCAATACAATTTCAAAGGTCTGTTATTTAAAACGTTCATCCTTCCCCTGCATATTTGTTTACCTCTGACTTTGTGTTAGCTGCACAGATTCTAGGTTTCTTTATTCTCAAAGCTTAAAGACACATTCATATTTGACTAGAAAAGATTAAATCGACATTCAATGACATTGACATACAATTAATTATTCCCTCAGTGCAGCTGGAGCTTTAAAATACACTTTTCTGTCAGTTTAAGTTCAGATCTACGGAGGTCTATTTAACGCTAACTTCTCTAAAGCTATTTTAGGCAAAAACTATTCTTATCAATGTCTTTCATGCTGAGCTTTTGACTGAGTTTGTCTCGCTATCTCAAACACAAACACAAACATGTGATTTTCCCCCATGTAAAACTGGCTTTTGTGGCTGTTGTGTTGACAAGCGCCAGTCTTGCTGTCTTTGCTCTAACGCTCATAAACAAACTTCACAGGGGGTTGAGTGTCAAATCAGCAGGTAACAAGCCAAGCCGTCTCAATTCTCCACGACACACTGAGCGTTACATCGTTTAAGGGAATATTTGGTATTTCATAAATTGTTAATGTGTATGTTCAGGAATAAATCTGTCAAAGCATAGTCCTGTTTCAATCGACATGCTGTGAACTTCCACAAAATTGAGAAGAAAATTATTAATTGCAGCTCTTGCTGTGCTAACATAGTCATTGTTATATCAGAACATTTATCAGAAGATGATCTACTAATCTATGATTTGTGTTCATAGTCAAATCATATTTTGACTCTCGTAGATAAAAATGAAAACTGCATTTTTATTTAAAAATGTCTGAAAAATATTGATATATTTTAGATATTTGTGTTGAAGAAGTTACAGTTTTTCTCAGTTGCTTTGGTGCTTTTCTCAGATCAGAAATGAAATCTTCAAAACTACTTGTTCAACTTCCACTTCATCGAGTCACTTGTGCACATCATAAAAGCGTTTCTCATTCTTTTGAACAAGTTGCGATTGCTTTGGTACATTCATGCAACTGATTATGTACATTTGTCTGCTGTTTCCTACATTATCAGTTGCTCATATAATGTTGCTCAAAATCTATTATATAGTTCTCTGTGCAAAAGTCTTACCCCTCAAAACATCTAGTCATTAGTTCATCGTTTAAGTCATTAAATGCAAAATGGTTGATCTAGTTGTCATAAACTGTCAAGCATATTTTCTACACAATTCTATTAGATTTTTGTAAATTTGCCATGAATTGTGCAAGTGAATCTTGACTTTCACTAATGAAGAGAATATATATCAACTAATTATAAACCAATTCTCTGAAATAGCTCAAAGATACATCTCATGAACCTTCAATTGGAAAGCATATATAGACAGAGGACAACACAAAAGTTACAAATTCTGACGATGGATGAACATCCAGGAAACGATCAGGGTCAACAGCCGAGAGGAAGAAGAGGAGTAAGGATGCATGGTTGAAGGGTACAGAGGCAAAACAGAGGAAGAGGCAGAAGAAGGCAAGGATAGAGGTGCATATCAGATGAAATAATGTTGTCAATCATGGCCTTACAATGGCTGAAGGGTGCAGCTAAAAATTGGGAGATCGACCATATCCTCAAAAATTCAAACATTTTGAAACAGTCTCTTTCAATCAATATCCCACATACAGTAATGTGTAAATTTGTACTTTTGAAAGGAAATATGGAATACATAAGAAGTTCAGCCTTCTGCATTTCAGTACAGTAACTGTCATCCAAACTGTGGCCATAGTTTACATCAGGTAATACTACTGTAACAGAGTGCACTGTTACACTTCACACTACTTTACATGTAATACATTCATACAAAAATAAATGTACTGTGTAAATACAAATGTTCATATACTTTTTTTCTATGTACTATTGACTCTTCTCAACAAACATCAGATTTTTTAATAAAACCTTAATTTCCATGGTTGACTGTCATGGTGAAAAAACAACTAAACATTTTGACCAGTGTGGCTCACACGATGACAAAAATACTTTATATTTTGGTGGCCTTGGCCAAATTACTGACACAATAACTAGGTTTTGAAGCATGAATGAAATGTTTTGGGTGAGTACATAAGTTTTGCAGACGTGCAATAAAGTTCTGAAGTTCCAGCAAACAGTTGTGACATTTGCACTCACAGTTTAGAGAATGTTAAGACTGTTTCGAAAAATGTGCCAAAGCAATTAAGAAAAACTGTAACAGACAAGATGACTAAGCATTGTCCCTATCTTGTTTGTGAACAATGACACAAGGACTTTTCATTCTGATGGCACTGATATGTTCATTGACATAAATACTTTCTTTTGAGAGATAAACTAAATATTTTTAGTAAGTTATAGGCTTTTGCAGGTAATCCATTGTGTGGTGCTGTTTCTACAAATTGTTTTGAGAAATGCACATACTTCTTTGCAAATATTAAGTATGATTCGAGAAATGCACCAAAGCGACTGAGAAACAGTGTAAACAAGTTAATCCTGTTAACAAAGACATATTTAGGAAATTAAGTATCAGGATCTTAACCACTAGTAAATTTAGTAACCAAAAATAATTTCAACCCTGTTATAGTATGTTTGAAATTCATCATTTTAATTAATGTATGAATAAATAAGTAAATAAATAAACATTACTGTTTAACTTAATTGAACTTCGCGCCCATTTTGGACGGACAGACAGACAGACGGAGACAGACAGACAGACAGACAGACAGACAGACAGACAGACAGACAGACAGACAGACAGACAGACAGACAGACAGACAGACAGACAGACAGACAGACAGACAGACAGACAGACAGACAGACAGATAGATAGATAGATAGATAGATAGATAGATAGATAGATAGATAGATAGATAGATAGAAAATAAAGAAAGTGATTAAAAATTGACACTGATAGGATTAAAATAACTACTGGTCCATTCAATGGTACATTTGGAATAAATTAACTAACTAACTAAATATTTTGTAAGATAAACATTTGGAAATTTCAAATTTCTGCAAACGTCATTACAAATTTCCAAAGCACCAATAGTTATTTCTACCCCATAACAATATAATTGGAATTAATAATTTGAATGAATTAATAAATACATAAATAAATGATATTAATAAAATAATAAATCAAATTTTATCCTAAAAAATAAAATTATATATATATTAGTAATCCATCACATTTCTTGTAACATTTAAAATGTTTTGGTTACAGAAATTAAATTCGGTGCAAAATATTGGACTAGCAATTGTCATTACACAAAAAAAGAATACTGTATGAATGTCCAAAATAAAATGTGCACACAACACTCACCCACAATCTAAAACCCCCCCCCCCCCCCAAAAAAAAAAAAAAAAAATCCCATCTGAGGCAGGATTTTACCACCATCTCTCCAAACAGTGGGGTAAACAAAGAAAAATATTTACGACCGCCTGTTTAAAAGCTCTGTAAAGCTGTGACTATGAATGTTTTCAGGCCAAAACAACAAAGTCATCAGTGTCTGAGCATTATCAAGCTAAGGAAGGACTCTGATAGCTTGTCCTCTCCCCTGACCGCTTCAAGCAACTTCATGCGAGAGAAAACATCATCCGGATGCTTTTATCTTAAACCTCTCCCAGGGAATCACAGACTACGGGGCTGAAACCTGTTCCAGATGTCACCCGTGATGTTTACGATGAGAAAACGCAAACAAAAACCCCGTCAAAGGAGAAGTTGAGTCGCTACTGACTGTCAGTCATTCATTGACTTGTACAAGTGGTGCTAATCCACTTTTGTAAAAGGACTGTAAATGTTTTGTTATTTGGTAGTATTTTTAGAGTACACTAAATAGCACACATTTTCTTTCTTAAAGGTTCAGCCCAAAATACAAATTTGCTCACTCTCATGCCATTCAAAATATAGTATGTTTGTTTATCAGAACAGATTTGAAAAGTAAAAGTAACAATACATCACTTGGATCCTTTCACCAATGGGTCTTCTGCAGTGAATGGGTGACAATGAGAGTCCAAACAGCTGATAAAAAACATCATAATAATCATAAGTAGTCTACACCACTCAGTCTACACAGTCCATCAATTAACATCTTGTGAAATGAACATTTGCATGTTTGTAAGAAACAAATTAATCTTTAGACATTTTTAACTTCAAACCATGGCTTCTGGCAAAAAAACAAAACAAAAAAACAATGAAGGATTTAAAGAGTTTGGTTCCAAAACGCAATACAGGCAGTAAAAAAAAAGATTTTGTGTGAACTTCACAAGGAATGGACTGAGGCTGGGGTCAAGGCATCAAGAGCCACCACACACAGACGTGTCAAGGAATTTGGCTACAGAATCTATGAGGTATTGTCAAGAGGAAAATGAGAAACAAGAGACCAAAAAATGCAGATGAGCTGAAGGCCACTGTCAAAGAAACCTGGGCTTCCATACCACCTCAGCAGTGCCACAAACTGATCACCTCCATGCCACGCCGAATTGAGGCAGTAATTAAAGCAAAAGGAGCCCCTACCAAGTATTGAGTACATATACAGTAAATTAACATACTTTCCAGAAGGCCAGCAATTCACTAATTTGGGTGGGTTTTTGTTAAATGTGAGCCAAAATCATCACAATTAAAAGAACCAAAGACTTAAACTACTTCAGTCTGTGTGCATTGAATTTATTTAAATACACGAGTTTCACAATTTGAGTTGAATTACTGAAATAAATGAACTTTTCCACGACATTCGAATTTATTGAGATGCACCTGTACATTCTACTTTGTGATCAACAAACAGACAACATTTTTTATTGTTGCACAATAAATCGCATGTGCTTGTCATGCGCATCTCATCAGTAAAGCCGGTTCTGTGATTAGTCGTACATCTCCATCACGTGCTTTCAGATGGTGCAGCATTTAATACACAGAGCCACTGTTCCCTCTAATGCTGAGTTCAGACTGCACAATTTTCAAAGTCATCGGATCACTGCTGTTTTCACACTGCACGACTATCTGGGGTATCTTTCAGTCCCTGCTGTTTTCACATTGCACGATGGATCGGCGACAGGACAGTAATATTGTGAACAGGCTATTGCAATTTATAATATTGGTTTTCTATTTTTAAATGTATTCCTGTAAAGCAAAGTTGAATTTTCAGCATCATTACTTCAGTCTTCAGTGTCACATGATCCTTAAGAAATCATTCTAATATTATGATTAATTATCAGTGTTGAAGCTGTTATTGTCACAACATTCAAGGAGCCAGGAACGAGGAGACGAGGATATTCACACAACAGAAGACTTTACTACAATAAGGGGATACAGAGAACGCAGGAACACACAGAATGACTTGTACACATGACGTTTAACAACCGACAGGAAAAATGGGGCAGAACAGACTATAAATAGACAGAACTAATTAGACACACGGCTGGGACTAACTGAACTAATAATGAATAGAAAACAGGAAGGACCATATATGGGCACAAGAGGAAGGGAGACACAAGACATGGGGTCTGACAGTTGTGCTGCTTAATATTTTTTGGAACCTTTTTCTTTGATTCCTTGATTAGGCTAATAAAAAGTTAAAAAGAACAGCATTAATTAAAAATATATATTTTCTAACAATATAAGTCATTACTATCACTTTTATCAATTTAACACATACTTGCTGAATAAAAGTATTAAAGTAAAAAAGTATAAAAGTAAAAATAAAAAAGACAGAACAAAATTACTGACCCCACACTTTTGAAGAGCAGTGTATATTGTAACACACAATGTATATTTTGAATAAACACTGTTCTTTTTAACTTTTTATTTCTCAAAGAATCCTGAAGAATATCACAGGTTCCAAAAAATATTAAGCAGCACACATTTTTCCAACATTGATTATAAATCAGCATATCAGAATGATTTCTGATGGATCATGTGACACTCAAAATTCAGCTTTGCTTCACAGGAATAAATTATATTTTAAAGTATATTCAAATAGAAAACTTTTATTTTAAATTGCAATAATATTTCACAATATTATTTTGTGAAATAATATTCAGTATTTTTATCAAATAGATACAGCCTTGATGAGCCTAAGAAACTTTTCCCAAAAGATCCCAACTTTTGAACGGCAGTGTATTGTACTGTAAAAATGTTTTCTCAGGTAACCTAACATGTGCATCATTTAGTTACATCAAGGGTCAAATCAAATATAAATAGCACATTAAAGTTAAGTTACACACTTTTTTTGCACGCGCTGTACAGGTCTGGTATAAAGAATGTTTTTGCTCAGGTGGCTGAAATGTCCACCCAATAGAGAAAAGTTTTGCTCAGCAAAAAAAAAACAACAAAAATTAGAGGGAAAATTGCACAGAGCCGTAGATCACTGACAAGCTACGCAATATTGCGTTCATAATCGCAGATGATTCGCATTCTATTATGAACGCGATATTGCATAGCTTGTCAGTGTATGTGTTTTTATTAATGCCATTAATGTTTTGTTCTCTTTTTTCTCAACTCTTCAATTATTCATAATATGGCTTACTTCAGTGATTTTCAACAAATTGTATTTATTTGATGATCTGGTGATCATTAATTATGAACAAATATACAATAACTCTACAAAATGTGGTACATTAATTAATTTAATTATTATCAATTATAATAAAACAATATAAAATTCTGTATGAAAATGGAATAGGCTTTCTCCACCTTAAACAAAATCTTTCTTTTTGGTTGATGTAATCAAGGCTGCATGACTGGGAAAAATAATAAACAATAATATCACAGGCCACTTTTGATAAACCAGTTAAATTCTGAAGCATATAATCAAGTGACATTCAGGATTATTTTCTACTTAACATTTCATGTTTCACTCAGAAATACATCATATTACAAAAGTTAAAGGTGAAGCGTGTAATTGTTTGGTTACAATTTCAATATACAGAGAAATTGAAAACTAAATCATTAGTATGCGGATTCCCCTCAAAAACTATAAACATAAAAACATTCCTTTGTTTAAAAATTCAACCAGTCTGACATAGCATCACTGACTCCACCAACGGTGTGAGTTTAGGGCGGGGCTGTCAGTCTGGCCAGCCAATGACAGAGAGGGGAGCCCAGACAATACACATTTAATCTTCAAATTAGCGCCGAAAATCATTTAATTTGTCTTTAAAATATTATGACAATTGTTTAAAAAAAGCTTAACAAACTTTGGAAGGTAATGGATACATACCTAGAGACCTTTACAGAGCCAACACTAAAAGCCACTAATGTTGCAGAGATGTCCTCCGTCTCAGAGGTGTCTGGGAAACACTATAATGAGGGTATAAAGTGGTTTTACGGGCCCACATCAGTCACAAAGCGAGCAGCAGGACGTTCTGAGGTTCGTTACTGTAGACCGCAGGAGTTCTTCTCCACTCTACAGTGGCCACCATATGTGATTTATCGTTAATTAAACATCATTACAGATCAGGCCGGACCCATTTTATGTAACCATGTGCTCACGAGTTAATTAATCATCCTCTTCTATCAAAAGGTTAAATGTATGCTCATAAATGTTAAATAGCGTTTATATGATTTAATATCCCCTCACAAAAATGTGGTACCATTGTAGTGATTTTGTCAGGGAATAATATGGTACTTATTTGTTTAAAAAATTTTTTTTTTAAAGTAACTTCAGGTCTTAGAGCTGTTTTGGTCATCGCAGTGGGTAAATCCAGTGTTATCAGAAATATCCTGTCTTTCGCTAAGAAAACGGATCAAACAGACATGGAGGTGGACGGTTTGAAGGCAAGATCAGGCGTGACACTGCATGTGAGATATGGACTGGTGCAGAGAAACAGAATGAGAGAGAGGGGGGCTGATGCAGGGGTCAGTGGGGGTCTGTCTGGTTGTTGGTTTGTTGAAAGTCAATACATTTTTCACTGCAGGGGTTACAGCATCATGATAAGGAGGGCTGCGGTCTGTTATTTACTGCTTCAGTGTCTCAGATACCTATTAAAACTAATTCAGAAGCCAGAATGCACGAGCACTCATTTATATTGCTGCTGATGGAGGTGGACAATTTTATAATTGGATAATTTTCCAAAACAGTCCAGTTTTTGTGTCGGACTGCTAAAATAAGCCCAAAAGTTACCTAATCACAGTTTTCCATTAAACATATCTAAAAATGCTGAAATGAAGATACATTTACTTAACAAAACTGCAAAATACACTATCCAATGCAACTTACAAATTAGGAAAACAAAGTGATTCATTTTAAGGGGCAAAACAACATAACATATTCCAGAATACTACAAGAGAGAGATTTTTAAACTTAACATTTTTGTGAGATAAGGTATATCTTAGATAAGATTATCTCGTAAGATATATATATGTTTTACACCATCAACTATTTAGAAGCTGCCGTTGCTGCAATGATAATGCAAAAAACATCACATTAGAAATAATGGCTTTAATGTTGCATGATTGTGTCAAACTTGCATTTATATAAGTGCAATTAGCATGAAGTCAATACTTAACTTTAAATTTTAAACCCAATATGGTCAGTTTGTCCATTTCTGCTCTGACAACGAACATATTTCCAAACAAAACCACAGCAGAACTATCAAGCGCCGCGAAGCAAAAACAGCGGTGTTTCATTCTTGGGGGAATTGGCGTGTTTGAATGAATCAATTGAATGAACACTTCATTGAATCACTCGTAAACACAGCTCTGAATGAATCAGTTTTATTGAACGAATCGGTTGAGTGAATGGTTGACTTACTCATAAAGAACCGTATTGCATTCCTGGACATTTCAGCGCTGCTAAATTAATCCGTTTGAGTAATTAATTTAAATTATGACAGTCGCTTGTCGCCATCTACTGGGAGTAAACAACAGACATTGCATAATATAGATTAAATATCAAAGCAACACCATACAAGGTCACAACCTTAAGGTTGAGAACATGAGCTTTAATTTCATAAAATATCCTTTTTGATATATTTTTTTATTGATTTGACTGAGCTGGGCAGATTTACTTTATTGATCTGTGTCATGCTGTCAAAGCCTGACAGACTTATACAATGGCATATCTGTGCACACCTATGAACACAGAATAACATATAACAGAACAGCACACCGTTCATCTCTGGACCAGGTGCTCTTGCAGATAAGACCTAAGGAGGTGTGAATACATGAACACACAGATGAAAGATTAAAAAAAAATAATATATATATATATATATATATATATATATCAGGACATGCTAGAATTCATTGCTTATTTTATGATTAATTTATGAACGGTTTTGATAAAAGGTAAATATTACATTATGAAAAATAGTCACAGTTTTTTAAACATATGTTATGATTAACCTTTTTAGAGTAAGAAACATTCCCATTTTCCCATGTAACTACGGCCTAATTAGATGCGTCCTCAAACAGAAGGTGAAGTGTCCCTGTTCTAATTTAATCAAAGCTTGTTTCTAAACAGTAATTACAGTGATTAAGAAAATTAAGTGTGTTTGAGGGGAAAGGAAGAGGTTTTCTTTGCTGCTTATACTTTCAGTTGATTACAAGCCACTTTGAAAGGCGACTGGCAGCCAAATGTTACACAGTGATTCCTGCACTGTAATTACTGTGAGTTAGCGGTGAGCTTCAAACCCGCTGCTTTTGAACTGCAGTTTCACAATGGTGGGAATTTGTCACAGAGGTAAACGTAATTAATTCTAATGGTCAGAATAATAGTTAAATAATAGATCAAGGTTCAATATTTCGCTGGTTAGCAAGGTTAGCCCCTGCTGTGGCGGAGTTGTAACTGTGATTTTGATGCAAAAAATATTTTTCTCCAGTGAAGGCCATTCAAAACTAGAAACATTTTCATTCAAAGTTGAAACCGGGACATGAATAGAACTGATGGAGAAATCCCTTTCTTTTGTGTAAATTAATTAATGTTGAAATTTGAATTGATGAAATTAACGGCTCTGAACGATTCACTTATTAAGTCTACGAGCGAGTGACCCCTTTTTCTAATACCCACACTTGCAGTCTTTCTTGACCATTTGACTACTTATATTCGTTCGTGACTGAAACAAACAATTCTCTCTGTGTTCCCTTGGCGTGATTTGAAATAATTTATCACGAAAAGGCACGGACAGAAAGTTTCCCCAACAAAATTGTATATTTTTTTAAATAATTGTTGCACATATTACAGTTTTTCTTAATTGCTTTGGCACATTTTTCGAAACAGTCTTAACATTCTCCAAACTGTGAGTGCAAATGTCACAACTGTTTGCTGGAACTTCAGAACTTTATTGCTTGTCTGCAAAATGTAGTTACTCACCCAAAACATTACATCATGCTTCAAAACCTAGTTATTGTGTCAGTAATTTGGCCTGCGCAGCAGACAGATCTCTATTAATATTAGGTTATTAATGTTAACTAACTTCTCTTATTTTTAAACAGTAAAAACTTACTTGCGCAGCAGACAGATCTCTGCATTTCATCACTTTAAGGATCTTAAACTGCGTAATCCTTTAACGTTCTGAGTGGGGTTTTTATGTTCCTGTTCACCGGCTAGTGTGACTGGGATTTAGTTTGACGGGAACTTTCAGTGCCCCCTGCTGCCTTTGAATACTCACAAAAGTTTCTGAAGAACTCCTGGGGACTTGAGTCGGACAACTTTTTCACTGGATTACCAGCTAGGTAACTCGCAGGTGGCACGAGGCGTAGATAAAATATACAAGACATGTGGATTAAAGGATTCATATCATCACTTTGTTGTCAAAGTTCTTTAAATCTGCAGCGAAAAACTTCAAAACTCTACTGGAATGAATATAAATGATTATATATCCTACACCTGCAGATATTAGCTGCTAATGAAATAATCTTTTTTGACTTTATGACAAACTAAAAATGAGTAGGCTATAAGTTTAATAAAAGTTTGAAAACCTAAAGTTAACGTCACACCTTGGAAAACTGTGAATGTGTCATTTTAGCAGTTGTAGATTATTATGCTAGCTAGTCTATTTCACTTTGAGATTATACATTTGCATTGAGGTTTCTACAAATTAAGCAACATTTGGAGAAATACATTTTTGGCAAGACAAACCTGTTCTGAAGGATGACAAGTCTTTGACACAAGCAAAAGGACATAAATTAACTTCCAAAGTAAATATGATCGCTATGCTGTTGCTGTTCATCTAGATCAGGGTTCCTCAAATCTTTCCCTGGAGGTCCAATCTGCTGCAGAGTTTAGCTCCAACCCTGATCAAACTCACCTAACTGTGATTTTCTAATGATCTTAAGAATCAGAATAAGAATCAGCATTATTCGCCAAGTGTGCGCAAACACACAGGGAATTTGTTGTGTTTTTTTAAGAAGCTCTTGGTACATACACGGATACATACATACATACATACATACATAGCTGACATGAAAACAGAAACATTTAAAGAGGCTTAACAATAAATAATAATAATAATAATGTGTATGAAACTGGAACAGAAGATTTATGTACAGATTTGTGAATAATTTACTCTATATATACAGCTGTATAGAAAGAGCTATACAAGATCTAATGATCTTGAAGACTGATTAGCATGCTCAGGTGTGTTTGATTAGGGTTAGAGCTAAACTCTGCAGGAATGGGCCAGATTTGAAAATCCCTGATCTAGATGAATTGCTATAAATGAACCCATCTATTCCTGTTCTGTAAGAATGTTTGCAGGACT
Organism: Ptychobarbus kaznakovi; assembly: GCA_027422405.1. Taxonomy (NCBI): domain Eukaryota; kingdom Metazoa; phylum Chordata; class Actinopteri; order Cypriniformes; family Cyprinidae; genus Ptychobarbus; species Ptychobarbus kaznakovi. The sequence continues at coordinate 6,253,464 of CM049815.1, forward strand.
TCTTTTTTTTAAATACCAGCATACAATTAAAAAAGGCTTTAATGATCAGAAATTACAGTAAGTAAAAAAAAAAAAAAACCTTACAAGCAATAAGACGTAGCATAATGTAGCCTATGTGCAGTATCGGGGGTAACGCATTACAAATAACGTGAGTTACGTAATAATAATCTTTTTTTTTTTTACTAGTAAAGTAACGCATTACTTTTTAATTTACTAGAAAATATCAGAGTTACTTTTTTTCCATTTATTGACTGACAGTGCGCTGTGTGAACATGATCTTACTGTAGTTCTAGAGACTAAATGTGAATGTGTATTAATTCATCCCACTCGCAAAAAACAGATTCAGTATTCATCAAAATTTATTAAAACTCAGAATATGACGCAAACCTGCAATAATTAAATATGTTAAACTATACAAATATATCTAATCTCATTTTATTAACCATTGTGTTTGCTGCTGACCTTTAATGATCCAGTTCAACCATACTAATAAGCAAAAATGACTTTAGATAAACTAATTGTGCTTCGTTGTTTTTTTATTGCTGAAGAGTGTTGAACCGTCTTTTTCTGCGTTCTGCTGTACAGACGTGAATTAACTTTTCTTTCAGCCTGGGGTTTATGTTTTACACTTTTTGGTTTGAAAGGGCTTTTACATTTGCTATAAATATAACTTCTTGTATTAAAAACAAACAATCAAGCCCTGCTCATATTTAAAAAGTAACGCAAATGTAATGTAACACATTACTTTCCATAAAAAGTAACTAAGTAATGTAATTAGTTTCTTTTTTAGGGAGTAACGCAATATTGTAATGCATTACTTTTAAAAGTAACTTTCCCCAACACTGCCGGTGAGTGAATACTAGCGTTGGGGACGAAGGGGTGAGGAGACGAGGATAATCTTTGAATAATACAATCTTTAATCATTTCAAACATAGGATGACATCTAACATTGGACAAAGAACCAGCGGAGAACACAGAACTTCTAAAAGACAGGGAAACCAAAGGAGCAAACAAGGAGATTAATTAACACAGGTGATCAGAATGAACGATGATAAACTAATAAGAACAGGAACTACCAAATAAGGTCAGACAGGAACACAACGGGAACACACATGTGACATATACAGATTATATCATATTTATGCATAATTGACTTTTATCTCATTATAAGTATATATATATATATATATATATATATATATATATATATATATATATATGTATGTATGTATATATATATATATATATATATATATATATATATATATACTTTTTACTAGCTCACACTTTTACAGTTATTCTTCAAGTTCCATTAAATGTTTACAATGTTTTCTGAACAATTTCATATGTGGTTAATGCATTAGACAAACTTTGCAACGTTTATGAAGTGTGTTGCTGAACAGCAGCCAGATAATATCAACCTGATTCTAAATGGGGTTTAAATTACATCTTTCTGCCGTTCTAGATGTGTCATGAAAAGAACCAATTGGTACAGACTGTGTTCCTCTACACTGTCCTTGACCTCAACTCTTATATAAATGGGAAGGTTTTTTTTTTTTTTTGCTAAACACCTCTGCAACATTAATATTAAAATGTTCTTGTAAACTCAAATTCTCAAACAACTATCCAGCAACTATTTCTGTTAGAAAAGATCATCAACAAAAAGCAGAACTTTTGTTGGGTACTCAAGGATAAGAAGATTTCTAATAACACAATTTATTTAAACCACTCATGAGCATCAATGAAAAAAAGTGTGTTGAATTGATATGGTTTTAACAGGTACATCAGTTTCACATTAATCAACAAAGTTACAGAAACACAATTTGTTCATGTAACATAGAATTAAGTTATTATTAAGACAGACAATTAAATAGCCTCAAAGTGATTTGTTTCTCTGATCAGATTAATTTAATACATTTCATATATTTTTTGTGTAACCACTAAATTACAATATTATAGAACTATTAGATATAGAAATAGCACATATTAGCATGCTGAACACGAAGTATTAAATGCTCCCTAAGTAAAGCAATGTCATCTTTATGTTCTCAAATTTAAATAATTGTGAATTCTGTCTAGTGAATAAATGTTACATTTGTTAATATTAAAATTGCATTTATAGAGCTTTTACCCCCTTATCATTCAGATACTTAAAATCTTAAATTATACTCTTATTATACAATTTATTTTAAATAATCGACAGGAACAATATTATGGGTAAATAAACAACATTATATATGATGAACACAAAATTATATATTTTAAAGAATGTGGGTAAACGCTGGTCTTCTCTGGACTTTATTAGTATGAATATATATATATATGTTAACACTTTAGTATAGAGACCAATTATCACCATTAACTAGTTGCTTATTAGCATGCCTATTATTAACATATTGGCTTTTTCATAGGTGTCATTTACACTGGGGACGCTGGGGACATGTCCCCACCACTTTTTGAAATGGCTGATTTTGTCCCCACCACTTTTTGAAAGCATTTGGTTAAAATGTTCTGAAAAATCAAGCGAACCAAGAAATGTTAAAGGTTTATTTGCACAAAATAAAACATGCAATGCAGTTTAGATACAGAAAGAAACAATGTACATTGTCCAAAAAAGTAACTTAAACAAAATAAACTATTACTGATTCTAAAATGACCCAAAAACATGCATGCGCCGATCAGTAACTTGAACAAATTCTTGACACAGTTTCTTCTTGTCCAAGTTATACATTCTCTCTCTGTGAACATGACAAACAGCCACACTGTTGAGTCGGGTTTGTGACATTGAAGAGCGCAGCCAGGTCTTCAGGCGTCTCAAGGCACTGAAGCTTCTCTCTGCTTCAGCAGATGAGGCAGGAACAACGAGCAACAAATGCAGAAGTGCCTCAACTTGACTGAAGAGACCACGGACCTCGGGAACCATGTTCCTCATGATTTCTGTCACTTCTGAGCAGGTTTTTTTGTAATTGGCAGTGAACATGGCCAGCTACACCTTTAGGGACTGGAACTGCAGCTTGGATACAGGTCAACCACGTCATCAACTTGACCAGAGAGTAGGACTTTCTCCAGCTTGACCAGGTGCTGTAGCCCTTCCTGTTCAAACCGCTTTGTCAGCTGTGTTGTTACAATGTCAAGGACTCGGAAGAAACTGTACACGGTAGTATCTGTCTGATCTGTGGATGGAACGTAGGGCTCAGCTGGGCCAGCATGTCTCCTCTGTTGCTTTCGTAAATGTGGCATCTTTATGGTTCGATGTAACGAGATCAGTTGCACTGGTGTAGACTGTGATGAATGCTTCTTCGGTTCGTTGGCTCTGAAAGTGTTTTTTTCACACAGTCAACTGCCCTTAACATGCCTCCAACTATTTTCCCTCTCCCCTGCAGTGAAGTGTTCAGGCCCTCTAACCCCATCATCACCTCTTTTGCCAGAAACAGGCCAAGGACTGTGGTGCCCTTTTGGAACCGCTCATGAAGGCCATTAGTTCTAGAAGCTGTGTCGGATGTGTTGGACGAAGCCATCTCTTCCAATGCAGCCAAGACTGCCTCATATCAAACCACGCCCCGAACACGCAGATTGGCTACTGACCAATGTCAGTCTCAGCGTCGGCGCTGTGGTGGGGCATTCGAGGGTCGTGCCCCCCCCCTAGCGGTTATTGATGCCCCTCCTACCACAGGCCATGGCGTGGCCCAAAATAATATTTTTTATTATTTTTTTTTTTTATATTAAATGTACATTGTAATCTTACATGAAATAAAATGAAATGAACGGGCAAAACGCATAATTTTGGTTGTTCAGGACATGTTACTAGGCTTAGTCATCATTGGTCAATGCTTATTGTTCACTGGTCGCTGAGTAAACTTGTTACATTTGATTTGCAGCACGCATAATGTTTGCTGGGTCTATCTGCTTTTGTGTTTTATACTTGGCTGCCTGTAAGATTATGTAAGGGATCATGTAGAGCGAGGCGGTTGTATTACATGGCTACCTACAAAATAAATAAATAATTTGACACAAAATATTGATTTAAAAAGGAGTTTATTTATTTAAAAAACTTTTGTATTGTTCTACGGTTAGGAATCCTGCGTCCATAGCAATGCTCTGTTTTTCATGGCAACGGTACTTAGCAGCGGCTGTTATCAAGAAGTAACAGACCGCATTATACATTTAGAATTCAACCAAGCCATGTAATAATTAATAATAATAATAATAATAATAATAAACGTGTTTAGTTTTATATAGCATTTCTGCTGTGTTGGACTATGATGTCGCCACTGCGTCAAAATATTTGTCAAACGTCAGTGCCCCCCGCCGATGACCCAATGCCCCTCCAGTAGATCTGCCCTGGCGCCGACTCTGGTCAGTCTTATATTGAACTATACGTTTTAGCTAGCTACACAAGGCTGCGTGGTCTGTAAACAACAGAAGCCGGTTCCGGCCTTCAAGCGGAGTTAGCTAACGTTAGTTAGAAATTCCATGGGACTACCGCTCCTTTCCAGCTTCATGAATTTGCGCTCTGGCCTGAGCAGGAATGTATGGACATGATGCGCTACGTTCAAACCTCGAATTGTTGGGGAGGAGGTTTCATTCATCCACGTATTAGCCGGATAACATCGTTAGTTCTTCTTGAAGTTTTAACATTTTTCAACTTTAAGAGAAGATGTTGATCAACAGTACAGGTAGGGGAGTTTTTTATATAGCATATATTTGCACTGTGATTGATTTAGTTAATTGTAGCCGGGTAAGTAATTTACAGATCAATAAAAAAAAATGGCTTTGTGTTGTGTGTGTGTGTGTGTGTGTGTGTGTGTGTGTGTGCGCGTGCGTGTGTGCGAGCTGTATTTATCACGTCCTGGGGACCAAATGTCCCCACAAGGATAGTTAATACCAGTAAATCTTTATCTTGTGGGGACATTTTTTTGGTCCCCATGAGGAAACAAGCTTAGAAATCATGCAGCATAAAGTTTTTTGAAAAATCTAAAAAATGCAGAATGTCTCCTGTGTGGGCTAAGTTTAGGTGTTGGGTAGGTGTATGGGCAATAGCACATACAGATGTACAGTATAAAAACCATTACGCCTATGGAATGTCCCCATAAAACATGGAAACACAACATGTGCGTGCATGCGCGTGTGCATGCGAGAGAGAGAGGGCAATCTTATAGTTTTAAAATTGTTTGGATTTTAGTGTGGGTTTTTTTGTGGCATACATAATGACAGTATTTATCACGGCACTTTATATTGGTTACGCTGCGATGTGCGATGGCAGAGGAGGATTTCACATTTTGTGGATTTGTTCTCTAACTGCACTGCATTCTATGTGGGTTGCAAACCCCACATTGTTTTTAATTTTATCTGGTGTTATTTGATGCAGATATGTTGCGTTGTATGCTTTATGGTGTGTTTTTTTTTACATATGTATTGAATTTCATTGTAATCATTGACTTAACGCGCTGCTGTTTTTCTACAGTATGGTGCTTTGGCACTGTTCGGTTGAGCTGGTGTTGCAGGGACTGTTACATGTGCATTCGTACATTGTTGGGTTTTATGCTGAGTATTTTCGTGTTGTTGACTGGCCTACGCTATGCCCATTTTTGATGCGCCGTTATTCAATATTTTGCCCGTCCTTCTTAAATGTTTATTCATTGATCAAAAATACTGTCCCAAACCCCACCTACTTTTCATATACAAAACTAACAAACACCCCTGGGCTATCAAATTACAAGTTGCCAAATCACACATTCTCCATGACCATATACATCCCTAATCCTACCCAATAACTAAACTTAAGAACTACCTTACTAACTATTAATAAGCAGCAAATTAGTAGTTTATTGAGGCAAAATTCATAGTTAATGGTTTGTTAATAGCGAGAATTGAATCTTAAAATAAATTGTGACCAAAAATGAAAAGTCGATGGGGACCAGCAACTGTTTGGTTACTCACATTCTTCAAAATATCTTCTTTTGTGTTCAACAGAACAAAGAAACTCAGGTTTAGAACAACTTGAGGGGGAGTAAATGAAGACAGAATTGTGTGTGTGTGTGTGTGTGTGTGTGTGTGTGTGTGTGTGTGTGTGTGTGTACTATTCTTTGAAGTTATTGTATCAAACAAACCTCGCTGTTTATTCTCACTGTGAAATGGCTAAATGTTGCATTTGCAAAGTATGTTGCTGAAGAAAACAGAAAAAACAGACAGATCTTAATGTATGTCGTTACAAGTTATACAGGTAATTTGAATGAATTGTTTCTGTAGTACTGGAGGAGGGATCCAGCAAAGTATTAAGCAGTACTCAGGGCTGTTTTTGACAACTTTGGTGTTGTAGGAGGTGAATTTCTCTGTCAGAAGTGGAGGCGCCCCTTTCTCCCTCGTTGGTGCTTCTTTAACGGATGTCTCTTTAGGCCACCAAGATTGCCTGATTCTTTTTGTCTAGAGTACTCTAATAATACATTTGCGGAGTCATAACTTTTTCCACTGAGGCAGTCATAAATACCCAATAAGATAATCAACACAATACTAAAGACTGCGAGCACAACATAACCTAAAAACTGAGAGAGAAAAAAAAAGAAAAAAAAATTAAGAAAAAAATACATGGATGTAGTGTATAGTGTAGAGGTATAAAATATCTGTTATTAGACCCACAAAGCTTCAAGCTCATGTTTAAATTATTCATGAAGAACAGAAAATGTGTAACAATAATATAATTAATTTTCTGTGAGGTAGAGAAAGAATTAATCTAATATTTATATTATGATTTTAAAATAACAGAACAAGCTCTTTTGGTTTATTATATTTACCTTAGATTCATGAATATATTGGCGAGTCTGATCTCGTAGATATGTCTCATTCCCATACGTCTTATTTCCATTGGTGGGTGTACACCAGAACCTGTTTAGCTCATCGTCAAACACATAAACTCCCTTCCAGTCTGTCATTGCACAAGCAACATAATCACCATCAAGTAACAAGAAAACGCTCCAAATTACAGGTGGAATCAGACAAGGAGCAAAAGCTGTAGGGCAGCTCTGCGGAGTATCATCATTTGCATCAGCAGAATAAAAAAGTCCATATCTAAAAGGCCTAAAGAGGAGGAACATTAAAGCAAGAATGAAAATAGCAGGTCCAATGAAGATGGATGCTGTTAGTTTTGTATTAAGCTCGACTGTGCATGGGCATGAGAAGTTGATTTCAATCAACTTTTCCAATCCATATAACAAAAAGCTCAATGGCAAAGCAATGAAACCCTCAGGTTGTTTTAGAAATGCATGCAATTTCCTTAAAAGATCCCGTGGCGTAGACATATTCTGAGAGAAGTTTGATGTTGATGCTCTTAGCGATTTCTGTCTCTTAAGATCTGTGGAAATGTCTGAAGTCCGGTTCACAAGATTTGATGGACAGATCTCCTTCAATCAAGAAGTTAAACATTACTTTGCATATCAGTAGAATGAGTAATTAAATCATTTGTTTTTGAATACACAAACAATGAACACTTTTCAGATCAAAAAGAATAAGATGGATCCAAATGTGTGCCTTTAATTAGCTTTCTAATGATACTTGGTATAAATATTTGGTGCAAAAAAATACCATATCAAATGGTATAAAACCTTTAGGAACATTATACATGATTTTATCGCAGACGTTATTTTGAGCAACTAGTAACATCCCAAAACCAAGAACTGTGACTGTAACAACTAACAATTGTAACAATGCCAAAACAGCTTATTTTTGGAAATGAACAAACAATTGTTGTACACTTACCTGTAAACTTGTGAGGCTGATCTGGCTTTTCAGAGAACGCTATGATAATATTTTCAACTTCGCCTATTAGTACATCAGCTCAATAAAAAAACACCCAATGGAAAAGAGAATAAATTAAAATCAATGTAATTGTAAATTAACAAATGTAAATGCAATGGAAAAGAGTGGAAACAGCAGTTGTAGTCAGCTGGTCCTGTAGCTAACTGGTTTAGATTGGTTCTGAGTAAAGATCACCTGCATGTACACCTTACAATTAGCGAATGTTTGATGCTGCTCCTTTGTCTTATAATCTGTCAGATGACTGTAGTCTAAATATCTGCATGCCATCAGCATTAACTCAAGATTCTTTACATTTTACTCCATAAAGAAAAAGACAAGATAGAGATAGGTGTCTGTCATTGTTCTTTGATCTTTCATCTGTCACATTAGTCATGAGGAGCAATATATATATATATATATATTTATTTTTATATATATATATATATATTAGTTTAGAGTACTTTTTACACATTAAATAAAATGCGGAAAAATTGTGCTCTAATGTTTAACCAGGAAGTTAGTTTTGAAAAGCTATTATTTTGTACAAAAATGCAATAAATAAATAAACAAAAAAACCTACACTTGTAGTGTTCTCGGTCAAAATTGACAGGACTACAAAAAATAGCTTATAACATCTCTTGTTGTGCTAAATTATCACCTAGGATTGGATTCAATCTCCCCCATTCATTTTCACTGGATGGTCATTTTTGGCCAATACAAGCTCAGATCAATAAGTCAGTATCAAAATGAAATACAAAACATGTCCTAACTGAAAAAAATAGTTGACAAAAAAGATTGAATCCATTCGGTGAGACTAATGCCTAGCAAGAGATATCTACACTATTTTTTTGTCTGCTGATTATTTTTGACCAGGGACACCACAAGTGAATTGTTTATTTATTTATTTTTTATATGTATTTATTTAGATTTTTTTGTCAGTTCAGTACAAAATAAAAGCTTTTCAATACAAATTTCCTGGTTAAACATTAGAGCACGCAAGTGTGATAAACAGTGCAATTTTCATATTTCATTTAATATTGACAAAATTATCCACAAATTCCTTTCTTTTTTTTTTACTCAAAAGCTGAGGTATGTATTAATGAGGCCTACAATCAATCAAAAAAACTTATTTCATAAAACAAGTTTACCAAATAAGCCAGTCTTATTTCAGTTATTCTGACTTATTTTGAACCAAATCAACAGACAATAAATCAGACTAACTGAAATTAACCTGGTTTATTTGGTAAACTTGTTTTATGAAACATGCCCCAGTTTAAAAAAAACAGTCCTAATTGAAAGAAAACGTTGACAAAAAAGATTGAATCCAATATTTGGTGATAATATAGCATAACAAGCGATTTATAAATTATGTTTAGGCGAGTCATTTTTGACCAGAAACTCCATAAATGTAACAAGGTGCAATAAAATATTTTTTTGGAGGAAGTTATACCATGTGTGATCAAAGCAACATTTTCAGGAGAAAGAAAATCCCTCTGGGTCAAAATGACCTGAACACAACCTGAGGTTTAATAACCGAGAAGGCTGATCTTTGGTTGCACAGTATGTTTTCCCTCAATTCTGAGAGAGAGCTGTTCCTTTTTTTTCTTATTCAGTTGTTCATCTTTCGTTTATGCACATGCTGTGAGCATTTTCACTTTCAGTTTTACAGCAATGACTCTTTTCATCAGTATGAAAACACTGGCAGACATGTGTCACTGTCCACAGGTTGGAAGAATTCAAAGTATGTTTTTTTCTATGTCATGTATGACTAACAATCAGGAAGGAACATAAAATGTTAATCTATGTGCAATCTTTACTGGAAAAACAATCTTCAGACTATCGTCATTGCTGCTGTTACGTATTTCTGTTGTGTTGGACAGTGTTAGTTTTACATTCAGTTCGTTTCTAAGCACGATACAAATAAACGTGAATGGAAATCAGCATGAACTGACTGTGCATGGGCATGCAAGTGGATTTCAATCAACTCCTTCAATCCAAATAACAAAAGACTTAATGAAAAAATGATGAAAACAAGAATATACAATAGTAGTTAATTAGTTGTATGAAAAATACAATTTGTGGTGACATCCAACTGTCCCCAAAATTAAAATGGGTAACATACTAGATAGATAGCAAACATACTATACAATTTTTTATAACAAATGTAGAATGTTTTCTGTGAGGGTTATGTTTGGGGGTTGGGTAAAGGTTAGGTGATACAAAATATGATTAACTCCGTATAAATACCATTCCATGCATTCAAACGGTGACTTAAAAGCGTGACTTGACTTGGCTGCTTCTGTCTCAGTCTGTATTCCGGATCACATGATTCCTTTAAATGAAGAACATCAAAATTACTTTTCATATCTGTATGAATAAGGAAATCATTGTTTATTTAATATACACACAGTGAATAATGCAGAACAAAAAGAATAGTGCGTATCAAAATGTGTGCTTTATATGTGTTAAATTAGCACGTATAAGCTTTAAGAAACCAGGTTACATCAGCGTTACAAAGCCAAATACTGTATATTTGTGGGTATAAATATACCCCAAAAAGTGGCACTTAAATTGGTTTATTGCTTTAATATTAGATTTAATCACAATTGTCAAATCAAAAAACCATCAGGAACCGTGGCTATAAAAACCAGTTTTGCGATGCCACAAATATCTCATTACACTTACTTGTATCGTGAGAATAATCCTGTGAGTCTGATCTTTTATTCAGCAATCCAAGGGTGCAATCTGAAAGTTGTTGAGAGACAGCTTTGTTTTCCACTTCATGTATTAATCTATCAACTCCTAAATTCAATTTTTTAAGTTCTTACTGTGAAAACTGTCTGAAGGTTTCCTGTGTGTTCAGTCTTTTCTGTGTACAATTTTTTTTTAAGTTATATTCTAATCTGACTAATTCTAATTCAAATGTTATACCTCTAAATTTAGGTTAGAATGCCAATTATTATTGATCATTCATAGGATAATTAATCTGGACATCTGATTATTCTTTTTAACTCTTTAGTTGCATTGTACTTGTTCATTCGGATTCATATAACACAGAGTCTTGTAGGGGCCAGCATACAGATCTCATACTCATAAACTTGCCGCTGTTGTCTCTGGCTTGCTTAGTTGGGAACTCTTAATTTCCAGTGATATCGTCGAATTGATTGCACAGATACTATTGTCCATTTGCATTATTGACAACATTTTCCTATTTGATACTTGTAAAGCTGCTTTGACAATCTGTATTGTTAAAAGGGCTATATAATTAAAGGCGACTTGACAATTGGAATTTGCATTGATCAAGTCCTAGATGTGAGAGTTTACACATTTTAGGGACAGATGGTAATTTGCCCGAAGGACACTGGGAAATAGCACACCCTCTACAGTGAGCAAAATACCTCTAAACTCTTAGAATCTACTTACTGTAAGATTGAGACCATTGGACCAGCCGCACAGAGACAATTCCAATGATTCCAAACATGCCATTTACGTTTAATCATTTAGCAGACGCTTTTATCCAAAGCGACGTACAAATGAGAACAATAGAAGCAATCGGACCATCGAGAGTGCAGAAAGTGCCATGACAAGTCTCAGTTAGTCTAGCACAGTACACGTGGCTAGTTGTTTTTTTTTTTTTAAATAGAATAGGTAAGTGTTAGTATTAGTTGGTCAGGTGCTTGCAAAAAAGATGTCTTTAGATTACTTTGAAAATGTCTTAACTCAGCTATTGCAAGTGATATTCACATGACTATGAATATCACTTGCATTCATGTAGAATTATATTTTGTTATTGACCATTCTAAGTGAGCTAAGTGAAGGGAAGTGGATAAAAATGATAGGTGAGAAGGGACTTTTCTCGCATCTTCTCTCAGTCGAAACAGATGTCTGTATCTTATACACTGTGTGTGTATTGTCTGTGTCTCAGAAGAGCAAAGTGTCTGGGGTTCTTCAAGTCTTACAAAACCATAAAGACAGCAGTGATGTTCAGCTCATCCAGTAACTGGTTTAAAATGGTTTTCAGTAAAAAAAATATCATAATGACATCTGCACACCATCAGGTTTAAGCCAAGATTGCATCACAATAAATTAGAATGTTGTGGAAAAGTTCATTTATTTCAGTAATTCAACTCAAATTGTGAAACTCGTGTATTAAATAAATTAAATGCACACAGACTGAAGTAGTTTAAGTCTTTGGTTCTTTTAATTGTGATGAGTTTTGGCTCACATTTAACAAAAACCCACCAATTCACAACAAATTAGAATACTTCATAAGACCAATAAAAAAAAAAATTTTTTAGTGAATTGTTGGCCTTCTGGAAAGTATGTTCATTTACTGTATATGTACTCAATACTTGGTAGGGGCTCCTTTTGCTTTAATTACTGCCTCAATTCGGCGTGGCATGGAGGTGATCAGTTTGTGGCACTGCTGAGGTGGTATGGAAGCCCAGGTTTCTTTGACAGTGGCCTTCAGCTCATCTGCATTTTTTGGTCTCTTGTTTCTCATTTTCCTCTTGACAATACCCAGAGATTCTCTATGGGGTTCAGGTCTGGTGAGTTTGCTGGCCAGTCAAGCACACCAACACCATGGTCATTTAACCAACTTTTGGTGCTTTTGGCAGTGTGGGCAGGTGCCAAATCCTGCTTCAGCATCTTTAAAAAGCTGGTCAGCAGAAGGAAGCATGAAGTGCTCCAAAACTTCTTGTTAAACGGATGCAGTGATGTTGGTTTTCAAAAAACACAATGGACCAACACCAGCAGATGACATTGCACCCCAAATCATCACAGACTGTGGAAACTTAACACTGGACTTCAAGCAACTTGGGCTATGAGCTTCTCCACCCTTCCTCCAGACTCTAGGACCTTGGTTTCCAAATGAAATACAAAACTTGCTCTCATCTGAAAAGAGGACTTTGGACACTGGGCAACAGTCCAGTTCTTCTTCTCCTTAGCCCAGGTAAGACGCCTCTGACGACAACTGTAGCCAAATTCCTTGACACGTCTGTGTGTGGTGGCTCTTGATGCCTTGATCCCAGCCTCAGTCCATTCCTTGTGAAGTTCACCCAAATTCTAGAATCGATTTTGCTTGACAATCCTCATAAGACTGCGTTTCACTCGGTTGGTTGTTCATCTTTTTTTTCACATTTTTACTTCCACTCAACTTTTGTTAACATGCTTGGATACAGCACTCTGTGAACAGCCAGCTTCTTTGGCAATGAATGTTTGTGGCTTACCCTCCTTGTGAAGGGTGTCAATGATTGTCTTCTGGACAACTGTCAGATCAGCAGTCTTCCCCATGATTGTGTAGCCTAGTGAACCAAACTGAGAGACCATTTTGAAGGCTCAGGAAACCTTTGCAGGTGTTTTGAGTTGATTAGCTGATTGGCATGTCACCATATTCTAATTTGTTGAGATAGTGAATTGGTGGGTTTTTGTTAAATGTGAGACAAAATCATCACAATTAAAAGAACCAAAGACTTAAACTACTTCAGTCTGTGTGCATTGAATTTATTTAATACACGAGTTTCACAATTTGAGTTGAATTACTGAAATAAATGTTCTACTTTTCCACGACATTCTAATTTATTGAGATGCACCTGTATAACATATTACATGCATGCACAGTTTTAATGCAGCTTTAATCACCTTTTTGGTAACTTCATGCCTTAATTTTCAACGACATTGCATGCACACAGTTTGTTTCGCGCTTTGATATTAATTGAAATAGGCTATAGCTCGCACCGGTTACCACGCTGTTTGACTCGCACCTCATGCTGAAATGAAGCTGGAGCGCGCATCTGAAACTTCTCCAGATTGATGTGATCATAAAGATGTTCTGCGACTGAATAAATACACTTCTTGTCAAGAAAAAACAGAAACAGCAGTTATGAGTGGGGTTGACCACCCAACCATAAGCTCCGCCCCTGCGTTAACGGCTTTAAATAATTTGTACGCGTTAAACTGATAAAAATTAATCACCTGCATTAAAGCGCTAATTTTGACATCACTAAAAAGTAGTTAAACAAATAAATACATTGAAATAGATTTTTCATTTAATTATTTTTGTTTCATTGTGTAATATTTGTGTGAATGTTTTTTTATATATATTAATGCATACTTACAGCACAATTTCTTAGAAGGAAATAACAATTTTAGGAGATACAAAAACCGAGCAACAGTTTTACTCACCAAATGAATCTCTTTAACGGTGTCGTAAGTCACTGTCAATGGACTGAAGATCACAAGATATGTTTGCTTTTTATCTTACAATCACATTGTTGACACATGTAAAATATTAAACAACATTACATTTTCATTTATGAAAATTTACCAATATGTATTAAATTATAGTAAATTGCATTTTATTACTTAAAGCAAAGCTCACATTACTTGACATGCCCATACAATTTGGGCCTTGTGTCCCAGAACACGATGTCTACCTCTAGAAAAACCTTGTTTTTTATTATTATTAAAAAGTTCAGTTGGTCGGTCAATCAATCAATTCAATATCAATCAGTTTTGAAGAATAATTACTGAGTTTATGAGCCATTTTAGCTAATAAAAATACTGACGACATAGTTTGCATTTAAAGCAATCGGTGAACATTCTACGGTGAACACACATTATTTGCATTTAAAGCTATTGGTGAACAAATTATAGTTAAACTTAAAAATTAAAATGGCTGGAGTTGTGGAAATAAGCTCAAGCACTGGTGAATGCAGTTAGGGGTGTTTATAATTAGTGTTGAAAATGTTGATAATTAACTACAGAAACTCTTAATATGGGGAAAAAAGAGCTAAAAAAAAGTGCTAAACACTTTAATTATATTTTTAGTCATTCAAAATAAATCACCTTTCAACTTAGTTTGAAGAATGTCAGAAAAGAAAATGCATAGATATATAAAATATATAAAAATACTTTTAATTTAAGTGAACCATAACAGAGTAAAAAAAGCGAATAACTGTTCAACACCATGAAAACCCATTGTAATACATTTGCAAATATTAAAATTACATTTCATGTAGCATAATACTTTCCATATAATTAAGGTAATTACAACTGTATACTCTTATGATATGATAGTTGACAGGTACATAAACATAAAAAGGTATAAGACACTCAGAAACAGTATATAAATGTATTATAACCAGCAAGCACATGACATGAGTAATCAATTTGTAAAGCAGATCAGAACATTCTACGGTGAACACACATTATTTGCATTTAAAGCATTGGTGAACATTATAGGTGAACACACATTAATGCAGTTGTGGATATTAGCTCAAGCACCGGGGAATGCAGTTAGGGGTGTTGATAATTAGTGTTGAAAATGTTGATAATTAACTACAGAAACTCTTAATATGGGGAAAAAAGAGCTAAAAAAAGTGCTAAACACTTTAATTATATTTTTAGTCATTCAAAATAAATCACCTTTCAACTTAGTTTGAAGAATGTCAGAAAAGAAAATGCATAGATATATAAAATATATAAAAATACTTTTAATTTAAGTGAACCATAACAGAGTAAAAAAGCGAAAAACTGTTCTACAATATGAAAACCCCATTGTAATACATTTGCAAATATAAAAATTACATTTTCATAATAATTTCCATATAATTAAGGTAATTACAACTGTATACTCTTATGATATGATAGTTGACAGGTACATAAACATAAAAAGGTATAAAGACACTCAGAAACAGTATATAAATGTATCATAACCAGCAAGCACATGACATGAGTAATCAATTTGTAAAGCAAATCAGTAATATCCAAAGTTGCCATGAGACTTAAATGTTGTCATTTTCATTTCTGCTAAATATACTAATATAAACACCTTCCAGACAAATGGGCTGAATAAAGGATTGCTGAATTTTCTCTTTTTGTTTGGACTATCCCTTTATGAAAACCAGTTTAAACCACTTATTGAACTACTAAACATGAAAGGTAGATTATCTGGCACTGACAAGATGATGATAATAATAATAGAAAATTCCACAAGTCATTTCAAAGGAATGTGTGTTAGCAGCAAGTAAATCATTTAAACAAAAGATCTACAAACAAGTATTACAACACTTACACGTACGCTGCCGTCTGTCTCTTCTGGAGACTAATCGGCTTCTCATTTCGCTCCTCTTCAGTAGGTTTACACCACAACTTAGGGAGTTCATCAAACACAAACTCCATTCCAGTCTGTCATGGTACAAGCAACATATTCACCATCAAGTAACAAGATAACCCATATGACAAGTGAAATCAGACTAACTGCAACAGCTTTAGGCCAGTTCTCCTGAGTATTCTTATTTGCTCCTCCAAACAATAACTGCATCTATGTTGTTTAAGAAACCGAAGTACAATATACAGTAAAGAAAAAATAAAAAGGGCAGGTCCAATGAATATAAACACTATTAGCAGTGCATTCAGCTCAACTGTGCATGGGCATGAAAGAAAATTCTACTTCAATCAGCTTCTCCAATCCAATTAACAAGAGTCGATGGTAACGTCTTAACACCAGCTCCTTTCAGAAAATCATGTACTTCTAAAACAACTTGTGATGTCATCTTCTGATGTTCACAACGCATATGGATTTATTTAACAAAAAAGTAAACAATTGTCACTCATCATCTAATATAAAATGTTTTAAATATGACAGACTTCCTGTTTACCTTGAAATTCTCATAATTTTATCAGATATTTCCTTATTTTGTGCCATTATAACATATTAATACGATCAAAAATATTAAAATTTTTAAAATATGATAGAGTCAGGTTTAAATGTGATTGACACTCTAAATGTTTTCCATTAGTGTGGCAACCAGTAAGGGCGAAATTACCAAGTAAGAAATATTTCTGTCAAAATCGTTCCTGATTTGTTAGCCTAAACTTGACACTAACTGTAAACTTTTCTCTCAAATCTAATTGGCTAATCTGAATGTTGTTCCATGACCAACAAGGAAACTAATCCAGAAACAGTGAAGTTACTATATGGAAATATCTGCTTTGTTGAAACACAAGCCAATCATTTCACAAAAGACATCAGATTAAATTATATTACATTAAATACATTAAATACCTACATGAAAAATGTAAATTATTTATCTTAAAAGAGAGACTTTTACAAATGTGCAAATACTAAATATTCATACCATTTTCTGCAATAAACTTCCTCCAACATTGTCTGAGATGTGTGAAACAAATTTCAGCAAATCAATATACCAAAGCAATATCTGTCTGCTGGTTACAAAAACCTTCAGTCATCAAAGAAAATGTATTTACATGTTGTGGATTAATAGTTAGAGAGTCGGACTTGTAACCCAAAAGTCACAGGTTTAAGTACCAGCAGGAATTTATAGGTGGGGGGAATGAATGACCAGGGCTCTCTTTCACCCTCATTACCCACAACTGAGGAGCTCTTGAGCAAGGCACTGAATCCCCAATTTCTCTCCAGGCACCGCAGCAAAAATAAATATATAAATAAATAAATGTCCACTGCTCTGGGTGTGTGTGTTCACTCTACTGTTGGATAGGTGAAATGCAGAGCACAAATTGGATTACCATAATTGGCCACATGTCACGTCACTTAGTTTGATTTGAAAAAAATAAATGCAGAAAACCTGGACAGCATGATTGTAACAAACGGTCCGATTGTAGGTGAGCGTAGTGAACCCAAGTGCAGTTTATTTACAACAAAAACATAAAATGTAATCCAAACAGGCTTGACTTGACTTGACAATGGCTTGACATAAACCGCCATAACTTGGCATGACCAGAAATACAACTCATCAACAGCAGGGTACACAATACATTCAAAGCTAGACAAGGAACAAAGGCAACATGAGTACTATAAATACCAAACAATAAGGGTCACATGACATAAACCAACAAATAGGAACAAGACACATGACAACCAATCACAACATGACATACACAAGGCAGGAATACATGAGGATCAAGGGAATTTTTACAGTTCTGCTGTCAGTCACAGCATGCCGGAGAAAACACTTTTTATGACCCATGGTAAACATGACAAGTAAAGGTCAAACGATTTATAATGTTATTTATTTTAAGGTTTAAAGTGAAGTCTTGTTTAACATTATGTAGGCCTTTTATTGGAAATGAGCTGGCCGCAGAAATCACACAACAAAACGAAATGTTATCATTTCATATTAAGTAAACAATTTAATAATGCAATTGGAAACACTGTAATTGACATGACAACTAATAATACAATTCATCCCGCAATTTCAATATTCATAAGGATTTATTATTAGATGTCGTCGATACGTCAGTTTTGTACATTTACATGCTGAAAATACATAAGTATATGTACGTTTAGATGCGTAAAGTAAATGTATGTTTTATAGAACCACATTTTTCGTAAAATACATATTAATTATCATGAGATCACGTTGAGGTTATTGTGCTTTCTCTACAAATACCACAGTAAAACTACGGTTACTGAGGTAAACCCATAGTAATTATTGAGGTTATTGTGCTTTCTCTACAAATACCACAGTAAAACTACGGTTACTGAGGTAAACCCATAGTAATTATTGAGGTTATTGTGCTTTCTCTACAAATACCACAGTAAAACTACGGTTACTGTGGTAAACCCATATTAATTATTGAAGTCATTGTGCTTTATCTACAAATACCACAGTAAAAATACGGTTACTGAGATAAACCCATAGTAATTATTGAGGTTGTTGTGCTTTCTCTACAAATACCACAGTACAACTACGGTTACTGTGGTAAACCCATAGTAATTATTGAGGTTGTTGTGCTTTCTCTACAAATACCACAGTAAAAATATGGTTACTGAGGTAAACCCATAGTAATTATTGAGGTTACTGTGCTTTCTCTACAAATACCACAGTAAAAATACGGTTTAAGGAATAAAATGAATTTATTTTTTTTGTGCTTTCTCTACAAATACCACAGTACAAACTACGGTTACTGTGGTAAACCCATATTCATTATTGAAGTCATTGATTCCAAGTCAGTGTGCTTTTTCTCAAATACCACGTTTACTGTGGTAAAACCAGTTCTGAGTTCTAAACCCATAGAGGTGTATGTGCTTTATCTACAAATACCACAGTAAAACCTACAAGCATACCCACATAAAAATTATGGTTACTGTTGAGGTAAACCCATGACTACATGTGCTTTCTCTACAAATACAGTAAAACAGGTTACTGTGGTAAACCCATAGTACTTTTATGGAGGTTGTTGTGCTTTCTCTACAAATACCACACTACGGTTACTGTTGTAAACCCATAAATATTTAGGTTGTTGTGTTTCTTAAATGGTTACTGAGGTAAACCCATTGTAATTTTGCAGGTTACTGTGCTTTCTCTACAAATTACCACAGTAACGTTATCTGTGTATACGGTTACTGAGGTAAACCCATAGTAAGTATGGTGCTTTATCTACAAATACCACAGTAAACTGACGGTGGGAGAAGCATGGCATATTTTGTGGTTACTGTTCATCGACTACACATGACATGGTCGAGCGACAGTTACATTACTATGGTAAAAATATGGTAAATGTGTGGACTTTTTTACATGATCCCTTTCCCACCATAGACACATTTTAAATTAACAACCATTCTTAAAACAAACTATTTTTAACGTTATCTGTGTGTGTCCTGAACAAGACTGTATCTTTTAATCTGTGTGTGTCCTGCGCATTTTTCTGGTCCTTGGTCTTTTAATGCCTGCTGTGGTTAACCACTCCAGTGGATCGAGCTTCATACATGATAACAGCCTTCTCGGCCTACCAGTACCCCCACTAATCACCGCACGCATGTATGAAGCTGAAGTTACCACTGGAGTACCAGCAGGGGCAAACATGTCTCTTCTGGCCCATATCTGTGACCTGATAACCACTGATAACGCCCATTCAATCGAGTGATATCATTCAAATCGGATGGATATAGTTAGTGCCACTATTGCCCAAGACCCCTTCTCATATCCTCTTTATCAGAACAGCTTAACATCCTGTCCATTTAAAATACCCAGAAGTCCCCACATAATATCTTCCTCCCACACATCACTGAGAATCAGAATGAGCTTTATTGCCAGGTATGTTTACACATACGAGGAATTTGTTTTCATGACAGAAGCTACCGCAGTGCAACAGAATGACAGTGACAGAACAAAAAAACACTGATAATAAAAAGAAGAATTAAAAAGAACAAGTAAATAAGGAATAACAATATACATATTGAGAATTGTATGTACAGGTATATAACTGTAGGTAGTTTTGTATGTACTTGTATATTATGTGCAATTGAAATGTAGACTAAGTATGTGTGTTAGATAAATAAGTGTATAAATAGTGTGTGTACCATAATTATTGTCAAGTGTTCATGAGATGGATTGCTTGGGGGAAGAAACTGTTCCTGTATCTGGTCGTTCAGGTGCACAGAGCTCTGTAGCGTCGACCAGACGGCAACAGTTCAAAGAGGGAGTGTGCTGGATGTGAGGGGTCCAGAGTGATTTAGCCAGCCCTTTTTCTCACTCTGGATGAGTACAGTTCTTGGAGAGTAGGGAGGATTGTACCAATGTTTCGCTCAGTAGTCCAGACTACCCTCCGTATTCTTCTGAGGTCAGATTTGGTAGCTGAGCTTAACCAGACAGTTATTGAAGTGCAGAGGACGGATTCAATGATGGCAGAGTCAAACTTTTTCAGCAGCTCCTGTGGCAGGTTGAACTTCCTCAGCTGGCAGAGGAGGTACAACCTCTGCTGGGCCTTTTTTTTTTTTACAATGGAGTCTGTGATTGTCCCACTTCAGGTCCTGAGATATGGTGGTGCCCAGGAACCTGAATGACTCCACTGCAGTCACAGTGCTGTTCATGATGGTGAGTGGGGGGAGTGCAGGGGGGTTTCTCCTGAAGTCCATGATCATCTCCACTGTTTTGAGCAGGTTGAGCTCCAGGTTATTTAGACTGTTATCGTTTCTTCCAATCAATACTTTGTCAAATGTATCATATTCTGGTTACAGAAATAATGTCCAAAATTATACTCTGCAAGAGCGGGAAAATTCGGACCATGTGACTTATAAGTTAACATGTTGATTTATGGATTGGGAGGAGAAACAGAGTAACACCTTGAGCTAAAATAGTTTCTAATTGGTCAAGACACCATTTGGGATGTGTCCAAAAACTCAGGACACCATCAAACCATGCATTTTAGCTTCTAACATTTTGCCACTGTTTTTAGCGCTCTTTGAGCATGCTCTAGCTTACATGCCAGCTGCTACTTAACACCACGATGAGAAGAAAAACTACCAAGTCTTGTTACATCTTTTTATTCTTTTACTTTCATTTATTTTCTTTCCGTTGAGAGTTTTGTGTTCTAAGTTATAAGCTTGCCGCAAAGTCCAGCTCCGACTGCACCCATTTCAAACTTCAACCAGCAACTGACTCCATAACCATTGGTCAACCAATGCCCAAGATGTTATTTCAATGACTACTGAACTTCCAGCCAATCAGCAACCTCGGGAAACCCCTTTCTGTGACAACTTCAACAAGGGAATCTCCTAAACAAGCAATGCAAATAATACAATTCTAGCTGGTGCATTTAATACAATTTTAGCCTCATTGAGAAACTCAATGCGAGGGTTAATAAAGTGATTGATGGTTGTTCAGGTCAATATGCAATTGCACATATTGCTATAAACTTGGGTGCTATAAACTTTGGATTTAATGTTTTCATTATTTTATACTCATTATTTCCCCACTTTCTCTCTTCCTGCAACTTGTGTGAATGTGTAAGTGTGTGTGTGTTCATGTGTTAGATTAGTTTACATGTCTTAGATTTATCAAATAAAGTCTTATTTATATTGAAAAGAGAATCTTCTTGTGTTTTGTGCCTATTAGAAGTTAATGTCTTAAACTGCCGATCTTGTTACTGTGCTATTTAATAGTGTTTTCACTATATTTTGGATTTTTATATCCACTGCAGAGTTGATGTTATACGGCTCGTTCAGTGAATTGCTGGCCAACTCGGTGATCAGCCGTAAAACAGTGTTTCTGTCCAAATTCCCTATAAAATCATAAATGATTCCCTTTGAGCTAAATTGACCTGTTTCCCTTACATGGGGTAAGTGATTAATGAAAACAATTATTTGGGGTGGAGTAACCCTTTAAGTAAAAATCGTTCTTTACAACGTTCACTTATAATGGAGTAATATTGGACCAGCAGTATATGTACTTTAACTCAAGTAATGGAGTTGTGTACTTTGTCCACCTCTGATCTTAGTAGAAGTTCCTAACTAATGTTGTAGTCAATGCTTATTACAGTAAATAATTAGTACAGTACAATGCAGAAAACAGATGTCAAACCTACAGCTTTGATATAAATAAATAATTAAAAAGAACAATAAAATAACATTCAAATAAACAATTATTTATTTAAATAGTAATAAATAAACAAATAGTAATAATATAATAGCTTGTAAAAATTAAAAAGGACTAACAATAAATGTTAAGTAGTAAATATTGAAGAAAATAAATTAGTTAAAATGTACATTAAAATGAACCTGACACATAGCTTTACTGTTACGAGACGGGAGGCATGAGGATACATTTGCAGGGCTTTATTAGGAGGCATGGTCGAAAACAAGCATGGGTCACACATTGGCAAACAGTTATATAAATGGCAAGACAGAGAGTAATCCTAGGGCAAGCGTAGGTCTGCGATCTGCGAACAATATCCAACAGGGCAAGGCAGAGAGATAATCCAGGTACACGAGCAGGTATCAAAACACTAGAAGGCAAGGCAAGGCAAGGCAATAACGACTGAGTGGGCTCTGTAGAATAGCTATCGCTAGGATATACGCTATACAATACTCGGCGATGACAGAGAGGAAGTCCAAGGCTTATATAGAGTGTGATCAGTGCCATCAGCTGTGTGATTAGTGCGATCAGCTGTGTGACGTCAGTGCAATGGGTTATGGGAAATGTAGTCTTAGGTGATGTGCAACCGTTAGTGTGGTGCAGGAGTCCATGTGGTGAGCGAGTGACCTCTGGTGGTGAGTAACAGGGAGTGCATGGACAGGATTCGTGACATAGGCTACGTTTAGTGTTCAAATTGGCTGTTGCTGTACTTCCGCTTCTGAGCCGCTGAGAGATGATTGTTGTGTTGGTTCATTGCGTTTATCCATTTGCTCCACTGTTTTCTTCTTACAGTCACTGTAAATGATGGCAGTCAAGATGGAAATGCAGAGGACCGACAGTAGCGCTAAAGCTGAAAGCTATTAAAAATAATGAAAGATTATAATGGTGACAAGATGGAATAAGAGTAGCCTACTGATAATCCCAAAACATGCCTTTTTTCACATATTTATGCAATTAATAGCCTAGTTTTAACCATACAGCATACAACCAACATTCAAACTTGAACATGGAAATCTTTTGCCCTCACACGAAATTACTCAACGCTGAAACGACTGCCGTTCACACTCGAAAATTCGTACACAACAGTAAATGTGAGTAGTTAAGTAATTTTGTTGATAAGTAGCTTTTGTTTAGTTAAGTAGTTTTGTTGATGTCAAGTGATACAAATCATTGTAGAGTACAGCCTTCATGTTATAGGCTATTAGTCAACAATAATTAATATCGAATTCAACTTATGTCCCTTACAAAAATTAGCCTATCCATGATTTTACTGCAAAAACAAATCATGGTAGCCACAAATTTTGATATGCTAATAGTTTAACTACACACTACAATATGGTAGCCTATAATACTAATAAAATATCTGTATCGTAAAAATCATTGTAAAGTTTTTGTTTAATAAAACGTCAACGTAGACTCACCCTTGAGTAGAAAGTGATTTTTTCGGTCAGTTCTCGCAGTTCTGTTTCGTTCACTACAGCATCACTCATTCTGGTGGGTTTGCACCATTTAATTTGGAGCTCTTCATCCAAGACGTAATCTCCTTCCCAGTGTGCCATGCCACACGCTAAATATTTACCCTCAAACAACAACAGAAACATCCACAATGAAGGCGGAATCAGACTAAATAAAAAAAGCTCTGCGACATTCTGCGATTTACGTCTGCAAGGCCTTCTCATGAACATCATCACAGTCAGTGCCAGAAGAGCAGGTCCAAGAAAGACGAAGCTGATCAATATCATGTTAAGGCTTGGGGTACATGGGCATGAAAATTCCTGATCCATTAACAGTTCCAGTCCGATTAATATAACGGTAAAAGGCAACGTGCCAAATTCTGAAGTTTTTCTGAGCTGTTTTTCAAGGTTGCTCGCAAATTGCTCTGGTAACGACATCTTCACCAATGTACAATCGGTTGCTTTGATGAGGCTTTGAATGTCTCTTACCTTCTGTTGTAAAGAGATGCCCCTTTGTTTCTCCTGAAATGTAAATCATAGACCTGTTAAACAAGGAAGAAAATAGAAAGAATTCTACACGCAACATGAATAAGCCATTGTACTTACATTTAGGTATGCAAATAAGTTACCCAACAGTGCAGGCCTATATTTCAATAACAACTAAACGCATTGAAAATGGCAAGAAAACCCATTTTATTTCATAGTTCTTGGTCCAAAATCACATTAGGTGTATCTATATGTATTTAAACGATAAATGTCCTTCATTTCCCCTTATACAACAGCAACCTGTACGATTGCACAGCGCAACATCAAGCTAGTTTATTTTATAATTATAAAACACTTCAACCCAAAGTGAAGACGGACCAATATACTGTGTACATCGTTTTGTATAAAAGTTCTACATTTAATACATTTCCAGAAAATACAAGCAAACCGGACGTACAAATCAACTATAAAATTATAAAACTTCTTTATCCTCCTCTAGTTGTCTACATTTGCACAGAGAATGTGTTTTTTCTTCAAACATGGCATCACAAGATTCCCGCGCGTGTCGTTTCACCAGTGAGTGAAAGTGAGTCTATAATGTGACAAAATCCATTTTCAGTCCTTTTAAGTGCTTAAAGACATTTGCAATATGAAAATGAAAGAACATGTTTTCAAGTCGTGGGTTGGTTTCACTTTCGGTTTTGACTGCATATTTGAAGCGCCTGGAAACACCGGTCAACTTAAAAGATAAACATATGCGAGAAACATTAATGAGAGATATCAAAAATAAAATCTGTGATGAGCATATGATGCATTTATTAAATAAGTGTCTCTTTTTTCTAATACTGCTTAATGTAAGAGGCAACTTGGGAATATCTAGGCATTGGTGATCGTTTCACCAACAGGAAAACATATACATAGTGTGTAGGTAAATAAACCTATATAAAATTATCTTTAAATGTATATAAAGCCTTGTAAGATTGAGCAGCTTTGTCCGTTTCATTTTTTCGTATACGTGTAGTGCATTTACAAAGTCACAAAGCAAAGAAAAACACTGCATTTGTCATTTATAAAAAGACATTTTGGTTGCAACAGAAAGAAACTAAAATAAAAACTGGCACATATATGTGGGACGCAAAGTGAGATGATTTAACCTGACTGGACATAAAAACTTAATTTGTTTATACATTTTATACAGATCTTTATAAAAAAACTAAACAATAAAAATAAAACAAAAACAAAGCAGGTTGTGGAAAAGCTAGGTTACGCCGCCGTTTCTCGGATCGTCGTGTCCAGTCTCTTTGGGAGTAAATCGCGTCTCATGTCGAGGTTGATGACTGGTTTTCGACAGTGCTGTCCATCATGGTACGTCATCTTTGAATAGATGGGGTTTGAGTAGTTCATGGCCTGGGAAAAATACAGTGTTTTAGTAGCGGTTTATTTTCTTATTAAAGATAGAAATAATAGCTATTTTCTATTATCGTATTAAAGAGTTCTGGAATCCACCTGTCCTGGAATGAGTTCCTTTGGAACGTTCTGGATGGGTAAAGTGTGTGCGGTCATTGGGCGCGCGGGGGGTAAATAGCGCGGGTCGCTTGACTTCACACACCAGCCCTGAAAAACAAACCAAAACCATTAAAAACACTGTATATTTAAACAAACTTGCAGATTAAAACCATAAAATAGTCTAAATAATTTGGGGAATTCTGGTTGGAACCCAAATTACATATAAAGCCAGAGTTTAAAACTAAATTGCAACAATTCTTTTCTACTTTTGCAAACTCAATTGATTTGAGGGAAAGAAATTGGTCCCATAAGACTAAATGTCCTTATGGGACATTAGATAAATAAAAGAGAACAAAGAAAATATTCTGCTTTACTAAACCAAGCAAAACACAGAGGCTTTACACACATAGAAACCTCGTCACACCATATGGAAAACTTCAGGACATTTTTGGATACTGAATAAGAACAATCTCATGATTTGTTATGCTAAATGTTTTTTTATTTGTTTGAATGTGGAAAAATCAGGGGAATAACTATTTATCTCTTGACACGAATTTATGTTAAATGATTTTTAATATTGTTTTATGTTATAACGTTTGTTAAGATGTGGGGCATAACTTATTTAACTTTTAAATTACCATTTCGCTACTTAAATATTAACTGAAAATAAGATACATAAAAGTACATTTTTATGGACCAATATTTTTTCGTTAAAGTTGATGTAGGCTACTAAAATAATTCAAATTTAAAACTTTCTAGCATAAAAACAAAAACTAATATAAATGGAAAAAAATACACCTTTATAAATTACCAGCAGAACGAATTTATGCAAAATAGTTTGTTGAACTATTCTTACATAAATTGCCATTTTGAATTTAACACAAATTAATGTGGGAATTGTTTTATGAATAATTTACACCAACGTTCACGAGAAATCACAGTTATTTCGCAGATTTTGAAACATGGTCATTCACAACTAGATTGGCTAAACAAAGGTTTAAGACTAACAAATTACATAATTTACGTCAAAACAACTTAGTCATGTCAGTTAAGTCCATAAAGTGAGGTTAACTACTTACAGTTCCTACTCGTTTAGTACCTTATGAGGGTCAAGGGTGAAGCTGGGGTGAAGAAAGCTTCCCACATCTACGTGATTGTCATGGTCAACTTCGTACATGTTATAGGACGGATTCCCGATCTCCACGTTCAAGCCACCATTCGCCATGGGCTGCCTCTGAACCTGCTTACCTCTGTGAAGGGATAAAAGTGTATTATCTTTGTATAGTTTTCACAGGAGCATTTAGCACACCAGTTAAACGCTGAAGCACAGCTGGCTTACGAGACTTTTTACAGCATTATCAATAAATCAGATGTGTAATGTTCTGATTAGACATCTAATCCAGCTAATTACAGATTTGTTTATGTGTTTACCTCCGACATCTTTTGCAAATAAGGAGTCCCACTGCAACAGCGGCGATAATGCATACAAGAAGAACTAGAGGCACTATTATGGCAATACTTCCTGAAAAAAGAGATAAGAACAGAAAAAATAAATAAGTTACATGCACTTTACAGTGATTCAGTTACACTTTATTTACATAAAATGGAAGTGATATGAATGCAAATGCATGCACGTAATTTGTATACATTATATATTTAGTGATACATAATGATAAGAGCCAGGGGGTGAAAACTTTTGAACAGAATGAAGATATGCACATTCGTACTGCCCTTCAGAAGCCACAGGTCAAAATAAGTACAATTTACCATGATTTTCAAATTTCGAAAGTTTTCACACCCCTGATGCTAACTGCTAACCTCTCTTAGCTAACAAGGCGTAAATGTCTACTCTTCTTTTCAAAAATGAAATGAATGAACTGTCTGAAACTGTTTGACTGATGATTAGGGGAAAGTTCATCACTACAAACTCAGACAGAAGGGAATAATAGTGTTTTCTCTCCCGACTGACTAACGTCAAATTAAGGAATTGCACCACTTTAAACATACTTTGTTTTGGCAAAATTCTAATTTGTTTAAATAAGGCAATCCCAGAATGCATTGCAATGATCATACAAAATGGTGGACAATATGGGAAGTGCTGAGTATGAAACAATTCAATAATGAGAACGATCTAATTACAAACAACATTTCACCCAATATTTATGGCAGTACATAAATGTTTTTTTTTTTGGTATATTTGTGCCAAGTTTCACAAGTATGTGTATTTGCTACACTCACTCCCGCTAAAGTTTTCGGAGCGGTTGGTCTTGGTTGCGGGTCTTTCGCACTGTGTTCCTGACCAGTTTGCAGAGCACCTGTGAACAGAGAAGCAGAAACAAATATCACAGCTGGTAAAATTTACAATGCATTGACTTCTTCAAATCAGCATTTGATTAGATTTAAACAAAATGACAGTTTTAATTTACCCCTTATACCTAAATAATCAGGGTTTTCTCTCTGGGTTTCCTTTATTCATTATTTTGGGATCATTTGTTATAATGATTTTGGTTTTGACAAGCAAGTTTTAATGATACACATGTGTAAATCACAGGAAAGAGGTGTAAACTCCAGCCCAAAGGATGCATTGTTTTTGCTTGAGACACATGCAAAGTGTGTGTTTGTGTGACAAGGGACTTCCTGGATCCAAACGGCATGCGTCCACACCAGAACTGCAGGGATGTGAGAGAGTATGTGCTTATGAGAGATGGTGGCGTGTGGTTGAAAACAATATTTAATCAAACTTCCTGTGGACAGGGATTTCCTGCAGAAGGATGCACATGATGTACTGCTGTCTGAAGAGGTGAAAGAACATCTGCAAGAAACAGATTGTGGTGGGAACATCCTTCTAGATACAATTCTTCTGCTGGATAAAACGAAATGCTTGGAAATGTATGAGTTTATTAAAATATCCTACAAATAAAAAAAGATTGTGATCTATCTATCTATCTACACACACAAAATGTAATACATTTTGTAGTGATTATAAATAAATATTATATTAAATACAAGATTATTTGTTTGATGTGTGTATGCTCATAGCATATTTTATTCATTTCAAATTTAATTTTGATATGATATATATGCTGTTATGCAATATGATTTTATTTATTAGACATAACAATGCCATAACTTTATAAAATAACATTTTAAGGGGAGGATACAGACATTTCTATACATTGCAATATAGCAGGTTTTCATGCTTGGTCAATTTTATGTTATATATTAGTTTATAAAACACGTTTAATATGCTTCACAAACAAATAATAAACAAATTCCAGTATTTATTTATTTTTGCGAGGTAAAAAGTCATGACCCACCAGTGTACCCTATTCGTGAAAAGTGCCCCGTTTAAACATAAGCAAGGTTTAAAAAAAAAAGAAAGAAACGAAAAGCTGAAAACTTAAAATAAGGAAAAACAAAGAGCAGCAAAATGGAAAGAGAACAAATAAAGGAAAGTATGAATTTTTCAACAAAAGTAGATGATAAATAATGGATACTAGAAGAGCAATTAAAGACAGGTTGTCCTCAGCATATGCAGAACTATAACCACTAACAAATATTCAAAAATACCAGTCATGATAAACATACAAATGAAGCAAACACTGAGAAACGCACACCTACAGCATGTTACGGAGAAATGGCGGCGTGTATCAGGAAAAGCGGAGTGCAATGCGAAATGTGAAACGTGCTCTTGGAAGCTGTGCGAGTTGGTTTGCGATGTTTGTGCGTGTTCATTCCACGAACAGGCCAGACGCATGCTGACCACGGCGGATGGGATTGTGGGAATGTTCTGGAATGTTTTGGAAACTGAATGAACCAGTAAGACATACTTGCAGCGAGGTTTGTTATAGGCGGTGAGGGAACAAACGCCCTGGTTCTGACAGTAGTGATCGCACGGGTTAGCTCTCTCGTCACACCTCGGGCTTTTAAACTCAGACAGGCAACTGAGGAGAACGCAACGAGACCAGAGGAGAGACGTGAGGACAACACAACAGAAACAAGACTCGAAATACACTCAAACTATATACTCAACATACTCAAAACACCTGGAGGCTGTAATGGCCTTGTGTATAAGGCTGGGTGATCTGAACGTTAAAATTAATTATGAATATTGTTCAACAGTTTTACAAATATTAGGGTGAATTTCATGAAACCTTTTAAGAACATGCCTGGGTAATAGTTCACATATGAAATTATACGCTGCATAAAGCAAATAAATCCTGCTTTTAGGACTATTAAAATATTTTGCTTTGTGACATTATTTTCATTACAATTACTGCAATACAAAAATAAAAAATAAATGTATTAAATAATATCATTATCATTACCGTAATGCAAAATAAAGCTCATCAATACATTTCAAAATAAATCTAATTCTCGTTACAATGAATGAATTATCAAATTTGTGGTATCATAATACAAAAAATACAATCCTCTCATGCGCATGATCATAATGCAAAATGAATACATTTCATTCACATTACAAACAAACAAACAATCTACTTTTCATATCATAATGCAAAAAATAATCTAATTTTCATGACAAAATGCTAAATAAATAAATCTAATTTCCATTACAAACAAAGAAAAATACAAACAAATAAATACATTTATAATGCAAAAAATTTAAATTATAAAACTATCATTCTCATTACCGTAATAAATAAATGAATTAATTAATTTAATTACCACAATGAAAAACAATTCTTAGTATTGTAATGCAAAAACTAATAATAAAATTAAATACATACATAATTAATTTGTATTCAACTGTAAAACTAAATCTAATTAAGTAAACAACATAAATTCTCATATTTAAAAAAAACATCACTGTAACGTAAAATAAATGAGAATAAAATAAATACAAATAATAGAATATAATAAAATATATCATCATTCTCATCACCATAATGCACAATACATTAACAAATAAATAAATCACATAAATCAGTAAATAAAATCCTACAATAAATACTCTGAATCCCATAATTTTAATGCATTTAATATAAATTAAAAGATTTTGCTTCACATTGATGTCAGTCACCGCTGACAACAATGGGAGTAACAAACAAACAAACAAACAAAAAAAAAAACGTAGTCAAATGTTAGATGCTCCGATTCATTGCAGTAATGAGAAGTTGGGGAGAAAGTCACATTGCAAAAAAAACACAATATCAATTATCAGCTGTCATAATGCTTTATAAATCAAACCAGCTACTCTGGGCCTGCTTACAACACAAAGCAAATCTTCGGATTTGAACTCAAAGTTCAAAGCACATCTTCTAGGAATATGATCAAAATGAAAGTCTACGTTTCGAGTCATGCAACCCACAAATTTGCTGGACCCACAAGTCCTTTATTCAAATTCAACACAAAACTCTATCAGTATCTCCAGCCGCCTTCATCTACTAAGACCCACTAAAGCAAGCTCTAATGAAACACTGCTCAATATGATAATGAAATAGAGGACAGACAAACAAAAGAGTCTTTGATGGGGTGATTTGAAATCAAGCAGGTCTATATAAGCAGGACACACTCGTTTTTCCAGGTAATCTCTGAATGTCTAGCCACCATCATTACCAACCCTTCACCTTCAGCGACCAAAGAAAAACACAAGATTGAATCATCTGAATGCAAATTGATTCGCCCCTGAAGGGCACAATGGCTTTATCAGAGCATCAATGGCGACGAGAAATGGGAAAAAGAAGTGGAAACGAAGACCAGGTGTCATGGTTAAAGCCAACAAAGGATTTGTGTCCACCTTCAGGGAGATTTTCTTCAAGAATACATAAAGAAAGAGACTTTGAGAGATTTTATTTTACATTTAGAGGGTGATTCATAATTTTATGAATACTTATTCTTCCTGGAAGGGCTGATGTTTGGCATCCCATTCATTTTCACTGAAAATAATGATTTGCACTCTTATTTTGTCCCCTGAAAGTTTTTGAAGGAGTACCATCTCCTGTTCCTCCAGATAAAATGCCTTTGGCAAACAAGAAAAATGGAGGCAGGTAAATATATATATTAGTCTGGTAGGGTTTATTGTGTGTTGAAGAGGAAAGTAAAGACTCCATCAGTGAGGGATTCACGGCAGCCAGACAAAGCTCAAATCATTTCTGAGAGACGGAGTACGTCCACTGCCACATTCAGCAGATGCACAATGGCTCAACAGCTTTGTGGCTTTCTTATACCATCCATCTATCAATTTCTTTCTTTTTTTTACATTCAAAGGATACAAAATTCAGTCATTTTATGTAAAAAGGATTTGAATGAGCTGCCGCTATTAGTGGAAAAATGGTTTCACTCTCCGTCCATTTCATTATGGTCGGTTTTTCTCACTTGCTTAAAAGCGATTATTATATTCGCAATTCCATTCGGTGACACTAAAAACTATGTACTTAGCATTCCTCTTATAATGTAAAAGTTTTGTGCAGAATAAATGTTGTAATTTACTTCTTTGTGATCTTTTTCCAACCTTTCCTTAAGCTTTAGAAAGAAACTTAAGGAAAGTTAAGTTTCTTAAGAAAAAAAAATATTTTTTGAGTGTACTGTTCCTTTAAGGGATTTGTCGATAGAAATTATTTAATTTATTCACTTTTATAAACTTTTTCCTCTCTAGAAATTTGGTGAAAACAAAATAAAATTATGCAACAATAGCTGTATGGTGCATCTGCATTCTTAATTGAAGCTACCAAGCTTCACTTCCTGTTATTTGTAATTTCCTGGAAAATACCAAATTAATTTCTCCTTGAGATTTTTTTTTCTTTCTCCATGTGTTCTGCAGAAGAAAGGAAGTCATAAAGGTTTGCAATGAGATTTGGATGAAATGAGATTGTAATTTTGGGGTGTACTGTCCCTTTAAGGGATTTTTTTCAATATAAATGAACTGGAAAGTAACCTTTTTTTCTTCACTTTTAAAGTATTTTTCTCTCTAGAAATTTGGTGACAAGAAATAACATACTCAGCATTCCACTTGTAATGTCAAGATTTCTTGCACCAAAAAGTTATAGTTTAATTCTTTTAGACCACTTTCTAACCTTTTACTGAGTATTTAAATGAAACAGTAGCTGCTTTGCTACTGTACCTTTAAGACTATGTGTAAATGAGTTCTGTTGTGATTGGCTAAACATTTATGAGCTCGCCTTGATGTGTTCTTGAGAAATGTAGAAAAGTCTGATTCATGTGTGAATCATTCATTTAGATCAGCGGTTCTCAACCCGCGGCCTGTCACGACTCCGAATGCGGCCCACCATGCTGAATGTTACAGTCTTTTGTGTTAAACATAATTAAAAAATAACTTTCAGTTTTACAATTAGTTTTAGTTTTTACATTCATTTAAAATGCACTAAACAAATATAAGCTAATGTTTTTGTTATGTAAAATAATTTAGTTTTTCATATATTATTTTCAGACATGAGCAGATCTATGTACACACGTAATTAATGCCACGCATTTAACGAACACTTACAAGCGCGCACTTTGGCAGAATTCAATTCAAATAGTCATCAGCAGCCATTAGTTCAGTAAAATTGAGCATCAGAATGGACACATTTGTTAAGGGGGAAAACGAAATGTGGAAAATGCCAGCGAAGAAACGCATTCAAACAAGAATAGTCTCAGCATCAGCGGTGAAAAGAGTGCTGGACTTACTTTCGGTTTGCCCTCCACTCACTTGAAGATGATCAAGCAAAAAAGAAACACCCATAAACTACTATGCAGCATGGGCGGCGCTAGGGAGGGGCTAGCAGGTGCTTCAGCACCCCCAAGAAAGACCAAAACACCCCCATAGCACCCCAAAAATAAAGAAGATTAAATAAACTAAATATACAAAAAAAAAAAACATTTGACTCATTACGCATGCATAACATGCAAAGCAATACAACATGACGTAATTTGCAGTCACACTTTTCCTAAAGCATTTTATTAAAAAAATGGATCGGTCTATGGATTTTTTTTTATCCATTTAATTATCCACCATGCAAAAACCACAAGTCTGATCACTTAGGCCTGTGCCCGACTAAAGATTATTCTAGTCAACTAGTCGCACGTTTATGTTAAATCGATTCATAAAATAATCTACCAAACCATCCTTTAATATATTACTTGTGTATTATAGCCGATTCCGCACTTAAGTGCGCGCATAAAGCTTGCCGCAAAGCACCTGCAAAAGTAATGATTATGAATGCGTCTGGGAAAAAGAAGACTTTTTTTTTTTATTACTAAACTAGTGCTTTCTCAGTGTTGGCTGCAAACATGAAGTGGCCGAGTGCTGAGGCTGACTCACTCTAATCGACTCTAATTAATAGAGAAATGCACCTTTTCATACAGACTACATAACTAAAGAATATTTGTTTTTATTTGAATTGGTTCGTATAATAGTACAGCCTACAGTTTAAGCTTTCTATAGGCCTATATTTATTTCTTATGTCTGTGGGCCGGTTCATTGTTGTGAACAGTTGACACAAACAGTTGCCCGGTGGAAAAAAAGGTTGAGAACCACTGATTTAGATCTTGTCAATCAGAGAGGACAGTTTTGTCATTGAATCAGTTCACAAACCCATCTGAATAATTCTTTCACAAATCCGAGGGACTCACATTCACACAAAACTATTGTATGGTTTCAAAGGTCTTTGAATACTACACAAAAAAAACGTTGTGTGGACCATCTTTACGACAGTTGTATGGCACGCCTGTATTCTTAAAGCTACAAAACTTCACTTCCTTTCCATTGTAAATCCCTGGAATATAGTCATTTAATTTAATTTCTCCTTAAGACTTTCTTTTTTGTGTGTTCTGCAGATGAAGGGAAGCCATAAAGTTGTGCAATACTCAACTCAACTCAACCTTTATTTATAAAGCACTTTCAACACCATGACTGGAACCAAAGTGCTGTACAGAGAAGGATAAAATAAAATAAAAATAATAAAAAATAAAACTAATGAAAAAAAAACATAGTAACAAAATTAACATACACAGCTAAAAAACATTATCAAAGGCTAAATAAAACAAATGAGTTTTAAGCGCACTCTGAAAAACACCTACAGTTGGAGAAGATCTAATAGACAGAGGAAGGGCATTCCAGAGCCTAGGAGCTGCCACAGAGAAAGCACGATCACCTCTACATTTTAGACCAGATCGCAGAACCATTAGGAGTAATCGATCATTTGAGCGCAGATATCTACTGGATTGACAGACACTAATTAAATCAGTGACATAGTCAGGTGATAGACCATGCACAGCCTTGAAAACATACAACAACACTTTGTAGTGAATTCTGTATCGTACAGGTAACCAATGCAGTTTGATCAACACAGGAGTAATATGCTCTTGTACCTGTTAAAGATTTGGATGGAATGAGAATTCACGTTTTGGGGGTGTACTGTCCCTTTAAGGTATTTCTTTTTTCACTTTAATAGTCTTTTTCTATCTTGACATTTTCGAATATTGAAAATAAGTTGTATGAAGCACTTTTGAAAGTTTTTTTAGGGGTCTGCATCCTTAATTGAAGCTACAAAGCTTCACTTCTTGTTCATTGTAATTTCCTGGAAAATAAAAACTTTTCTCCTTAAGATATTTTCTTCATGTGTTCTACAGAAGGAAGGATGCCATAAAGGTTTTCAATGAGATTTGGATGAAATGAGAATGAAATGGTATGTGTACTGTCCCTTCAAGGGATTTTTCAGTATGAATGATTTATTTTCTTCACTTATACAAGTTTTTTTCCCCACTCTTCTCCAGGAATTTGGTGACACAAAAAATAACATGCTTTTTTGCAAGAAACTATGTACAATAATGTTGTAATATAGTTATTTTAGACCATTTTTCAATGTTTTTTTTCAAGGCTGTTTTGGTACTGTACCTTTAAGACTATATGTAAATGAGCTCTGCTGTGATTGGCTAGCCATTCATGAACTCAACCTGGTGTGTTCTTAAGAAAAGTAGAAAAGTCTGATTAAGATCTGGTCAATCATAGAGGCCAGTTTTGTCAATTAATCAGTTTATTCTTTTCACAAACCCATCTGAACGATTCATTCACAAATCTGAGTGACTCACAGCGATTACTGGCTTAAATTACTCACACAAAACTATTGTATGGCTTCAGACATCTTAGAATATTGCAATTAAGTTATGGACTTGCTTTTTTTTACAACAGTTGTGCGCATGTATTTTTAATTGAAGGTCAACTTCCTGTTCATTGTAATTCCCTGGAAAATAGTCATTTAATTTCTGCTTAAGAATGTATTTTTTCTTGTGTTCTGCAGAAGTAAGTAAGTCAAAAACGCTTGCAATGAGATTTGGATGAAGTGAGATTTGATTTTTTTTGGGTGTACTGTCCCTTTAAGGCATTTATCGATATTAATTAACTAGAAAGTGATTCATTTATTTATTTATTTTTTAATTTTCTTCACTTCCATAGTCTCTTTCTCTCCAGAAATTTGGTAACACAAGAAATAAATACTTAGCATTCCATTAATACTGTTAAGGTTTCTTTTATCGAAACTATTGTAATTTAGTTCTTTATACTATTTTCCAAACTTTTAAAAATAAATAGTCTGTTTTCCTACTGTACCTTTAAAAGTACATGTAAATGAGCTCTGTTATGACTGGCTAACTGTTTATGAACTCGTCTTGGTGCGTTTGTGAGAAAAATAGCAAAGACTGATTTCATGAATAGATCATTCTTTTAAACCAATGAATCAGTTGATTCAGTTCGCAAACGCATCTGAATGATTCATTTATAAACCTGGATGACTCACTGATCTTTACAGAGCGTTTAATGACTTCTCACACACAAATTATTGTATGGCTTTAGATCTCTTAGAAAATAGTGAATAAATTATATGAACCGTTTTTTTACAATACTTTCATTGCACATCTGCATCCTTTATTGAAGCTATAAAGCTTCACTTCCTGTTCATTTTAATTTCCCGCAAAATAGTGACTTAATTTCTTCTATAGACTTCTTATTTTGTGTGTTCTGAAGAAGAAAGTAAGTTATACATGTTTAGAAATTAGATTTGGATGAAATTATATTTAGATTTTTTTGGTGCACTGTCCCTTTAAGGCCATTTTTAGCATTTTAAATAAAAAGCACTATTTTCTTCACTTTTCTCTCTAGAACTGTCCCTTTAAGAGCATAAATGAATTAGAAAGCAGAATCACTTCTGTATCTTCACAGAATCACTTCTGTTTTAATTTTCTCCTCAGTCTTTTTGTGTTTTTTTCCCCGTTGAAGTCTCTCACTGGTTTCTCTACCTCTCTCTAACATACAAATATAGAGGTCGATATAAGTGGCAGATTATGGACCCCTGCTATGATAATTCACTCTTCTGCTATAATACTCCCTTCTCTTGTGTTCACCTTTACAAAACATTCATCCTCCCAAGTCAGACGAGCAGAAAAAAAATCCTATTAAAGTGGTTGCCGGAGGGAGCAATTTAAAACGAATGAATCTAAATAATGGCAGGCAATTTGTTGCCGTAGAAAGCTATTAAGAAATTACTCACTGACAGAACGGCAGGCCCGTCTCAGAGTCGAGGTGGCACGTTCCTCCGTTATAACAGTATCCGTCACACAACTGACAGCTGGCTGCGATTCTGCCGTTCGTACAGCTGCGAACACATGTGAACAACAACAGCGCTGAAATTCGATGTAAATTCTGTCGTTTCATTTTGATAGAGAGTCATTAAATCATCAAGGAATATGAATTGTTCAAAAAAATTAGAATATATGCACAAAAAACTAAGAAAATATACTGTTAAATATACTAAACACACATATTTATGAATAATATATATGTATTAATGAAATGATAGTTATATATGATCAAATATATTATTTATATACAAACAATTGTGCTTATACTTGAAAAAAATTGTTAATGATTATTAAAATTATTAGTAAAATACTTGAAAAAAGCCTGCACACTCTCAAAAATCAAAAGTCACAAGCGAGATAAGTGTAAGCAATTAACTGAAAAACACAAATTTCCAATGCCAAGCTAACAATGTTGAAACTGGGAGACATCTTGATTTAAAAAAATTAATTATTAGTAAAATATAATTATAAATAAATAATATATATTATTATATAATATAATAATTTTATTTTAATTAGAGTTTCAATAATATTTTATATGTATATAATATGAAATGTTACAAATAATATTTGTACACTAAAATATTTTATGTCTATTTAAATAAATAAATGAATAAATAAAATATGTATATGATATAATACAAATGTATACACACAATTTATTTTAGTTTATGTCTATTTAAATAAACACATGCACTGTGGATCCAAAATGGGGGGAGGGGAGTATAAAATATGTGTAGGATATTTGTGCTATTATATTATACAATAATATAAAATTTAGATTTTTTACACTTATTTCATATTTGTACCATTACATTATACAATAATATAAAATTCTATATTTTATTTTTACTAGTGCTGTCAAACGATTAATCACGATTAATTGCAACCAAAATAAAAGTTTTTGTTTACATAATATGTGTGTGATGTGTATATTTATTATGTATATATAAAGACACACACATACAGTATATTTTGAAAACATTTACATGTACTGTATATATTTATATTCATATAGTTTATATTATATATAAATATATTTAATACATAAACATAACATATTTTTCTTAAATATATACTGTATGTGTGCTCATTTATATATACATTTTAAATATACACACATAAATTATAAACAAAAACTTTTGTTTTTGATGCGATTAATCACGATTAATTGTTTGACAGCACTAATTTTCACACTTATTTTATATTTACATTTAGATATAATCGCATAATATTATATAATGAATTAGTGCTAAACTGCTAATGTCGCTTTACTGAATACACACTTGCAGGCGACGTCTCCGGTCTCTTCGTCTACGATACACGGGGCTCCTCGGCAGCGAAGACACCGGTCCGTCTCGCATTTCGGTCCCTCATAGCGGGTGGGACACACACACTCCACGTGTCCCGAGCCGGACAGTGTGCAGCCTTTGGAGTTCACACAATAATGGTGACAAATATCTGCCATCAGACAGAAAGAAAGACTATTATGACTAATCTGAAGCAATGTATGCGCTAACTTACTGTCATAACTTACCTCTTCTTCACAGCAACTAAATTGTTTTGACTTCAAGTACTTGAAGTGTCGAAACAGTGCTACTCGCAAAGTTTGACTAAGCTAACAGTGTGATACTCTGCATAAGCATCCGACTGAACAGGCCTATGATGCTTAAATAGTGCACTAGATATCAGAACTGAGCTAATGAATGCAAAAAAAAGGAGGTTCATGAAACAGACTGGTACTCACGGTAAAGACAGCGTTCTCCAGTGTATTCTGCCAGACAGTGGCACACCGGTTGGTTACCCAGGGTCATGTCACACGTGCCTCCGTTCAGACAGTAACCATCACAAACACGCTTCTCACACAGAGAACCAGCGAAACCCAGAGAGCAGCGACATGTGGGCTTTCCTGTAAAAAAATGCACATTCTTTTAGTGACTCTAAGCATGGCTGGATAGTTTTTATGCAATATTTAATTGTATTTTTTTTTTTTTTTAACTTGACCTTGACCTGAATATATTTGCCCTGTTTCATGTTAAACCGAGAAGGTAATAACTGAGAACTAAAATTAAACTGAAAAATATGTAGGACTAAAAAAAGCAAAAATATTGTTGTTACTGTTAAGTAGAACTATTAAAAATTATTTTAGTTAATTAAAATAAAGCTGAAAGAAAATGCTAGGTGGGAATCTTAAATAAAAACAGAACAATTATAAATACAATCAAATACTAAAATAACTAAAATATAAAACAAAGTGCATAATTAAAAATAAATTGATTCTAAATAGAAATATATATAAAAATATCCAATACACAATAAAAAATATCAAAATCACTAATGATGACTAAACTTAAAAATAAATTCAAACTAAATAACAAATATTTAAAAGTTATAAAAACAACAAAAGCAACAATTACTAAAACAAACTAAAACTAAAATGAAACTGAAATTCTAAAAAGCAAAATAAAAATAAATTCTAAATTAAAAAAATAGTAATACAAATAAAACTTGCATAATGAAAAATAAATTAAAACTAAATATAATAAAAAAACTAATACACAATAAAATAACAAAAGCACATAAAATTACTAAAATTTAAAATGAAAATTAAAAACAAAAATAAATTAAAGCTAAATAGAAATATAAAAAATTGTATAAAAACAACAAAAGCAACACAATTGC
The DNA here is from genome assembly GCA_027422405.1 of Ptychobarbus kaznakovi. Lineage (NCBI taxonomy): Eukaryota > Metazoa > Chordata > Actinopteri > Cypriniformes > Cyprinidae > Ptychobarbus > Ptychobarbus kaznakovi. The sequence continues at coordinate 6,293,383 of CM049815.1, forward strand.
TTACTGTAAATATATACAAAATAACAATAAAATAAATGCGAAACAAAAAATTTATTATTATAATAGTATAAAAATAATACTGCAATAACAATTTATTTAAAAGAAAAATAAAAAAATCTTACTGACCCTAAACTTTTAAACGGTAATGTATATGCGATAATTAACTTTTTTAGTGGTGTTTCAGTGAAGAACATTCTTGTGACAAACATAGTAGAAACAGGACAGAAAATGATATATAAAGCTAACCAGAAATATTTACAAAAAGCAAAAATTTCAATAAAAAACCTTAACTCAATGACAACTGCTAAAACATAAAAATAATAAATAATTCAAAATAACACTGCCTGTGAGGGAATAAAATGCACAGGCACTTACTGACATTACATAAAAAAAAAATAAAAAAAAAAATAACATCCTTGATAGCACAGTACTTAATTTGCAGGCTTATAATGCAAAGTGATCTATGCTAGTCTTTGCTTTCTTAGCAAACAGAATGTGATTATTTGAGTTACTGTGACAGAGTCACGGCGTTCTTGCAGGGATTTGCGTGACAGTACATCTGTTGGGCATTGATTTTGCACATTCAACACACACTGAAAGCCAAGAGATCTTCATCCTACTGTCGGTGGTCCATCTGCCAGCTGGTGCGAATGACAGTTTTAATGCAAAGACGCCAACAGAAACAATTCCTGACTGTTTCTCAGACGTTATCCCGCTCCAAATGATTTCCATCCAGACTTTGGTTCATGCCAAAATATCCCTCAGAATAAAAAGGCTAAACAGGGAGTGATTTGCACAACACCTTCTTGAAGCTTTCGCACGGATATATTTTTCGTAGAGGTTACGATAACAAATGGGCAAAGGAACGTCTGGTGTTTTCTCATGTGCTTGAACAGCCAAATAAAAAACAGACAGTGAGTGAACACGATGCTGCACTTTTGGGAAACAGGCTGTCGGCAGTTGGCGTACATGCGTCAGGGGGATTTCAATAACGTTTGTTAGCTGGAACAATTACCAACTATTTAATTACCTGTCCAAAACCCTGACGTCCATGTGTATGCAGTCTTTCAGTCAGGTATATTAAAGGGATAGGGAGAATTCTGTCATTAATTACTCACCCTCATGTCGTTCCAAACCCGTAAGACCTTTGTTCATATTCGGGAACCTGAGATATCATGCGTTCCTCTGAGACTGCAACTGACACGTTCAAGACCCAGAAAGGTAGTAAGGGCATTATTAAAATAGTCCATGTGACATCAGTGGTTCAACTGTAATTTTATGAAGCTACGAGAATACTTTTTGTAAGCAAAGAAAACAAAAATATATATATATATATATATTTTTTTTTTTCATATATATGTATAATTTAAAATAACAGTATTTTAGATATATTAAGAACATAATTTAGTCTAGTAGAAACAGGACAAAAAATATTTTGGATAATGAGACATTTATTTATTTTATTACTTATAATATTATTTTATTTATCATTTTCAATTACTGTTATTTAATAAAATTATAATGTATTTACAGTAAGATCTACACAAATTTAATTATAAAATTTATATTATATATTTAATATTTTCTCCCATACGAAAACATTTTAAAATAAAAGTAAATGACCATTTTAAGTTCTAAAAAATCAGTTATTGACATTACTTATACACTATAATAATATGGCTTCAGAAGACTTGTAATATAGCGCACAAGTCAAATGAGCCACTTCCATACATTTTTGGAGCCAACAACTCTTGATCACTATTTACTTTCATTACATGGAAAAGAGCAGCATGAACATTCTGCTTAAGTTCTCTTTTTGTGTTTCACAGAGAAAAGAATGTCATACGTTTTTGGAATGACATCAGAGTGAGTAAATGCGGACAGAACTGTAATTATTGTGGTTTATTTCTTACGAAAAAGCTTTTATTGAGTCTAATGTCTATATGAATAATGCCGGCCTTCAGCAAATCTGGGTTAATTTGGTGCTTGTAATATGAAACCTCACAATTATCCTTGCTTGTTTATCATTTCACACTATTCAGAGAACTCAGGATGACCTGAAACAACCCAAGGCAGCACAGGTGCTGTATATTTCTGCTGTATTTCTTCACTGAATAGACAGAAAGCAAAAATACTGAAATCCCTCCTGAATCAGACGTCTGCTTGTGGCCTACTTTGAATTCTGAGAGCAGACGAGGGACGCCAAGTAAGCCATGTTTGTACCTGATCGTTTAGTGAATGTTTCTTCACAATACAACATTCTGATCATAAAATATGAATTGTTACATTTTAAAACAAAAGGAGAGATAAAAAAATATTTTTTTATGTAAATAATAGTGTATTTATTTATTTACATAAGTTAGTAATCTTGTGTCAATTACGCAACAAATAAGAATTTTGCAAATAAAGTTTTTTTTCTAAAATGCTAGTGTACTTGTTTCCCATAAAAGGAAGGACAGACATAAGATGAAACATGAGTAGAAAGAAGGCATAGAAATATTCACGATACAAACGATGTCCAGTTGCAGATGGGAAACAGCGCCCACCTAGTGGAGATCCTGTGCAAGTGCCTCCGTTGAGGCAGTAGTCCTTACAATGGCTGATCTCACATCGTTCCCCGGAGTAATTCGGCCAGCAGAAGCAGCGTGATCCCCCTCGTTCATTGGTGATACAGCGACCTCCATTCTCACAGGCCGGATGACAAAGACCTCCTAAAACAGAAATCCTTTATTAAGGCTAATTATAAGTAGTAAGGATATTATTGCATGTATTTAGTTGCTTATAAAATCAGTATATAGGTAATATATACATTTTTATATAAAGTATATAAATAATATTGCATATTAATATAATATTCTTATAATAAATAATGTATATTACTTTAAAATATTATAATTTTTTAGTTCTGATTTCTGATGTTTTGATATTTGTCATATCGCAACTGATATACTATTAGCTCACCAAGATTTATCAAAAATAAAAATGCAGAAAGTTATTGCGATAACTGGGAATTTTTATAATGACCTTTTAAAAAATATATTGATTTATTTATTTAATAAGTTGTGTGTGGGGTGGGCGTACTTTTTTTAGATGTATTTAGATTTTTCAACTATTTGATGCATTAAAATATACATCTCAGAGTTACATATTGATTTGAGATTTATTTGATCAGTATTAACATTTAATTTTGTTGTATCAAAAATGTATAGTTATGTTGTTATATACATTCTGCTTGTTTCTAACATGCAAGTTTTATATCTTGTTTTGCCTAATTTGTTGTATATTGATACATTTTATAATGTATAAATAAATAAATAAACAGTATATTAATTATTGAATGGTTCTAGGCTACATCTGATTCCCATTTCTAGGTGCTCTAACGTGGTTCAAAGACACAGAAGGCTCGCCGTTAATCAAATAAGTCATCCACTCTGACTGAATCAATGCTAGCAACACAATCGCTGTCTTTTTTAGAACACGGGCTTCAGGTGTATTGCGTGTGTGGGCAAAGGGCCCAGAATAGTAAACACTTCAGTCAAAATCACTCAAGTGAAACATTTGAGTTTGACACGCCGGGGCCTCTCAGGGTCGCGCTGGCGCTCTGTTAGTGATGTAAGAGCATCCTGCTGAGCGCGTTTTGACAGATGTACCTGAGATGTTGGTGTCCGTGCAGGTCCTGTTCAGCAGAATTTTCCCCTCAGGACACACACATCTGGCCCCGCTGGGGTTCAGGAGGCAAAGGAAAGCGCAATTCATCTTTGCACATGGGTTGGACACTGAGAGAGAGAGGAAGAGAAGAGAAAATTAATATAAAATGGGATTTTTTCAAGTGGTTCATAAAGATAGATCATGTTCAGATAAGATACAGATTCAAAAATCTGTTTAAACTGAAAATGTAAATAAAAGAAAATATTTAGTTAAACTATTAAAATAAAATAATAAAAATAAACCAGTTAAAAATTGTGCATTCCAGTGGCAAAATTTTTAACAAAACGTGTATATATATATATATATATATATACATACAGTCATGGCCAAAAATATCAGCACCTTTGGTAAATATGATCGAAGAAGGCTGTGAAAATGAATCTGCATTATTAATTATCTTACCTTTTATTGGATAATAAGAATTTAAAATGGGGGGAAATATTATTAAGAAATAAATGTTTTTCTCTAATACACATTGGTCACAATTAACGGCACCCTTTTATTCAATACTTTTTTAAACCCTTCAGATTCCCAGCTTCATGACGGTGCTTCTTCTCTTCAGTTCACCTCACTCATTTTCTACAGGGTTCAGGTCAGAGGACTGGAATGGCCATAGCAGAAGCTTGGTTTTGTGCTCAGTGACCCATTTTTGTGTTGTTTTTGAGGTTTCTGTTTGGATTATTGTATGGTTGGAAGATCCAAACATGGCCCATTATAAGATTTCTAACAGAGTCAGTCACTTTTTTATCTGTTGGTATTTGATAGAATCCATGATGCCATGTGTCTAAACAAGATGTCCAGGACCTCCAGCAGAAATATAGGCCCACAACATCAAAAATACAGCAGTATATTTCATTGTACACATGGGGTACTTTTTATTACTCTGTGTTCACCAAACCCATCTTGAGTGTTTGCTGCTAAAAGGCTTATTTTTTTGTTTCATCTGACCATAGAAGCCAGTCCCATTTGAAGTTCCAGTCGTGTCTGATAACTGAATATGCTGGAGTTTGTTTTTGGATGAGCTAGGATAATTTTTCTTGAGACCCTCCCAAACAACATGTGGTGATGTAGGTGCTGTTTGACCATTTTGTTTTTAAGGTTTTCTGACCCGAGACTCAACTATTTTCTGCAATTCTCCAGCTGTGGTCCTTGGAGAGTCTTTAGCCACTCAAACTCTCCTTCTCACCGTGCATTAGGACGATATAGACACACGTCCTCTTCAAGGCAGTTTCGTAGCATTTTATGTTGATTGTAAATTCTTAATTATTGCTCTGATGGTGGAAATGGGAATTTTCACTGCTCTAGCTCTTTTCTTAAAGCCACTTCACTGATTTGTGAAGCTCAATTATCTTTTGCTGCACATCAGAAATATATTCTTTGGTTTTTCTCATAGTGATGGATGATTAAGGGAATTTGGCTTTGTTTACCCTCCTATTTATATTTCTGTGAAACAGGAAGCCATGGCTGGATAATTTCATGTTCATAATCACACTGGAGTGCTCATAATTGTTAATATGAATGGGAATATACATCAGAGATATTTTACTCATAAGAATTTCTAGGGGTGCCAATAATTGTGTCCAACGTGTATTAGAGAAAAACATTTATTTCATAATGATATTTCCCCCATTTTAAATTCTTATTAACCAATGGAAGGTTAGATTTTTGTGATTTTTTTAAATAAAAGATTAAAAGGATTAACAATGCAGATTAATTTCCACAGCCTTCTTTGATCATATTTACCAAGGGTGCCAATATTTTTAGACATGACTGTATATATATATATATATATATATATATATATATTAGTGCTGTCAAAGTTAACGCGTTAACGCAAATTCATTTAAATGGCACTAATTTTATTAATACAGTGCACATTTTCTGTTTGATCCGTGGCCTAGCCCATAATTGGAGAAATGGAGATGCACAGAACTTAGCGACTTTGCAGACCCCTTTAGCAAAAATGTTTCCTCCTCTTCAAAAAAGCACCTAGCGACAAATCTTTAGGGTTTACCCAAACCTTATTTAGTTTCTGAGACTCACTGGTACTGCTGCGCGAGCACGAGATCTTGCTGTCCCACGCGTGCGCACACATGCCTCTCTCTCTCTGTGTGCGTCTGCTCAGTTCAGCGAGCGGCGGAGAGGAGCAGCGCTTTCAGTTAAACACAGATATTATGTTGCTTCTCTAATTTTAGATTATCTTTTGTGCAGATTAACATTTTGGAAGGGAGAGCTAATTATGTAGTCTTAATGGGTCGCGTTTCAATCACTATTTCATATTCATTCCATTGTCTGACAACAGAAACAGTCAAAATATATCAATGAAAACAGTTTTATTGAGAATTTAGCTGCATCAAAATACAGTATGTGGGCACAGAGAGGCAAACAAATCTAATAATAAATAATGTACATTTTACAATAAACCATTTCAGAACGTCAGTGAATCTTTAGTTAAATTAACAATTTAGTTAAATTGTTACAACAAAACAAAACAACAACAAAAAACATAATTAAACCAGTAAGAAATAAAAATAAATCAATGGATCTTCATTGTAGCAAAACATTTAGCTAAATTAAGAAATTAAAGAATTAAAAAATGTCCACAATTATATAAAATAAAACAAATAATTAAATGTAAACAAATATAGCGATATTTAAATGATAAAAGGGGTCATTTGAATATGGTCTTAAAGGTACAGTACCAAAACAGGCTGTTTAATTCTAAGGGCCAGAGAGAGTAAAAATGGTCTATATTACAGGGCAAAAAACATTACATGTGGAGATCAGAGAAACATTATGAGCAGATCATTGCATCTTTCATACCGCCAGCATAATGTTCGCCAGAAAGATAAAACTATCCTAGCATATAACCAACTATCAATATAAAAGCTTTTAGTAGTTGGTGTGTGCATGTGAGAGATATTATTTGTTTGTCTTTTTTTATTTGAGCTTTTGCAGGTTGTTTTGAAGAGCATCTTCAATAAAGCTTTGCCGTGTAAAAGCACATCAGGGAGCGATGACACTTCCCATTACACCAGCACAAAGACAAACAACACAGGCTAAGATCCCTCCATCCCTCCTTCTTTATAACAGAGAAAGAGAGATCAGCGGAGGATAAGAGGAGAGAATACAGTTAAAAATCGTAATGGAAGGAAGATGAATGAAAACACACATAAAGAGAGTAAAGGATAAATGAGAGCAGGGTCACACTGGTTGCAAAAGAGGGAAATAAACTAAAAAGACTCCAGAATATAAATCCACAGCTGCTGTCAGAATGAATAAAACTGATAAAAATAAAGGAACGTTTATAACAAATTTAAATGTTCTATGAGCAAATAATGTAGAATGGAGCTTTTTTTTTAAAGAAAATATTTTTACATATATATAAATAATTGTCTTTGGTGATAGACATACTTTGATTAATATATAAATTAAATGTATAAAATTATACATAACATTTCCTGTTTAAAAATGTTTAATATATATATATATATATACATACATACATACACACACACACACACACACACACACACACACACACACACACACACACACACACACACACACACACACACACACACACACACACACACACACACACACACACACACACACACACACACACACACACACACACACACACACACACACACAATAATAACATATTTAAATGTAATATAGATTATCAAAAAAATTCAATTCCTAATATTTTTTCTATTTAGCAGCAATTTTATTGTTATATTAAAATTTAAAATATATATTTATATAACAAAAGTAGCACAAATTATTTTAAATATTCATGCCAATAAAATAAATCTTTGGTAACAGATTAGATATTACAGCAGATTTATTTGACATATGATTATTACATGACTATTTGCAACAAATTTCAACGTATATATATATATATATATATTAGGGGTGGCACGGTACATGTAATCGTCCTGAACCGTCACGGAGCTCGCGGTTCGGTGCATGAGGCCTTACGACGAATTCAGGCAATTCACCACAAATCCAGAAGGGGGCGCCTCGCAGTAATGCAACGCTGTTTGATAACCGCCAGCGCCAGCAGAAGAACAGCGAATGCAGTGAGTTGCGCGCTTGAAAACAAAGCCCACTAGACAGTGACCATGTGCTGAGTCTGAACGCGTCTCTCTCATGGACTGACAAGAGCTTTGTGCTCGTGTATCCTACCTCTCTCATTCGGCACGAATCCAAATATTCCATAATATTTCCATGCTTGCGATGTAACTTAGATTTTCATTTCATGACTTCAAAACATCAAAGACTCAATATTTTAAATTGCTCTTCCGCGAATCTAACAAAACACAACATTTCATTCCTCTGATTAGAGCCCGTAATTGTATAATAAAAAAAACATTTGACAGTAATATGTGATTGTAATAAGCACTAGCTGGCCGCAGACAAGAAGTCCAATCAGATTTCAACAATCTAAGCATGAAATTAAACTCAGACGACTGCCAAGAAATCTCACACTGGAACGGTCCTCTGGAAGATGCACAACCATAATGGTTTTAAAGGAAAATTTGATTAAAAAAATTTAACTTCTGTCATCATATAAAAACTCTAATGTCCGTCCAAACATGCATTTTTTACATTTATGCTTATTATACCATTTAGTTTTTATGATAAACAGAAGCTTAGCTTGTGTTTTCCAAGGAAAAACAAACTCATAAGGTTTTGGAACAACATGAGGGTGAGTAAATGTTGACAAAATCTAATTTGTGGGTGAACTACCCCTTTAAATCATCCTTTTCAAATGAGAACCGTTTTGAGACTCACCCTCCTGCTGTTTGTACCGGTGGAAGACCAAGATGCTGGAGGCTCTCTCTACACCCAGACTAAGCCTCTCGGCAGGTGACTTCCCATATTTATGAACCCTGAAGACGTTGTGCTTCATGCTGACCCCGTAGATGTAGTCCTCAAACAGGTCAATTCGGAAGGGTTGAGAAATTCCTGGAACAAAACCAAGTAAGTTTCTGTCGTTCATTCACACTGAATATATTGCATGTACGACTGTGAGAAGGCATTCCAGATTTAATAATGCAAAACAAAACAGCAATTTTATTTAAAAATGTCACATTTGAGTAGAAGAACACAATCCCTTTTAAGCTTATTATACAGAAAATTAAAGTTTCAGAGGCAAAGAACTGAGACAAAAACTAAAAAAGCTCCAAAACCTAGCGAGTGGCCTATGTAGACAGCATTTTAAAGCATCATAAACACTCCCTATATTCCAAAAAGAAGACACCAAATTATATTGTGCTCTAAGATATCCCATTTTGCACTGCTTTTGCATTTTTTACTTAGCAAACAAAGCAATTTCAGAATGCATTGCGATAAATCTGATAGAACAATTTCATCCAAGATGGAAGATGATTAGAAAAATGACTATTATAAATGTATTTCTTGCAATTATTATAAGTTCTAGTAAAAAGTTAATATAATATACAAAAATATAATTGTACTTTATATTTGTTGTGCAGCATGTTTTTAAGCTTACTAGCAACATGCTGACAGCACTTTTTTATTACTTTGTTAGCAACATGCTAACAGCAAAACTAACAATCAAAACAAACGGAAACAAAACACCAAACCAAACAATAAACCAACCAAACAAATGCACAAAATTAAACAAAACAACAAACTGTAGCAAAAAGAGAAACAAACAAACATGAAACTAACATTGATGTTTCAGGAAAGGTTTTGTTTAAAGAAGCTATTTAACTAATTACCAAAACTAAAGATATTAGTAAATACAATTTGTAAATTGAAGCACCTAAAATAATCATAAAGCAATTTGTTTATATACAAATGGAATGTAATGTCATGAAGGTTTGAATGATTTTGATGTCTCACTGCTAAAAATTGCTTATCTTAGTTAGTATTTTTGGTAACACTTTACAATAAGGTGTCATTTCTTAACATTAGATAATGCATTAACTAATGTTAACAAGCACAACTTGTGATTTTAATAATGCATTAGTAAATGCTGAAATTAACATTAACTAAGATTAATAAATGCTGTGGAAGTATTGTTCATTCTTAGTTCATGTTAACTAATGTAGCTAACTAATGTGAACTAATGAATTATATTGTAAAGTGTTACTGTATTTTTGTCTTATTATCTGCCAGTGGTGTAAGTAAAATATTGTTAAAACAAGAGCTTTTACTTACCCCACTGGCAGATGATTTTACTTGTTTTAAGCAAAATGCACCTAATTTAGTCTTTTAATCTTAACATTAAGACTAAATATCTTGTCATTTTACTTATCTAGTAAAAGTATCTTGATTTAAGAATGTTTTGATATTTTGACTAGAAACAAGACACAATACTAAGTAAGATAAGCCATTTTTTTTGCAGTGCTGATTATATTAAACACTAATATGATTTACCCTTTATGATCCGCCACTGATATTCTTGTAATTTTTTAGCTTAGCAACATTCTAGCACTAGGCCTGTATAATAAAAAAAAAAAAAAGACTATTTTGCTAAATATTTCCCTACCAAAACACATATTTCTTACGTTTAGAATATAACACCATTAGCTTAGAAATATGTTAATATCATACTCCAGTTGTGTGTTGATTGTCTCATGGATGAAGTTGTTGCAAAACCAGGCACTTCCTTCTAAGTTGGCTTAGAAATTAGCTGTCTATGTCGGCAGCAGATAGTTAACTAGGTTTTGCAAGAGCTTTGGATTCAAATTCACCCTCAACTTTCCCTAAAATAGCATTTTTCCAATCACAGTCTGTGAGGGAATCGAAATGGAAATCTGGTGAGTTTATATAAACTACACTCAGCTTAGCTTTTGCAGTTCTTCACATGTTGGAATCAAGGGCTGGCCTGGGCTGAAAATGCTTGCAATGTTTTTTGGTTTGGATTTTTCATGCACGTTGCAGGACAAAAAAAAAAAAAACTGGAGGCTGATTCTTAATATCATACAATTTCCAACAATTGCGGACTCACCATCTTGACTGCTAGCAGCCACCAGCGAATCAGAGCCATCGAAACGCACGCTCCCGATCTGAGACAGCTCAGAGTCCGACCAGTACAGTCGCTGGTTGTAATAATCAATTGCAAGTCCTGAAAAGATATAGACAATTATATTATACAATTTTATTACATTATATAATTATAATAATTTATTATACATTATTATTTGAAATATAAAATTATTATATAATACAATTAACACAAATATAAAATAAAATGTTAATAATTATTAATTAATTAATGTTAATAACTATATATAATTATCATATAATTAATACAAATATAAAATACTAACATTTTCCTTATTGTATATACGTCATTATATATCAATTACATTTTTTTATAAAGACAGTGGCAATATTATTAATTATATTATATTATAAAAATATTAAATAGTAGTAATAACATTATAATTAATACTGTAATATTTTTTATATAAATTTTCTTAGTCAAATTAGTTTAAACCTTTGCCTTACATTTATTAATAAAACAAAACTAAATGTTTCTATAACCAAAAAAATAAAACAATATTAGGCCTTTCCATTAATAGTAGCAATAATTTCACCTTGGAATATTGCACATATTAAATAGTTTCACTCAAACGTTATATTTTATAATGAATTTCACTTTCAGATGACTAAAATTACCTTCTTACCAAGACGTTTTTGGTGCTTCACATTTTAAGTGACAGTGAAGTTATAGATATTGATATAAGATATTGAAATGCTCCCTTTTAGCGTAACTTTTGGCACATGCTTTTTGTGAGTCACATATTTTACACAACAAAATATTTTTAAAAGGATGACTAGCATGCAAGAATCTCACCCGTTGGTCTACGCAAGTTCCTCTCCAGCAAAATGCGACGCAAGGACCCGTCCATGGCGGCCTCTTCGATGTGAGAGTGGTCACTAATCACAGTCCAGTAGACCATCCTAAAGAACGATGGAGGATATTACACACATGTTGCCTGATACAACATTCAGGACTCAAAGACAGACACTTACCCGCGTACAGGGTTAACGGTTATAGCGAAAGGTTCCCCGTCAATGTCTGTGATGAGCCGGGTGCAGTTGGGACCCCCCAGCTGTCCCACGTTGATGGAGTAGCGAAGTCGGCGCCAGTGTGCCGTATAGTAGCTGAACCAATGCATTCGGGAGTGATCCGTCCAGTACAGGTTCCCCGTCACCCAATCGGCCGAGATGTCCCGGGGCCTCCGGAAGTCTGGACACTGCAAATATAGAGCGTAGTGAAGTTTTAAAACCACCTTAGTAAGATGTTATCATGCTAGTTTCTGTGGTTTCATGAGGAAAATATAAACAATTATTTGAAAGATGTGTTAAAAATTAGAGGGTTATGTAACGGAATTCATGATATTGGTTGATATTGACTTACTATGACTCCACTGTTTGATGTGATTGGGCTCCTGTCCTGGAGGTCTTTGTAAAAAATGCCCCCAGGGTTAAACTGAGTGGCCCACACAAACTTGTGATGGTGAAATAGCGCGTCCATGCCGATGATGCGAGCGCTGTCTGAGATTCGGGCCTGTTGTGTGTGTCCATGAGTTTGGTTGTACGGATACACAAAATTAAGGATTTCGGTGTCGTTGGCTACATAGAGGACCTGATCTTCTGGTCCTAAGCACAGAGATATATGTGTAAAACAAATTAATTAAACAAATCAAATAAAAGCAAAGCAAGCCCAGGCAAAAACCAAAGCAAACAAACAAATGAATCAAAACACAGCAATGAACAAAACAAAACACCACATAAAAACAAACCAACAGTCTCCCCCACCAAAAAAAAAAAAATCAAATAAAAAAACAAAGCAATAAGTACATTTTAAAAAAGCAAAAGAAAAGATGAAAAACAAAAACATACAAAAAAGACAAAACCAAAACACCACAAAAAAGACAAGACAAAAACAAAGCAAAAAGTGAAACAAAACAAAAGATAGAACAAAACAAAGGCAACAACAAAAAAAACATACCGAACAAACAACAAAAAAGACAAACCCAAACCAAAACATAAGACCAAAATCAAACAAAATTGAAGCCGACAAACAAAAAACAAAAACAACAAAAAAGGAAAACAAAAGATGAAAAAAACAATACAACAGAGAAAAATAATGATTACAAAATGAGAAAACCAAAACACCAGAAACAAACCAAAATAAATGAAGCACAACAAAAAAGCAAAAAGTGAAACAAAAGATAAAAAAACCTTCAAACAAAAACCAAACAATAACAAATATTAGACAAATTTCAAACCCCAAAAAATAAATAAAACAGTCCAAAAACAAAAATATTATAAAAACTACAAGCAAAAATACAGATGTTTCTTTAATTATTAATGTTCAAACAACAACTCAAGAACTTCCAAACAAATCAAATGTTAGCTTGAAACCTGAAGTGTTTTGAATTACTCAGCCTAAAACTGTATATGTGTATAATTTATTTGTATTTGTTTATTATTTTACCCTTTGTGATGCATTCCCCATCGATCTCCTTGAAGTTTCGGTCACAAGTGCACTTGTACGAGCCCTTGGTGTTGGTGCAGTACTGCGAGCAGCTTCCGAAGCGCAGACACTCGTTCACCTCTGAGGACAGAGAAGAACACATCCATCCATCAGCCTCTCCCACACGCTCTCCAGTGACATTTTTAACAGCGCTGCAGGGATGTCTCTCTGTTTGGGATTTCGGCTGAATCTCAGCTAACTGTGTTCAGTGCCTGCTGATTTCTGGACTTCCTGTTATGCTCCGTGAGATGACCCTGAAGCGACCGCTGACATACCTACAACAGTTTAATGCCAGCGCTGGAACTGAATACAAAGAGACTTTTGCATTGTGGGCTTTGTACAAAAGACCTTTCATCCACCGGGATGCGCTAGGGGCAAGTATTCGCATTGTGTTTTTGCGTTTTATCACAAAATACCAAACCGAATGTCATTTATTTTAAGGAAAAACAGCACTGGTTCATTTTCAAGCAAAATATTTCACCAAAATGACTCTGTTATAAATAATTAAACAATAGGTATATGTAAGGCTTTTACAGAATGATTTATTATATCACAAATCAGCTCATGCTCAAAACGCAAGTGGACATGTCCAACACTTGAAAAATATTTAAATGTCTGAGAACCTTGTTGACAAAAAGAAAAATTGACCCTTTCTAAATCATTTAAAATCTTAAAATGCTCTGCATACTTCAATATATTGCAGAATCCAAGTGAAAATCTCTTGAGCCACAGAGCTACCCAGAATTCATCTTTAAAAGAGAACTATTAATGTTGATGTAGCTTGTTCTGCTTAATCTATAACAGTAATTCTCAAACCTCTCAAGACAATACAATAGAACATAGTATCATTTAGAAAGGACTAAAATGTAACCACATTAACTGCTATTCAAATTGTGCGCCATTAATACAAAATGTTTGATATAGCCTTAGCATTGTTGTAAAACATCATTTTTTTTGTTTTTGTGTTTTGTTTTGGCAAGTTTATTTTCCCTGCCAAAAATTATGTAAAAAACAAAAAAGAAATATATGCCAAATATCAAAATACATCAGAAATCAGAACTAAAAATAAAAATGTGATGTTTTAAATGTTTTCATTAATATAAATTATTAAAATAATATTTAATTAAAAATATGTAAAGAATATTTTATTAATATACAATATCATGTATACCAATATATATATATATATATAGCATTTTTTGTTTATAAACGTTTTATCTTTTTATTAATATACATTATTGATTGTAATAATATTTTATTAATATGCAATATTATTTATATCATCAATAAAGAAAGATATATTGTACATAATCTTTATCAAAATTATATATATATATATGTTTAAATATATATATATATATATATATATATTAATTAAATTGGTTTATTTGTATTAATATGCAATATTAGTTAGATGCTAATGCTAAATCAACAATAAAGTAATTATAATATTTATTTTTTACATTATAATTACTCAATTATTTAATAATTGCAAAGATAAATGCTAAAAAGAATCTTAATTATTTGCAATATTTATACACTATACAAAATAAATCTGATGTATCAATAATTGTAACATTTTGTAATAATTGTAACTTTTTAATAATAATAATAATAAAGATAAATATAAATTTATTATAGTTGTTATTACCATTATTAATAATAAAAAATATATATATATATAAAAAAAAAATATAATATATATATATATATATATATATATATATAATCACTTAAGCAAATTTGAGAGTTGTGAATGTATGTGTATGTTGAATCTTAATAAATGATGACAACAATTCTGAATATCTGAAGACTGGACATTTTTTGTACAAATTCTCTACCTTCACATTGTTTGGTTTTCTGGTTTCTCTGAAATCCATCTTTGCATTGGCAGACTGAAGGTGTTTTCGTATGGTTGCAGAAAGCGTCGTCTCCGCACAAGTCGGACTGTCCTCGACACGCACCATCGACAGAATCTGTGACACACAGGGGACAAAATGAGACACTGTAAAGATTTTACTCCACAAAATACAGAAACCCAATGCGAAGAAAGAAGGATTACAGAAGGAAGTACACTTACATGCCTTGCAGTCGTGCTCATCCGAGCCGCCGTCTTCGCAATCGTCGAAGAAGTCACACTGGAGCTCGGCCGGGATGCAGCGGTGATTGGCACAGGAGAATTCGGTCTTCCCGCATGGCCTCTGCCTTTTGATCACATCCACTAGAGAAAAAAGAAAGAGAGATGTTTAGAAAAGGAAATAGACAGAAAACAAAAGAAACTGAAGTCCCACATTCACCACAGTCTTCTTCGTCTGAATTGTCGCCACAGTCGTTTGCTCCGTTGCAGATTTGTTCGGTCCGCAGACACACTCTGTCATTTCTGCAGCGGAAGGGTCTGTTTGGAGGACATGGCAACTTTCCTGCGGGTCGAAACATACACAGTAATCATAACCTCGTTTTTCCATCACAGAACGATCTGCTTTTTCTGTGGTTTGTACGTTTCAAATGTTGGTGAAGCATTTGTAAAGTTCTCCAAGAGCAATTTTTCAGACATTTAACTGCCAGGCCTACAGCGAAAACAATTTTTTCAGAGAAAAATCACTGTTTACTACAGTTCAGGTGTAAAGTGTCAGGTTCAATCTGTGTTCAGGATGGTCAAAGTGTCCTGTATTGATTTTCTGCTCTTTTTTTGTTTGTTTTGTGAGGTTGTTCTCACATGACCTTATAAATGTGACCCATTTTAAACCAGACACTGATGCTCCTAAACTACACACTCTAACCTGGCATGCTCAACATATTAAAAACAAATGTCATAATTTCATTTAAATATGATATCATACATTTCTTATTAAACTTTTAGAAGTTATTTTACAAATCAAGAGGAAGCCAAGTACATATGAATAATCATCTGTGCTGACTTTGCACATTGAAATTGAAAATTATTTTTAGATAAACATTTTTGAATAAATTACATATATATCTAAAGAAAAATGGAGAAAAAAAATGATGTAGAATTAAAATAAATAAATAATCAAAGCAAAACAAAAATGAGCAAAATATAATGAAAATAACATGTTAAACAGAACAAAATTAAAAACAAACCAAAACACCCAAATAAAACCAAAAATGCACCAAAAGACACACACAAAAATTAAAATAAAATAATACAAACACACATACATACAAACAAACAAATGGAAAAAAATGATTTCAGTGGGGAAAGAAGCATGTCAAGTAAATTAACCATAAATGTACCACACATGATAAAAATAAATATAATA
This sequence comes from Ptychobarbus kaznakovi, assembly GCA_027422405.1. NCBI lineage: Eukaryota > Metazoa > Chordata > Actinopteri > Cypriniformes > Cyprinidae > Ptychobarbus > Ptychobarbus kaznakovi. Next base: position 6,309,907 of record CM049815.1, read on the forward strand.
ATTGTAACATAAATAAATAATTTTTAAATAAATAAATACACACATTATATTTATTTTAGTGAATCAGTGAATTAATTATTTTTATTTTGTTATGGGTCTTCAACGGGAAAACAATTGTACGTGAAAAAAAAACATTTTTTTATAAGTTATAAATATATCATGTTTTAAAAATAAACATGTAAATAAATCAAAACTAAAACGAAACACACACACACACAAAGAAAAACAAACCAAACAAAACCTCAAACGACATAAACAAACAAACAAACAATAAACAAAATAAAAAATTGTATACGTTCTGATTTCAGTGGAAAAGAACCGCTAGTCATAAACGTACCACACATGTTTGAATCTTCGTCAGAGTTGTCTCCGCAGTCATCCTCACCATCACACAGCCAGACCAGCAGCTTACACAGCGTGTTGTTGCAAACAAACTCGTCTGCGCGGCAAGCCAACGACCCTGCAAACAAAAGATTTGACTATTCATTATATTTTAACAACACAACGTATGTAAAAACTGATTTAATTGTTACATACATTATTCAAATGAAACTGTTTATTGGCTGTTGCAGTTTTATGGACATTTGATTTGTTTGACACAAGTTTTCATGCTGTTAATTTAATGTAAAATAAGAGTTTAATATATGCAATAATTCACACTTCAAAAACATGAGATTTGGGCTCCTGCTGCTTTCAAAAAAGTAACAGGACACTAATTTGCACCTTATTCCGAGAAAGTTTTTGAACATATAATTACATAACTTGTGAACGCATATGAATTTATTGAACTATATCTTCTCTGCAACCTTGCACATTCCCATACAAGGACAATCTTGGTGCATTTTGAAATAAATATGAATTTAATCTACAATTAAATATTTAAACGAATGAGTTCACATGTTATTTTCACATGAATATATCCTGTAATTTTAAGGAGATATTCATTTGGTTTGTATCTGAAGCAATGTCTGCATTCATATAGATTTCTATAAGATGTCTAACCATTCATGCTATCTGTAAAGATTTATTCCAAAGCCATTTTTGTTGTTGAAATAAATATATAAATAAACTCCATCTGGCATTGAGATGCCTTTAATCCCCATCAACTGAAAATACATTTTTACTTCCTTTTCCAACAGCGACAAAACTTTCTATAAACCCCGATGATAACATTTATGGAGCCCGTTTAGTTCCTCAGGTACAGTGAAGCACAAGCATTGTCAAAGCAAAAGCATCAACTGGGGAAAATAAGAATGATTGTAACCTATAAAATGACCTGAGATCAGTTATTGTGGCGGCTTTTAAAGAACTAAGTTTGGCTCTGAGTTCAGAAAGCATGTTTTTTATAAGCTTAAAGAGGCTGTTAGACTAAGAGCATTGCTTTTTCACCCTGAACCCTCTTTCTTTGTCATCAGGTCTGAGCGAGAGAGTTTTCTAGCAGGCGTTTGACAGAAATGGACATTAATATAACAAAGTTTCCCTGAATAAAAGAAGATGCCGTGACGCTGGACCAAAGCAGGGCGGAAGGGTGCAAATGCAAGACTCTACAACTACAACTCACAAATGACCACACTTAAAAACAAAAGTTAAAAAGGAAAGGAAAGGAAGGTGACCCATACTCGGATTTACAAGTCCGACTCTCTATCCATTAGGCCGCGACTGCCCCCTAAATAGCAATAGCTTAAAACTCTAAAGTTTGTTTTATATATATATATATATACATATTTATTTAAATTTTAATTAATTAATTAAATTAAATGTATCAATCAAATTTAGACTATAATAAAAAATATGACTCATGTGAAAAAAAAAGTGTGAATCAAAGAAAATGTAATTATACTAAAATTGTTGCTTGTTTGGGTTTTTCTTATTTTATGTAGCACACTATGAAAATAATCATGTGGAGGATAGATGCAGATAGATTTTTCCCTTCAAAAAAGATAGATGAGATGGATAGATAAACACAGATATAGATAGATAGATAGATGAGATAGATAGATCACAGATAGATAGATAGATAGATAGATAGATAGATAGATAGATAGATAGACTTTTTAAATGTTAGTTTTCCTCATTTTATTTCCTACATAACTATGTGATATTTATTTATTTAGATTTTATTTTATTATTTTTTATTTATTTTATAAGTCAAAAATTACTATTTTAGCTTATTTTTAGCTCAAGTTTTTAGTGGATTTTGAAGTTTGATTCTTTAGTAAGCAACCACTGTATGTATCACACCTCAGTGTAATAAAATGGAGGAAAAACTGCAAGCAACTGTAATGAAAAAATATAAATATATTACTATGCAATAAATAAATAAAACACCTTAGCAACTGCATAGAATCACCCTGGAAACCAGGACAAACACTTTTGCACAAAAAATCAGTATTTTACCGAATTTTTCTTCTGAGACTATAAAAACCTGGTTAACTAACCTTGTTTAGAATGCACTGTGTAATATTTAACTTAGCTTAACATATTGATTTAAATATATTACTTATTCATAACAGGAAGCAGGAGAGAAACAAAGGAACTTTCCAGATCTATTTGAGTGCTAAAACCAAAATGCCATCAGCGACAAAGATCAAAGGCGTCCGATTGGACACCAGGAAGTCAGACAATCCAGTCAATGCTCAGACTCAGTGCGGTCTGAAAGAAACACGAACTCTGAAGAGACATCTTATGAAATGTCATATAACCACAACGACGTTTAGGAGATAGAAAATTGCAAATAAATAAATAAGGCGTTTAGAAACAGGACTTCATCTTTGATGCAAACACTTCCAAAGAGCCGCAGGTGTGGGACGGCTGGCGTTGTCTTCGCAACAACATCAACAAGCCCAATTTTTCAAAGCACTGAAATTAGGCCTTTCATGTAGTCGCTTGTCAGCTATCAAGTGGCAACACGGAACCTTTCATCCTCGCCAATTTTCACAAATATTGGGGAAATGACTTCTCTCGTGAGGCTGGGGATTTTTCCGTGCTGTGCCGCACACGGCTCGGCTGATCCGTCGTAATGTATTCTTCTGATGATCATGTTTGTGAAAATCCCTCAAGTCTGTCACGGGCTGAAACTGAAATTTAAAAGGTACTGGCATAAATGCACCAGCCTTTCGCACACGTCTGTCACTCTCGTACGCCACATGTTTGGGCTTTTACAGCTGATGGAACACTTACATTTAGTTAACGTACTATTTATGCAATATTTGGCACTAGCAAACACATACTGCTTAAACAACCACATACAGACCTGTAGCAAAGATAACACATACAGGAAACATATCAGAAATAAACAAAATAACTTTCTTTTTTTATTATATTAGTTTAGTAAATTATAATGACTTTATTTGTACTATGTCCTGTTTGTACTATTGAGTAAATTATTTTTGTATTTTGTTATAGAAAAAGTTAGTTATGTATATGTACACATTTATAATAATAATAATAATAATCATCATCATCAACAAATACACCATTACTACTTTATTATTATTATATTTACATTTAATTGTTTTATGCTATTTAATAAATAAGTACCTGAATGAGTGAATGAATAAACACAATATTTATTTATTTATATTGACTTTTATGTTTACGCAACTGAAAGGTTAGTCATTCCTATGTATGATTTTTATTATTTTTAATTGTAAAGAATATTTATATTATTATATTTATAAAAATATAAAATAAAATCTATAACTGTGTACACTCCAAAATAATGAGAACAATTATGATTTAATTAACTTTATTAAAATAAATAATATTTGTTAAATCATTAATTAGCTGAAATGTTAGTTATAACCGCACACTCATCAAATAAATTATGAGTGTACAATTTTTTAACTGTTATTATTGTTATTGTTATTATTATTAGTAGTAGTAGTAATAGTATTGTTGTTGTTATAAATAATGATTTTATTATCAATTGTATTGTAAATTATATGATTCATTTTACATATATGTATATATTTGAAAAATCAACTGAAAGGTTAGGCATAACTGTGTAAACTCAAAAATAATATTACATAATTACATTTACTTTCTCAATCCCATGCAAAGCATGCTTGGAATTAGAAATGTGCTGCTCAAAAACAGATTTTGTAGCATTACCCTGGTCACAGTTGTCCTCGTCACTTTGATCCAGACAGTCAAAGACTCTGTCGCACCTCCAGCGAGCGGGAACACAGTGTGCCCGATTCCGACACAGGAACTCGTCCTCCTTACACTCCCGGATACAGTCCACCTGCCCACACACACACACGGCTCAACTCAATTTCAATAACTCAACTGAATGATTGGTTGAATTAAAAGGTGTGTCATCTTTAGCAATGACCTTTGATCTTTTCCTACAGCTGAAATTGCTTTTTATATATAAAGCATGGAAGAAATGCGGCCTTGGCTCTCCAGGGGCCTTTGAAAAAGAGGTCTGTTTTAATGGGCCTTATTAGGACAGGCGTACTCGTTTTGAACTGTTGACACTGCATTGTGAGTGAGGGTGTAATTAAAGCAAAGTCCCTTGAGAAAACAGAGCGCATTCTTGAGGAAAAGGCCTGCTATTACCAAGAGACAATGCAGCAATACTGTGCAACACTGCATCAGTTAACAAGAGTTCACCCAAAAACAAAAAAGAGCATTCTTTCATCATTTGAATCAATTACAAGTTTTTAATAGGTATGTTTTTAAAGCTTAAACATTTTGGACCCCATTGACTTCCACTATATTGATGAAAATATTCTTCAAAATATATTTTAATGTGCTGCAAAAAAAAAACAAAAAACAACAAAAAACAAAACAAATTGCTTTAAATAATAATATTTATTATAACTAATTGTTTTGATAATAAATTAACAAAACAAAAAGTTAATTATAACCACACTCAAAAATGTGTCATTGTATTATTACTATTATTAAATATTTTTATTCACTTCAAATACATTCCAAAATAATTTGAAAAAAATATTATTATGAGTACTAGTATATTAATGTAAATGTGTATTATATAAATTATATTGATTAATTAGCTAACTACATGAAAATTTAGGCATAACCATGTACACTCACATTTTGAATAAATAAATAAATAAAAACAGATAATAATAATACTTTTTCACACACACTTTGTACAACAGGGCAAAGCAAGGCCTTTTTGGATCATGAAAGTTAAACTAGAAAAGTGTTATTATTATTAGTATTATGCACTGTATTGATGAAAACAGCTGAAACATTCATCAAAATCTCTTATTTTTAATATGCTGTAGGAAGAACAAAACCATATACGTTTGGAACATTATGAGGGTGAGTAAATTATGGTAGTTTTTATTTTTGAGTGCACTATCCCATTAAGAAGTACTTGAAAAGTATCTACATTTTGTAGGAAACACTTTATTGTAATCAGAAAATGCCTTTTTTTTCTGTGCATGTACACAACTGACCTCATCAGATCCATCTGAACAGTCATTTTGTCCATCACAGCGTTGACCAGCCGACACACAGCCTCCTCCAACACACACATACTCGTTCTGAGCACATGACGTCGGCCGAGCTGTGAAGACACAAGGAATTCGCAATATAAAGACAAGACAGGAAATCTTCCGTCAAATAATCCTTTAATAAGACACATCAATCTACATGTCCTGGGACAATCTGTTCCTTGAAAGCATTCGTCTCGCACACGTGACTCCCTGCTGTACATCGACACAGTCTGAAATAAACCGAGCTGCAGTTTCGGTCAGCGAGAGGTTGCCAGAGATTTCTGGCTGTACTTTATGAAGTGTTTTTAGCCACATTAATATTAATCGTAGGGTAAAATTCCCCTGGCTTGCCTTGAGTCACAGAGAAGGAACAAAAAAAATGGAAAGGGAGTGTGAGAGCTTTCTGAATGCATCTCCAGCGGTCTTACGATCAGAATAATTCACTGGGCGGTGCAGGCATGGATGGACTTAGGTACCCTGTGCACACAGCACACAACGCTGAAATATTGAAGACGAGGGCCATGAAAGATGGCAAGGAGACCTCAACTTAAAAAAAAAAAAAAAAAAAAATGGAGAAACACTTCAATTCTCTTGGGGTTAAAGTAACAGATGAAGTTGAGGTTCGGAATATGCATTATTCTGAGGCCTTGAGTGTTTTTGCGTTAACTTTGACAGCACTAATATATATATATACACTTATATATACACACATACAGTCCTTTCCATAAGTATTGGAACAGTAAAGACAAAATTGCTATGTTGGCTGTGCAGGGGCGTGTTTAGTGTTTTGGGGGCCCTCAGCAAGTGTTCCCGGAGGGGCCCCCCTCGGTGGATTTTGCGATCGATTCTGGGGTAGGGATGGGTATCGTTTACATTTTATCGATACTGATATGATACTTGTCAATACAGTTATCCATACTACTCTCTATATTTTGGTGCAAAAATAAATGATGTAAAAAGATGTTGAAAATTTCAAGTTATTTTATTACTGCAGTTTACAAATGCCTCCAAGCAAACAGAAAAAGGCACATAAAGCACATTTCAAAAGGCTCTTCAAAGAGAGAGAGAGAGATAGAGATTTCCTCAGCATACCATAGCACAACATATTTGAACATCGTGTGCATAGGAGCACAACAGAATGTAATAGAGAATTCTGGCATCTCTAGCTATTTTTATTAAAGAAAATTAAAACATTGACTTTCTCAGGGAGCGGGCGTGATTTCTCCTAACAGAGAGTGTCCCTCTATGTTTTAGGGAAAGACAGAGATCTCGCGGAGAACTCATGCTGTTTGTAAAATTACGCTTCACAGAAAGTTTTCAAATAATTGTATAAGTTATTTAATAAAGAAATATGAATTGTACCTCACCTTCAGCATTATAATTATTTTACACGCGCCGGACAGAGTTTGAGACTGTGCCGCTGCATATCGTGCCAAACCTCTGACGGAAGACAGCTTGAGATCGGTTTATGAGAACAGCTTCTAATTCGCCATTAACATAGAAGTACGGAGATAAAACAACGCACGTATCGATAACAGTATTGTTTGTCCTCAAGCTTATTGGTAGTCCGGCATTGACCCAATTACGCACCGGTCCAAAAAAATACCGGTTCTTAATTCCCATCGGTAAAAATCGTAATCCGCGGGGGCCCCCCTGGACCGCGGGGCCCCATGCAATTGCGTGGGTTGCGTGGTGCCTAAACACGCTACTGTGGCTGTGGAGTCAAGACATTTGCAAATATGATTAAAAGATGAATATGAGACAAAACTACAGAATGTCACATTTTATTACTAGCCGTTTCAACACATACATGTTTTACCAAATAAAAAGAACAGCACTTTTAGAGTTCATCCCACTCATTGATGTGAGCATAAGTATTGGGAAAGTTGAACATAAGCCATATATAAAAGATTAAAAGCTATTATTTAGTTGCAGATTCCTTCCTTACAGAGCCACTGCCATCATTTATTCAAAATGTGATCATGATGTAAGTCAGACTTGTGCTTGCAGCAGAACACACAATGACATAATTTCCACCTCAATAATATGTCTTTCCTTAACTTTTTAACTGTTTTTCCTTTTGTTTTGTTTTACTTGTATCTATGTCCTATTCCTCCTTCCCTTCCCATTTGTCTCCCTAGTGTTTATCCTTTTCCATGTCCCTTTCCCTTCTGGTTTTCCTTTACTTCCTTTTACTTTACTTTTAATTTGCTTCGTTTTTCCCTTCCCTTTGTTTTGTTTTACTTTTCATTTTCATCTTTTCTCTTCTCTTTCTGATTCCTCTGTCCATTAACTTTCCTCTTCCTCCCATTCATCATCTTTCCCTTCTTTAACCTGGTTTCTTTGACTTTCCTTTGTTGTTTCCTTTTTGCCTTACTTTGATTGTCTTTCTTTTTTCCTTCCATTTCGTGTTCCTCTTTCTCATCCCAATCCTCTTCATCTTCCTAGTGACCAGTTCCTTCCTTCCTTCCTTCCTTCCTTCCTTCACATGTATTTTCCTTTGTTTTTGGTTTTCATTTTCTTCCTTTTTTCCTTCCATTTCATGTCCCAATGTCTTTATTGTTCCAATACTTTTGGAGAGCACATATATATTTCATTTTCATTTAATAAATACATATATAGATACTGACTTAAATTGAAAGAAAAAAAACCTCCTGACTTCATTTTGACTTCAAAGCTCTGGGGAGGCGTGTAGCTTGCTATTAAAAATCACGGAGGAAGTGAATATTGAAAATCCATCTTGAGTAAGTGGATATGCCATCTGTTCCTCAGGAATAGATGAAAAGGGAGATGAGAGAATTATATTTTGCCTCCTTATATAAATCCAGTGAAAGCATTACAGGTAGATGTTCTAGGTGCATCTAAATATTTGCCACAAAAGACGACATACTTCTTTATAGCAACCTCGTTTAAAACAAATTGGGCCGGAGTGTTTGCAGGTGTACCAAATTACATCAAGTGTACTTAAGCAGCAGTTTTAGACTTTAAGGAGTCTAACAAGCCATTCCCTGCAATGAAACTCCTTTGGTGACATTTAAATTCAGAAGATGACAAAGGTGGGGTCATTTTGCTGTTTGTTTTAAGCAGAATATAATATATATAGCTTTGCGGTTATAAAAGAAGGCAGCAGGGTTTGAGGTCGTGAAGAGATCTCCAGTCACCATTGTGTAGTTATAGGCCTATGATTCTCTTTGAATAAAAGGTGTCCGCTCGGTGACATGTGATTATTGGAGTGCCAAGCTAGCTGTCTAGGAACAGCTTTGATCGCTTCTGGATCCGTTTGCATTATTTAAAGAGCGTGTGAAAGCAGCTAACCTGTCATGGCAGTGTTGGCAGGGCTGCAGTTGGCCTCATCTTCCCCGGTTTTGCAGTCTTCCTGTCCATCACAGAGCCATTTAACTGAGATACAGAGATGATTCAGGCACTGGAACTGATCCTCAGAGCAGTGGCTCTCACAGCCTCTCTGAAAACACACGCACAGGATATCAGCACTCTAACAGGAACCAGATGAATGATGTTTAGCAACTGACGAATGTGGTGCTTGAAACCTCGTCAGAGTTATCGGTGCAGTCGAAGTCGCCGTCGCAGCGGAAGCGTGAGGAGATGCACTCTCCGTTGGCGCAGATGAAATTTTTCGAATTGCATGTTACTGGCTCTGAAAAGAGGAGAGAGAGAAAGACACGGATGGATTAAGAATTTGGACTACTTGTACTATTGGAAGCAAGGACTGTGAAAGTGAAATAAGCTTTTGGCAGCAGTAAAACAAACAAACAAATGGCTAAACATTTTTGTTGTATTGTTATGAACAGAAAGACACATCCAGACTTTCTTGGGTACGATCTGCCAGGAAGCCTAAGAAATGCCATGGAGAAAATGTGAAAATGAGTGCAAGTAAATACATGCAAACAAACAAAAATAAAAAGCGTGTATTAAATAACTAAAGAAAATCAGACATACAGAACAAACAAATAAGCAAAACAAGTGAACAGATGAACAACAGAACAGTAAATAACCAAGCAAACAACCAAAAATAAAAAAGAACTAACAACTGAAAGATTAAAGAAGAAAAGAAAGACAGACGGAAAGAGCAAATTAATTACAGCGGTGGGGAAAACATAAAAAGAGAAAGAAAGAACTCAAAAGAAAGACCAATCACAAGACAGACAAAATGGGGGAATAGATAAACCAACAAACAAAAGATGAAAAAGACAGACATAAAAAGGAAAAACAAAGAACAAATAAGTAAATAAACAAGCAAAAGAAAAACAGAATTAAAGACAAAGAATGTGTGACAAAACTAAAACACACACACACACACACAAACAAACACAGAGAAAAATCAAAGAGGCAAACAATTTGAAAGCGAGAAAATGAAAGTGAATGAGAAAACAAACGAAAGACTGAACAAAGGAAATATTCAACGTAGTAAAATATGAACAAACAATACAAAAGCAAGAAACAATTTAAAGAACAAAAAAATACAATAAAGAAGCACAAAACAAAACTAATAAAAACAAACAAACATTAAAGAACAAAAAATAGGAGAGAAACAAATGGTAAAACAATTAATCTTCTTATTTTCTTTTTTGTATATATGTACATTTATAACACTATACTTTGTATTAAATTACCTTTGCATCAAATTACAACAACAACAAAAAAGTTAATGCGAGGGTGTTTCTAATAAAGCATTTATTGAAGTGATGGTACATTTGAGATCATTCTCTCTTTTGACTTTTGTCAGTCTCTTTCTATTTTTTTTTTTTTTAAAAGTTGAGATAACACTATTGGGGAGTTTTTTTTTTGCTATTTGAGCAAATGGGAATGCAAAAAATAAATATGATGTAATCCCCCATTCTTCCCCTGCTGAGAAAGGTCCATGGAAGATACAGACAAAATAAACAAAGATATTAAAATCAAGAAAGTTACAAATAAACATGAAAGAAAGAAAGAAAGAAAGAAAGAACAGATTGAGCACAGACCTCCTTGATCACAATAAGTGAGCACTGCTGTGTCACTCCTCTAACTCTATTATCAGTCTCTCTGCATCGGGCTCCAGCGCTCTGCAGATTATCTGCCCTGACATCACGACTCCACGACCAAATGAGAGCCTTTATATCCTCCCAGTGATGTTCCCAGTGAGGCTCCCAAGGTGAATCCAACAGAGGTAAATAAATCGAATCTCTATCTGGTTACACTCCCACCCAGCAAGTGAGCAAAAAGCGTGAATTCATCTCTAGATTAATAGGTGACCATATATGAGTCATATTTTCTCTCTTATCAGATTGAAATCATGCAAAAATAGAATCTTTTGTACCCAAATAGACAAACACTATTCAGTAGCCTGTGTTCGTTAATATTGTTAAAAACGGGCTCTAGGGAAATGCTGCATGCTGATACTGAATACATAAGTTTGTATTAGTGTCTGTTGTGATGTAGATCAGTGAGGGATCCGTGAGCTTGCTTTTAATTGAAAGAGATGGAGAGATTGATAGCAAAAGAATGAGAGAGAGGAAAAAAGGGTAGGGAGACTGACTGGCACATAAAATCACAGCTTATGAAATCTACAAGTTCTGACATGACAGCTGGGAAACCTTCAAGACAATGTTGATCTTGAGTAAATAATGCTGAACCAACATCTGCTTTAAACTGGCACGGATTTGTTGTGAGTATGTTGTGCACCCTCAAAAGTTTCAGACAAATACTAACTAGTAGATTCAAGCACAACTTCAAAGGAAAGGAGGTGGAAAAGAAGGACAGGATAGGAAATAAAGGGGAAAGGGAAGGAGAAAGAGATAAACAAACAAATGAAACAGATAAATTAGAATATAAGACAGAAGAAAGTAAAGCCAACCAACAAATGAAAGAGAAAGCATAAAGGGATAAACAAAGAAAGAAAGAAAGAAAGAAAGAAAGAAAGAAAGAAAGAAAGGAAACAATTGAATGAAAGGAAAAGGACAAATACGGGCATGTGGAAAGTACAGGAAAACTACAGGAACATTTAAAGTAAAAGGAAAACATGGAAAAACTGAGACGGAAGGGAATGGAAAAAGGGCAAATGGCAGGAAAAGGAAGAGGAAAAAAGGGAAGGGAAAGAGGGAGATGAAAAAGGACACAGAAGGAAAAAGGAAGAAACAAAAACAAAGGAAAATACATGTAAAGTAAAAGGAAGGAAGGAAGGACGAAAGGAAGAAAGGAAGGAAGGAAAGAAAAAACTGGTAAAAGGGAAGAGGAACAGATTTAACACTAGGAAGATGAAGAGGATTGGGATGAGAAAGAGGAACACGAAATGGAAGGAAAAAAGAAAGACAATCAAAGTAAGGCAAAATGAAAACAAAGGAAAGGAAAAGGTCAAAGGAAGTCAAAGAAACCAGGTTAAAGAAGGGAAAGATGATGAATGGGAGGAAGAGGAAAGTTAATGGACAGAGGAATCAGAAAGAGAAGAGAAAAGACGAAAATGAAAAGTAAAACAAAACAAAGGGAATGGAAAAAATAAGGAAATAAAAAGTAAAGTAAAAGGAAGTAAAGGAAAATCCAGAAGGGAAAGGGACATGGAAAAGGATAAACACTGGGGAGACAAATGGGAAGGGAAGGAGGAAAAGGAAATAGATACAAGTAAAAGGAAACAAAAGGAAAAACAAAGTTAAAAAAGTAAAGTAAAAATAAGTAACGGGAAACAAACAGGAAAGAAAAGGGGAAACAAAAGGGAACAGGAAGTGAAAAAAAGAGGAAAGACGTATTATTGAGGTGGAAATTATGTCATTGTGTTCTGCTTTCTGCTGCAAGCACAAGTCTGACTTACATCATGATCACATTTTGAATAAATGATGGCAGTGGCTCTGCAAACTAGTAAATAAATGGTCCGAGCTCACGCCACAGCACAGAGGAAAAAACAAAGCAACATACATGGCTGTTTATCACGGGAGCCGATGCCGGGAGCAACAGGACCGCTGCCATTAAAACCAAATTGCAGATCAGTGTGAGAGATCGAATCTGCCATTCAGTGGGACACTTTCTCCACTAACTGTCAATCAATGTCACAGGGCTGACAAAAAACATACAGCTGCACTCCAGCGGACGGTAGTTAGCAACATCCTGAGAAGACAGGAAAAATACCTGTCTGCATTTCAGGGAAATTGATATAATCACTACTTGGGCAACACATAAACTTCCAGAGCAATCAACACACAATCTCATTCTCACTGTGTGTTTCACTCTTGTTTGAAAGTGTGAAGCTAGAGGCTGAAGACACAGCTGAAGTGTGATGAGATCCACTGGGCTTTAGGAGCTCTTTGAGTACTGGAGATCTTGTTCTCTGTCTATATAATGACTCAGACATCAGGGGAAAAATAGGGAATAAATATGGAGATTTGAGGCAACAGTCACACATAGAGTGATGAAGCACATTTGAATGCTGTTTGAGACCCATGTGCTCTTCAGAAGAAAAAGACGGCTCAGTGTCACACACTGACGCACCAGCGTTAGCTTGTAAATCCCTCTCTGAGGATCCAACATCTATGTGCCACACACTGCGGAGCGTTATCAATCCGTATTTTTGTTCTTTTTTTAGAAACCCTGCTGTGCCTGTATGTCTAGTTGTGTTAAGAGCCAATTGTGATAAGAGGAACATATGAAAGCTGAATGTTACGGTGGCCGAGAGAGCTCAACGTGCTGCAAATAGAAAAAACAACTTAATCAATTTAAAAACACACGCACTGCAAATGCTCACAACACAACCAAATAAAGAAACGCAATGCAAATAAAATTATTTTTTTGGTTGTGTTGTTAGCATATGCAGTACCTGCTATCAAACTGATGAATATGTTTTCGTGATTTGCTGGTGCTTTTTCTATTTGCATGTGTTTTCTGAAGTTGCACCGCCTTGAGCTCTCTCGGCCACCGTAGAATGTACTTAAATGTCAAAGCATTCAGATGTCAAAAGAGACAAGAAGATTAGAGCATGATTACAGCATTAAACTAAACTACTGTAAACAACGCAGAGCACAATGAAATTAAACGAAACAACACAGCAAACTGAAACTAAACTTAATAATGAAACACGGCACAATGAAACTAAACAAAACAACAAAGCAAAGCAAAAAGTAGCTAAACAACAAAATACAGCCCAAGGAATTGAAACATAAGGAAACTAAACAAAATATGGCATGAACTAAATAACAAAACAGCACAATGAAACTAAACAATTCAGGGTAATGAAACAAAACTAACTAAACAACACACCATCATGAAACTTAACTAAACAATGCAAGCGCAGTGAAACAAAATAACAGTACATTGAAACTAAACCAAACTAAGCCAAACAAATTAAACACAGCACAGTTAAACTGAACTAAAACAAATAACTGCACAAATAAAACTACACAATGAAGCACAACTGAACTAAACCAAACTAATTAAACTAAACAACACAAAGCAGGGTAACACTTTATTTCGATAGTCCTTCTACTAACAGCAAGTAACTTTTCAACTGCATGTCGAAAGATAGTAGACATGTAGTAGCAAATTAATGAGAATTAGTTGACATGTAGTTGACATGTAGTTACAAAGTTACTTATAGTTAGTAGAATGTCTAAAGTGGACTATCAAAATAAAGTGTAACTCGAAGCAGCACAATGAAATTAAGCAATGCAGCACAATGAAACAAAACAATGAAGCACAACGACACTAAACTAAATAACACCACAATAAAACTAAACAAAATGAAACAAAAGTAACTAAAGAACACAGCACAGTGAAACTAAACAAACCTACACCAAACAAACAAAGCAAAGCACAATTAAACTTAACTGGACTAAAATAAAAATAGCACAATAACACAATGCAGCAACAACTGAACTAAATTAAAATTAAGCAATGAAATTAAGCAATACAGCACTATGAAACAAAAAAATAAATAAAAAATAAACCAATACAACTAAACAAAATAATAGCTCAAAACTAAACAAAACTACATAATGCATCTAAAAAACTAGACCAAACAAACTAAACTAACTAACAGCACAATAAAAACTAAATGAAACAAAAGTAACTAAACAACACAGTACAATGAAACTTAACAAAATGAAACCAAACAAACTAAACTAAATAACAACAAAACGAAACTAATCAAAACAACAATACATAGCACAATGACTAAACTAAACATGACATACAAACTATAATAAAACATAAACAAGGCACAATGAAACTAATTTAAACTAAACTACACAAAACAAAGAAACTAAATGAAACAATACAAATCACAGCAATACAACACAACAAACTACAGCAAAACAAAACACAAACACTATAAAAAAGAACACATTAGGATTTTCATTCAACAAGTGGTGTTGATGTCACAGACAGCATCATCTACAGAGGACGTGTTTGTTAAACTATTCACTGCATAACTTTGTACAAGTTAAATAAGAGATTAAATGCAGAATCACGTACTGCAGTTCTCCTCGTCTGAATTGTCCCTACAGTCGCTCTGTCCGTCACACCTCCAGTGGTCCGGTATGCAGTTGTTGTCCTTGCAGCGAAATTCATGCGGCCCACATGTCTTTTCATCTGCATACACAAACAAACAAAGCATTCATCTGAATTTCCTCATTACAATTACTGTGTAAAACAAACAGGGATCTTGAGCTCTTAGATAAACTACACTAATATGTTTTACTTTAAAAACTATTTTTTTATACAATATTCAGCTTTTAAAACACTCATTAAATGGTTTAATAGAAAACAAGGATTTGGTACAAAGCATATTTTTTGCAGCTTGTTTTATATGTTGTTTTATATACCAACAAATGTTTACTCGTGTTTTTAATTATTTTTTTTTTTACTGTAAAAAAAACTAAAATGTAAAAAAATGTTTTACTGTTTAAACTAAACTAAAAATGTTGCAATGAAACTAAAAAGTGTACAGCACAATGAAACAAAACAAAAACTAAACTACACTAAAATAATATTAAAACTAAACATGGCACAATGAAAAACTTAAGAACAAAATCGTGCAATAAAAAATAAACTATGAAACTAAACGAAAATTCATAAATTATCTAATTAAATTGTTGCATTGAAAAACAACCCAGTGATGGTGACTTTTTCAGTTTATTTTAAGGTACAAAGCATATTTTTGTTTAATATATTAATATTTTACCAATAAAGTGTACTTATTTACTACTGTTTACCAATTTATTAAGTTTCCAGCAAACACACTGGCACAAAAAAGTCAAACTAAACATGGCACAAATTAAAGAACAAAAAAATAAATAAAAAATCAAATTAAACTAAACTTTGTAAAACACAAATTATTTCATTCAAAAGCGATATTCATAACTCCATGATAGTGACTTTTCAGTTTATTTCAGATTAAGGTACAACTCATATTTTGTAGTTTTGTAAGTTGGCATATTAATATTTTATCAATAAATGTTAAATTTTTCCAGCAACTGCACCAACCAGGTTTTTTAACCTTAAATTAAACACTTTTTTTTCTTCAAAGAATCCCACAAGGCTGAATCAAAGGCACAGTGGTGTAAATCATATTTCCTTGCTCTGAAATAATCAACATGCTAATCCGAGCTGATTTGAGTACAGGAAATCAGAAATGCAATTTCCCCTCATCTGAATGTCGGCGACGACTAATCCAACTATCTTGAGAGATGATGAGAACATAATGCATGATTAATTGACAATCACAATGCTGTGTTTGAGTCCTAATTTCCTGTCTTAAAATGAGACATTAAGATCATTTTAATTTAGAAAGAACAAGGCTGGAATATTAAGATTTTCCCTCAAATAGCTTTAGGGCTCGAATCACCTTCAAGTTGGATGAAGAGAGAATTTCGCTCATTAAAACTTAATAGAGAATATGAGTATGTTTTACACTGTTTTATATGTTTAAATGAAGAAAACTTATCTGAATCGAGTCAAAATACTGAAAAATATCCTAATATTTACTAAATTTCAAAGAATTTTAAAGACAAGCAAACAAACAAAGGCAGCAGGTGTAATGAATGAATTCATTGTGTCAATGCATGTGTGTCAGTTTGTATGCTTTCAAAGAGCAACGGGCAGCATTCTCGGCTAATTAGCTTTTGGCGACGTGCTGCCAACATGAGGCAGATCATGGTAAATAATTCAAAATAAATAAATTGGATCATGCGGTGATGTGAGAGGCCACATCCAACAAATTAAGAGCGTGTTCAATGCGTCAGAGCGTGGCGGTATGCTGAATATTTAATGAGAGCTCAATACAACTATCCATTCTTATGAAACAACAATAATGTGGATACTTAGTCATGACTCGGCAAAACACACGAAACCAATGCTCAGCCATTCAAACCAGAGCAACCAATGAGAGAATGAGGTGATGTGCTGAGAACACAATGAAGAAGAAGAAGAACAAATATTCATAACGCTCCTCATAACAAAGTTAGTTAATGGGGAAAAAAGTTGAATAATTGATAAAATATTAATAATACAAATATTTAATAATAATTATATATTTTTTTTTTACTGAATGAATAATTTAAGTTAAAAAACAACAACAAACCAAACCAAAACGTTGTAAACCCAATGTTGTAATCCAGTCCATTGAACTCAGTCTATCCATTTTCCAATGTCCATTTCCATCAAAGTTCTGGTCCCCCTTTTCATCTCAGTCACCCTGTCAATATATACCATATCTATGTCTTCTTTGTATCTTATGTAGCCACTAGTGGATGCGTTTCATCTTAATATCTCTTTAGGAAATGCCCCGTTTCAAAAGAGATGTAAGCAACTTATTGACTTTTTGAAGATGAAGCTCCTATACATTCAAACAGACACTTAGGGAACGTCCTCGTGGTTAAAAATCAATACAGTAGTATGCTGGGTTAATGTGAATATTCCATTATATCCTCTCAATGATGTAAAGTGCAGGAGTGAGTTGTGTATCTAGGGAAATCCAATACATCCTCCAGAACTACAATATCATCCAAATCAAACAAATTCCAGCCCTCAGGGAAAAACTCATTGAGAACTAAAGTTATTTCACACTTTAAGAACATTATAATCCTTACACTTTTGTTAGATATTTAGCTATTTATTAATTAGTATTATTAGTAGTAGCAGTAGCGCTGGGCAACAATTATTCACAATTACATCCAAAATAAAAGTTTGTGTACATAATACTGCATATGTGTGTGCACTATGTATTTATTATGTATATATACACACACACACACACACACACGAAAGTAACAAACAAAAGAAACCTACTAAGTCCTTTGTAGGGATGCATGATATTATCGGACTGATATCGGAATCGGTATTTAAATGTAAATATTAGCACTGGCCGATATGAAAAATTATGCCGATATGTCTTGCCGATAAGAGGAATACATTACACAATTCACATGTGCTCAGAGTGATTAGATCACGTCAACAGTGTGGCTCATTCTTGAAGCAAAGTTTTGTCTGAATGATGATTAGATTCACTCTTTTGGATCGCTGCATTTAATCTGTAAAAGCACATACAGAATGACGCATTCGGTGTGTAATAGCACGTGCAGCGGCACGCTCCCCCGGGTCCTAATGCCCATTCGGTAAGGAGTTTTAATCTGTAGGGGGCACTGTTGACTTCTAATTAAATTAAAAGTAAAATAACCTACACAAGTAACATTTAGAGTGTGTTTCTGATTAAATAAAGCAGTAATTGATGTCATAAAATAAAGAGTATGTTTTGATTTAAAGGTCAGAAGCTATAGTAGCATAAAAAAATCACAAACATAACACTTGTAAATTAAATCATTTTATATATACTGATATATTCATTAATGTGGAATATGTTTTATTTTTTAAACAAATCATAAGCTCTAAAATGTTTTCAGAATTTTTACAAAAATTGTATTAAATCTCAAGTTAAATCGTATAAATAAAATAAAATGTTAAGGTTAACACTGCATCTTTCTGGGGGGGGGATGCAGAGATTGATATATAGTTTATTTATAGTTATTTTCAAAGCTTCAATTTGCTGTCAAAAAACTTAATTATTGTTTATTTAATTCTAAAAAAATAAGTTAAAATTAAATAAAATATATTTGCTTATAATTTCTGCACAGGAGAGACTTGGTGTTGTTTCTAAACAAAAAGGAAATATATCGGTATCGGCCAAAAATATTTGACAAATATCGGCATATCGGATATCGGCAAATATCCAATATCGTGCATCCCTAGTCCTTTGCCTATATGTTAGAATTCCATGGATTCTAATTTTCTGAATATATATCTGCAAAAACTAACTTTTTAATTGTAAGCCATGACAGGTCAGGAAAAGTTTCATTCTGCCCTACCAGACAACTTTACACGCAACTCAAATGTATATTTCCGTGACTAAAAAGCATCAGTATGTTTTGAAGAACACTACTGCAGTGGAACACTTTCTCCAAAGTCCCAAACGACAAAATTATGTCAAACTTCAGCTTACTTCCTTCTTGCAATGCACTAAACTTCCCCAATAATGAAAGCCAGTGGGTTAATTGGTCCCTTGGAAAGGTGGACGGTAACTGAGATTCAGTGCAGGACAGAAACGGAATATTTTAAAATGAAAACTTTCTTTTATAATGCTGGATCGATATAGTAAAAAACGATTTACAAGACAGTTTGTTACTGCGATGTCACCTAATGTACTTGACAGCCATTAAAGCTGCACAGAGAAACATTATCAGCAATAATGTGAGGACGCCCTTCGAAATGCTAAACGACACTGACATAAAGGACAAACAGAGGAAGTCTTCTTGTTCAAGATGTGAGGACTTTAAAGTTTAAAGTCAACACTAAGCAGTCTTGAGCACATCAGCTGTATAATATAAAGCGACCGTGCTGACACACAGGCGAACGTTTTCACCACTCAAACTTTCTTTTTTATTATTAGACCACGATCATCCTGTCTGTAATCCATAATACTCCTCCAAAAGTAAGTACTGGAAAACTTCTGACTAGTTTCTCAATGCGATTATCATAAGGAGTTGTTATATATATAATTTGAATATCAAATAGTTGCAAACAGTATGACTTAAGGATTATTTTATTATATTTTGGTCTTTACAAGCCAAACAAAAAACAAATAAATAAGTATTTTTATACTTAAATAAACAATTTTTGAATTGTATAGTTTTTAATATAATTGTTATATATGTAAACTACATTATTCATACTTTTTTTGTATATTGTAAAATGTATTTTTAAAGTCATTCATAGTGTTGAATTATTCCATTCTATTTTGAATTACTCCATTATTGGGGATAAAATATATTTAATATCTAAATATTAAATTGAATATCAAATGTAAAAATCTAAATATATTTGAAAAAAAAATATATAATATAATAAAATTCTATCTATATCCATCCATCCATCCATCCATCCATCCTATACCCTAAAATCACTAATTAAATAAAAATGTATAAAAGATAAATAAATTTGAAACAAATTATTATTTTATTTTATAGTTTGTAATAAAATTGCAATATAATTCAAACACATTTTTAATTATTGATAGTCATTATTAAATTATTAAAAATACAAAATAACAATGATTAAATTATAGTAATGATTATTATTTGTTTATACTTATTAAAGTATAAATAAATAATATGATATAAACAAATAACAAATTTGATTTGATTTGATTAAAGTATCAAATAATGAGCTCAACAACATGCATCACGTCAAAATTGATAGTTTAATAAGAGAGAAGTCTCAATTAACAACTTCTGTACAATAATCACTTCCCCTGGAATAGTTACACGTCCTCTACAAACCAAAGCAGCTGTTTTAATGGACACGTGAAACACTGCTCTGCTAAAACACAGAAAAAACTGAATCTGCATAATTATGGCACACTAAATCACCCATTTTGGGCCCAATGGAGAAGTCTAATCGGTTAGCTGCTCATAAAGCAAACACAATGCAACCTGACAACGCTCGCCCTGAGAAAACGTTAGCGCTCGGGTGAGCAGTTTCCGGCGAAACGTCTCTTAGCACATCCACAAAACCCCAAGATCAGAGTAGGAACTCCAAGAAGTCAGTTATGAAAGCTAGCAGAAGCTATCTTTATTCATCTGCGTCAGTCCTCGGGGCAAACAGTCAGTGCAAAATTAAAGCAAATGGAATGTTTTAGGAGTTCAGACCAGCTGAAAATTCTCACGCGGAATTTTAACGAGGATATTTATGGACGGTGATGACGAGCGTGAGGTAATGAGTGGCGATGGGGAGCGACTCACCGCAGTTGGCCTCGTCCGAGCCGTCGGCGCAGTCGGGGTCCTCGTCGCACACCCACAGCTTGGAGATGCAGTGCATTGTGGACTTGCATTGAAACTGGGACGGCGAGCAAGTGTTCTCGGCTGGAGATATGGAGAGACGGAGATCCTGTGATCAAAACTTTGAGAAGTTCAGTTGACAAACCACAGAATAACTTTTTCGTTAAGTTTTAGATCCGATTTTAGAGCTACTTTACGGAATCCAACAGTTTGTAGAGGCTTTATTCTGCTGTGACACTTTTTGAAAGAGTAGCACCATAAAGAATCAGTAACAGACTGCAGAAAACTGTGCTTTGATCTTCCCACAAACCCTCAGAAATGAAGCCATGGATTGTGCATAATAACAGGAACGTTGCTCGCAGCAGGCGATCTGAGGTCCGACAGTGATTTTCTTGCCGTTGATTGTATATAAGGAGGTGAATTTGAACACAAGCGCTGCTTTGATGGCTGTATATAAAATATGGCTCTTGGAATATTACTTTTTTTCTGAGTGGTGCGCTAGTAACTTTTTATTTTGTAATGTTTTTATTTTAATTATTATAAAATAAATAAATAAAATGCAACTGTGTGTGTGTGTGTGTGTTTTCACATTAGTGTAATTATAATTTGAATGAGTTATATATAGTTTTTATTTTAACTATTATAAATGCAATGTAAAATGATTTCTGTCACATTTTATTACTTATAGACACAATAATTTCCCATATATATATATATATATATATATTAATGCTGTCAATCTATTACAAATAAATTAACTAATTAATTGCACATTTCTGAAATTAATTGCGATTAATCCCACCTAACATTAAAGTTTTATAATATACTTTTATATTGCAATAATTTCACATTCAATCTTCAAATTAACAACATATTTTTAATATTTGTTTAATGGCATCTTTTTAATGTCTGGAGGCCAGTATCACTAATACCAAGTAATACTGATTTCCCTATAAAACATTTCCCCCTAATATTTAACCATTGACTATAGCCATTAAACATTACATTATAATTAAGAGCTATCACTTTTAACATTTATTAGACTTTAAAAATAACTTCTAATTTAAGTGAACTTAAAACAATCTTTGCATAAACCCATTATAATAAATGTTATATTTAGCTAGGATACCTGTGCCCCTCAGCAGAAATATACAGACATTTTATAAAGTTATCAAACACTAAATTCTAAACTACTTACAGATAAATACTTACAGCTATATAAAAGTAATTGATTTCCTCTTTTTTCTTTTATTCTTGATGAACAGACATCACAGCAGCTGGTTATTAGGTTGTTTTTGGCTGCTATATCCATTTTTAAACCATTTCAGTGACATGTTCTTAATGTAACTCATATATATAACATATTACATGCATGCACACTTGCACAGTTTCAAGGCAGCTTTAATCGCCTTTTTGGTAACTTCATGCCTTAACTGACAACGACATTGCATGCACGTAGTTTATTTCGCGCTTTTATATGAATTGATACAGGCTACATTACACGCCGGTTAATCGGAAAAAATTAATCGCCTGCGTTAACGAGCTAATTTTGACAACACTATATATATATATATAAATAATAATAATAATAATATATAGTGGTAAAGTATAATAAATCAGAATACTAATAAGAAATATTTTTTCCAAATCAGCATATTAAAATAATTTCTTAAGGATCAAGTGACACTGATGACACAAGTAATGATGCTGAAAATACTGCTGTGTTGTCACATAAATAAATTGCATTTTAAAATATTTAGCATATTTAATATATCAAATATTTAATATTCTTTTCTAATATATGAGAAGTAAATGATATTTCACAATATATACTGTTTTACTGTATTTTTCACCAAATACAGTAAATGCAGCCTTGGTGAGCACAAAAACATAAGAAAACTGGTAATGATTCCAAATGTTGACTGGTAGTGGATATATTTATACACCTAAGTATACGTATATATTATACAATAATATTAAATAATGTCTTTTAAAAATATCTTAAATGTAAGTAATACAATTATGTATAATGTAGTCTAACATATTACAGATATAATTGTATTATTATTATTATAGTTTAAATAATGTGTGTCTTTGTAAGGGAGTGGGTTTTGTTCAAAATATGCTGGAAAAAAAAACTATCCTAAAAAAAATATTTTACAGTCTTTATACATAATACACCATGATGCTTTGTTTCTTTTACTTCTGAATTTGAGGTTGAATTATGGTTAATATAACCCATATTGCTGGATAACTTTTTTAAGGTCCACCTGGATTAAATTCTGAACATTTTATACTTCCTCTAAGAGTGATTAATTCATGATAAAACAAGTAAAACAAGACTGTACCCTGGTGGTCTGAGTAACCGTAACTTCTTTTCCCTCACATCTCTGTTTTCAGACCGCTGTACGCTAAGCTAAGCCTAGACCCGACATTCTGGCGGTGGAGCAGCAATCCTGACCCACAGCACTCTCCCTCCTTTGGGGGGGAGGTCTAAAGCCGGCCTCTAATGCCATGCTCCATATGCGATTATCCCTGTTAAACCCTCCCTCTGTTTGGCTAATCAGTGCCCAGGGCTGAGCTCAGCTCCCCTGGATCCAAGACGCCGTCAGACCCCCTCAAAAGCCTCTTAGAGTTCTGGGGACCCTCCTGGCTCTGTCCCATGCAATGCTGTTAATTATTTTCCTCCATTTTTACTTCTATCTTTCTGATTCTCTCTCGGAGAAGACACAGCTTCTCTTCTGCGCTCTCCCATAAGGGTGTACCAGAACCGGGCGTCTTATCAAAGCCCAGCCAGATACTCGACTCTGGGGAGGAGTGAGAAATTAGGCCCCTGCTGTGACTTCAAATGGAGGATTCAGATCTGAGCGAGAGCATTAACTTCTGCCAGTCTCCTGTACCGCCACCTAAAATAAGTCTTGCATTTGGACTAGGATTCAAATCCCTGTCGCTCGAAGTAATGATTGCTCCAGCCTGATTTCTGAAGGTGACACAAGACGGCTTCTTTGCTTCCTGGTTAGCAAGTCTACCTCGCTTTCTTTTTTCTCATTTCACTCCTTTCTTCTCGCTGTCGGTGTCCTAAATTCCCCTCTAGCAATTCCATCTGC
This sequence comes from Ptychobarbus kaznakovi, assembly GCA_027422405.1. Lineage (NCBI taxonomy): Eukaryota > Metazoa > Chordata > Actinopteri > Cypriniformes > Cyprinidae > Ptychobarbus > Ptychobarbus kaznakovi. Next base: position 6,333,796 of record CM049815.1, read on the forward strand.
AGCCGAGGAATGAGAAAACAAAACAAAACTTTGGGCGATGTTTACCAGGCTCCTCGCTTGGCACTTTTCTCATCAGCCGTTTCAAAGTTCTCAAACATTTTGTTGAATCTGTCTGAGTTTGACCTTCACGAGCCAATAAACACATTCAGAAGTCAAAAAGAAGGATATTTAATCTATTGCCGACCTCTTTCGCTCTCATTTTCTGGTTGTTTTGCCTCTCTTGAAGGGAAAACTAGCTCAGTATGATTTTTTGCTGAGATTCTTTGAGGAACGATGAACATGTTCATTGTCGTTGATGTCAAATCCGAGAGAGAGAAAAAAAATGAGATTTTCTTACGGCAATCAGTTTCATCTTCACCATCTCCGCAGTCGTCTTGTCCGTTACATCGCAGGTTTATAGGGATGCACTTCTGTCGGTGAGTGCACTTAAACTGGCCAGACAGGCAGATATATGAGTCTGAAAGCAAATGCAAACAAGGATATCATTGTATGATGCATCATACTGCATTATGCTTGGTCTCCATTTATCTATCCATCAATCTATAATTACCACAGTTGGCTTCATCAGAGTTGTCTCCGCAGTCGTTCTCTCCATCACAGATGAAGGGAGGGAGGGCACACAAACCCGTTCCGCACTGGAACCTTCCGGGCTGACATTTAAACTCCGCTGTAAACAAAAGAGAGAACAAATGAGTAAAACAACCAAGAAAGAAAGAAAGAACTAATGCAAGACAGAAAAATAAAGAGTGGATGAGCAAGTATAAAAAAAGAACAAAAGAACAAACTGAAAAAACAAACAAACAAAAACAAAAAAACGGAAGAAGGACAGACAAAACAAAAAGGCAAACAGAATGAAATAACAAAAAGAGGAAATGAAGCCAGAAATAAAACAAATGAAAAACAGACATAAACAAACAAACTCATGGAGATGGACAGAACAAAGAATGAATACATGCACAAGGAAATAACCAAATGAAAGAATGTACACATAACAAAAAAAGACAAACAAACAGAAAGAAAGGTCAATGTCAAAGTCATGAAAGAAAGAAAGAAAGAAAGAAAGAAAGAAAGAAAGAAAGAAAGAAAGAAAGAAAGAAAGAAAGAAAGAAAGACAAAGGCATGCAAATAAAGAATAAAGAAAATGTAAGACAGACAGACAAAATGAGCAAAAATAAATAAATAAGGACAAACAAAGGTTTAAAGACAGACATAATGAACAAGCAAATGCAGAAATGAAAGAACGAGTGAATGAACAAGTAAATAAACAAATGAAAGACAGATGCTGAAAATACATACAGAATAAACAAACAAGAACAAATAAACAAAGACACATTAAAAAATGAACGACAGCAATATATTTCTGAATGAACAAACAAACAGAATAAAGTGATAAAAGAACAAGTCAATAAACAAGCAAATTGTTCACCTAAATGAGCAAGCAATCAAAATAAAGCCAGAAAAAGTTGAAAGAAAGAGATAAAACAAAACAAAACAGGCCAAAAGCCAGACAGATATATTGCACAGAAAGAAATGACATATTACATAAAGGTGCCTTTCTTTCTTTTTTTTCTGGAGTCTTTTGTTCGTTGTCAGCTTTAACGTCTCTTAGGCATCTCAACGTGCGATAAATTTCCTTTCGAGATAACAAATACTTCACAAAACCTGCTCCATCTCTGCAGCTCTTTGCAGTGAATTAGAAAATTCACCTCTCAATCAAACAAGCACGAGCACACAAGAAATGACCCATACAATGGCATATTCAATGAAGAAACACTTGAATATAACCTTGATGACAGACAAATCTTTATTAAAAAATAATCGCTCCATGAACCGGTGAGGAAAATTACAGGAATAAATTGTCACAAAAAGATTTTCCTGTCTTCAACTCATGAGACAAATGGCTCAAGTGTCTAAAGGATTTCTTTCTTTCAGTTGAGCTCAAAGAAATCGCAGTTGATTGTGGAGTCACTTTAAGACATGCATTTTCCTTACTATACTCAAAGTTCACAAATACAGGGAAGTGAACTAGTGGGAACAAATCTCAACCTTGGGAGCTTTCTTTCTATCTACTGTAAACAAAGAAGCAAATCAGAAGTGATTCCAACAGAGTTTGATGTGAGCATGTTGCACAACATTAAAGGCATAGTTCACCCAAAAATGAAAATAAGGTAGTAAGGACATCGATAAAACAGCCCATGTGACATCAGTCCATGTGACATCATGGGTGAGTAATTAATGACAGAATTTTTGGGGAACAATAACTTTGATAAACTCTACAAATGTCTAAATATTAAATTAGGACAGACAGTGTTAAATAAATACATTTATAATTGGCACATCTTTCGCTTTGTCTGCCATCTTGGAAACCTTTTTGCACTTGTTGAACGGCATTTTGGAATGGATACATGCAATGCCGCCTTCAAATTTGGCCAAAAAAGATTTTGCAGGAAGCAACTCAGTCCAAACCTCATCTATGATCCCTTAGAAGGCTTTTAGGTAGGCAGCTTGCTACATATTGAGTCTTAAATACACTACAAGGCACTTCATTTACATTTTTCAATGGCTTAACCAGTTTGGTTGATTGCCACCATGTTTGGTAACTTACGGCAATCTGCGGGCTCATCAGATCCGTCTCCGCAGTCGTCCACGGTGTCGCACTTCCACCAGAAGGGGATACACTCATCCGTACCACAGCGAAACTACACACACAGAGAAAACCTCTTGAACATTTATTTATCGAGTAGCAGACTGGATATAATTGGTAGTTGAAAGCGGTGCCAAAAGTAGTTGAGCTACATCGAAACCCTTATTCTGGCTCCTGGGGTAATTATAAAGTCACACCTGGCTGGCGGTGCAGTTAGACAGACAGGTTTTGTTGTCGTTTGCCAGGTAGAAGTGTGTGGGGCAAGCGCACTTGTATCCCCCACCAGGGGAAAGAAGGCATAGGTGACTGCACCCTCCATTAGTCACCTGACACTGATGCTTTGGCACTGAGGACAAACAACAAACAATAAGAAACAAGCCCGAAACAACATGACTCTAGCACAAAAAGTCAACTGAAGACTGAGTTTCTCGCTGTAATACCATCAGGCTGTCGGAGTGGATGGTAGACTTTAATGTCTCGAATGGTTTGCCAGGAGCTGAGGAGTTCTGTATGTTGGCCGCCGGATGTCTTGTGTGAGCGGCTGAGGGTTTTTGACTTCTGGTCGCTCCAGTAGATGAAGTCTTCAAAGAGTGTGAGACCGGTTATGCCACCTATGTCCTTGATTGGGACTGGAAATTGGGATTAAGAGATGTTACTGAGGACAATTCGAAATGTGACTACATTCGAAACAAGGCGAAACTTACCTTTGTGTCTTTTTGTACCATCCATGTTCGAAAACAAGATATGGTTCTCGTCAGCCCAGTAGATCCTTTTGTTGATGTGGTCAATGGTCAAGGCTGAGGGAGCATGTATTTCTGTATCGATTATGACACGTGGCTTGCTGCCGTCCATTCCGATCCGTCCAATTTTGGGCTGCTCGCAGCAGTCGATCCAGAACACATATCTAAGGCACCATGGGAATAAATGGCTTTAAATGGTGCGGTGCTTCTTAAAAGTGTACTCAAAAGCAATGCATTCTGGGATTGCGAACAATAGGCAATAATAAGCATCATTTACCCCATGTGAGTGTCGAGTGCAAGAGCAGTTGGATTCCTCAATCCTGTCCTCAGCAGTACGGTCGGGTAGAGTCCATTAGCTTTCGCCACCTCCAGGGTCTTTCTCTCACCGTCACACCAGTACAAGTTCTTCCCGATCCAGTCCACAGCGAGAGCACTGGGGACCGATGTTCTGTGAACCACCTGAGAAAACAGCAGTCAAGCACAGTTGGTCTCTTTTTGCCAGTTATTCACTTAGATTTATCCACAGCCAGTACCGTAGGGAACAAATGCCTCCTAGCAGAAAAGTTCAGAATGGTGAGATGCAGTTGTGCACTGTATTTTGCTGGTAGAGTCATATAAAAGTAAGTCTGTATTGTTTCTGCCAACAGTTATTGTCATGACAGGAATTTAAATGCTAATTTCTAACAGTATAAAACAAAACAACAAAAATGTATTCATATAAACCTAAATTTGGCTCTCATTTGCTAAGGATGAGTTAGCCAGCACATTAGCAAACAACAGTCAACAAACTTGTATACATTGTTTCCAAACTTGTATACATTGTTTGCTTATCAAAACAAAAACGTTAATAATATAATAACCTATAGATGTGGTTGTCAACTGGTGGCTTGGAGGTCCACAAAAATAGTTTGTATAGCAATTATCCAAATAAATTAACAAGTTTCCATTGCAAAAAGTCAAAATACATCAACAACTTGTAAACATAGGATGAACTTGCATATGAAGGGGCTTTGTTTCTTCAAATAACAAGAAATATTCAAGGCTTTGAATAACCTATAGATGATTTGTCTCTAAACTGGTGTTTTGCAGGTCCACACAAATAGTTAGCATAGCGTTTAGCCAGCAAATTAACAAGTCTTCACTGCAAAAAGCCAAACAACAACATTCACTAACTTGCAAATGTAAGATAAAAGTGAGAATGAAGGGACTTGTTTCTTCAAATTAAATAAAAAATTCATTAAAAAAATTAATTGATGGTTTACAGGTTCAAAAAACAGCTAGCATAGCAAATTACCAAGTTTTCACTGCTAAAAGTCAAACTACAACAACAGTGTTCAACAATGTGTAAACATAGGATAAAGTTGGGTGTGAATGGACTTTCCCTCTTCAAACAACATGCAAAATCCAAGGCCATGATAATTATAATAAATATGTAGCTCTTTTAGCAACCTAAAATCTCTTGACTGCAAATGAAAAATTGGGGTCCTAAAAGAAATCCATTAGAGAACCGCTGAGCTAGACTTGTAAATTATTGCTAATTATCAGCGGGCTATATAACCGCTCATTAATGGAACTTCAAACTCCCCAAAATGGCAAGAACAATTCCCAAAAGATGTAGATTTACAAAAAAAGGCACTTCACAACATTTCACTGCTCATACTGATCACAGAAACTGCCTGTTTGGCATAAACAATACTCTTCCCAGCTGGCGGATAATCCAGCGCTTTTAATCATTTTCGCTCTTGGTTGCTGGTGCCCCCTGCCTAGCGCTTTAAGAGTAAGAGTAACATTCTGCAAGCTGATGAACATTAGAGATGAACATTAAAGACATTTTGCCTCAGACTGGGTCTTACCATCAGCGCTAATTAAAACTAGCCTAGCCTTGATGAATTTTGACATCTTCACAGGTTTTCTAGATTCTGTGCTCACCGTGGAAACTAACATCTTCAGGTAAATGGTACAGAATCACATGGTGAAAGTGCACAAAAAAATATGAACCGGGTAAGCAAAACAACACCAACAAAACATGACAATTCAAATGCTAAGTCAATTAAGTCAAAGTTCCATAAAGCATGCGAAAATAAGTGCTCACATTTGGATTTTTGCCGAATGATAGAAGTACGTGACCCCAAGTTTACTTGTATGTTGCATTACCGGCATATTTCACTTTAGATAAATTTGTTTAGGCTTGATGTTTATGATAAATGTTGTTTTTATATGAACATTATAATTTATGTTTGTTTTATTCTAATAATTTTTCTCATTCCTGTTCTGTTCTGAATATCGTTAAATTTATATATTTCTCAATAATGTAATTCCGACCCGGTGTAACTTATTTTACAAAAAACGTTGTATGTAAATGAGGTAACGATGCAAACAAGACCAAACAATTCCCAATAATTTAGATATTTAGCATTACATTTAAAGTGTGATTGTATTGAATAGAATGTCAGAGACCTAAAACTCTCACAATGCTGAGATCAAACTGATCTCTTGAAGAATCAGTGGCAGGATGTAAATTGTTTTAGGCAGTCAAAATAAGTGCTTGTTTTTTTGTTTCTTTCTTTTGTTTTCCGCATTTCTGGATTGCTGGAATTTTCACACAATATCACAGAATTACTGCACTGATCATTTGTAAAGTTTCAACACCTGTGAATTTATGATAAAATCAAACTGAAACATTTCAAATCTCTCCAGACGTCTCGGGAGAATGACTCATTTGCAATCGTTCAAAGTGATTACCAACAGTATTTGTTTACCGTGCACTGCAAAAATCTCTCACGCTCTGAAACTTTAGTTCTATTTATTTATCATGTCATTTCCATCAATGTCCTTTAAAAAAATTCATCTGTTTTCTAAGTTTTGCTTATTTTTGCCTTTACATTTCTTGGTAATTTACATAACATTTAAGTTTAATTAACATGGAAAGGAAGTGTGATTGCATTGAAAATATTGTCAATGAACTAAAATACTCATGATGTTGGGATCTTGTGAAAAATCAGTGGCAGGGCATACATTTTTTGGCAGTCAAAATAAGTATGTTTTTCGCATTTCCAGATTGCTGGAAATAAACAACTACAGTATTTTTACGCAACATGACAGGCACATTGCATTGAATGTTTGTAAGTTTCAAAACCTGTCAATTTATGATACAATCAAACGGAAACATTTCAAATCTCTCCAGACGTCTCAGGAGAATATCTCATTTGCAATTGTTTAAAGTGTTTTCCAAGAGCATTTTTACCTTGCAATGCTAAATTCTCTCACTCTCTGAAACATTCATTCTATCTATTTATAATCTCCTTTCCATCAATGTCCTACGAAAAATAATATATATATATATATGTTTTCTTTGTGTTGCTTAATTTAGCCTTTTCATTTCCTGGTAATTTACATAACATTTAGGTTGAATTAACATGAAAGGGAAGTGTGATTGTGATGTGTGTCATTAGATGTGTGTAAGTTTCAACGCCTGTGAATTTATGATAAAATAAAATAAAAACGACACATTTCAAATCTATAGACGTCTCTCCTGACGTCTGGCTCATTTGTATACATTCAAAGCGTTTACCAAGAGCATGCTTACCTTTAAGCATGACAAATACCATTTATTTATCATCTTTCCATCAATATTAAAAAAGTCCCGTTATCTTAGTGTGGCTTCATTTTGCTTTTAATTTCAACATGTGGGGTGACTTTATCACTTCTTCATTGACTTTACAGATGCTCTTTCTCTCCCTCTCTCTCTTTTTCTATGTACTATAGCACACTATCATAAATCAGTTCAAGATCCAGAGTTCAATCAAGCTTAATGAGCCATTATGCCTCGATATTAAACATAACGAGCTCTGGCGGCCCAGCAGGGCAAGGCTGGCACACTATGCCTGTTTTCCGCCCTGAGTAATATACGCAAGGGCATTGATGGAGAGGAGTATGAAGACAGACAGCCTCACACACACATTGCCCTGTCTATCATTCCAACCCCGGCTCATTTCATACCAGTTATTCTCAGAAAAATATAAGCTTTTATTTATTTGTTAGAGTGATGTGACTATGTCTGCTTCCCCCCCCATTGGAATCCATCAATTACACAATAAAAAATGCCCCCTGTGCAGAGGTGATGTGAATCAAATTTACCGGGGGGAAGAGAGTATTTGAGTATGTCAATCTGGGCAATTCTGGGTGATTTCAAGAGTAATTCAACGGAAACACAGACACACACTCGCGAATGTACCTTGAGGTCGCTTCCATTCAGGCGCATTCTGTTGATTCTGCGTCCGCTGGGCCTGCTAGTGTCAATCCAATAGATCAACTCCTTCCTGTAGTCAAAGTCTAGAGAGATGACATTACTGAGTCCCTGCAGAGAGAAAGACAAAGAGAGAGAGACAGGCAAAGCATGAGATTGACAGCTGAGATTTCAAAGGGAAGACAAGTCTGAGTTTTTTTTTTTTTTTAACAGTGGATACATTCTCAATTTTCGCTCTAACCTGAAGAATAATATTGAAATAGCGAGATCAATTAGACCATTAGTTTTTAATGCAAAGGTGTTTAAGGTATAAAATTGAATAATAATAATAAGTTTTATTATTATTATTATTAGTCACTTTGGATAAAAGTGTCTGCTAAATCAGGTGTTTTCAACCTTTTAGGAATTGCTAAATTCGGTGTGGCATGGAGGTGATCAGTTTGTGGCACTGCTGAGGTGGTATGGAAGCCCAGGTTTCTTTGACAGTGGCCTTCAGCTCATCTGCATTTTTTGGTCTCTTGTTTCTCATTTTCCTCTTGACAATACCTCATAGATTCTCTATGGGGTTCAGGTCTGGTGAGTTTGCTGGCCAGTCAAGCACACCAACACCATGGTCATTTAACCAACTTTTGGTGCTTTTGGCAGTGTGGGCAGGTGCTAAATCCTGCTGGAAAATGAAATCAGCATCTTTAAAAAGCTGGTCAGCAGAAGGAAGAATGAAGTGCTCCAAAATGTCTTGGGTAAACAGGTGCAGTGACGTTGGTTTTCAAAAAACACAATGGACCAACACCAGCAGATGACATTGCACCCCAAATCATCACAGACTGTGGAAACTTAACACTGGACTTCAAGCAACTTGGGCTATGAGCTTCTCCACCCTTCCTCCAGACTCTAGGACCTTGGTTTCCATGTTAAATACAAAACTTGCTCTCATCTGAAAAGAGGACTTTGGACCACAGTCCAGTTCTTCTTCTCCTTAGCCCAGGTAAGACGCCTCTGACGACAACTGTAGCCAAATTCCTTGACACGTCTGTGTGTGGTGGCTCTTGATGCCTTGACCCCAGCCTCAGTCCATTCCTTGTGAAGTTAACCCAAATTCTTGAATCGATTTTTCTTGACAATCCTCATAAGGCTGCGGTTCTCTCGGTTGGTTGTGCATCTTTTTCTTCCACACTTTTTCCTTCCACTCAACTTTCTGTTAACATGCTTGGATACAGCACTCTGTGAACAGCCAGCTTCTTTGGCAATGAATGTTTGTGGCTTACCCTCCTTGTGAAGGGTGTCAATGATTGTCTTCTGGACAACTGTCAGATCAGCAGTCTTCCCCATGATTGTGTAGCCTAGTGAACCAAACTGAGAGACCATTTTGAAGGCTCAGGAAACCTTTGCAGGTGTTTTGAGTTGATTAGCTGATTGGCATGTCACCATATTCTAATTTGTTGAGATAGTGAATTGGTGGGTTTTTGTTAAATGTGAGCCAAAATCATCACAATTAAAAGAACCAAAGACTTAAACTACTTCAGTCTGTGTTCATTGAATTTATTTAATACACGAGTTTCACAATTTGAGTTGAATTACTGAAATAAATGAACTTTTCTACGACATTCTAATTTTTTGAGATTTACCTGTATACAGTATATCATACTAAATTAACTCTGAACATAACTATTAAACATTATAATAAAAATATGAAATAATAATTTTTATTTTATTTTAGACAAAGCTTTGGAGCTTCATGTATATTAGTAATTTAGTTACAATATTTCTAGTTTTTCTCTTTACTCTCCACCAGTTTTGACAAAAAATGACAAAAAAAAATAATTTCTCATTAACATTATAAAAATTAATGTATTTTCTTTGTTTTGGACGTCAATTTTTGTTTAGGTTTTCAAATTCTATTTAAGTTGATGAAAATGTATTTTCATGTTCATTTCTGATATAATGTTTTTATTGATAGAGATATAAGGCAAGTATAAAGAGGACAGGATAGTAGGAAGGTTGTCACCAGTAATTGTTGCGAGCCAGACTCGAACTTCGTTTCCTCATATGAGCATTTATCTGCTAGGCCACATCTTCAGCAGCTATTAATATTGAATAAAAAGTGAATCATTTGATCTTTTCAAACCATTTCATTTAAGCAAACGGAAGCATTTTATGAAAGCATGAGTCACAAAAATAATAATAACAAACATCAAAATGCATCTGTTATCGTCCAAGCCGACTCATTATAACATCTTCCCGCCGAGAGCGAGACTTCCTCCGTCTGACAGAAACTTCCCATCATGCACTGCTACGACCGTAGCCAATCACTTTCTCAGTAGGGGTCTTTCACATTCCCCCGTCTCTCTCTCTGTCGTTCTGTCTCGTTCACTCAAACCCCCCGCCGCGTGTTCAGATCTAATTTGCTGGACCAGACCTTTTAAATCAAACTGATGGTGTTCTTGACTGATGAATCAACCCAACCGTGCGTTTTTAACTGCTCCTTCGATGGCAAGCCCCTCAATCTCTTCACACAAGGGCCGTGAGGGGACTTTCTCATCCAACGGTCCCTTCAGAGCCAAATCGGTCATGGTTCCTTTTGCATTGACAAGCAGTTTCATACAGATTTAAAGACCATAACTGACATTTTTTATTAATAACTATTACTATAATGATATATTTACCAGTTAAGAATTATTAAAGGAGCCATAATTTACACTTTTTCATCATCATTTTCCATACAAAGTCGGAAATAGTTGTGATTCCAGTCACAATATGACCTTTTCCGTGTGCAAATATTCCCGGGCGTCGATATTTACGTCAATCAAGTGTCTAACACGCTGTTTAAGGCTCAAGTTGAGCTTTGCATTTATATAAAGCACCACAGGTGGCTGTTGATCCTGTGCTTCCTCTAAATTAAGCTCCATATGCAGTGAGAATGTGTATTTTATTAAATAAATAAGTAGGAAATTACATGGTAGTATAAACACACTAATGAATTTGAGCTAAAAGGATGGCATATGAGAGCACAAAAACTACAATAATGTTTATAAAAACAGATTTTTAATAAAATTGTATAAGTAAAATTTTACATTTTAGAGAGCTGTATCTTTCATACCTGTTTCAGAAGTGTGTAGTTTGATCCATCCAGACTGATCTTTCGGATTTCGTGATGGTCAGCAAGAATAAGAAAAGGCTCCTCCGCTGGAAAAGAAAACAGAGAGCATTCTATTTATGCATTTTATATTTTATGCAATGCATGAAATATTTTATTTTAAAATATTTGTTTATTTTATATACTTAATTGTATTTTATTCAATGCAATGCAATAAATATTTAGATCATTTTAACATTTTGTATTTTATTTTATAAATTATTTTAATTTATACATTTTATAATTTATGCAATGTATTAAATATTTTATTAACATTTTAAAATATTTTATATTTAATGTTATATATGTTTTTTTTTTTTTTTTTCAATCCAATGCATACAATATTTATATAATTTAGCAAGTTTGTATTTTATTTTATTTAATGCATAAAGTATTTTAATTTATATATTTTATATTTTTCATTGTATTTAAAAAAACTGTATTTAATGCAAGATAAAGATTTTCCCATAACATTTATAAAAAAATAAATATCAAATAACATTCAATTGCTTACTACCAGCAAATCATTGTCTTACTTTAATCCTGTGTGACTATAAGTGAATAAAAAAGTACTTAGGAGTTTGTAATATTCAGTTATATGGATGTATTGGGATTACAAATACTTTAAAAAGCCTTAAAATAAGTGTTTGTGTTGCTGTAAACTTGTACACTGAAGTTGCATCACTGCAACTTCAGTTTGATGACTTGAAATCGATTTCCTGTGAGCTGCCAACCCTTGAACATCCACTTCCTGTCAAGTCTGGGACTTAGACTTGTCAGTCATTCGAAAACAGTGCTTTATTACTTGTGTGTGTGTGTGTGTGTGTGTGTGTGTGTGTGTGTGTGTGTGTGTGTGTGTGTGTGTGTGTGTGTGTGTGTGTGTGTGTGTGTGTGTGTGTGTGTATGTATGAGTGTGTGTGTGTGTATGTATGAGTGTGTGTGTGTGTATGTATGAGTGTGTGTGTGTGTAGGCGCATGTCTTTGGAGGAGAGACACTTACAAAACAGTACTGTGGCGGTACAGGGATGGTATCAAATGCTACTTTGTTATACTAACTGGTATCATTAAGCATTCTATGGATAATTAAGTATACTGTGGAACATTTCCTAGTGTTTAGTGTCAATTCACTGGGTGTTTAATATACATTCTCAGATGTAATTATGCCTTCATAAAGGTACAAATTACGAATGTAACAGGGTTGAAGATTTTAGGATTCAATTTCATATAACAAACCTTGTCCTCAAGGCCATGCAAAACAAAAATCTGCTTGTATACATATATATTTTGCTTAGATGCAGGGGGCCCCTTGTTAGGAGGTCCAAATCATACGAACAACATTTTTCAAATATCAATTTTTCACTATAAAAAAGAATCATGGTAACAGGGTTGACATTTTAAGGCATATTAAAAGGATAAAGCAATAAAACATTTCTTTAGACAAAACATGTTTAAAACATCAGAAAAAATAAATATATATATATATTTTGTATTATATAGTTATATTTATATTTGAATTATATTGCTTAAAAATAAACACTAATTGTTCACTATGCAATATTATGGTAACTGTTTATATTTTAAGACACTTTAAAAAGATAAAGCAATAAAACGTTCGGTTACGACTAGGGCTGAACGATATTGGAAAAAACTCACATTGCGATATTTTGTTTTTCTGCAATATATATTGCGATATGAAGAAAAAAAACAAAAAGAAAACATGATTTTAATATCTCTGTTTGGAAAAAAAAATCAATGATTGGGGTGATTTTATAGGTGAGTAAATCAGCATAGAAAATAAACAAATTACAACCATAGCATCTGCGTGGCTCTTACCTTGTCTACACCTGACACGCGAGACGCCACAAAATACTGTAGAACCCATAATCAGTGATGCTGTCTGTCTACACTGGATGCATGCGCGGCACGACAAATTCCCGCTCTAATCCCGGTCTAAATCCCCGCTCTAACTGACACAAAAGTTCAAATGATTAGTAACAGTAGCTTTGTCGCGTCCAGTGTAGACAGACTTTAGGGCCATAGGCCGTTCACATGTCATGGCTAAAATGCATGGAAAACGCCAGCATGGAAAGCAGCGCATGCTTTCTCCTTCTTTGCAAAGCGCTCTGGAGCTTGCGCTTTCGTGGCTTCTGCCGTTGCTAAGCAACCGTGATCAGCGCTCTCCTCGACAACGCGGAAGTTTCAGCAAAGGATAAATGGATTTCCAGCACTGAAATCTTGAAGTAGCTCTGCTATTAAATTTATTTAAAAATGGATATCTCTGTACAGCTGTCGCGTCTGGTGTAGATGCAGTGTCTGTGTGTGAGCAAAGAAAACAATCAGTGTATATATATATATATATATAACGAAAAGTATAGGCCTACTAAACATCGCACATCCTGCGATGTGACTATTGCGGATGCGCACATTGCGATATCGATGCTGAAACGATATATCGTGCAACCCTAGTTACGACTGTAACATCGGTTCCCTGAAGAGGGAACGAACATTATGTAAAACACGCTTTGGCAACGCTTTGCGTGATAAGTCTTGAAGCACATGTGAAATCAATCCAAGCTGTAATTGGGACATCAGAGTGGGTGACATCACGAACCAGGAGGCTATAAAGCCTGCCGAAACAAAGCTGTCACTAGCTTAAAAAGTCGCTTACAGGCATGAAGGAGATAAGGCCGGGAACGCAACGTTCGTTCCCTCTTCAGGGAACAGAGGTTACAGTCATAACCAAACATTCCCTTTCAAGGGAACTCCGTTGCGTAAAACACGCTTTGGGAATGTCAGTACAATCACCATAGCGACGAGAGCCTGTCCTGTGTGAAATCAAGCGAGCAGCACTAGGACGAGGGCACCTGGGAACCTGGGGTAGAGTCCAGGTCCAAAGAATAAAATCTGATGAATGTGTGCAGCCTGCCGCATCACAAACCTCTTGGAGAGCAACTCCTGATATCAGGGCCTTGGAGGACGCCATACTCCTGGTCGAGTGGGACCGGCCAGCCATAGGGGAAGGTTGACCAGCCGACTCATAAAGCAAGTGAGATGGCCTCGACCCCCCATTTGCTCATCTTTTGCTTAGATGCAGGGGGCCCCTTGTTAGGAGGTCCAAATCATACGAACAACTGTTCATTTTTACGCCACAGGGCAGCTCTGTGGATATAAGCATCTAATGTCCGTACTGGGCAAAGCAAATTGTGCCTTTCCTGGTCCGCATTCTGAAAGGAGGAGGACAGAGCCTCAAGTACCACGGAGGAAAACGAGATACCAGGGGTCTTCCCCAATTATATTCCACCCAAAGGAATATGGTAAGCACTTATAGCCACCACATAAACCTTTAAAGTGGACAGGGCTAGCCCTGCAGTGAACCGCTCTTGCAGGAACTCCAGCACTGTACCAACTGGGCAGTTAACTGGGTCCAGCTGATGGTCACTACATCATGAAGTGAAAACTCTCCACCTCAAGGCATAAAGTTTCCTCGTGGAAGGAGCTCTGGAGTGGAGAATGGTCTCAACAACCTCGGTTGAGAGACCTGAGTCTATGAGCTGGGCCCCCTCAGAGGCCAAGCCCACAGTTTCCAGTTCTGGCTGGGGGTGAAATCTCGAGCCCCCCCCCCCGCTTGGGACAGAAGGTCCCTCCTGACGGGGAGCTCCAGAGTATGCCCGTCAAGAAGGAATATTATATCTGGGAACCATACTCTGCCCGGCCACCGTGGGCAATGAAAGTACTAGAACCCGGTCCCAGCGAACTCTCTCCAGGACTCCCGGGAGCAGAGCGATCGGGGGAAATGCATACAGACGAAGCCTCGGTCACGTCTGCATCATCACGTCCAGTCCAAGAGGAGCTGGATGCGTGAGGGAGAACCAGAGTGGACAGTGAGACGTCTCTCAAGAAGTAAACAGATCCACTTGTGCCTGGTCGAACTCCCTCCATATCAACTCCACCACCTCAGGCTGGAGCCTCAATTCTCTGGGCCTTAGCCCCTGTCTCGACAGGATGTCTGCTCCTATATTGTGGACCTCCGGGATGTAAGCTGCTCGCAGAGACAACAACTTCCTTGGGATCACAGGAGGATTTGGCACGCCAGTTTGCAAGTGGACGTGACCGCAAACCCCCCTGGTAATTTATGTAGGAGACCACCGATGTGTTGTCTGAGTAGAAGAGCACATAGTGGCTCCTTAGATCTGCTAGGAAATTCTTAAGCAATAAATACAGCCAACATCTCCAGACGGTTGATGTGCCATGAGAGATGATGGTCCTTCCACAGACCCTGACTTGAGCGTCCCTCTGAGATCGCTCCCCAGGCCATGAGAGAGGCATCTGTCTTTAGCATCTTGCGATGACTTGAAGCTCCGAGCATGGGACCCTGGGACAGGAACCAAGGTTTCTTCCACATTATCAAGGCACGTAAGCATCGCCGCGTGACCTTGATTATGTGAAAAGGGGTTGCCCCTCGGGGAAAACCCTTTGGTCCTGAGCCACCACTGCAGGGGTCTCATGTACAACAGTGCAAAAGCTGGATGCTGCTGCCATAAGACCTAACAGTCTCTGAAACTGTTTACAGTGTGTGACTGGCCTAGCCTTATACTTTTTACAGCTGACAGGATGGACTCTATACGTGCCGGTGACAGGCGCGCCTGCATTGACGTTGAGTCCCATATCACACCCAGGAAAGTGGTCCTCTGTAATGGAGAAAGCACAATTTTCTTGGCGTTTAGCCGTAACCCCAATTTTTTCATGTGGGCAAGAACGATATCTCAATGCCGAACTGCCAACTGATGCGACTGAGCTAGAATCAACCAATTGTCGATGTAGTTCATAATGCGAATAACCTGAAGCCAAAGAAGTACCAGGGCTGCATCTACGCATTTTGTGAAAGTGTGGGGTGATAATTCTAGGCCGAACGGAAGAACCCGATATTGGTATGCTTTGCCCCCAAAAGCGAACCTCAGGAACTTCCTGTGACACGGAAGGATGGATATGTGAAAGTATGCGTCCTTGAGATCTATCGTGACAAACCAGTCCTCGGATCTGATCTGTGACACGATTTGTCTCAAAGTTAACATTTTGAACTTGAGCTGCATGACGGATTCGTTCAGAACTCGAAGAACTAAAATGGGACGCAACCCTCCATCCTTCTTTGGAACTATGAAATACCGGCTGTAAAACCCAGTTTCCCTGTCGGAGTGAGGTACAGATTCTATGGCCCCTTTCTCTAACAGAGCTTTTATTTCCATTTCCATTACCAGAACCTGCTGGGGGGCCACCTCTGTGGACAAAACCCCCATGAACCTGGATGGGCGACACCCAAACTGTATTTTATACTCTTTTTCTATAGTCTGCATGACCCAATGAGATATATTTGGCAGAAGTTTCCACGCTATCAAAATTCTACTAGAGGTACCAGCCTCTCGAGACTTGTTTCTGGATTTATATGTAGTTGTGCAGTCAGAACGACATTCTGAAATGGCGAACCGACAGGAAGCATCTGAACTGACCGCTCTAAAACCCTCCTCGGAGGGGGCAGGCATCCAAGGCCACTACGTTTCCGGGTAGACATTGAGATATGCGCTCGCCGGAGACCGCTGCGCCCTGAAGCACACGAGGTGGCAGGGTTGGCAGAACGGTCCCCTGAGGACAACGGAGGGAGACAGACACGGTGTTGACCGCTCCACTTCGAGGGGGAAGTCCTCACTGGCCTGAGCCCTCGGGCATCAGGACCTTTTCCCCGCAGCCTTCTTAGAATTAATAATGGTCTTCAGATCCGTTTTACACTTTGAAGGCTGCGGTTGAGTGTGTTTACCTTGTCCCCAGTCTTTATGTGGGGGAGCACGATAAGCCACGCTCTGCTTTTGTGTGGCACGGTTGGGGGAGCTGGATTTAAATGTTTGGGGCTGCTCCCGCTCAGCAGCCCTGGAGATATGAATACGGTGGGGGAGGAGTTTCTGCAATGCAGCCGCTTGCTTAGCTAATTCCTGAAATCTCTCAAGAACCAAATTCACAGCATTGCCAAAGAGGCCAGAGGGAGAAATGGGAGCATTCATAAGGAAGTTCTTATCTTTTCCTTTAATGTTACTCAAGTTCAACCATAAATGTATCTCAGTAGCCACCAGGGCTGCCATAGACCGGCCGATTGATTTAGCCGTCTCATTGGCAGCCCTGAGAGACAAATCTGTAGCCCGACGCAGTTCGCAAACTATGTTCGGACTAATACCCTCGCCCTCATCGAGATTTGTTAATAATTCAGCCTGGTAGGCTTGCAACAGCGACATAGTGTGTAAAAATGCTGCTACCTGACCAGCCGCTGAATAAGCCTTGCCCACCAGTGCTGATGTGATTCTCACTGGTTTATTGGGTAATATCGGGGATTTAATGGATGAGGATGATTCAGGGGAGAGATAGCTTGCGAGCGTCTCTTCCACCTTAGGCATCTCTCCATAACCATGACTTTTTTTAATATAGAGGAAAAGTGTGATGTTTGTGTACTATAGACTATATAAGAAACCGGTTTCTCCCATGATCTCCGACACATCAGTGTGGAGATCAGGAGAAAATGGTAATCCCCGGCATTGAGGTTGTGCACGAGAAGGTAAAAAGCGTTCGTCAAGTTTGCCTCTTGAACGAACGTCATCTCTTTCGGCTGGCCAATCAATAGATAATTTCTCAACCGCTCTTGTCACAACCTCAACCAGCTCCTCATAAGCACGAGACTGAGGTGGCGAATCCTCAGTATCTCTTGCATTGGCAGCATCTAATTCCTCAGAATCAGATAGCTGCAGTGTATGTGCTTCGATCGGGGCGGAAGAAACCGCAGTGCGTGCTTCCCAACCCTGAAACGAAGCACTGAACCTGTCAGGTGAAGGCAGAGATAAGGCAGCGCCCATCTCTTCCTCTGCTGACAGATCCATTTGCGAACCCCAGGACTGTAGCCTACGCTGTGCCTCAGCAGCAGCGGGACCAGAGCCCTGGGGAGCGCGAGCCTGAGCGTCCTCGTGAAAGAACGCCAGGCGGGATCGGAGCATCCGTAAGGGAAGCATATCGCAGTGCTCACAGCCAGTGCTGACTGTGCATGCTCCTCTCCCAAACTAGCAACACAGAGAATGTGTGTATCCCCACCCGTTAAATAACGCGGGCAGGGGCGAACACACATCCTAAAAGCTTGTTGTTGCTTGCTCGCCATAGTACTGCAATGAATATTGACAGACAACACTAAATATGACAGACAGATTCACACAGAGCACTTGTGAAGACACAAAAAGCTAGTGACAGCTTCGTTTGGGCAGGCTTTATAGCCTCCTGGTTCGTGACATCACCCGTTCTGATGTCCCAATTACACCTTGGATTGATTTCACATGTGCTTCAAGACTTATCACGCAAAGCGTTCCCAAAGCGTGTTTTACGCAACAGAGTTCCCTTGAAAGGGAACCTATTTTGTTAGATAATGCGTTTTTAAAACATAGTTTATTTTAAATATTATATAATTATATGTGTATTTCAATTATATTATATTACTTAAAAATAAATTAACGATTGTTCTCGAAACATTATCATGGTAACAGGGTTGATATTTTAAGATGCTTTAAAAAAAAGCCATAGAATGTATTCGACTTAAGCTTGTCTTTGATGGGTTTGTTTTATAAAAGTATTATGATGTCATTATTATTAAATATTATTTGTATTATTTATAAAATCGGTAATGGAAAAATATTTACATAATGGTAACAGGTTTGATGCAATCTTTTTAATAACGCAGTCAACTGAAACCCCAAAAAACATTAGGACAGAATAAAAAATAAATACTAGCTTAATTTCTTTTATTTTGTTTTCATCAAAATTTGTAAACAAAAAAGTTAACAAAGTAGAATTTGGTAGGGAAAAAAATTATCCCCAATTCACAAAAACTAAACTAAATAAAACTAAAAAAATGTCTGCATTAACACATATAACATAATATATAGCATGAATCATATGGTACATGTCCAAAAAACATGGTATTACCACAGTACAATGTTAAAGAGGCAAATGTAATTGTCAAGTGGTGGTCTTAAGTAGATTTCATTATCAGCTTCTTTGAATGTCAGCAGCATTTGCGAGCGAACACTAAATGAGTGAATATAAACGTCTTTCTTTTATACAGTAAATAACTGCAGGCAGATGCCATATGTCACACCTGGATCTTATCTTAGCCAATCAGAGCTCATCTCCAGCTGACGAACTAATTGTCTTCAACCTCCTGTTGCTTTCCTCTAAATATAAGTCACAACAAGACTCAGTATGCGTGTTCTTGCCCATGCGGGGTGTTTCTAGGCAAGTGTGACAGTAAAATCTTTGTGAGGGTCCACAGGAGCTCATTCACACCTGCGCTGCTGAATAGAGCAGAGTACCTGAGAGAGACCTGCAGCTGTGCGGGTTACTGGTGGGACGCTGGTACCCGTCGGCACACAGGCAGTGAAAAGACCCGTAGGTGTTAATGCACTGATGACCGCAGGGAAAGTTCTCGGAACATTCGTCCACGTCAATGCAAGTCCTGCCGTCGTTTTTCAGACGAAATCCCGGCCAGCATGTACACTTGAGAAGAAAGTAAAAAACAAAAAAGATTTGTGGGTGAATCTCACTAAGGTCTGCCAAGAACATGTATGGGCTAACAAAATAAAAATAAACTACATGTATATCATAATTAATTAAAAACATATAAATATGTTTTTCAATATATTTAATTGAAATATTGTGAAATGTTATACATTATATTTCAATTATGTTATATTATTTTAACATAAATCTAAATTGATTAAATGTATCAATATATGTAAAATTTAACCCATGCATGGTTTCCAATGCTGTGGAATCAGGAAGTGAGAAATTAAATGTTTCATATTATAAATGTTATACAATGCACATTATTATTATTATTAAAACTATAAAAATAAATAAAAATATATATGTTTTATTATGAATGATGTACATGTATATTATATGTATTATATTGCAATGCAAAAGCCTTAATGGACATTAAAATATGCAGAATAAAAATAAATAAAACAAAATTAAATAACGCACATTATTATTGAAACTAAATAAATTAATAATGTTTGGTATATAAAACAAATATTATTTATACTATTGGTATTTTTACATTATATATTCTATGAAATTACTAACAAAAAATAAATTCCAATGCAAAAAGTCTTAATGATCATTAAAATATGCATAATTTATTTTTAACACAAATACATTTTAGAATTTTATATAATTTCTTAATTACTTTTTCTATTAGATTTTTGGGGATATTAGGCTACTAACAAAAAAAACTTTGATGCAAAAAAAACTTAATGGTCATTAAAATATGCATAATTTATTAAAAATGTATTTTTCATATTTTAAACCATTTTAAATTATAACTGTATTTGAGTAATTTTTTAAGCTTTTCAACAAATGTTCTATTTAACTTTTAGGTGAAATATGACCATGCCAAATTTATATACAACTCTAATACTAATGAGAGACTAACGGACATGAAGTGAGCAGTGAAACAAAACGATGTTTACAAAGTCTCTAGACCATTAGTTTAGTCATTAGTCATTCATTATGCTTTATATTTTAATTATGTGGTAACAAAAGCTAAAACAAGCCAGAAAAGCAGTTCTACTAAGTTCGGAGCTGCCGTGTCCTTGACTGCCTGTTTTTAAAGTCAGTGTGGCTGTCAAACGATCGGTGTTGTGTAATATTCAGTTCCCGTGAAAAACTGTTCCAGTGGGTGAAGTTTACGTGAATATTCATTAGTTCCCCTGTTGTGGGCGAGTCCTTGAAACAACGCGCAAACAATTGGAAGTTTAATGGATTATTTCGAAAAGGTATTGAAGTATCGATGTTCAGCATTAAAGCATTAACTGCAAGAGTGTATAGCTTGTGTATGATAAATCAACTATACGCTGTTTTGCCTGATTGATTACAGGAACACATCAAAACAAACAATAAGTGAATAACTTATGCTAACCTAGGCTAATATAGTTTTTCGTTTTGACCTTTAGCTTTTATATATTTCATTTGTGGGGCTTTAATTTATTATATATTTTTTAAATAGATTAGCCGACCTAGCTGTCATTGGTGATTAGTACTGCAGTGTGTATACAACTATGCCTGAAACAAACCTCCACAAATGTATATGTGGCCTAATAAAATGTATATTAGCTAGTCTGAGAATCCTGTTCCATTCTTTCATCATAATTGTGGCGAGTGGGGCGGGGCCGAGAGCCGTGGGAACGGAGCGAGGCCGGTGGAGTAAATGCTAACGAACGACACCTGCGCCACTCACCGGTCTCGAGTCCCACGGAGGGCGACGGAAGGAATAAAAGGAGGAGTGACAACAGTGGAAGATGAGAGAGGACCAGGCCTGGAGTTTTAGTTTGTGTTTTGTGTGCGGCAGTCGTCCGTGAGGGGCTGCCGCTTTTCTGTGTTGTTTGTTTATTTGATTATTATTAAATGTCGTTAAATGTTCGCCGGTTCCCGCCTCCTTCCTCCCCGTATCTACTAACCGCGTTACACTGGTGCCGAAAACCCGGGAGGAAGGAGGGACACGCTGTCAAAGAGCCCTCGCTGCTGAGGGGAATCGCGGTGCTGAGGAGTTCGGGCAGCAGGAAGAAGCGGCTGCCCGAGGCGGTGGTGCTGGAGCAAAAGAAGAACAGGTGGGACGGAAGACTCGCTGCCGTGCTCCTGGGTCGAGGAGGGGTGGCTGCCGTCGGAGAGGGAGCGGAGGAGTCGCCCCGTTCGCCTGGAGGCCGAAGCCTGCTGCCATCCGCCATGCTTGGGGAGGAGCAGGGAACGGGGGACTCCCTGCCAGCTGCCCTCGACCGGAGGAGCCATCGCCGTCCGCCAGGAGGCGGAGGAGCATCGGGCCGTCCACCAAAGAGGTCCAGTACCATCGCATGGCACCGCGAGTGAGCCGCTCAGCGGAGTGAGGACCGAGCGACAGTGTGTCCGGGAACCGGACCGAGATGTTTTTTTTTTTTCTCTCTCCCCTCTCTCTTCTCTGTCACTCCTCATCCTTCCGTCTCCTTTTCTCTCGCCTCGTCTGTCCGTACCCCCAGATCGCCGCGGCCGCCCTAACGGGCTCCCCCCGGGGGAGTAGAGCGCAGTCTCGTGAGTACCCCCCGGCCTGCGAGGGGCGGTGGGGGTATGTGGCGAGTGGGGCGGGGCCGAGAGCCGTGGGAACGGAGCGAGGCCGGTGGAGTAAATGCTAACGAACGACACCTGCGCCACTCACCGGTCTCGAGTCCCACGGAGGGCGACGGAAGGAATAAAAGGAGGAGTGACGACAGTGGAAGACGAGAGAGGACCAGGCCTGGAGTTTTAGTTTATGTTTTGTGTGCGGCAGTCGTCCGTGAGGGGCTGCCGCTTTTCTGTTGTGTTTGTTTATTTGTGCATTAAATGTCTTTGAATGTTCGCCGGTTCCCGCCTCCTTCCTTCCCGTATCTACGAACCCTGTTACAATAATCTTTTTTTTTTAATAGCCAGTATTTCCCAGCCTCCACAGTCCCATCAGTATCTTTATCAACACCAAACTACAAATATTCATTTTTCTCATACTATATCATGTATCATGAAAATTATAATTAAAGTCACACAGGTAAATGTATGTTTACTTCTATCTGTCACATATTTTCTTCTATTATTATTTTAAGAAAAATAAATATTTCCACTTAACTGATTGGGAATCTCCAAGTAGCCTATAATAGATTATAATATAAAGGCTTACATACACCCAAAAATGAAAACTCTGTCATCATCTACTCACCTGTTTGAAACCAGTGTGAACAAAACAGCATTGACACATTTTTCAAAGTATCTTCTACAGAATAATGAGTCACACTACATTGAAACAACATGAGAGTGAGTTAATTTTTATTTTTGAATGAATTGTCCCTTTAAAATAGACCTACAAATGCATGTCATGTTTTCCTTATTTGTATTTATTTATTTATTGTATTTATTTAGTCATTTAGCAGACGCTTTTATCCAAAGCGACTTACAAATGAGGACATTATAGAAGCAATCAAAACCAACAAAAGAGCAACAACATGCAAGTGCTATTACAAGTCCTGGTTAGCCTAACGCAGTACAAGTAGCAAGGATTTTTATTTTATTTTTTCAGAAAACTAGTATGTAAAATATAGATAAATTGAACTTAGTGTTAGTTTTACAAGAAAAGCTAGCAGTTAGAGAATAAATATGCAGTTGATAGAGGGTCAAATGTTTGTGTGTTTTTAAATAAAAAGAAGACAGATTAGATAAAATACATTTAGAATAGAGAGTGCTAGAGTTAGAGGGTCAAATAAAGATGGAAGAGATGTGTTTTTAGCCGTTTCTTGAAGATGGGTAAGGATTCAGCTGCTCGGATTGAGTTAGGGAGGTCATTCCACCAGATGGGAACAGTAAATGAAAAAGTCTGTGAAAGGGATTTTGTGCCTCTTTGGGATGGTACAGTAATGCGTCGTTCACTTGCAATTTCTACTTTGCAGTTTGCAGTCAAATACAGAGCAATGCTTAACGGTTTAGAGAATCTGAGAAAGACTACTACTAGACTACTAATAATAAATATCATATATAATCATACATTGTGCCTGTTCTTTGACCATGTTGCACTGAAAAACTATTTATTTAATGTTATATGTTTAAAAATGGTGTATGGAAACGATTTCATAATCCTAGTGTTGTGTTCTGAAGTCAGAAAGAGCTTTATTACAAGTATGTTTACACACACAAGGAATTTGACTTGGCGACAGGAGCTTTCAAGAATAAAGTATGGATAGTGCAACATACATGATAGTGCAGATATACATGGGAATCATGTTGAACAAGTATGTGTATGTGGAATGAACCAATGCAAAATTAAGGAAAAACACAGGATTCTCAGACCAGATTAGCTAATATACATTTTATTAGGCCACATATACATTTGTAGAGGTTTGTTTCAGGTATTGTTGTATACACACTGCAGTACTAGTCACCAATGAAAACTAGGTCGGCTAATCTATTTGTAAAAAATTATATAATAAATTAAATCCCCACAACATAAAATATATCAAAGCTAAAGGTCAAAAAGAAAACCTATATTAGCCTAGGTTAGCATAAGTTATTCACTTAGTTTGTTTTGCGGTGTTCCTGTAATCAATCAGGCAAAACAGCTTATAGACGATTTATCATACACAAGCTATACACTCTTGCAGTTAATGCTGAACATCGATACTTCATTACCTTTTTGAAAATAATGCATTAAACACTTAGCGATTTGAGGAGCATGCACCAATATTTTCAGTTCCAATCGTTTGTGCATTGTTTCAAGGACACGCCCACAACAGGGGAACTAATGACTATTCACGTAAACTCCACCCACTGGAACAGTTTTTCATGGGAACTGAATACAACACCGGCCCAGTATTCTAAGACAGATTCTGCCAAACTAAGCTGTTCGATCTGCCACTCACTCTGTGTGTGTGTGTGTGTGTGTGTGTGTGTGTGTCATTCTCTCACTAAAAACACACACACTGTTTGTGTATGTGTGTATCTGCTTTACATGTCATTCCCTTGCTGTGCACAGCCTCAGCTGAATTTCTCAAGCGCTAAATAGCTAGCATATTTGTTTTAGCGCTCATGTTTATACATTCAAATGTAAACTGACTGGAAACAGGATCATAACATTCTCCACAGATTTAGTGCTAAGTACTATAAACCTCTTTGGAATGTAAAAACATATCACTTCGAACAATTTGTTTGCGCAGACTTTCCCAATATTGTCATAGCCACTAAAGCCTGCTAATGAGGTTTAGCGAAGATTTGTTGAACAAACAAAAACATTCTTTTGTATTCATAGGCCGTAGTTTCATGTGTGGACGTCTTTAGCGTGGAAGTTGAACCAGATGCTTAATTCTTAAAAAGAAAAACCTCGTACAGCGTGACAAATGTGCTTCATACACACCTTGTATCCCACGGGTAGGTCTTGACAGTCCTGGGTACAGCCGCTGACTTTACGGTTCAAACACTCGTTAACATGGCAGTTCCTCTCGTCGGATCGGTCGCCACAGTCGTCGTGTTGATTACACACGCTCCCCAGCGGAACGCAGCGGCCGTTTGCACACATGAAAACCGAACCGTTGCACAAACTTTCTAAAACATTGAGCAGCGAGAAAAAAAGGGGAGACAGAAATCAACAAAACCATCAGATTAGAAACACAGAAACTTGAGGGGTTGCTAGGGTACTCTGGACAGACTGTAGCACGTTTCTATGCCTTACCTACTGCTGCAATGTGGTTGCTAGGGTGTTCTGAGTGGTGTTTAGAATACGGCTATGCCTACGTTGCTATGCCGCTGAGAGTATTCTAGGAGGTTTTCACCACATTCCGATGTGGTTGCTATGGTGTTCTGAGAGCTTTTTTAACACTGTTGCTATAGTGTTCTTGGTGGTTTTCAATATGTTTCTACTCTATGTGGTTACTAGGGTGTTCTGGGAGCTTTTTATCACATTTACTATGGTGTTCTTGATGGTTTTCACCATGTTGCTACTGTATGTGGTTGCTAAGGGGTTCTGGGTACTTTTTAGCCTGTTGTCAATGGTGTTCTTGGTGTTTTTCAATGTGTTGCTACCAGAGGTGGGGGGAAAGTCACACATGTTCAAGTCTCAAGCAATTCTCAAGTCCCTACCATCAAGTCTCAAGTCACAGTACAAACTAATCAAGCAAGTCAAGTCAAGTCAGTGGCTCACCTCAAGCAAGTCAAGTCGAGTCCTGATAAGGGTCAAGTCAAGTCACAGTATCAAACAGGAACAAATATATTTTTGCCACATGACCTTATTAATTTTTTTCTCAGAAATTAACTTTTTTAATTATACATTTTACATAATAATTTATTAAATATAACATTTTGAAAATAGGCAAAATACTACTTTGCATACTGATAAGTCTATAATTGAGAAAATATTGATAAAAATATGTTTCTTGTATTTATGATATATTGAGTTTGACCAGCCTAGGAAACACAGATAATATTTAACAGATGTTTGAAAATGATTTTGCACTAAATATCTCCAGCAAAGACTGGGATTCAGTCTGGGAGCACGCTAAAGAATTTCAGTTAGTAACAAAACATGCTATTCAGTTTAAAATAATATGCTGACTACAAATCAGTGATATATCAGAAATATCAGAAATAACATGGACCCAAACTTTTCATCAGATATAGACACCCTATTTGGACTGTTTCTTTCACTTTGCATGATTGCCTACATTGTTCTTGAAAACTATTGTCATCATGGCTCAAAACAAAATAAGCCTATTGCTCTTAATGTTTATGTATCTTCCCCTGTAACGTTTCAATTTATTTGATTTTATCTTAATAATAACTAAATTGACAGCTGTGCATTTAAGGTCTGCCTAAGCTTTTTGTTTTGTTTTGTTTTCTGTTTGTTCTGTTGGGGAAAAAAATAATAAAAAAATTGAATATAGAAATATGAAATTAAATGATAGACCTACTCTATGACATTAATGCTGCCAGTAAGTGGTGGCAAGTCACTGCTTTATCACAGAAGCGTTCATTGAACTGATTTATTCAAAACAGTTGATTCGTCATGAACAAGCACTTCCGATTCGTTCAAATCCCTCCCTGAATTCGTTCAGTCTTCAGTGTGTTGAGTAGAGACGCACGTTACTCTAGCTGTGGGCTGAACGGAACTGTTGGCAGCCGCGCTGAAAATATTACTATATCGTATGTTATAAATATAAAAACTCATACTAGGGCCGTTTTGACACCATGTCTTGGATTTTGGGTTCAAGAAAAATATCACTAATCGATAAAACACTGGTTTC
Source organism: Ptychobarbus kaznakovi (assembly GCA_027422405.1). Lineage (NCBI taxonomy): Eukaryota > Metazoa > Chordata > Actinopteri > Cypriniformes > Cyprinidae > Ptychobarbus > Ptychobarbus kaznakovi. Next base: position 6,360,419 of record CM049815.1, read on the forward strand.
CGTGGTACAATTCCATATATTGATTTACAAAGAGGGATACTCGACACTAAAGCACTGTTTTGAGAGACAAACGCCAGCAAAATTAAAGTTTTAATTAACGAGATTAATAATTTATAATCACTTTAATATAATGACAGACCTAAGCTGAATTTTAAGACCAATGCTGTTTTCAACTAACGAACAAGCTTACGTTTATGAAGTGGTGATGTCCTGGCTTTGCAAATGCATACAGTGTGGAAGTGTTAATCTAAACATCGCTAGATTCTCTTGCGCTCTGTGTTTGGCGCGCTGTGTTACTGTGCTCGTGCAGTGTCATGAACTGCGCAGACTCGGATCACTTCTGCCGCTGGTTCAGTGGCTTGTGTTTTGTTACAAAATTATGTCGCAATGATTTAGAATAATAATTAGAGTTGTTATAAAGTCAAGTCCTGCCGAGTCATGAAGGTCAAGTCCAAGTCAAGTCGAGTCATTTTCTTTATTTAGTCAAGCAAGTCACAAGTCCCTAAATTTGCGACTCGAGTCAAAGCTTTTTAGCACATTTGCTATGGTGTCGTTGGTGTTTTTCAATATGTTGCTAGTGTATGTGGTTGCTATGGTGTTCTAAGAGCTTTTTTAACACGGTTGCTATGGTGTTCTTGGTGGTTTTCAATATGTCGCTATTGTATGTGGTTGATATGGTGTTCTGAGAGCTTTTTAACATGGGTGCTATGGTGTTCTTGGTGATTTTCAATATGTTGATACTGTATGTGGTTGATAGGGTATTTGAGAGCTTTTTAGCTCGTTTGCTAGGGTGTTCTAGGTGGTTTTGGCACTTTGCTAGGTGTTCAGGTTGGTTGCTAGAGTGTTGCTTAACGGTCCAAGTCAAAAGAGCCTTATTAGTGTTTTAAAGTTGTACTGTAAACATGTTGTAAACAACTGAACTGAATTTCCCCTCAGAAATATAAACATAAAACTGTTGCTTAATGAGCTTGGCTGGGAACAACAATGGCATCTGTTAACATTAATGGCATATGTTTGCCCTGAAACCAAAAATTGAAGAACAGAGGCACAGCAGTTTCATCAGCCCCTCTCTGCCCAGCTCAGGTGGTACTGGCAGGGGTACAGGACGCAAACGGGGAGGACCAGGTGTTCTGACAAATCCCATATGGGACTGAACCTGGGAACCTGTCAGTCAAATGGTGTGCGTGACACATGAGAGGGACTCGCCTGCAGCAGAACACTTTGGGTTGAGTGGCAGCTCGTCTGATTGGTCCAGACAGTCGGGGAAGCCGTCACACTCCCATTGGGCTCTTAATAAACACCGCCCATCTGCGCAGCGGAACTCCTCCTCTTTGCATAAACGATATTCTGTAGAAAATAGAGAGAGAAAGAGTATGACAGGAAGAGAATTTAAACGTGGCGAAATAGCTGTTACTGTTTCAAATAGGTAGGCATGACATTTCAGTCACCATTATTATTGAGATAAAGTTTAAACAAGAACAAGAAGTCACTGTAAGACATAAATTCACAATTGTGAGATATGATGTCACAATAAAAAATGAGAAATACACACAATGCAAGACAAATACATTTTTGTGATAACATCACAATGGTGTACAAACTGTGATAAAAAAGTCACACTGCATGACATAAAACAGCATTCCAAGATATAAAGTTAAATCGCCAAAATAATTGTAATTGCGAGACATAGTCATATTGAGAGAAAGAGTTACATTTTGTCAAAATAAGATATCATATAGTGAAAGTAAAAAAAAGTTATGTGACATACAAGTATGGGCCAATATGAATTTGTGTGCACACACACACACACACACACACACGTGAACACACACGGAGTAGTGGACAGCCATTTATGCTGCGGCGCCCGGGAGCAGTTGGGGATTCTATGCCTTGCTCAAGGGCACCTAAGTCGTGGTATTGAGGGTGGAGAGAGCGCTGTACATTCACACCCCACACCACCCCACCTACAATTCACATGAGACTCGAACTCGCAACCTTTGGACCATCTAACCATTAGGCAACGACTTCCCCATTGCAAGATATAACCAGAAAATAATTGTGAAAAAAAAATCACAAGTCATATTTTATAAAGTCACCAGTTGGACACACAAATCTGCAATTATTAGATAAAGACAAATAATCGCAGTGCGATTGCGGAAAATAGTCATATTGAGAGAAATAGGCCTACAGTTCCGTTTTGTGATATAAAGTCACAATGAGAGACAATTGTCACATTGCGAGATAAAAATAATATCTTTTTTTTTTGCGCAAAGAAAACAAAAATAACAATTTACTCAACCATTCTTCTCCCCACATCAGTTGAGCCACTGATGTCACATGGACTGTTTTACCGATTCCCTTACCACGTTTCTGGACCTGGGAACATTGCAGTTGTGTTGCTGTCTATGGAGGATCTGAGAGCTCTCTGATTTCATCAAAAACATCTACATTTGTTTTCCGAAGATGAACGAAGGTCTTACGGGTTTGGAACGACATGAGGGTGAGTAATTCATGACATAATTTTCATTTTGGGGTGAACTAACCCTTTAAATCACATTTTGAGATGGGACATGAAGTTGCAATTATTAGAAAAAAGGCACAATTATTATTGTCAAAAATAATACCTTTACATAAAGAAAATAAAGAAGATTTTTAGGACCATAGAAATTATGCATTTTGGAATTATTTCAATGTTAATTAAGCACATTTTCACGTAACTTTACTCGCTTAAATTTATGTTGATTTTAAAATAAAACTATTACAGTTCTAAATTTTATTTATTTATTTTTGCATGCAGCTTCATGCAATTTTTATATATATTTTTTTCCTAATTGATTTTCCTTTTCGATTTTGTGGTAAAATGTGACTGGGACAGGTTTGTGATATTCATCCTCATATATAACAATAAAAAAGGTGAAGAGTAGCCTATATTTCCATCAATTATTCTGAGCAAGTGTGTATTCTTAGATCTGATGTATGGGACAATGAGTTATGCATGCATTCCAACCACTGAAACGTCCAATTAATGTTGTGCCAACACAATTACAACCCATTAAACAGTCCGCAAAGGGAAGGTCATTTTCAACAGAAAGTAATGAATCGAGAAACCGGAGCTTCTCACCGCATTCCAGAGACTCGTCAGAACCGTCTCCGCAGTCGTCGTCATGGTCACACACGAACCGCCGCGGGACGCAGTTCTGGTTCCGGCACTGAAACGTGCTCTCGGTGCACGTGTTGTTTGGAGCTTATTACAGAGAGGAACAGGAACAAACAGGACGTTAGGTATGTGTTAGGATAAAAGGAGTAGCACATAACAGACACCTGAGACTTGTCTCAAATCCCCAATTATTTTGATTGTGGCTCTGAAAATTCAGGGACTGTAGATAAAAAAATATTTGGGGTAAATGTGGCACCTTATTATCCAACAGTGGTGTTAATTAGTGTTTGCTGTTTCAGATGGATACATAAGGGAATTAATGAATAAATAAAAGCATAAATGAATGAATGAACCAACAAACAATTAAATAATTAATATTACCAATAAAATGCCTAGATTTATTTATTGTATTTTAGACAAACATATAAAATAAGGAAAACAGTGTATGACAATGTATAAAATAAAATAATGCTTGGATTAAATATAATAAAATAATGAAAAAAAGTATAAAATAAAATAAAATGTCTGGATTAAATAAAACAAAATAATGAAAACAAAATATGATCTAAAAAAGAAAGAAAGAAGTAATTTTAAGCTTTTAAATATAAACATAAGAAACATGAATCCAGTCAAATATGTCTAAACCTTTGACTGATGCATTCTAGCTTCATTTCTATTGTGATTTGGGGTGAAAACAGGAACAGGAAGTTTCTGGTTTTGTGAGAGGAAATATTATGGTTGAAATTACCACAGCCAGCTACCGCTAGTTCATCGCTTCCATCGGGACAATCTCTCTCCCCGTCACATAACCAGTTCCTGGGTACACAAGCGTACGATCCTGGGCAACTGAACAAACCGGGGGCGCATGTTGCCGAACCTGTTGAAAAAACAGAGACTGAGCATCACAATCTCAAGCCAAAATGCTGCAGGAATGAATATTCAATTGTTTAAAACAAAACTTCTCAAAGTAATTGAAAAAGTTTAAGCATTGTCTTGAGAACTTGTTTAACAATCTGTTTGTGTTTGACCTTTGAGAAACCTGAGGGTTTTTTTTCAGAGCCCATTTGTTAGGAGCACAGCATGGCCATACATTCGCAACTATGATGAAACCGCAGGCCAATTTTTCTTCCCGCCTCTTTCGTGTTGATTTATATCCTTCCTCTCAGAGGAAGTCTTTCATTGTGTGGCCTAAATGCAAATACGTGCTTCAGAGTTTTACCGCAAATTTCCTCGCTTTCGTCCAATCCGTCACCGCAGTCGTCCTCCCCGTCACAGAGCCACTGTTTGGCGATGCACTTGTTTTTCGAGCAGGCGAACTGATTCCAAAGGCACGATGAATCTAGAGGGAAAAGTTTGAACTTTGAAAATAAACCCACGGGAGGCCGTACTGACATTTAAGGAACGGCACAAACAAAAATGTTGATTCTTTCATCATTTATGTTGTTTTAAACAATTTTGGCTTTAGTTCTTTCATAGAGCACAAAATACGATATTTTGTAAATGTTCACGATGCTCTTTTCCCAAATAGAAAGGGATACATAGATATACAAATTAATTATAAATTCAGAAATAATTAAGAAAAAAGTCATAAAGGTTTGAAAAGAGAGTAAATGAATAATGACAGAATTTTCATTTTTGTGGGGAAACTAAGAAAAAGAACATTTGTACCCTATAACAAGAAAAATGAAAGAACAATTTTGGCTTTAGTTCTTCTACAGAACACAAAATATGGTATTTTTGAACTTTTCACGCTGCTCTAAAACACATAAAAAAGTATATGTATATATACACACATGTATGCAGTCCCTCCAGGACTTTTTTCAGATTTTTGCGGCCTAAAATGACTGATTTTGCTGCGGCTTTTCTCAAAATTTGCAGTAAAATTTGCGGCATTTCTTATTGTTTTGCAGTGAAAATATACCATGGACAACATTCTTCTAACATTGTTATAACTGTTCTGATTTCGAGAACCATCGTAGGGCTTCAGACTTACATTTGAGGACACCAGTGCCAAGTTCTACAGAACCAGCACCTGACAGTAAAGCACTCACCCTATTCGCACATGTATATCTCGGAGATGTCTATTTGATGTCTGCATTTACATATGTAAGACGCATTTTTCAGGGTGTTTGCTCATCTGCAATACGTCTATAATATGTTTCCTGTCAGATGTCAAATAGACATTTATTAGAATGCATGTAAAACTGCTTCTGAGACGTTTATCAGATTACACAGCAGATGTTTCCCAGATCTTTAGCAGACGTCTTGCAGATGTATTTGTGCTGTCTGGGTAGCTGAGATGCAGATAAAATTAACTTTTATTACTGTCATCCATAATTTCTAAATATAATTTGATAAATTAATGAATATATATATATATATATATATATATATATATATATGCAAATATATATATATATATATATGGAGTGTAAATGGCTAATAACCCTACAAGCTAATAAGTCTCTGCAGCCTACTCTGGTATTTTGATGTCCTTTTTATTTTTAAATAAGTGTTTGCTTTCCTACATTATGAAACTTTTAGTTTTATAAATGGAGGCAACCTATGAAGGATGAACAAATAATGTCATCACATTAAAAATAACTTTCAAATTAGGTAGGCTAATACTTAAAGCTTTGAAGTGCTGGGAAATGTTGTGTGAAGCATTTAAAAACACTCGAAAACATTAAGACCATTTCTGCCACAAGTTGTTCCTGTAGTTATGTTAAATCCATGGTGAATGGTGGAGATTTGTGTTTATTGAACAATGTTTTTCCTGGTTTCCACATCAGTGGCGTTTGTTCTGATATCCATAGCTTTAACAGAATTCTACGTTGAGTTTAAATGCTTCTCTCAAGATTTGACAGAGATGTTATTGATCCTGCGCTGCGGCGAATTCGACTGCTTTCTTCACTGTATCTCACAGCGCTATGTATAACGGTGTCACGTGATCGAAAGCAGCCCGTGGCTCCGGCCCGAGCAGATAAACGGTCTGCGCCATGTAGCCCAAACGAGTAGCGCGGATTCGTTCCGCTTTTGGTTCGTTTGTCCAATGTAGCTCTTGTAAATCGGGCATAGTGAGAATGCAGGCTGTTCAATCCATTTTTCAAACTGAGAAACAACCTTTCTTTGACTGAATGTGCATTGCGATGACGTCACGGGATGCGTCTAAGCCCAAAATATGCGAAATTTTGCTGCAATTACGGAAATTTGCAAGCTTTTGGGAAAATTGCGGCGTTTCCTGGATTTTTCGATAAATTCAGCTATCGCAGAATCGCACAATCCTGGAGGGATTGCGTGTATGTGTATGTATGTATGTATATATATATATATATATATACAGGATGCCTTGCGAAAGTATTCATACCCCTTCATTTTTTCACATTTTGTTATGTTGCTGCCTTATGTTAAACTGATTTATATTACTTTTTTCCCTACATCAAGCTACACCATATTGACAAAACAAAAGGAGAATTGTCACAACATAGTAAATGTATTAAAAATAAAAAAACTGAAACGAGTACATTGCATACTTATTCATACACTTGACTAAATATTTCGCTGAAGCACCTTTACAGTCTGAAGTCTGGTTTCTCCTATCTCCACATATGATCATGGAGCTCAAGTAGAGTGACCACCAGGTTTTTGATCACCAGTCTAAACAAAGCCCTTCTCCGTCAGTTGCTCGGTTTGGCCAGGATGCCAGCTCTAGGAAGAGTCCTGTTTGTTTCAAACTTCTTCCATTAAGGGTAACAGAGACTACATGCTTCTGCAACCCTTCAATGAAGCAGATTTTTTTTCTGAATCCTTCCCCATTTGTGTGGCTTTACACAGACCTGTTTATGAGCTCTACAGGCAGTTCTTTTGACCTCAGGCTTAATTTTTGCTCTGATATGCATTATCAGCTGTTAATTTGCCACAGGTTAACTGCACTTGAAGTGTAGTAACATCTACAAGAAATATAAATGCTCCTGAGCTAAATTTCAACTGTTACAGATAAGGGTATGAATACTTATGCAATGGAATCTTTTAAGTTTTTTAATTTGAATAAATTTGCAAAGATGTTAAAAAACAGTATTTTTTTGCTTTACCATTGTGGTGTATATGGAGTGTAGATTGATGTGGGGAATAAAGTAATATAAATCAGTATAAAATAAGGCAGCAACATAACAAAATGTGAAAAAAATGAAGGGGTATGAATAATTTTTGCACTATATATATATATATATATATACAAAAAAATAAAAGCCATATGTATATGAAATTACATGAAGGTGAATAAATAAAGACTGAATTTCTATTTTGGCAGGAAAGCAAAGAATTGTATCCTATAATAAGCAAAATGAAAGTGTAAACATCTATGAATACACTTCAATAGTTATAAGTTTGCCTTTGAAAGCCAAATTGAGTGCAATGTCTGAAGAAATTGGCCTCTAAAAGCCCTCTTTGCCTTTGTTGGGATTAGAGATTCAACTTTGTAAGGCGATCCTGCTAGCAAGCACTTTTAAAGTAATTGTCCACTTGCATACGCACGCGAGCCATGAAAGGTGCGAGCAAATATGCCCCTTTCAGCAGTCTGAAAGTTTGTTTGCTTGCATTTGCCATCGATTTTGTGATATCTCTGCAAAGCCACTGGGGGCTGGGACGGAGAGACCAAGGTCACCAAGAGAAAGGTTTTAAAAAGTGACACCAAAAGGGCTGAAGACAACGAAAGCGAAGAAGATGAATAGGTAAATGAGTGCCATTCTTCAAAACCTGAAGTCTAAAAAGAACAAATAACCAAAATGAAAGGTGAAAAAGGACCAGCGCATTCGTCAAGATCAAGGACACGGAAACAAATCCGTATTACTTCTGATTTTGGATCAGTGACTACGAGGCCGCAGCGCTGTCCAGAGTTGCGCTGGCTTCACGGGAGCTTCAGTCGCAGATCAGAGTTCTTGTTCAGAATAAGACGCTTTGAAGTGGAACCAAAAGGATTCCCGGCATGGGGTCGGGACAGAAGCAAAGCAAAGATTGGTCGCAGCAGGAAAGCAGAACTTACTAGAACTTCCATTCTACAGTTCTGCTCACTTTAGAGGTACATCACAAAGTTTGAGATGGAAACATGAATGTCAATAAGATTAATAATTACGCAACAAATTATAGCAAGAGTTGGATGGAATAACCCTTCACCTAAAGTTATACAGTTGTTCAAGAAACTTTCTTTAAAAATATAATGAAATTCATCTAAATATTTCCCCCTAAGCATAGCCTGAAATCACAAAAAATAAAGTCTTAATTATGAGAAACAGTTGCAATATGAGATATAAAGCAGCATTGGGAAATTATATAGTAGTGCTGTCAAACGATTAATAGCATAAAAGTTTTTGTTCACATAATATATGTGTGTGTACTGTGTATATTTATTCTGTATATATAAATACAAACACATGCATGCATATATCTCAGATAAAATATGTAATGTTTATATTTTAAAAATATTTATATATAATACAAATTATATGAATATAAATATATACACGTAAATTTATGTAAATATTTTCTAAATGTATGCTGTATGTGTGTGCTTTAATATATACATAATAAATATACACAGTACACAAACATATATTATGTAAACAAAAACTTTTATTTTGGATGTGATTAATCATGATTAATCGTTTGACAGATTGCGAGATATAGTAGCTAGTACTAAAAAAGGGGGAGATAAAAAGTGTGATAAAAAAAGAGAATTGAGAATTTGACAATTACAAGAAAAAATCTAATTTTGACAGATAAAGTCACAAATGGGACATATAAACTCGCAATAATAAGGAAAAAGTTGCAACTATGAGAATATAATTAGCTTTTTTGTTTTTACCCTGAAGTGGAAATGAGCTTCAATAAAATGCAATCACATAAAAGCATCAGCTTATCAGTCTTCTACAATAATTTGTCTGGAATTTGAAATGAATAAAACAAAGAGTACACAAGAAACTGAGCAGAACTTTTTGATAAATGCATAACTGTAACTCTGTAAAGCCAGAAATGTCAAGCAGCTAAACTCTCACATTTAGCACTTACCACATACTAGCCGTGACAAGTGGATCAATAGAGCAAAATAGCACTTACGTTCTAATGTAGAAGGTGGTGCGTGACTTGAAGATAAATAAAGTCTTCAGACGTGAATATATTCATTAGGATGACACAGAGCACACAATGTGTCCGGCAGGCCTGATCAGTTGAAAAATGTAGAAAGGTGGCGCTCACCGCATTGAAATTCATCCGCTCCGTCCTCGCAGTCTTTCTGTCCATCGCACAACCAGACGCTGGAGATGCAGTTTCCACTGGGACAAGCAAAATGGCCGTCCTCACACGTATGGACTGAAGAAGCTGGGAGAAACGCCAAAATTAAGACAATGAGGGTTTAGAGGAACCTGTAGAAAACCATCTAAAGTTCTTACTTTCAACAATTACCAAAGGGTTTGCTAGGTTCACCACTATTTTGAGAGAGAAAAAAGGATGAGAATATGCTGTAAACAAATCAATTGTATGACCTCTAAATGTCTACCTCAGCTCCAATTATCCAATTTGCTATCTGTGGTTTTATATTTGCATTTGGTTTCTGCAGCATCTCCTTGAGTAAAATAATAGGAAACATCTGAGTTTTTGTTTTCTACAAAATAGGAGCGACCACAAGCAAAGGTCAGGAGTTGAATCCTCTTCATATTTCTATTAAAGGTCTGTGCTACTTTCTGTTTTCAAGGGACATAAACATTTTCAGAGAATCAGTGCTTTAGCTAACAATCACACATTTGTATTATGTATTTCTGCCTTCAAGACTTCCAGAAAAGTTCCTACGTAGAAGTTTTGAAATCATAAATGGATGTTTACAGGCAATTTTATGTCCCTAGGCATTGATTTTTATTAAAACATTTTGTTTCTTTGCTGTGATTTATTTATGTATGCGAGTATGCATGTAGAAAATTAATAATCTTGAACAAATCTGCCACATTTTGCTTTGAATTTATATATTATTTTGTAAATGAATAAATGAAGTTAATAAATTATCATTTACAATTAAATGTCAATTGTGATCATTAAAAAGTATTTGTGTAAAAATTGTTATATATATATAAATATATATATATAATTGTGACTTGTTGATGCTACAGTTACATTTACACACATTCTGACATTTATGTGTGTATATTTATGTATGTATGCATGCGTGTATGTAAGTATATATGTCAGAATGTGAATAAATGAAACAGTTGCATCAACGAGTCACAATTAAAAACTCACACATTCCTTCACTGACATTCTCTAACTTGCAGATTTCAAAGAAAAAACTTTCCAACTTTTAATTACAATATTGCGATGATGTTTATGTGCACTCAGCTCATAAATTCTGACAGGACTGTAAAGTTCTCTCATCGACTTCCAGAGTTCTGTTTCACTCAGCCACAAGGACTTATTAAGTCACTAAATATTCTCAGTAGGTCCTGGGCTTTCTACATGTATCATAAATATCTAAGTATATTACTGTCAAATATTTGGCAGGACTCAGTGTGATTGAGTCAAAAAAGTCCACATTTCACAGCCTCATAAAAGGCTCTGGCGATGTGAGCCGTCACTGAACCGCAATGCAAACTTTGTAAAAATTCCCTTTGTTCCCAGTGCTATTTTCCATTCTTAACGTGACAACATTGTACTTTGAACACAAACAAACTAGAGAAAGACAGTCCGGGGGAGAGAATGCAAATGCATTTCTACCGTGGCAGTGTATTTCGTCTGCGTAATCCCCACAGTCGTTGGCTCCATCACAGATCCAGGAGGGATGAACACACAGCGACGTGGAATTGCAGCTTAGAAACCTATCGCTGTTGCTGGCGCGAGAACCCAGTCTGTAGTATTCCATGCAGTCTGTGCTATCTGGAAACACAGAGAGGACAATGAGACGAGTGTTTCACACGTTAAGTGACACGCAAACACACAGACCCTCAGAAGTGCGAACGGCTAGCGCCTTCACACATGCTAATCTTACTACAGCTTTTCTCGTCCGATGCGTCAGCACAATCAATGATCTGATTACACCAGGATGATGCAGGAATACAGACACCGTCTGCACAACGTCGCTCAGAGGATGAACACGAGGAATCTGGAACCAGAAGGGAAAAAAGCAGATTAACTATATACACCTTAAAGCAAACAAAAACACTTTAAATGAAGTCAGACCACTTTTAAGCAAACCAAAACGCTTTATATCAAATCATTTTAAAGCAAACCAAAATGCTTTGAATAAGGTTAGACAACTTTAAAGCAAATCAAAATGCTTTAAATGAAGTCAAACCACTTTTAAGAAAACCAAAATGCTTTAAATGAAGTCAAACCAGTTTAAAGCAAACCAAAACGCTTTAAAAGAAGTCAGACCACTTTAAATCAAATCAAAATGCTATAAATAAAGTCAAACTACTTTAAAGCAAATAAAATCATTTAAAAGAAATCAGACCGCTTTTAAGCAGATACAAATACTTTAAATGAAGGTCAAACCACTTTAAAGAAGACCAAAATGCTTTAAATCAAGTCAAACCACTTTAAAGCAAATCAAAATACTTTAAACAAAGTCAGTCTACTTTAAACCAAACAAAAACGTTTTAGATTGAGTTAGACCACTTAAGCAAACCGAATTAACCGAGATTGTTTCAGCAAAGTTTAATATGTAAAAGTGCTCATGGTTACCTTTGCTTTCACATTTGCATAATTCAAAATTATAATAATAATAATAATTAATAGTGTAAATACATTGACATTAAATATATTTGTGCTAACTAAATGAGAAAACTAAATGACATTTTCAAGTCCAGTGTGAATGCAAAACTGGTCTCAGTTTGATTCTTACAAAAAGGAGATAAGCAAGTTTCACTGGCTACAGGTGACAAGATACAATACAAATATCTGTAATGCAAAGTATTTTTATTTATTTCCAAAATCAAAAGTTTCTAGAAGCATTTAGATTCCTGCATTGCTGGAAAGAGTACAGCTTTTATTGGCCTTCACTGAAACATAGTGACGCAGAGATCTGTGGTTTGTGCTGTCTACAATATAGATGTGTTTCTGCATTAAAGCTTAATGTTGTTATTTAGATGTTCAAGAAAGGCGAGAATTCAAGAGTTCTATTTATTGATGGACTACATTTCTCCAGAGAGTCGGGCAGAATGAGGAAAAAAAAAGAAAGAGAAGATTCCTGAACTGACCAACACTGGATTGAGAATGGGTTTCAATTCTGCGAGAAGAAAAAACAATACCCACTGTTACAGTAAACTTCATCTGAGTTATCCCCGCAATCATTCACGCCATTACAGAATCGATGGTTGGCCACACAGCGCTGGTTATAGCACGTTTTAAAGCCGTGTCTGCAGTTCCGGTTCTCTAAAGAATGATAAAGCTAAGATTAGGCACAGGACTGTACAATAACATGCATTGGAGATATTTAACACAGTTAAATGAAGGAAGATGATAGATAGATAGATAGATAGATAGATAGATAGATAGATAGATAGATAGATAGATAGATAGATAGATAGATAGATAGATAGATAGATAGATAGATAGATAGATAGATAGATAGATAGATAGATAGTCTATTCAAAAATATGCAATGTAAATTCTGGATAGTAAAACTATCTGGGAGCAACTGCTTCATTAGAAACTCTGCTTGAGAAAGTAAAGACAGAGGGAGAGAGAGACAGACAGAGCAGCAGTCGGCCTGTCACATCACTCCCACTCATTACATTTTTGCCAGGCTTCTCTAAGCTCGTCTTATTAGCCCGAGTCACAGGAGAACAGGAAGACCTTCTGTAGCTTCCTTCATTCAGATTAGAGATGAAACCTAAAGTCTCAAACATAGCACCTAGCCTGATTGGGTTCTTACCACAATACTGCATCTTCTCATCCGACCTGTCTTTGCAGTGTGCGATGCCGTCACATGTCAGTTGGTAATCGATGCATTCCCCGTTTCCGCACTGGAACTCAGAGTGGATGCTACAGGAGGAGTTCATGGCTAGAGGATGAGAGTAAAGAGAGATTTGTAGAATTATGATGTGCTGCGCTGAAGTATAGATTAGGGATGCGCATTGAATGCTTGAGTGTTTGACACATAATCAGTAGAGGATAGACGTGGCAGTGGAGTTCCATTTGCACGTTTTAATTTTTTTTTACTGTGAGGCTATGTACACAAACTTCAGAGGGATGTCTCCTTGGCCTTTGCATTGAATCCCCTGTGTTCTGTTCTGTTCCATCTGATGCACTATGTCTAGCTGTTTGAACACAAAAACACATCTGTGTATAAGCCCCATAATCCTCTTCAAGCAGAGTCGAGCGCTGTTTCAATCCTAGACTGAAAGTCACTGTATATAGTGTTTGTATCTAACCAATGTTTCTTAATGTCAAACAAATATTTTCAATGTTTTAGTACTCATACCCATCCCTAACAATAATCAATTAAAGGTACAGTAGATGGGTGTTCCAGTATCAATATCTAGACAGAATCCCCCAGAACCATTTAATATCTAGATCTAGCCAACAGTATCAACTATGTAAATGGAATGTAAAGAAACCGGCATTCACACCTGGCACATCTTTCCAGATAGGAAGCTGGAGTGGCTCCAAATAGGTGAAAATAAAAGCACTTGGCATTTACAGTGTAGCAAAAGGAATTTGGATTACAATCTGGAATAAAAAAATGGTCAATAATCTGAAATCTACAATTCAGATCACAATCTTGATTTCGAATCTATATTCAGAGCAAAATTTGGATTCAAACCTGGTTCTGAATCCTGGTTCTTTGTAATCTGAATCATAATCTGGATTTAGAACATGGATCATAATCTAAATCCAGATCACAGTCTTGGTATCGAATCCATATATTTGAAGCAAAGTAAATCTGTATTGCATCTTGGATGTACAATTATATTTTACAATACAGATCCAGAACCTAAATCTGAATAAAAATCTGGATTTACAATTTATATTCAGAGCAAAATTAATTTAGATTACATCCTGGATGTACAATATCTATATTAAAAAATATATATATATATTTAGAGCAAACATATTCTAAATCATAATCTGGATTTAGAATATGGAATATAACCTGAATCTAGACCATCATCTTTATTTCTGAATCTAGACCATCATCTTTATTTAGAATCTATATTTAGAGAAAGGGAAATCGGGATTACAATCTGTATGCAATCGGAATCCAGAACATCAATTCTAATTTTAAATTCTGAGCAAAATTAATCTGAATCACAATCTGGATTTAGAATATTTAAAGTAAAATTAATTTTAGCAGCAATATGGATGTACTATATAGATTACAATCTGGTTCCAGAATGACATATTCATAGTAAATAGAATGTGAATCCTAATCTAGAATCAGAATATGGATCACAATCCATAGTCCAGATCACTTAAATATAATCTCTGTGCACACTTGGTTTTTCATAATCAAGGTCCAGGGCCGGTTGCTTAGACTGTTTAGACTAGTCTTAAAAAGTTAGTCATCTATTTTTTTTTCTTCGAGACTGGTCATAACTTTTTAAATTCAGTTATGAAAAGGTAGATTGGTTTTATTTGTATTGGAAAAGTAAGGCTGATTTCCCCCTTGGCAGCTGTTAGTTGCTCAACCCAGTTCTTAAAACACAATCTTAACTTGGCGGCTAAGTTTATGCAACTGGCCCCAGAACCTAAATTCTGACCAAAATTAATTGGAATCACAATCTGTATTTGGAATCTACATTCAGAGCCACAGGAATCTCAGTCATTTAGATTTGTAAATAATATTAATAATATAAATAATAATAAGCATAAGAATGATGCAGTAATAAGGTTGTCGGGGCACAGCCTCGCTGATAGATTTATGCTGTAGTTTGTTCCTAGTGCAACAGAATGTTCTTCTCACTATGCCAAAAGCGGCCGTTCTGTCCCACATGCCCCCTGTTTCTCAGCTATCCGCCTCTAGACCTGAATGTGCGCTCTGAATTTCAATCCAGAGTGAATCAGCCACCAAACATTTCACATTCTCAAAACTGGCTTTATCACCAGCATCCCAAACAGAAATATCTGCTATTATTTGGAATACGCCAGCATAAAGATAGCCTCAATACTAACAGATATGGACTCAGCCACATAACTCAAAGTACTGAGACATCATAGAAAATTTGGGGTGAGTTAAAATTAGCAAGAGATACAGAGAGAGGGTACAGGACTTACATACACATCTGTTATCATCCATTAATATCCGTTCTCCACGGCAAGTACAGTTCACCACACCAAGTGGAGTCAAAAGGCAAAGGTCATGGCACCCTCCATTATTCACGCTGCAGGGGGATGACTCACCTAAAAGTAATAAGAGAAATCCTTGGTAAGAAATCACTCATTTTAGTGCACTGAGACAAATCGTGAGATTTACAACAGTTCGACAAGCTTTACAGCTCTTACTTTGGGTTAAAAATTTAAACAGGAATTGAAATTGCTGTACACATTCAAACATGGCACATAAATGCCCCTATGTTTGGTAACATGTTTGAATGTGTACAAAAAGTTAAGAAAGAATGGCAGAACCCCCCCCCCTTTTATTTCTCATAATTCTGACTTTATATCTCATAATTTTGACTTTATATCTCACAATTCTGACTTTAAATCTCACAATTCTGACTTCTATATCTCACAATTCTGACTTCTATATCTCACAATTCTGACTTCTATATCTCACAATTCTGACTTCTATATCTCACAATTCTGACTTCTATATCTCACAATTCTGACTTCTATATCTCACAATTCTGACTTTATATCTCACAATTCTGACTTTATATCTCACAATTCTGACTTTATATCTCACAATTCTGACTTTATATCTCACAATTCTGACTTTATATCTCACAATTCTGACTTTATATCTCACAATTCTGCTGACTTTATATCTAATTCTGTATCTCACAATTCTGACTTTATATCTCACAATTCTGACTTTATATCTCACAATTCTGACTTTATATCTCACAATTCTGACTTTATATCTCACAATTCTGACTTTATCTCACAATTCTGACTTTATATCTCACAATTCTGGCAATTCTGACTTTATATCTCACAATTCTGACTTCTATATCTCACAATTCTGACTTCTATATCTCACAATTCTGACTATATCTCACAATTCTGACTTATATATCTCACAATTCTGACTTATATATCTCACAATTCTGACTTATATCTCACAATTCTGAATTATATATCTCACAATTCTGACTTCAATATCTCACAATTCTGACTTCTATATCTCACAATTCTGACTTATATTAATTCTGATATATCAATTCGACTTTATATCTCACAATTCTGACTTTATATCTCACAATTCTGACTTTATATCTTGCAATTGCGACTTTATATCTCACAAATCTGTGGAAAAAGTCAGTTTTATTATTCAGTGGCGGAAACTGGCTTCCATATTTACTTCAACGGCATTTTGGGGAACTTAAAAAGCACATTTTGAAATGTGTTTTAAAGTGCATGTTTTTGAAAATTTTACAATTTTCACCTCCATGTAAATTATAAAAATGTGAATTTGTGAAAACAGTAACGTCATACGCATGTTTATTACATGTTCAGTCTATAGGCATCACCAACTACTGGCCCGGCATTCATAATACAGCATTTGTAGTCATTTTCGCTGATCCGTGTAAACAAGGACCATTTTGTTGTCTATATGCAAATATTTTCAAAAAATTAATTTTGCAGTACTTCAACTAAACAAAAATGTGAAATGTTGCCTTGGCAGTTTAAATATTTGATGGCTTTTTTATTTAAGTTTTTTATTTATGATTTTAATTTTTGTTAACGATAATAACCCTAGCTGTGAGATGCTAAAACATGTATTCCTTTTTTATTTTCAGTTTTCCAAAAAGTTAAGAAAGAATGGCAGAACCATTCAATAAAAAAACAATAAAAAATAAATATAAAAGTATTGTTATTTATTATTACTATTATGGTTTAGCATTAAAGCTTCAGAATAAATAATCTAGACCTCTAATTCAGAGCAAAATGTATTTGGATTACAACATGGATGTACAATATAGATCATAACTTGGTTGCAGGACTACATGTTCAGATCAAATGGAATCTTAATCATAATCCGAATTTAGAATATGAATCCTAATCTGAGTCTTGACCACAAACTTCATAACCTTCAAAATCTATAAATAATCTGGATCCAGAACTTAAACTCTGAACAATATGAATTTGAATCACAATCTTGGTTTGAAATTAATTTTAAGAGCAAAGCAATTTGGATGTACAAAAGGGATCGTAATCTATTTTCAGAATTGCATATTTATAGCAAACAGAATACAAATCATAAACTGTATTTAGAATATGGATCCTACTCTGAATCTTGACCACAACCCTAATTTGGAATCTATTAATAATCTGGATGCAGAACCTAATTACTGAACTATATGAATCTGAATCACAATCTTGGTTTAAAATCAATTTTTAGAGAAAATGAATTTGGATTGCAATTTGGATGTACAAAATGGATCAAAATCTGGTTTCAAAATTCCATATTTAGAGCGAACAGAATATTAATCAATCTAGATTTAAAATATTGAAACTAATCTGAATCTAGACCACAATCTTTATTTTGAATCTATAATTAGAGCATAAGCAAGGGAAATCTGAATGACAATCTGTATGTACTTACAATAAATATGTACAATCTGTATACAAGGCATTTTGCATATGCATACAATATGCATGCAATTATTTTTCTTTCTTTCTTTCTTTCTTTCTTTCTTTCTTTCTTTCTTTCTTTCTTTCTTTCTTTCTTTCTTTCTTTCTTTCTTTCTTTTTCTTTCTTTCTTTCTTTCTTTCTTTCTCCATAACCTAAATTCTTATCAATATGAATATGAATCTGAATCACAATCTTTGTTTAAAATCTATATTCAGAGCAAAATTAATTTGGATTTCAATTTGGATGTATATTCATAATCTGGCTCCAGAGTTCTATATTCAGTGCAAATGGAATCTGAACCATAATCTAGATATAGAATATGGATCACAATCAAGATTTGGAACCTATATTGAGAGCAACAGGTATCTGAATGACAATCTGGATTTAGATACAAGCAATTCAGACACAGAATCTTTCTAGCATATTGAATAATTAATAAAAATAAGGCTCCTTGTATTATTTAGTAATGAGCACAAAACGTGTTTGTTTGTTGGAATAAAGAAAATCATTATTGAATGGTGTGTGAAATATTTTATTAATTTCTCACTGCTTTTCAGAATGCTCTATTTTAAATGTCGCTTAAGGCATCCGATGTCTTTTAACACAATTCAGCCTAGCGCACACACACACACACACACACGCACGCACACACACACACCACACACGCACACACACACACACAGGCTTGAAGGGCACTCTTGCAGTGCCAGTCAGAGGGTTGGGCTCCTCAGCGGGTGTGAGTTTGAACTGTGCTTGGCACAGACGTTGGCATGGAGCGCGGGTCTCTGAACCGTGCCCTATCTACACACAAGCGGCTGCCAGACTCCAGAGCGGTGGGCCGAGCGTATTCCCCTGCACAAATGGTGAGGATTCAGATGAATGCATTGGGCCAGCGTCTTTCACCGTAGCGACATGGGGCTTCAGTCCTGGGAGGCTTCTACTTATTATGGGATGGGGCTTTTAATAGCTTGGACTCTTCGATGGCTGATTTCTGTTGGCCGGCGATTATAAAGGAATGTTTATTAGTTGGAATAAAAGGAACTGCAGATGGTACCCACTTTTAAAGGGACAGTTTACCTAAAAAATTATAATTATATCATTATATGCAGAAGGAAAAAGTCATGTGGTTTGGAACGGCATAAGGGTGCATTACGTTTGTCTTATTTTTGTTATGATTTAAAAAGTAATGTGGGGAATTACTTAGAATTGCAGCATTTTAAAGCTCCGCCTAAGCGAATTCTTTTAATAGAGTCGTCTGCGCTATATAGATAGGAGGGACGGTGGCTACTGAGGTCCAAATCTCCTAAAAGAGTCCCGAGATGAGAAAATCTCAATTTGCGGTTTGGGATGCCAAGCATCTAAGCTGCTTCCATTAGAGTTCTTTGAAACACTGAGGCTTGAACCGCTAAACAAAGAAACGTCTGTATCGAAGCCAAGAAAGAAGCGGAGTGGAAAGTCGGCATTCTATAAATGTGTCACGTTCTATAAATTCTGCTAATTCTGTAAATTTCATGGTGCAGTTTTACTTCCCGGGTGGATCGAGTTTGGTTTCTTCACTTTAAAAGATTTACGCCTCAGGCGCTTGAAATGAGGTGCTCCTTGGGAGTTTCAACAGATGCAATTACCAAGCACGGCAGGTTTAAGTTTCGTGGTCAAGAAATATAAACATAAAAGTCACCATGTGCACTAAACAGAAATTATGTAAATGTACTTCCATGGCCAGGATGGACTGGGTTTCAGTATTTTGAATGGGACTTGAATGGAGGTTCCCAAGATGGATTCGCTGTGTTAGTTCAGTGACAAATACTGAAGTGGGTCATTTAGATTTTTATTTTTTTGTGTGTGTCTGCTTAAATTTACATATGCAAAATGTATGTAAAAATGTTTGTAATACAGTGAAAATAACAAAGTGTACTTTCACTTAGCATTTCTGCATTCTATTATTTGATAAAAAAGCAAGAGAAAAATTGCATTTAAAATACTGAAAATGTAAAATACAATATAATTTATAATCTGGATACATAATCTAGATTTATAAGAAATGGAATATATAGAGTCTAAATTATAATCAGAATCTAAATCACAATGTGTCAGTGATGTACAATATAGATCATAATCTGAATCTGGAATCTAGAAAATAAATAAATAAACAAATAAATACATTAATAGTTTTAATGTATAATCTATATAAATTTAATCTTGCTGAAGGGCAATGTATAGCATAAATTATACTTTTTGAGTACAGATCACAATCTTAATTTAAAATCTATATATTCAGAGCAAAAATAATCTAAGTTATATTATGGATGTAAAACATATATAATAATGTGAATCCTGAATGTGGATTTAGGGTATAACAAAAATGAATTTGAATCACAGTCTGCATTTATAGTCTAGTTCATTAATCTAAATGTTGATCATAATTTATATTTACAATATAGGTTCATAGCAAATAGAATCTAAATTTCAATAAGGGTGTACAATATAGATCATAATCTGAATCCAAAATCTAGATTAAAATCAAAGGGAATCTGAATCACAATCTGTAATTGTAGTACAAATCATACATTTTGAATATAGATCACAAACTTGCCTTATAATCTATATATTCAGATCGAAAATAATCTAAATTTGAATTTGAATCAAAAATGTTATTTATAGTATAAAACATACTTTAAATGTAGATTGCATAATTACAAATTCGACTAGATTGACAGAGATGACAGATTACATACAGAATACATAGATTACAGATTGGAATCTATATTTTAAGAGCAAATATAACCTATATTACAAAATGGATACACAATATAGATAATATTCTAAATTCAGAGCAAAAGTAATCTGAATCACATTCTGTATTTGAGTCTAGGTCATAATCTGAACCCTAATCACAATCCTGATTCAAGATCTGAATATAAAGACTGAATATACAAAACTGACTCAGAACAGCTCCTTTGGATACAGAATTAATTTTACTTATGGAAATATATCAGCCTGTAATTACTGGATAAGTCCCCTCTAATGATGTACAGTCACTTATTAAAATGATTTGTCTTTGTATTTATCACTCTGTGCTAACAGAAAACCATCTTGTCCTGTAATACGTAGAGTCAGCAAATAACACTGTGACTACGTGCAGCTTATCTGACCCTCATGTCAAAATGTGTTGATTTTGTTCCAGCTTCCCGCGCACCCATCAAAAAAAGCCCCCAGTGACTTCTGACGCATCTAACATCAGTGACTTTGCATTGTGTTTGCTGTCATCACAGACTAAACATCTCAGACACCTTTGTGTGAATAATACAAACAAGCTTTGTGTGACTAATACAAACAAGATTGCAAGTCATCTGCTACGTCAACCAAGAAACGTGTTTATCTGCTTGTTTTAAAACTCTCTTTGATTCAAGGGTTTTAGAAATATACTATAAAGGTTTGTTGACACAACATTTCAGTTTCAATTCATCTAAAAACATTTGGTTTGAGTTAAATGTTAAAACAGTTGCGTCATGTGATGGAACAAAGGAAATTAATCACGTACAGCTGTTGGTATCGTTGGAAACAGCGATGATTCCCATCGGTTGATGAGGGATGTCTGCACGGAGGACTTTCGTATTGGCTCCGGTGAACTTATCAGAGCGCATCACAGCTCGCCGTGTCCAGTCGGACCAGAAGATGAAGTCTCTGTAAATTGCCAAGCCAAAGAACGTTCCAGGTCCTGATTTCACAATGACCTACAAATTTAAGAAGAAGAATTTAGGTGAGGGAATTATTCTGGTAATAAAAAAAAAAATAAAAAAAAAAATTATATATATAAGAGCACTATTAAATATTTCAGGTTATAGACTAGCAGTCAAAGGTTTTGGTGCATTTATATTTCTCATGACCTTAAAAACTTTGTGAACTTTTTGAACTCGTGCTTAAATGCCAGATAGATAGCAAAACAGATAGTTAAAACAATGGATCAATTGATAGATGGATGGACAGACAGACAGACGGGTAGAACAATAGACAGAACGATGGATGGATGGACAAACAGACAGGCAGACTGGGTGGATGGATGAATGGATGGACAGAACAATAGGTAGAACGATGGATGGATGAATGATCAATAGAAATAGAGAAAGACAGACAGGCGGGACGACAGATAGAACGATGGATGGATGGAGAGACATTTAGACAGGTAAAACAATAGATAGAACGATGGATGAATGGACAGAACGACAGATAGAATGATATAATTAAATAAAAATAAAATGTTGCATGGATGGATGGACTAACAGGTAGAATGATAGACCTTTGGGTTACAAGTCCAAATATCTAACCATTCGACTCAACCCAATGAATGATGATATGGATGGATGGATGGACAAGTACAGACAGACGATGGATGGATGGATGGACAAGTAGAATGGCAGAATAATGACAGACAGACAGACAGACAGACAGATGAATGGATGGACAAACAGATGGGTAGAAAGATAGAACGATGGATGGATGGATGGATGGATGGATGATAGAGATAGCTAGATAGATAGGGTCTATTCACAAATATTACAGTTATCTTGTAAAAATCATTCAATAACTTTGAAGCACTGGTAATAAATAAATGAAAGCATATCTCTTGCTGTACAGCACAGTTCCATCAGGCAGTTTACTTTCAGCACAAAGGTGCACATACCAAAATAAAGCACACTGAGTGTCTGTATAATTCACACAGACATACGGGCCCGTCCAGAGCCGGAGGGGAAGCACCGTGACACCCAAAGGACAGTCCTCCTCCATTATCCCCCACATTATAAATGATTAACCCAGATCTACAGAGAGTGTAAATGGAACCGCTGCCGATTCCATTTACACAGGGACACAGGGATACAGTACATCACGCATGGCCTCAGGGAGGAAGGTAAGCTGTGAGACTGAGGGGCTGTTCTTCACGTGCCTGAAGGAAATTAATCGAGTTCAGTCACTAAAGAAACACTGAGATGGTAGAGATGGGAACGAACCGGGGTTCAAAATCGACACTCAACAAATACAGTTGAAATTAGACTTTGTTAAGTAAAATAAAACCGAGTTAGTCAATTTTCACGGAAAACATTTGATACTTATCAAAAACAAAAAAACAACTCAGTGGAAACCGTATCATAATAAGTATTTTTTTTATAACTCCATATGGTTCATAAGCCCTGAAGACAAGGTTAAAGAAGTCTATTATTTATTTAATTTTCTGCTGTGCTTGAAAAAAAAAACACTTCTGAATTCTCAAATTTATATGAAAAAAACCTGAAGCAAAAAAAAGCTAAGCTGTAAATAAAATAAATTAATGCATTAATGTCAAAGCAATTAAGAAAATAAATGAGATTTAGTCTATTTTTTTCTCCTGTGTGTGTAAAAAAAAATAAAAAATTGATTTCTCAATTTTTTTTACAAAAATATTGAGAACAAACAGCGGTAAATAAGTAAAACAAAATTAAATCACGGCACTTCTAATTTGGTTAAAGTTGACACTGCCTTTGATTTTGTTTGTTTTGTTTTTCTTTTTTTAGAGAGTAAAATTCAGAGAGAGAAAAAACGTTAAAAAAAAAAAAATTTTTTTAAGTCAATAAGATTTTTTTTTTTTTTTTTTTTACAGGTACACCATTATATTTTTGTTGTACAAAGAAAGGAAGGAGAACTAAATAAATAAACAAATCCAAAAACTTAGAGAGACCAATATTTCTGTTACGTTACTATATAACATAATGTCCAAAAAACAAGTCACTGCAAATTCTTCATTACATTTTCTATGATAACTGCATGTAACCCATCAACAAAAAAGAGGATTCATACATAATTTTGTTTCAGCTTTAAGAGCTTTTCATGTTTTTTTGCTATTTATTTCCGAAGGCATTCGTGAGCCACACACATCTGTTCTGAAGTGCAGCATTAACCGCTCTTCAGTAACACACGCAGACACAGATGTCTCTGAAGGGCCGTCCGTTTGAATGCCAGAGTCTTTGTTATAATAATAGGTGGCTCGATGAGCGCATGGAGAGCGAGGCTCGCGCTTTAATCCACGATGACAACATGTCAAACACGTGTTCTCACCCTCGTGCGTTCGAGACGTCTTTATTCCCAAGTGTTGAGGGGGGATCAGGATGAAAGATGCGGCACATCTGCATGACTCTCTGATATCAGAGCTGTCGTCTCGACAGGTGAAAACCTCTCCATGCTCTCTTAAGATTGAAAGATTTTTGTATTGAATTACGAATCAGTGGACAAGAACATGACATTCCTGCTTCGAGCGCAGGCTTACGTTTCAAGTTGCTTCTAAGCGGGGATTATCTCAGACTTCGCTCTCCAATAATGTGACAGTGAGGTTACTCAAACATAACCTTAACTAAAACAGGTTTTATTTTATTTAAAGCTATACTAATCCCTTGCTAAGCTCCGCCCCTTTTTTACTTATAGATCAAGTCGAAAGTACTCATAAGGTGGTCAGATCTGATCGGATATGATTTTTATGAGCACTGGAAAGAATCGCGACATTGTGAAATTTGTATTGGCCATTCTTCGTTAAAGAAATTGTACAATTATTAAAAACTGAAACCGACTGTGTTGAAGCAAATGCTTTTTTAAAGCCAGCTGTAAACAGAAAAGCCTAATTTAAATGCGATAACATTAGTGTAATGTTTCTACAATGCATTTACTGCATTGTAACCTGCTTAAAAAACGAAAAACTACAAATCTGAAATGAAGCAAATGCTTCTCAGCTAAAGAGAAAAGTTTAATTTGAAAACGATAACACTGCTGTATCGTTTCTGCAATGCATTTACTACTTTTAGACATTGGTACATTATGCAGTACATACTATAAATTTAGAAAACTAAAAAATATGATTTGATGAAAAAATAGCTTAATATATTTAACATATATAACATACATTTGTTATTTTTAGACATTAGTAAATTATGCAGTACATACTATAAATTTGAAAACTAAAATATGAATTGATGAAAAAAAGCTTAATATATTTAACATATATAACATACATGAAATCACCCTGTAGTAGATATATAAAGGTGGAGGCTGAACATAATATACGACTGAAAACTGCAAATCTGGATTGAGGAAAATACTTCTCACTGTCAACTACAATGTATGGAAACCCAATTCCGCCACTGAATTTAAAAAATATATATTTGTTCACACAGCTGGGAGTCAAAATTTCGCAATTCTGTCTTTTTTCTCTGAATTGCATAGCATAAAGTAACAATTATGAGTTATATTGTCACAACAGCAGGTTATAAACTCGCAATTGCAGGAAAAAAACAAATCTTAATTATATCATGTAATTCTGACGTGTAATTTTTCTCACTATTCTGGCTTTTTTTCTCAGAATTGTGAGATATAAACTGGCAACTGTGAATTATAAAGTCCAATTTTGAGGGGGGGAAACATGTCTTCAGAATTGCGAGTTTATATCTCAATGCTGATTTAATAATATGCAACTGTGTCAAAATTGTGAGATATAATCTCGTAATTCTGAGAAAACAAACTGACTATTTCTCAGAACTGTGACTTTATCAGAACTATGAGTTTATATCATGCAACTCTGAGTTTATATCTCACAATTTCGAGAAAAAAAAAGTCTGAATTATGAGATAAAAAGTCACAATTACTTTTTTCTCCAGTGGCGGAAATGGGCTTCCATATCAATGAGCCTCATTTGAAAGTACCAACATTAGTGCAGCACATTCACTACTCTCTTTAAAAAAAACATTAAATTACGCAGTAACATGATTAAAAACTGAAAACTGCAAATTTGAGGCAAACAATTCTCACTGAAGAGAAAAGCCTCATTTGAAAGTTATAACATTGCTATAGCATTACTGTAACATTGCCACAACGCATTCACTACCTTTGAAGAAATTGATAAATTATGCAGTGCATTATATAAAGGTGCAAATCTGAATTGAATTGACTTTTCACAAAAGCCTCATGTGAAAGTAATAACTGAATTTATACAACATATTCAATACTTACTTTCTTTAAATAAATTATTAAATGACACCGTAACACAATTAAAACATTGTTTTAAAGATCTGAATAGAATTAATTGCTTTCCAACCACTGTACAGCAATTGGTTGATTCAAGTAGTTTAGAAATCACACACTTTACCTTTATGAAAGTAAATAGGGTCGTATTTGATGTTTTGTTGTTATTAAGAAAGATTCATCTAATTTGCATGATTAATTCTGCACTCCTGGGAGTTTGAATGTGTGGCTCTGTGTGTTTTCCTCTAGAGGAAGTTTGAAAAGGCTGGAGTTTGAATCTGTCAGATGTAACCTAGATGGCACTTCATCCTCCAGCGCACTCTGGCAGGGTCCGCCTTGCTAGCCTTGCTATCTGTCTGACACGCAAGAAAACAAATCTTCCCTTTGTTCGCCCAGACCAATTTTCACCTTTTAATAGCCTAGCGAGCAGATAGATTCATGAGCCAGCTAGAACCTATTTAGCGCACCACAGCATTGTTGGCGGTCATCAACCGATAAACTGTGTCAAACCCTCTAACCTGCGGTTCCTGGCCCTTGATGAAAGTAAACATTAAAAACGGTTTACTTTAGAAGTTATTAACAACTTCTTTTTAGGTCTATCAGTCTATTCAAATAGTTGGAATAATTCCTTAAGTAGAGTTGTAAATATGTTTGTTTTACTAAATAAAACTGGTAAGCTAACAGCCCCACTTAAAAGTACACATGATAAAAACAGGATTTTAAATATGACCATAATTAATTGTGTCCGTTTTTCAAAGCCAGCTGTAAACAGAAAAGCCTCATTTGAATGCGATACAATTTGTGTAACTTTTTTACAATGCATTTACATTTTTAAAGAAATTGTTAAAATAACGTGATTAAACGTGAATTTTTTTTTCTCGCATATTGGATTTTATTAAATTACCATGTTAAACTGAGAGCCGTACCTATTACATATGACAGAAACCGCATTTTGATCAGTTGCATTGTAACTGATCAAATACGTATGAAAAATAAGTATTTTATCAGTTGTGTTGTTTTTTTGTGCATTACTTTTATAATTAATTGTATTAAATTTTAATTTAATTTTAATACATTATTTAAAAACATGAATAATCATACATGGATGATCAGTTGCTTTACATTTTGTGCTTTATTTTCGTTTTTATTTTTATTAACATTAAACAGACAACCCTACGTATTATATATGACAGAAACAGGATTTTTCATAAGTATATGGTCAGTTGCATTATGTTTTGTGCATTCTTTTATAATACATTGTATTAAATTAATATTAAATTTACTTATAATATTTTATTAAATTAGTGAGTCAAACTGAAAGCTCTATGCATTATATATGACAGAAACTTGTATGATCTGTTGTGTGTTACTTTTTTATGTTATTTTTATAATTAATTGTATATGCTATATACAACAAAACAGGAATTTTGCATACATGTATGGTCATTTTCTAGTGCATTATTTTTACAACTCACAAAAAAGTTTGAAGTGTGAAATTGTACTTTTATATAATCGGAAAGGGAATTCACAGCAAAATATGAATGGTTATATTTTTTGCTAAAAACACTTTTTACTAATTTAATGTTTTAAAACAACAATCCTACTCAATATATATTACAGAAACATGGCATTGCTGCATCCTAAAGGGGAACAGATGACCTGAAATACTCAAAAACACTGTTACCTAGAACTAAGAAAAATAAGAAAAAATGTCAATTATTGTTTAACATCGTTAGGTCTTTTTATTTGGTCCTCCTGCGAAGAGCAAATTTTTAGTTTTAAGTGACAATGTACTGAACCCAAGTGACCTGTATTCAGCAGATGGGATCGACATTTCTTTATGTCCTCCATCAATGTCTCACCTCAGCAAAACAGAAAAGCTTTACAAAGGCTGAAAGACGTTTGCAGTGCTCTTAAGTCTCAGTCTCTGCTTCAGCTAATGCACTTCCATGCATTTTTCAAAAGTCACACACAAAGTGCTCCATACTCACGTATCTGTGCGAGCCGTCGTAATCACACCTCTCGATGTGGCCGAGACTGCCATCAGAAAAATATAGCTTTTCGGCTTTGTGGTCGATGGTGAGTCCATTAGGGGTGATGACATCCACGCTAACAATGACGCGGACGTTCCGGCCGGTTAAAGTCGACCTCATGATGCTCGGCTTCTGCTCGTTCCAGTTAGTCCAGAACATCAAGCTAGGGGAACGCAAACAGACTGTTAGCCGTCACATCAAATTATTTTTACCATGAAATTCTAGTCCAAAAGAACTGGAAAAGACGACATTTGAGTGATTCTTAAAAAAATGTTTTGCATTAGATAATATCAAACTTAACTCACGCAAGCACTTTTCTTAGAATTAGTATCACTTTTCTGAGCCATTAGTTCTTCAAATTTGGCATATTTCAGACATACATGATTTCTTTGAAAGTAACATTAAAATTTCACATTTAAATGTGCATAAAAAACAGAAGAAACTGACATTTAAGTGTGAATATGATCAAAAACATCAAAAGCATGTTTCATGAATTGTTTTTATTATTAATTTGATTAAATATTTAAATTAGATTTTTATATACAGAAAATATATTTATTTAAATTGTTAAAGTTAACAACTTTAAAAGTATTTTATAATTAATTAATTAATTAATATTTTAAATTAATTATTAATATAATTTGTATTTTGTAGTTAATTCGATTCGAATTTTTTCATTATTACAGATATGCATTTTTCACTGAAATGGAACTGGTTGAGAATTTGATTTATATTTATATGCAGGTGCATCTCAATAAATTAGAATGTCGTGGAAAAGTTCATTTCTTTCAGTAATTCAACTCAAATTGTGAAACTCGTGTATTAAATAAATTCAATGCACACAGACTGAAGTAGTTTAAGTCTTTGGTTCTTTTAATTGTGATGATTTTGGCTCACATTTAACAAAAACCCACCAATTCACTATCTCAACAAATTAGAATAATTCATAAGACCAATACAAAAAAAACATTTTTAGTGAATTGTTGGCCTTCTGGAAAGTATGAAAGTACTCAATATGTTGCTTTAATTATTTACTGTATGGCATGGAGGTGATCAGTTTGTGGCACTGCTG
This sequence comes from Ptychobarbus kaznakovi, assembly GCA_027422405.1. Lineage (NCBI taxonomy): Eukaryota > Metazoa > Chordata > Actinopteri > Cypriniformes > Cyprinidae > Ptychobarbus > Ptychobarbus kaznakovi. The sequence goes on from CM049815.1 coordinate 6,389,497, forward strand.
ATCCTTTTGCTTTAATTACTGGAAGCCTCAATTCGGCGTGGCATGGAGGTGATCAGTTTGTGGCACTGCTTTTGGAAGCCTAGGTTTCTTGACAGTTGCCTTCAGCTCATGCATGTCAAGAGGAAAATAGAAACAAGAGACCAAAAAATGCAGATGAGCTGAAGGCAACTGTCAAAGAAACCTAACGTCTGGTGAGTTCGCTGGCCACTAGGGGTGTGACGAGACACTTATCCCACGAGACACGAGACTGGGTTAACGAGAACGAGACGAGACGAGAATTCTTGACTTTTTTTTTTTAAAGACCCTCAATGATGAAATATAAAGTGAAAAATAGTCTTTAATTCAACTGAAAAACACAAAATGCAAAACATGTAGTTGCATTTTGAAATCAACTTATACTTTATGAAATTAAACTTATTGTATGCAGTAGGCTGATAAACAACATGTAAACAAGAGCTGCACTATTCTGGCCAAATTGAGAATCATTTTTTTTTATAAATTGGAGATCACGATTCTCTCACAAAATAACCTAATTTACTAGTGGTTCTGACAAAATGTTCATTGCTTGAGTCTTTTAAAAACATGTATATTCATTTGAACAAAATAAAATAAGAATAAATGAAGAAGTCAGTGTCCAATTTCATAAAGACTCCTGAATGAATGATTCAATGTCAAATACATTTTTTTAAACTGGTTGTCGCCACATCCTGGCGGAAGATGATAAGCGTTACAATACAAGTGTTAAGATACTTTCGTTTTGATCGCTACTGTAGACAATAAGTGTTATTTATACACAAACTATAAACTTTTATCCCAGTGCTTCTGTTATTTAAATGTCTGTAGGGCTACAACTAACGATTATTTTTATTGTTGACTAATCTATGGATTCTTTTTTTTATTTCGATTAGTCGACTAATCTATCGATTATTTTTGCAATTAATCTATTTGTTATTTTCTCATCCGTTATGAACTCTTTAGTTAAACTATCAATACATAATAACAGTAAATGCTGATATTAATGTTTTATTTTATTCAACCGTTTTCTCATAATAAATACTTTACAAAAAAAATTATAATAATAACAACAACAAAGAAAGAAGGAAAGAAATAAATAACAATAAAGAAATGTAATAACAAGAAAAGAGAGAAAAATAAATAACAATAAATAATTAATAATTAATAAAAATACAAATGAAAGAAAATAACAATAAAAATAAGAAAAGAGAAAAAGAAAAATAATAATAAATAATTAATACAAAGAGAAAGTAAGAAAGAGAATTACAGGGCAGTGATACAGTCAATAGAAATGCACATTATGGTGCATTCACAGTTACTGTTTGGGACTGCTTATAGGTGAGAGACTTAAAAGGTTTTATTTATTCAGGAGATTAAAACATCTGCTTGAATACATATCTGTATATGAATGAAAAGCTAAAGTCACAACTGCACCACCACAGCTGACTCGAAGCTTGTCCTATCCATCACACAGTTAAACAACTAACATTACTTTAAATGCTTTGTTAGCGAGTGCAGAGAGCGTGTTTGATGCGCGCGTCTCAGAGATCGCGCGATCGCGCGCACACAAACACAGCTCTGACGGCAGCTACGGTTTAAGATGAACGCGAATCATTTCTCCTTCTCCGTCTCAGTCAGTGCATTAAACCCGTCATGATTATATAGGCAACTCGATGTCTCGTGCTGTTCCGTTCATTCAGCGCAGCTTTGCATGCGGTTGTGAATCCTGACAATGAAAGGCGTCAGTTCGGCTATATATGCGGTTCTGACGGTCGTATAATAATAGAATGCTCTATGAACTCTCTATGAAGTGATGTTGCCATGCTAGCCTTTACCTTCTGCTCTAGAGTCTTGTTTGTGTTAAACATGGAAGAAAAACAGTCTAAAAGTAGGGATAACTACAGGCTGTTTTTAACGATTTATTGTACAGCTCTAATGTAAACATTGCACAATACTTTGCGAGGACATCGTCACGTTCTCACGAGTTCTCGTGCCACGGGATCTCGTCACATCCCTACTGGCCAGTCAAGCACACCAACACCATGGTCATTTAACCAACTTTTGGTGCTTTTGGCAGTGTGGGCAGGGGCCAAATCCTGCTGGAAAATTCAATCAGCATCTTTAAAAAGTTGGTCAGCAGAAGGAAGCATAAAGTGCTCCAAAATGTATTGGTAAATGGGTGCAATGACTTTGGTTTTCAAAAAACACAATGGACCAACACCAGCAGATGACATTGCACCCCAAATCATCACAGACTGTGGAAACTTAACACTGGACTTCAAGCAACTTGGGCTATGAGCTTCTCCACCCTTCCTCCAGACTCTAGGACCTTGGTTTCCAAATGAAATACAAAACTTGCTCTCATCTGAAAAGAGGACTTTGGACCACTGGGCAACAGTCCAGTTCTTCTCCTTAGCCCAGGTAAGACGCCTCTGACGACAACTGTAGCCAAATTCCTTGACACGTCTGTGTGTGGTGGCTCTTGATGCCTTGACCCCAGCCTCAGTCCATTCCTTGTGAAGTTCACCCAAATTGTTGAATCGATTTTGCTTGACAATCCTAATAAAACTGCGGTTCTCTCGGTTGGTTGTGCATCATTTTCTTCCACACTTTTTCCTTCCACTCAACTTTCTGTTAACATGCTTGGATACAGCACTCTGTGAACAGCCAGCTTCTTTGGCAATGAATGTTTGTGGCTTACCCTCCTTGTGAAGGGTGTCAATGATTGTCTTCTGGACAACTGTCAGATCAGCAGTCTTCCCCATGATTGTGTAGCCTAGTGAACCAAACTGAGAGACCATTTTGAAGGCTCAGGAAACATTTGCAGGTGTACGAACATGTAACGCTGTGAAGGGAAAGTTGAAACGCGGCTATAATGATTAGAAGCCAAAATCAAAATAAAAAAATGTAATTAGCAGCCACAGCCACAGGCCTAAAGTGTAAGCAGATGTTTGAAAGTTGGGTTCTCTCTTCTATCATAAACAGGGCTTTCATGTTGCGCATGCTGAAGCTCCTCCACATGAGCGCGTTCTGGCTTCTGAATTGCGAATGTCAAAAATGCATCATAGACAAATGTTTGAATATTAATGTATATAAAAACAGCTGGTGACCCTGGTTAGATAGAATTTACAAGATAATGTGTATATATAGCAATAATAAATGTATGTGTGTTTTCTTAATTTCTCCAGTACCGATAGCAGAACCGTTAATGTCAAAGCTTATCTATACTTAATCGGCCCCAAGACCGATTAAATACCGGGTTTCAGTACCCATCCCTAGTAGTGAGTGTACAGCTTATACAGTGCAAATTTGCTGTCCCTTCAAAAAAACTCAACACACAGCCATTAATGTCTAAACCGCTGGCCACAAAAGTGAGTACACCCCTAAGGGCCTATTTACACCTGGTCATGGATATCTATCCGATTTGTTAAAACGTTTCCATTTACACTTGGCCACATAAATGTGTCTTCGCAAAACGGATTTAAATCTGTTCTTCAATTCCCCTGCAATATGCTAAATTAACGGAGTTCATGTCAATGAAAGCAATACATAGATGCAAAACAAAATGCAGTGCGCATTTTATTCATTATCAGCTAATTTCAATATCAGAGACCGCAACAGGAGAGAGCGTGACATCAGCACTGGAAAGATAGGTTAGTCTCACTACTACTTTTAAAGAAGATGATTGTGGGTTGAGAGTCTGCGACTTACTTTCAGTTTCATTCGCGGCAGTTTGCGTATCGGCTTGTTGAAGAGCTACTCATCCTCGGTGATGCTTGTTGCATTAGCGCTGTCATAGCTGATTATAACATGCCATATAGCCTATAAAACGCTCTCACACATTTATTATTTTGGGAGGAGTAAAATTATCATATGTGGTTTCAACAACCAGATGCATTTACACTTGTCCAGTTTCATCTGGAATGCGGCCCAGACCACCTCCAGAAGTGGTTTGAGCAATCAGATTTAAATGTGTCTCGAAAGCGTTTCGGAGGGCATTTACACCTGGTCTTTTCAGGATCGGATAGCTATTCGATCAGAAAAAGCTCATGAAGTGACCGAGTGTAAACAGCCCCTAAGTGAAAATGTCTAAATTGGGCCCAATTAGCCATTTTCTCTCCCCGGTGTCATGTGACTCGTTAGTGTTACAAGGTCTCAGGTGTGAATGAGGAGCAGGTGTGTTAAATTTGGTGTTATCGCTCTCACTCTCTCATACTGGTCACTGGAAGTTAAACATGGCACCTCATGGCAAAGAACTCTCTGAGGATCTGAAAAAATATAATTGTTGCTCTACATAAAGATGTAGAGCTAATAACTGAGCTGCAGCACGGTGGCCAAGACCATACAGCGGTTTAACAGGACAGGTTCCACTCAGAACAGGCCTCGCCATGGTCGACCAAAGAAATTGAGTGCATGTGCTCAGCGTCATATCCAGAGGTTGTGTTTGGGAAATAGACGTATGAGTGCTGCCAGCATTGCAGCAGAGGTTGAAGGGGTGGGGGGTTAGCCTGTCAGTGCTCAGACCATACAACGGGCTGTGGCTGTCGTCCCAGAAGGAAGCCTCTTCTAAAGATGATGCACAAGAAAGCCCGCAAACAGTTTGCTGAAGACAAGCAGACTAAGGACATGAATTACTAGAACCATGTCCTGTGGTCTGATGAGACCAAGATAAACTTATTTGGCTCAGATGGTGTCAAGCGTGTGTGGCGGCAACCAGGTGAGGAGTACAAAAACAAGTGTGTCTTGCCTACAGTCAAGCATGTTGGTGGGAGTGTAATGGTCTGGGGCTGCATGAGTGCTGCCGGCACTGAGGAGCTACAGCTCATCGAGGGAACCATGAATGCCAACATGTACTGTGACATACTGAAGCAGAGCATGATCACCTCCCTTCGGAGACTGGGCCGCAGGGCAGTATTCCAACAAGATAACGACCCCAAACACACCTCCAAGACGACCACTGCCTTGCTAAAGAAGCTGAGGGTAAAGGTAATCTGTGGGGCATCCTCAAATGGTAGGTGGAGGAGCGCAAGGTCTCTAACATCCACCAGCTCCGTGATGTCGTCATGGAGTGGAAGAGGACTCCAGTGGCAACCTGTGAAGCTCTGGTGAACTCCATGCCCAAGAGGGTTAAGGCAGTGCTGGAAAATAATGGTGGCCACACAAAATATTGACACTTTGGGCCCAATTTGGAAATTTTCACTCATTTTTACTCATTTCTGTGAGATACTGTATATGTATATGTATATATATATATATATATTTATATATTTTTTTATATATATTTTTTTTTTCAGGCCATTTTATTCAGGATGCAATAAATAATTACTCAACAAGAGGGTGAATCTAAATTACAAAAAAGTATAATGAAATGCAGTTATGATCTAAAATAAAAATATCTTCAGACAAAACAGAACCAATATTTAAACCACAACTGAAAACAAGATCTAAAGTATGCCCTCTTATATGAATAGGACCGGTAACAGATTAAAAGAGTAATATGGTAACACTTTACAATAAGGTTCAGTAGTTAACATTAGTCAACAACATTAGTAAACATGAACTAAGAATGAACAATAGTTCTACAGCATTTATTAATCTTAGTTAAATGTTAATTTCAGCATTTACTAATGCATTATTAAAATCACAAGTTGTGTTTGTTAACATTAGTTAATGCACTGTGAACTAACATGAACAGAAACATCATCAATATGAATGTTGAAGTCACCAACAATCACAATTTTAGTGATCTTAAGAACAGATGATTAAAAAAAAATCACTAAAATCATCTAAGGAGGAGCTTTTTGGACCAGGAGGACGATAAATTAAAATACAATAAAAGGGATCTGTATGACCAACCAGAATCACTTACAATTCAAAAGAGGAAAAAGACCCAACAATTACCATCCGACAGAAAAATACAGTTTCTAAACGCAGCAGCAAGTCCTCCACCACGGCCTGAATGTCTAGGCAGGCTAATAAATGTATAATCCTTAGGACTAATTTCCTTAAGGGGAGCATTTTCCAAATTTCTCTGCCAGGTTTCAGTCATAAACAAAAAATCCAGTACCTTGGTTTTAACAATATCGTTCAGAACAAAAGTTGTATTAGTTATTGAATGAGCATTTAACAGTGCCATCCTGAAAGGGAGAGCAAAAACGTCACTGGATATTTTGCGGAAAAGCGTGTGAAGGGACTCAATCTGCCGCACGTGAGAACTCCGTTTACCGGTGGGAAAACGGTCTCCACAAACATATCCGGGAAGATGGGATGGAGATAGGAGAATCTGACATTGTCAGCGGTAGACAAGGGAAACTCATTCCACAGATGGGCCGAATATACCGAGGCTGAGCTCATCTGAAGCAATCGACGTAGTTTTCTGACGACTCCTCGCTTCCAGGACAGTCTCGGCTTCACCTGAATCCTGGCCCTTCTCCCCGCTTCCTCCTTTGTCTTTGGGAATTTTGGTCAGAAAGACCAGCTGAGTGGACTGATGTGGACAATAATGTGTGTGGAGTATCAGCCCAGTGTGGTGGAATATTATGATCTACCATTGATGATCTAATGAGTAGAAGAGTTTGGCGATCATACACCTGAGCAGTGAGTACATCATTAAGAAGCAACAGAAAAAACAGAATGATGCACAGGACAGGCAGAACAACACGGTAGACAGACAGAGGCCATGGCAAAGCTAAAAACAGGGGCCATCTTGCCACGTCACTAGGGCTTTTCTGAGCCATTTTTTTTACATTTTAGTCATACTGTAAATGTTTTCTATGAATGGCACATAAAATGTCCACACACAAGTCTTCTTAAAACAAAATGTGCACCATTGATTCTGCACTACACTATGCTAATAGCCTCATTACAAATGTATTCATCTGCAATTATAATCAAAAAGGCTACAGCCTAATAGCATCAGCCCTTTTTCTTTTAATGTGGCAGTAAAAGACTAGTCAGTCGAAGGACGAAGCATGTCCTTGTGCTTGAGACGAGTGTGATAGTCTGGCATATGACGGCACCTTGCAGTGTCAGCCGCTAGCGTCAGCGTGACTCCTAGATGTGATCTTTGGCAGCTTTTGGATCGCTGGGACTTCTTGCTGACAGCAGCAGCCACTTATTGCCGTGCTAATGCTCTAACAGGCTAACGCACCGACTGCTACAGTCCGGCAAAGTGCTGTCAGGGTATGAAGCGGTGAAATGTTCCTTAGAGAACAAACAGCCATGTTAATGCTAAGGCTAAAAGATATCATACTGTACTTTACTGTACCATTGAGAAGTCATAAGCAATACGAGCGTTCGCAAAGTCTAAATTTCTGATTTCCTACTTGGAAAACTGAAGAGAATGTTGGTAGAATTGTGTTTAGCAAACATTTGTTGCGTAATGATAGTGTTTATGATTGTACACCTGAAGAACACAAGCTAATGCTAGCATAGCATTATTTACCTTTCTCAATTCAGCAGAAGCTAACGGTAGCTTAATTTTGCTTCCTTACACAACATTTTTCAAGCAGCAGGAAATGTTTATAGTCGAAAGTCTGACAGAAATAGGAAAATTACACATCTGAATATAGTTTAGCATAAAATGGCAGGAAATGCTAAAGTCAATTTAAATGTAGACGGCTGAGGCAAAATCAAAGTAAACAAAGTGCTATCTCTTTCATAAGCTCAATTTGTCTCCAAATATATTATAATTGATGATCAGTGGTTCGATTAGACAGTTTTGATCCAGGAAGAAGAATGTTATTGCTAAAAGCAAACTAACAGCAGAACAACACAGTAAGAATAACAACGTTTAAAAAATGACAAAAACGAATACCTTTTGTTGTGGATGTCAAAAATGATGTGTTCAATTTAACTTTGTGGTATTTGGACGCAAATTTATCTAGATGCTAGTCAGATTAGCAGATGGTAATTCCAAAATAATGAACAAAACTAGTTTCACTTGTGATTTGTGCTGACAACAAAATGTTTTTACAAGTATTAGCAATTTAGCAACTTATAGTAATGTTAATATATTACTTTAATACTTTAAAACACACATTTTAGTTCACTTTTGTATGGCTTGCGCTCGATATTTACTGTAAAACATAGTTGAGAACCACTGTGCTAGATGACACTAAAATTAGAGGATCAAACAAAAGGCAATCATGAACAGTTCAGCAGGGCAGCAATTTGACAAAGTAGAAAAATAATAAATAAATGCATAAAAGTGAAACTTAAGTAATGTTTTCTAATTTTAAAATGAAAGGAATTGCTGACAGAGATCAAGAGATGCAAACGTGTTTGGAGATTAATACCGAAAATCTCTGTAGCACAGGTCACTGTTTTAAATTTGAATATTTATGAAGCTCATAACTCACTGATGTAAAATTAATACTCTGTATGTGGTCTGGCGCCTAATTACTCCGAAATAATTAGAGGATCCCTCCCTTAATTGACCTTTTGGAAAGACACCCATCAAAAAAACTGTATCAACAAGGGTTATTTTGAGGTGAGGTGGAATGCAGAAACTTTTGCCATTTCAGACAGATGGATTCATTTTGCAGTAATGAAAAGTACATGTTTTTTCCCTTGCAAGATATAATATAATAAAGTGTACCTTTTCTCTTTCTTTTTTTTAAATCACTAAGTATAAATTGAATTGCACAAGTAATCAGTTTTGAAAATGACATTTATAAAAAACATATTAAGAAACATATAAAATAAGTGAATTTATAATATATAAATATATAATTTAACTAGGGCTGCAACTAACGATTATTTTAGTAATCGATTGGTTGGGCGATTATTATTTCTATTAATCGATTAATCAGATTTTTTTTTCAATTGTATTGTCTTCAGTCACGTCTTACTGTAATTTATTTATCCTGTAAAAGGCGGTTATGGAGCGTCTAATATGTATATTCATATTTATATTCATATTTATTTATATTAGCCTACACGCTGTTATCTCTTTAAAGTTCCTACTCTCATAAAATATTCACACTGCATGTTGACTTTTAAACCTTAAATTAAATTTCAACAACAGATATTTCAGCACAATGGATATTTTTGCGCTGAATAGTCTATTAATTGTCTCCCTCTCGGTGTTCCATCTGTCTGAAGCGCGTGCACGTGCCCGCCGCGTCGGTGCCCATTCGGTATTTTAAACTTAATACAGACTGTCAGGACGGACCTATATGCAAAAATGGAAATGCTTGCGTGAATTTGTGACATTTATAGATAAGGATATGACCATAAACCTGTTTTGCGCTGAGGACGCACACGCATGTGTCAAAGCGCCTGACAGGTAAAGCCATTACGCTAATGCATTAACTTGAAGCTTAAAATAAATAATTATCATGTTTTGGGCAGCTTGGATCATTTACTTCTCCCGCAGCATCTAAATCTGTTTCCTCCACTTTTTTTAGATGCATTTTGTCCATAGAAATGCGTTATTCAGTGCTGTAATTTGAGCAACCGGTTGAAGTTGGACGTGCACTGTGGGCAGACCCGACTAATCGATAATGAGAATCGTTGTCGATGATTTTCATAATCGATAATAATAGATTTTATCGATTAGTTGTTGCAGCCCTAAATTTAACCAATTCATATATTTTTATATATAACCAATTGCCAACCAGCTCCATTTTGGTAAAAAAATGTGTATCTGTACTAAATACAATTATGTTTATGTTATTAATAATAAATACATTTAAGAAATATATAGACTAATATAAATAAAATAAATACATTTAAATTCCTGAACAGCTATATTTTGGTTGAAAACGTTATATATACTAATAAATATAATTAACAATATGTATTAATATTCATATATTACAGTTCCAATTCCAACCAGTTCTGATTCAGTAAAAATGCTTAATAAATTCAAGAAATACACAAAAAAGTAATTTAATATATAAAAAAAATATATTTAAAAATAAAACATTAAAATAAAGTTAAAAAGACAAAAATATTTATGTTTGTTGGATTTTTTCCTCCTAAAAAAAACTGTTATTTATCTGTCTGCATATTCAGTTTAATAATGCTTAAAAAAGAAAGTTATTTAAAAAAAAAAAATCAGAAGTCATACAGATGGAAAATGTTAATTACATCATGTTAGGATAACAAAGGCTCTTTGGCAATGGAAAACGAAAAATGTATTTTCAAAATGTCAAAGATGAACTTAAAACTCTAGACTTACTTCTGACATTCGTCCAGAGTGAGGACGTGTGGGTGGTCCTCCTCAGACAGGGAGACCACCGTGTCTAGGTTGAAGGCGTTTGGTCTGGTCTGGTCGATGTTGTGGCGGGTGACGGTGGCTGTGGTGGAGCTCGTCCAGTACAGGATGTCCCATCCTCGGTGGTACGCCAGTCCCTCCACAGAACCAACATCTAGAGAAGGAGACACAACGTCAATGCTAATCGCTCAAGTACGCTCAAATAACATACAGACAGTGACCTACTACACACACTTTAAACACGCTACACTTTAAAGCCAGAAATAAAGCACAAATACTTTTATCTAGTTGTTTCAAACCTTCTATCAATAATATAAGATATAAAAAGCATTGAAGTCCACAAATGCAAGCAGTTGATCTAAAGGCCATACAACCGGATGGCAGGCAAACACCTCGACAGGTTCTTTCACAAGTGATTCAAAAAGAAGAAAAACTAGACAGATGGTCGATGTGAAAAACAGCTAGGTGTCAGAAAAGGTCAAGATGTGTTGTGGAAATCTACGTCAATACTAAATCGTAAATAAATGCAATTAAATGCAACAATAAAATACAATAAAAAATATATTATAAAATATAATATTTCATATAATATAATATAACAACAGCACTTCCATGTTAACATTTAAAAAGATATATAAATATATATAAAATAAGATAAGATAACGTTGTGACAAAATCGAAGTAATTTTTAGAGAATAAAACCCTTCTCAGAATATTGTATTTTTTTTTATAATTTATAGTATATTCACACAATATTATGCCTAATTTGTCTAATTTATTCTTGTAATAAACAACTTTATTCTCCTAAAATATTTTATATATTTTAATGTGGCACTAAACTGCCATTGCCTAATGTTGTATAATAATATATATTTTAATTGATTTAATGAATATATATATATATATATATACACACACACACACACACACACACACACACACACACACACACACACAACACACACCACACACACACACACATACACACACACACACACACACACACACACACACACACACACACACACACACACACACACACACACTGAACAAAATTATAAATGCAACACTTTTGTTTTTGCCCCATTTTTTCATGAGCTGAACACAAAGATCTAAGACTTTTTCTATGTACACAAAAGATATTTAACATCTGTACTGTCAAGTTTTAAGAGTAAAATATGGGCAGAGTTCAATATTAGTCATCAAGAACTGACTAGAATAGTAAAAAGTAAGCATTAGCGATCAATCAATCAATCAAAGAATGAATAAATAAATACTTATATAGATTTCTATTTCAAAGAATAGAAATTATTTCATTATTTATTTTATTTAGTAAAAAAAAATTATTGTTAACAATTTTGTAATGTATATATGTATGTATGTATGTATATATATATATATATATATATATATATTATATATATATAACATATATACATATATTTAGTCCCCTCCATAAGTATTGGAACAGTGAAGACAAAATTGCTATGTTGGCTGTGGAGTCAAGACATTTGCAAATATGATTAAAAGATGAATGTGAGACAAAAATACAAAATGTCACATTTTATTATTGGGTGATTCAACAAATACATGTTTTACCAAATAAAAAGAACAGCACTTTTAGAGTTCATCCCACTCATTGATGTGAGCATAAGTATTGGGACAGTTGAACATAAGGCAGAAATAAAATATTAAAAGCTATTATTCAGTTGCAGATTCCTTGCACACAATCACAGCAGTGAATCTGTGACCCATAGACATCACCAGACTCTTGGTATCATCCTTTGAAATACTTTTCCCAGCCTTTAATGCAGCCAATTTCAGTTGTTGCTTGTTTTGGGGAGTTTCTGCCTTTACTCTCCTCTGCAGCTGATGAAATTCATGTTCAATCAGATTTAAATCTGGAGATTGACTTGGGAAATCTAGGACTTTCCATTTCTTTGCTCTTATAAAGTCCTTGACTGAACTGGCAGGGTGTTTTGGGTCATTGTCCTGATGCAATATCATGTTCCTGTGGGTCAGTGGTAGAGCATTGTCTTAGCAGCGCAAAAGGTTGTGGGTTCAATTCCCAGGGAACACACATACTGACAAAAAATCTATAGCATGAATAGCTTTGGATAAAAGTGTCTGCTAAATGCATAAATTTAAAAGTAAATGCAATATGAAGCACTTCCCAATGAATCTGGTGGCATTTTCTTGAATATTGGTAGGCAAGATGGTTTTGTACCCTTTCAAATTAATTCTGCTACTGTCATCATACATTAAGTCATCAGTAAAGTTGAGAGGGCTTGTTCCAGAGACAGCCCATGCCATGACAACACCTTCACCATGCTTTACAGATGAGGCTGTATGCTTGGGATCTTTTGCAGTTCCCTTTTTTCCTCCACATTTTTGCTTTCCCATCACTTAGAGAAAGGTTCATCGTTGTCTCATCAGTCCATAAACACAGTTCCAAAACTCTTCGGGCTCACCTTTGTGCTTTTTTGCAATCTCTAATCTTGCCTTTCTATTTTTGGTGCTGGTCAGATGTTTGCATCTTGCTGTGTAGTAGGGCTGTCAAATTGGCTGAAAAACTAAATTGAATTTTTTACTAAAATATTATCAAAATTCAAATTATATTTGAATTTAAAAGGCATAAATTCAGTTAGGAAAAAAAAAGCTTTTGGCTTCTCTGTAAAACAAGAGGGCGCCTCGAGCAAAATATTACCAAATGCACGTTTCTTCAAAGTAGGGCTGGGCAATATGAGCAAAAATTAATATCTCTGTATTTTTTGGCTGGTTTGCAGTATACGGTACATATCTCTGTATTTTGTATTTGGATTAAACAAATAAATAAAGTGAATGTAACCATGTAGGCATATATAATGTGCAAAAAGGGTTAACATCTTATTACATTATAACATTGCGATCTAAAAACAAAATTAATGCTTTTAAAGAAAATTTAAATTTACTAAACTAAAAAATAAAAAAAATAAAAAAGCACAGACTAGGCTAATTGAGTAAAAAGTCTATTTTTATTACCTAATTACAGTCACTTCACAGTTAGTGCTATCATACAAATACACTTACTTGTAGGTTTAAAATGTCCAACTACAATCATTTCAGCAAAATTAATATTTTAGTCAGAGTTATTGCACTCTGTCTGTTTGGTGCGCATGCGCACGGCGGCGTTCACCCAATAATAAAATGTGACATTCTGTAGTTTTGTATCATATTCATATTTTAATCATATGTGTAAATGACTCCACAGCCAACAGAAAAATGTTGTCTTTACTGTTCCAACATTTTTGGAGGGCACTATATATATATAACAGTCATGGCCAAAACTATTGGCACCCTTGGTAAATATGACCACAGAAGGCTGTGAAAATGAATCTGCATTGTTAATCCTTTTGATCTTTTATTTAAAAATTCACAACAATGTAGCCTTTCATAGGATAATAAGAATTTAAAATGAGGGGAAATATCATTATGAAAAAAAATTGTTGTTTTTTTTTCTCAAGTACACGTTGGACACAATTATTGGCACCCCTAGAAATGTTTATGAGCAAAATATCTCTGAAGTATATTCCCATTCATATTCACAATTTTGAGCACTCCAGGGTGATTATGAACATTAAATTATCCAGCCATGGCTTCCTGTTTCCCAGAAATATAAATAGGAGGGAAAACAAAGCCCAAATTCCCTTAATCATCCATCACTATGAGAAAAAATAATATATTTCTGATGTGCAGCAAAAGATAATTGAGCTTCACAAATTAGTGAAGTGGCTTTAAGAAAAGAGCTAGAGCAGTGAAAATTCCCATTTCCACCATCAGACAATAATTAAGAATTTTCAATCAACATAAAATGCTACGAAACTGCCTTGAAGAGGACGTGTGTCTATATCGTCCTAATGCACGGTGAGAAGGAGAGTTTGAGTGGCTAAAGACTCTCCAAGGACCACAGCTGGAGAATTGCAGAAAATAGTAGAGTCTCGGGTCAGAAAACCTTAAAAACAAATGGTCAAACAGCACCTACATCACCACATGTTGTTTGGGAGGGTCTCAAGAAAAATGATCCTAGCTCATCCAAAAACAAACTCCAACATATTCAGTTATCAGACTCGACTAGAACTTCAAATGGGACTGGCTTCTATGGTCAGATGAAAAATATGAGCTTTTTAGCAGCAAACACTCAAGATAGGTTTGGTGAACACAGGAATAAAAAGTACCCCATGTGTACAATGAAATATACTGCTGTATTTTTGATGTTGTGGGCCTATATTTCTGCTGGAGGTCCTGGACATCTTGTTTAGACACATGGCATCATGGATTCTATCAAATACCAACAGATAAAAAATCAATAAGTGACTGACTCTGTTAGAAATCTTATAATGAGCCATGTTTGGATCTTCCAACCGTACAATAATCCAAACACAAACCTCAAAAACAACACAAAAATGGGTCACTGAACACAAAACCAAGCTTCTGCTATGGCCATTCCAGTCCTCTGACCTGAACCTGTAGAAAATGAGTGAGGTGAACTGAAGAGAAGAAGCACCGTCATGGAGCTGGGAATCTGAAGGATCTGGAGTGATTCTGGATGAAGGAATGGTCTCTGATCTCTTGTCAGGTGTTCTCTAACCTCATCAGGCATTAGAGAAGAACATTCAGAGCTGTTAAACTGGCAAATGGAGGTTTCAAAAAGTATTGAATAAAAGGGTGCTGTTAATTGTGACCAATGTGTATTAGAGAAAATCATTTATTTCATAAAGATATTTCCCCCCCATTTTAAATTCTTATTGTCCAATGAAAGGTTAGATTTTTGTGATTTTTTTTATAAAAGATCAAAAGGATTAACAATGCAGATACATTTTCACAGCCTTCTTTGATCATATTTACCAAGGGTGCCAATATTTTTGGCCATGACTGTATAGTTTAAGGTTTTAGTTTACTTATTTTAATAGTCCAACTTTAAACAAAAATGAGAAATCTTAAGTTGTTTATACAGTATATTATTGTCTAAATATACAAGATAAACATACTTTTTTGTGAATTTGCCATTCACAATAAAATTATGATTAACAGGGGTGGCACGGTACATGTATTCGTCACGGTACGGAGCTCTCGGTTCGGTGCATGAGGCCTTACGACGAATACATGCAATTCACCCCCAATCCAGAAGGGTGCGCCCGCAGTAATGCAACGCTGTTTGATAACCGCCAGCGCCAGCAGAAGAACAGCGAATGCAGTGAGTTGTGCGCTTGAAAACAAAGCCCACTAGACAGTGACCATGTGCTGAGTCTGAACGCGTCTCTCTCATGGACAGACAAGAGCTTTGTGCTCGTGTATCCTACCTCTCTCATTCGGCACAAATCCAAATATTCCATAATATTTCCTTGTTTGCGATGTAACTTATCTGAATGCTAAACTATTATTTATTATGTAAATTATAGGCTTTGAAAGTTACGTTAATTCAGTCGCGTTCCAACGGTGACACAGAGGCGGGTGCGCTGATGTTGTTTTTTTATTTTGATAAAGTAGCCTACCAACTTTAGCAATGCTGGAACTAGGGTGGCCATACGTCCGGATTTTGGCCGGACAGTCCGGATTTTAAACCCCCTGTCCGGCGTCCGGCGCAACCTCAAGCCGGACACTCATTTGTCCTCCTTTTTGGAGTTGCGCTGAATCGGCCTAAAAAAAACCCGCTCTAGAATCTTAATTGGGACGCAGCAGCATAGCGTCCAATGCGGTAAGATATCTGGTCAAACAAATGATTGGCTGAAAGCGGTGTCAAATAAATATCTGATATATCATTGGTTAAAACGTAAACAAGCCTCCACGTGCTGGCTACGTCATATCATAACGTTAACATGCCGAAACGTCAGACCTCATTTAATCTGGAATGGACAAAAGAGCACGAATTTATATCAAAAAGCAGTAGAGACGCTTTTCATGGATTTTGCACACTGTGTGTATCTGTGAAATGTGTATTTATTTATTTTTCACATTCATTATTTCCTTATGTATTTTTCTATTATTTCCAGAAGTTCAAAAATGTTATGTTTTCTGGCACTGTGCCAGATTATTTGTTTATTTATATATTTATTATTATATATATACTTATAGTAGTATATATATATGTTTTATGTAGACAGGTTCATCTCAGTCGCAGTTTTTTGAAACAATCTTGAATAAACAAATACTATGAACAAACACTTTTTTGCCCTTTAACTTCGGTAGATATCAAATGATCTGGCAATAACAGACAGAATCACTGTATCTCATGATACCATCGATATGATGGACAAAATTGTATTGTAGTTGCGAGTATCAGGTCCTATGCAATTATTCTTGCCTCACTAAATGCCGCAAAGTGTCCTCCTTTTTTGGTGTTATGGAAATGGCCACCCTAGCTGGAACTGATATGTTTTTGTGTTTGTAAGGCGTAAAATGTTTACAAATATGCTTTATCAATATATACAAGTTGAAATGAATATCAAACATTTTCTAAGCAGTGTTCCTGATATAAAATCATGTGTGTTGTTGTTGTGTTTGAAAGTTTGATATTGTGGTGGTGTTAAATGTATTATGTTAATACACATATGGCCAAGCATTATTCACTTAACTGTGTTTGTAGCCGGCGCCACTATATATAACATATGTTTTAATCAAATATAGTTTAGTATATAAATGTTATGTTTTCAGGCACTGTGCAAGAGACAGGTTCATCTTAGTCGTCAGTTTTTGAAACAGCACAAATGTCTTGAATAAATACAAATACCGTGAACAAAACTATTTTTTCTCTTCTGTTTTCACATAGGTCTACATCGAAGATACAGTATATGGTATATCAAATTATCTGGCAATGAATAGAGTAGGCTATTTCAGAATCACTGTATCATGATACCATCGATATGATGGACAAAATTGTATTGTAGTTGCGAGTACACCAGGGTCCTATGAAATTATTCTTGCCTCACTAAATGCCGCAAAGTGTCCTCCTTTTTTGGTGTTATGGAAATGGCCACCCTAGCTGGAACTGATATGTTTTGTGTGTGTGTGTTATGAAACGTAATCATTTGTAATTCATTTATGAAATGTTAATGTGTGTGTGATGATCACTTCAATTCTTTCAATATATACAATTAAAATAAAAAAAGTGTGTGTGTGTGTGTGTGTGTGTGTGTGTTTGTGTACACTCACAATGTGTGTGTGCAGCAGCAGTGGTGTGTCTGTTTAAAATAAATGTGTGTTTTCTTTTTTTCCTGTTGTGTGTATGTGTGTGTATGTGTGTGTGTGTTCAGACATGTGTGTGTGTGTGTGTGTGTGTGTGTGTGTGTGTGGTCACAGTAGCATGTGTGTGATATGAGATGGGATTCTGTGCAAACTATTAAAAATAATAATACCCAAAATAAAATAAATTACAATGCTGTACAGTGTGTGTGTGTTGTAAAATGTGTCAAAGTTATGTTGAAACTCTATGTGGGATGTCTGTGGTGTGTGGCAAAAGCAAGTCTTTTCCTTATAGCTATATGCAGAATCAATCTTATTCTGCCATTCCGCCAAGAGCAAACACATTACCATCGCCATGTATACTACCACGCTAAACTCTCCGATAGATTTCATGAAAGCACTTTGAGCGTTAAATGACAGCAATGGAATTCTAAAATGCAAAAACCAGGGAAATAAGTATCCAAAAATAAATAAATTTTCCCGGTACATAGGCCTACACTTGAATTAATATATATAAAGGGTGTGGGCCGCCTGGACAATATGATAGCCCTGCCAACATGGCATGCATCCATATAATTTTTTTCACAATAAGACCAGGAACAAGTGCTAAGAAAACAAACGTGACTTTAAACAGCAATAACCTGGTATTTGTTTATCAGAGGTCATCAAGAACACGGCTCCTGATGAAAATGTCTGGTTTTAAGAATGAAGGTGACATGACATTTCCACTTCGGGCTCCGACGAGAGTCACGCAAGAAGGCAGAGGTCTGCGTGTTGCCTTGGAAACGTCTCCTGTACGATATATTACGAGTATGTGAAGCGATCACATACCGCCTGCGATCTATCATCGTCCTCTGGCTAACAAAGACAGATTTCCCCCAACGGAGATGCAGCATTGACATCACTGTCTCTCGCTTTTTCTCTTAAGGCCTTAAGGCTGATCATGTGCTTTCGAACTCCTCTGGCAAAGTTCACACTCGCTGTCTGTCTGATGAATTCCCTCTGCATGTCTCTCTCTCCAAGCCAATACTCTCGCAGTAGCTCTCATTCACCCCTGACCTGCAATTGATTTTCCTCAGACATGGATAAGAAGCCTTCAGAGCTCGATGTCTTGCGCGCTTGTGGAGTCTTGACTAAGTAAAACCTTTAATTCTTCCTAATATTCTCTCACAGATTCCCATTGAATTACAATGGCCTCTCTCTTCATTCATAAACCAGACATGTCTCTCATAAAGGACTAATTATACTTTAGTTTTGGTGTTGTTCGTTTTTGTTTTTTTTCACACTGATTAGCCTTTTTTAGCTTAGTAACATGTCTAAAAATAACCCTGAGGTGTGAATACAGCAAAAATGAAGTGTCATTTAAAGAAACCGTTCACCGAGAAGTAAAAAACCTAGATTAATGCGGAACACGAAACACAAAATATTAAATGTGGGGTAAGCCTATATTGCAAGTCTTCTGAAGTTATATGATGAAAAACTTAAAATGTAATTCATTATTCACTACATTTGTCACCTTCGTAAGAGAAGCAGAGATGCCAGAATCAAGAGTTATTTTTTTAAGTCAGAGCACTTCAATTAATTAGTTTGTCTGAATGATTCATTAATGAATCAGACTGATAGTTCTTGAGTTTATTTTACTGACTCAATCTTCATGTTCTTCCAAATTTTTACAATATTTGTTATGCATCTTGATATTTTGACTCAAGAATGATTGACTCAATCACTTAAAGTTGAGATTTAGATCAATTAATCGTTCAGATTGAATTCAGCAAAACTGCAACCTTCCTACAAAATCTTGAAGTTGTCGCAAATCAAGTTCTTTCAAAGAAAACTACAATTCCCAAATTTTGTATTGTCAGCTAAATTATTGTGATAGGTATTGCCCAGTCCCACTGGGAGGGAAGGAAGAAAGGAAAGTACATTCTTCCTTTTTTTTGTTTGGAATCTCCAGTTCCAATTCATTGGTATTGCATGGAAATGAGCAACTAGATCATTAATTACAATTTATTATTTTGTGTTGCACAGAAGTAGCAAGTCAAACAGGTTTTGAAAAAACTAAATTATATATTATTTATTTTTAGGTTAAAAAAGTCTTTGGAACTTTAAAAAAAGTCATCAACAGCTTGTAAGAACAAACATGCTGCAATTTAAGTGCAAAATAACCTTGAGGCTCTGTTGCAAGCACATGAAGAGGCAGGCAGGGTGCTCGCATGACAGTTTTGACAGTCGTATACATGAAGAGCGAGAAAGATTAGGTGTGATTCCTCTGTCTGTGAAAGTTCACGCTGACTGAACAGGTTGAGCTCTTGTCAATAAAAAAAAAGATTTGGAAGTGTTGTTAACAGCGTGACAAAAACAAAGTCTTTAATCACCAGCACTGGTGAAAACTATAGAGGTCTGTCTGGGTAAAAGTCATCGAGCTGAGCAACTGTCTGGTCTTGAAATGGCTTTGATTTGGAGAGGCTGCAATATGTCAGATTTGAACCACCCTGTCAATAATAGCTTGAGAGATGTTGGAGCAACACACAGTTATAGCTGCCAGATGAAATGTGCACAAACATTTCAGAGTCAGTTCACTTTAAACTCAACATTTAAAAACTAATATCGTCACAAATCAGCTAAACAAAAGTCACTTCAACTAAAGAGCTTCCAGTAATTTCCTCACCTCTATCAGCCCTCAAACAAGAGTACGTACAGACAAGCTGTTTATCAGCCCAACGCCAAGATACATGCCTGCAATATATCAGCATAAATCCATGACAAAGAATAAAGCTTAGCGTCTAGGGTCAGGTATAACAATCTGAGTGCCTGCCACGGCCTCGTTTGACAAATATCACAATTCCTCTCAGGCAAGCTATCGTTCAGTACGGCAGCTGCGAACTGACAGCTCTGCAGGTTAATGGCATACTGATTAAATGAGACGTGTGTTAATGTTGACAAGGTTAGGGCCTGATAAATCACAAGAGGTATGAATTTCAATGCCGGCTACTGGACTGCTTCTTTATCAGAGTAATTGGCTGTACCCAGTATGGATAATTTATTTACATTTTACCACAGTTAATTGGCCGTGATGCTGCTACAAATATGAGCTGCATTGCAAAGAAAGCAAATAAATGGTTTATGAAAGTACCTTGGACAGACAATATCAGGCTGGACGATATGGAAAATGGTCTAGAAGTTTTGAGAAATCCATACAACCAATTTCCAATTCATTAAAATGTTCCTTACAGCTATAATGTAAACTATAAACACTAAGGATGTCTGAAAAGCATTGTAAAATCATTCATCAGCATTATTCGGAAGGTATCAGCCTTCTAAACAACATTTAAGTTACACTGGGCATTGTCGTTTCATCTTTACTGGTGGTGGTTGAGGAGAGACCCCCCCCATATGATTGTAAAGCGCTTTGGGTGTACAACAATACACAATAAAGCGCTATATAAATGCATCATTCATTCATTCATTCATCATTCATTTACTTCATCCAATATGGGATTTTAAAGACACTGAAAGTCTGAGAAAACATTGCAGACTTGAGAATGAATTCATGAAAGGCGTCACAAAAAAACTGACAAAATAACAAAAAAAAATTATTTCCAACAAAAAAGCGCAACTAACAATATAGGCAAAAAAGTAATTAGACACAATTACTTACTCTCAGCAATGATGCGTCGTCCTGTCCAGTCGTCATTGATGACTTGTATATTCCCATAATGAACATCACTAAAGAAAATCCGATTGGTTCCGTGCGCTTTCTGCCGATGATCAAAGGCCAAAGCTATAACGTTTTTAAAATAATTCAGGTTCTCGTATGCCCTTATTGGCGAGTTGAGGTTATTCTCGTCTGATAGATGAATACTCCTCAAAACAGTCCTCTCGGAGTACAGCAGGTAACCCTCGTACCTGTTGCACCTGAGTCCATCCTGAGCAAGATATCCATGGGCGCAAGCACAAGTTTTCCGGTTATTCCCCAAGTAAAAACAAAGTTGCTGGCATCCTCCGTTCGCTGTGCTGCAAGCGTTCGTTCCTGGGAAAGTCAGAAAATCAGAGATCAGACTCCCTGCAAAGTAGGATGTCAAACTCAGTTCCTAGAAAGGTCACTGTCCTGCAGAGTTTAGCTCCAATCTCAATTTAACATATGTGAAGCAGCTAATCAAGTGCTCCAGGATTACTGGAAACCTCCAGGCAGGTAATTTGGAGCTGGTTGGAGCTAAACTCTGCAGGCCCTTTGACACACATGGTCTAAATAAATTATATCACCTAATAATGGCTTTGAGATAATAGTTTAAGCATGCAAACAACATTCAAGTGTAATTTGAAAGGGTCCACTGTTTGGGTGAACTATTCCCTTCCTGTAAAGCTAAAAAAACAAGAACTTTGTCAGACATTTACTGCTATGACAGCAAGTCTAATTGATCTCTTTTTCCATATGGTGTCTATCACCAGGTGTTCGTTAATCAGCAGGAGTATCCGATCCTGCTCCTGGAGGGCAACTTTCCTTTTAAGTTTAGCTCTAGTGCTCATTAATCTCCTCTGAGCCAGCTAATCGAGGTCTTCAGGGTTACTAGAAACGTCCAAGTATGTGTGTTGGAGCAGGTTGGAGCTAAACTCTGCGAAAAGGTGGTCTTCCAGAAACGGGATTGGACACCCCTGCTTTATCTATAATAAAACTTGTACTTGTGTACATTGGTGCAATGTTCAAAGAACAGGAAAACTGCCATTAAGTGAAACCTCAACCTTTCTCCCGATCCTGGTTAAAGACCTTCACATCTTTCAGACTGACGCCCAAGCCGCTCCTGATGGTCACTACGTCCACGGCGTCTTTCTTTGAAGCACGGCGGATCGATCCGTTGGCGTAAGCTCTACCATCATGGGGGCACAAGACCGAAAGTTTGACACTTGCAAATCAATGGCCCTCGACTAATTAAAACCAAAGAACTCATTAAAATACAGCAAACAGCTGGTCTAACAGAAGGTGAGGTAACCAATCCTTGGTATGATATTGAACCACGGGAGATTCTGAAATAATCAAAAGTGTATTTTTGCACTTGGCATTGCGACCATGTACGGAAAATGGGACTGTATCTGCTTTCTTGGGCCATTCTTTGAGACTGCAGCATTTATGGAAAAATAAATTACCTGTCAGACCAGAAGAGGTAAGCCCCAAAGACTGCTATGGAAAACATATCCGCCCCATTCGATGAGAACACAATCTCCCTCTGCTCTCCCCGCTCAAGGTTGATTCTTTCGATCTTGTTGTTGCGGGCATCACACCAGTATAATTTATTTTCCTACAACACAGTTGGAAGACACACATCATACATTTGTTATATTAAGAGTGAAGGCATATATGATCTGGCTGCCCTAAAGCTGCAAGATAAGCCACAAAATAAACATAGACTGCAGGCTGCAGAGTAAGCATGTAGGGGAAGCAGACCTGATAGTCTATGGAGATGCCATTGGGCCTTGCTAGTCCGGTGCTAACAAGCACGGATTGCTCTGAACCATCGAGACGTGACCTGGAGATGGTAGGACTCTGGCCCCACTCCGTCCAGAAGAGAAACCTGCATGAATTCAAAGGAGAGTACGATTAAGTAGTAAAGTAGTAAGGAATTTTGACCTTCACACAGTTTTAAATGTTTTTCCTCTCCTCTACCATTCACAGTCAATTTCTAAGTGGAATCGGATAGTACATTGTCAAAAAAAGGGTTACAACAACCTGTAAGGGAACAACAGCTGGTCACTGGGGCAGTACCCTTGAAGGCACAACTTTGTAACTTATCTATCCCTAAAAGGTGAATATTAGTGCCTTAGAGTAGTAATACGTACCAATAAGGTACTACAATTAATTTAAGGGTAAACAGTGTTGGGGAATAACTAGTTACATGTAACGGCGTTGCATAATTTAATTACAAAATAGTTGTAAATGTAATCTGTTACAGTTATTGAGGTAATTTTTTTTTATTAAGTTACAGTTACTTACGAAAATGTTAATGATTACAAAGATCAGATAGTATTCAGTGTTGAGTACTGTTATAAGGTTAACCCTGCCTGGTTTGAAATAGTTACACTATTTACAATTTCAATTTTGTAATCTGTAACCTATTACGTTTCCAAAGTAACCTTCCTAACACTGAGGGTACATACGGTAAAAAGACGTCCCTTTAAGAGTACTGTCCCAGTGACAAGCTGTTGCACCCTTAAATGGACAATGTTTGCATATTCAAGTGTAAATGAGACAAAATGTAGAACAGGATTTGATTTCCATCTGGGACTGAGTGGATCACTAAAATTGCCTCTCGCATTTGAAGGGTAGAAGTTGAGAGTCTTTTTGTGACGCCAGTGAAAAACAGCTACATGCTTATATTCCACTTTAACAGTACAAAGCTGTAGATAATGAGATAACTCATTACAAACATGAGGTCAAGATTATGATGTCCCTCTCAAATTATAATACATGCAATGGAAATTATAAGGCCTTTAAGGAGGACGTAAATCTGCAGTTAACAAGCTTTGAGGTGCTAATTGCACACGCTAACTGCTCTCTAGATGATCATAGGTCATTCATTTAAACACTGTTGCCACACTTGCGTGAAACTGAAGCTTAGCATTAGAAGAAAAAAATAAACCAGAGGGTATTTTCAGAGTGGAAAAATAAAAAGGCAGATACATACCCTTTCATTGGGTGCACTGCAATGGCTCTGGGTTGATCAAGACCGTCAGATATCACCACGGCGCGGTACATGCCATTCAATCGAGCGACCTCGATGAGATTTAAGCCATGGTCCGTCCAGTAAATATTACCTTTGGATGCAAAGCAACAAAGACCCCGAACGAACAGAGAAACAATAAGCCTGACAACTTCAATTTGGAAACACAGAAATGCAAAAAAAAGGAGAAACTTTCACACCTGCAATCCAGTCCACCGCTAGTCCTTCAACACGTCCAAGACCGCTCGTGACAATGTCCTCTCTCCAGGTCTGATCTCGACTGGATCTAGAGATTCTGTTGGAGCCCATGTCCGTCCAGTACAATGTATCATTTCCTAAGATATGCAATTAGAAAATAACCCATAATTATAAAGTGTGCCTAGACTAGTTAGCACCTGCTGTTAAATTGCATAACTACCTTATTATGGGGGCAAAAAGTATCTTTATTTAGGGTTGCAAAAGATATCTTTACCATATTAGTCATCGCCTGTTATATTTTAGTTTATTAATGTTTCAACTGATATTGTACACTTAATTGTGCATACAATTTTCCCAAATTTTTGCATATAGATTATTGTTGCTCAACATACCAATAACATCTTTTCAATCTTTAAATTAATTGTATTGCAGTGTAATTTTAGTATCACTGAGATACGTTTTTTTATATAATTTTGTTATAGTATTTTGATATTGTATTAATAGTTTAATAATTTCAGTTTGAGTTTTCTTTTAGTATATATATATTATATCATGTGACTTATTTTAGTATCATTGAGATACTTTAAAGCTTTTAATATTTTGAATTAATTTCATTTTAATATTATCTGTTTAATATAAGTTAAAGTTTTTTCATAGTTAAAGTTTTTGTAATTTTGTTGCATTTTGTCTTTTAGATTTTATACATTTTTATTTCAGTTTGAGCTATTTTGGTACATCAAGTTAAATGAAAAAGAGAAATGTTGTTTTGTATATATAACATTTATTTTATTTCAAGCAACATTTAAAAAAAATATATATAATTATTTGTATGGTTTTAGTTCATTTTAACAGTTCTGCTAAATACAATTGCTTTGGCAAGTTTGCGGAAATAAAATTAGCTTGAGATTTTTTATATTTTATTTAATTTCACTGAAAAAAAATGTTAAGTAACAATGTTTCATGTTTTAATTAACTATTGTAACACTGATGAATTTTAATTTAAAAAAGCAAGCAACAATTATTTCTTAAAATAAAATGCTCTTAAAAGCATAACATTATTTTTATATTTGCCTTTTACATTACAGCAGCTAAGAACAGTATTTTTGTGCTGATGGACAATTTTGAATAAACAAGGCCTTCAAAAAATGATTTTTTTTTAAGAGCCGCATTCCAAGCTCTACAAAAATGAGTGTTTTTGCTGGCCAAATTGTCTTTGCCCTTTTGCTCTCATTCAAACCTGCCTTTTCTCCAAAACAATAGAGGCTAAAAGGGCCCAAGAAAAGCAAGCATCATTTTTTTCTTAAAATAAAATGCTCTTAAAGCATAAAATGATGTTTATTTTTGCCTTTCACATTACAGCAGCTAAGAACTGTATGTATTCTTGTGCTGATGGCCGATTTTGAATAAACAAGGCCTTCAAAAATTATTTTTTTGAAGAGCCGCATGCCAAGCTCTACCTACAAAAATGAGTCCGTTTCTGCCGGCCAAAATGTCTTTGCCCTTTTGCTCTCATTCAAACCCACCTTTTCTCCAAAACAATAGAGGCTAAAAAGGCCCAAAGTACTCGTGATTGTACTGGCTCCCGTGGTCTGTCCCTTTCAAAACGCTTTTCAGAAAAATTGCTTTGACTTGGCCGCACGACATTATCCGTAGCTTCATGCATCACCAGCTCCTCGCCTACTAAAAAAAATACATTATATCCCTTTTGACAAAAACTCCAATGAAGCCCATTCACATCGTTATGAAGCATCGGCTCATCTGTGCAGCTAATCTGTTTCGATTATCTTCCATCTGTCATAACCACATATCGCATCACTTCATCTCATCTCGCAATGAAAAAAAGATATAGACATGCAATGCAATGCCAATATTTGCTTTATCATGCAAACGCAGAGCTGCAAACTGTCTGTCGCTGATGCAAAGAGTGGCATTTCTGTCTCAGTGCGGAGGCAGCTGTCCAATTACTGCACTATATGAATCTGTCCCAAACGCAGGCAGATACCCTGCAAATCAATGTTTTCCTCATGTCAAGGGGTGATATGTTGTTGTACACATGGCATGGCAATGCCTAATTGCTTTGGTTTCTAAATACACAACTTATTCAAAGAACAATAACAGCTCATTTAAGAAGAATCAAAAATGTCTACCTAATTATAGTCAGTCAGTAGAACAAAATGTAGAACAAAATATCATATTTCCCCCACCTTTTTACACAGTTTTTTTATTATACATCTAACACTTTTGACACGCTAAACTTGAAAGCAAATTTTAACCATAATAGTTGTGATGTTACATCCAAAATACCATAATTTATTAACTTTGGCCACAACCTTTTCAATCCGACTCTCTTCTTTATGCTATTAACCTCTTTTTTTTTTTTTTTTATTATGACAACATAAATTGCATTTGTTAAACTAAAATTACTGAATTATTTTCAATAATTTAAATAAAGCTGAATAAAATAAAATATAAAATTTAGACAAAAAAAACAACAATTAAAAATACTGCCCTAGTTTTAATGACTAAAACTGAATGAAAAACAAATATGAATAATAGTATATAAATAATACTAAAATAACACATGTATATTACAGTAAAAAAAGTATTAACATACACTTTCATTAATGATTTGATAATGCATGTAATTGAAATAAAGCTGGAGTAAAATAAAATATAATTATTAGATGAAAAACAAAATCAGAAATGCTGCCTTGGTAACTAATTGAATTAAATATGTCTAAATTGAAGTAGCAAAAAGTACTAAAACTAAAACCGAAATATTACAAATAAAATCACAAACTAAAAAATTACTACAACAAACTTAAATTTAAACTGCAAACAAAAATAAAAGTTATTTCAGAAACCGAATAAACACTATAGTAGTGTATAAATAATGTATGTCCATAAAAAGTGTACGTAATAAAAATGCAGTTTCCTTTGTGATTTAAAATTCATGTAAATTAATAAAAGTTCAAATAAAACATAAACATTAGCTGAAATCTGAAAATAAGAAATGTCGCCTTGGCAGCTAACTAAAATAGTACAACTAAAACGGAAATACAAATAAATATCAAAAACAATTAAGAAAGACTAAAACGCATACATTTACTAAAACTGAAATACATTTTCAGTTGTGATTTAACAACTCATATAAATTAATAATATTAATTCGTAATATAAAATAATAAATAAGAATAATTTATTTTAAAATATGTATTTTTGTTTTTGGGTTCTTCTCTTTTATAATGAAAGGAAAAGTGCACTTACTGGCATGATAGTCCAGTCCCACGGCGAATAGTGTGCCAGTTAGCGGCATCAAAACTTCAGAGTTATCACCGGGATCCAGAGACAGTCCTCTTATACCTTCATTAACGGAGTACATCAGGAAAGACTGAAGACCTAGCAAAAATAAAAAATAAAAATCAAACCAACCCGGTCAATGTGCTTTTGAAAAATAATGAATACCTCCGAGATCGGAAGGTTAATTATATCCATATGCAGAGGTCACAACCAACGGTCGTACCTTCACAGGTGGAGCGGTCCGGACGAAGGTTGTAGCCCGTAGTACAAGAACACGTCCGAGTTGTTTCAGAAGTGGGAAAGCAAAGCTGGGAACAACCGCCGTTGTTTGGTACACAAGGATTGCGACCTACAAAGAAAATTTGAGAATTTGTGAAGGCGAACAGGTGTATCTAATGCTAATCTGTCAAATTAGCTTGGGGACTAACTTCATTACATTCTTAAAACAATTTCAAGAACATCACAAATGAAGTGGAGGGGAAAAAAACGGTGACGCTTTGACTTTGTTCCTCGGACACCTCGTCAGAAGCTCATTTGAAGTGGCGTAATGAGACGGGCCTTCGCTCCCATGAGGTCCGTGTCAAAGAGATAAATGAGGGAGCTAATTGGTATGAGGAGATTTGAGAAGGTAGCAAAAAGATTTACCTTAAAGAGCCCCTAATTGTCAGTTTTTTTTTATCCTAATAGAGCGCTTAGAGGATCAAGGACTCCTCTGCTAATAGACCTGTCAGTGATATGAATGTCTCTCGCCATAATTCATAAAGAGGAAAGGGCTTTGACAATGTGTGGCCGCAGAAACATATCCATTATGAAACAGAACCGCTGTCCGAGTCATATTCAACCTCACCTTGAAGAAAGGACAAGGATTTTATTATTTTGGGCCATTAATGAAAATATGAGTTTGAAATGAGTTTGAAAATTAAGGCAACATACATTTATTTTCTTTAATTAAAACTGTTAAATATTTGTATTATTTTTAAATAAAATTAATAAATATAAATTTAACATGAAGAAACAAAATTATAAATGTTGTCTTCCCAACTAACTAACATAAAATAAATGTAAAAATAATAATAATAATAATTAAATGCTGCAATAAAACCGTGTCAGAGTCGACACGGTCATGGAAAGTCTAGAAATATCAGGGGATTTTGTTCATTAAAAGTCATTAAAATATATGTCAAATATATTTTACAAATATTATTTCAAACATACAAATATTTTAAAACATAAAAATTAAAATAACAAATAAATAATATTAAAATACTTGATATATACTTCAAATACTTATTAAACTTATAAAATAAAAAAATATAAAAAGGTGTGGAAGCCCTTGACATTGTCTTGTGTATATTTTTATTTGATTTTAAAATACTTAAGATTAACATAACCAATAGTATGGTGGTTTGTCAAATCAATTGGATCAATTAGTTTTTGTTTTGTTTTTTACAAAATTGTACATTTAATACAATGATGTGCTGTTATATTTCTAATGTATTATTTAATATTATTTATTATAATATTATATTCTAATTAAGTTATTCATTATTAATATTTAATTTCAAGAAATTGCTTTTTTTGTGAGTGTTATAATTTTTTTATGAAAATCTATTAGAAATACCATTATTCATTCCATTCATCAATTCATGAATTGAAACATGGTTAAGATGTCAATGAAGGTAACTCATTGATCAAAAGGTGTGGGAACTCTTGTTCCCTATCTGTCGGTCACTACGAGTTATGTCGTGACGACATAGGGGATTTACTTGGAAGCCCCGAACATCTCTGACTAAAGAGAAAACGCCAATGAAATTGGCTAGTGGATTTTGCATACCTGAGCCACTCCCCGTGCATATGGGTATAAAAGGGCGACAGGTGCATCCACTCATTAGATTTTTGCTTCGGAGCCGAGTGGATGAGAAGAGTGCTGATCTCCACAAAGCCGTTCATCTTTGGTTTGTTCCTGGTTGGCGTAACGGTGCGATCAGCGGAGTCCCTCTCATCAGCGATTCCCCTGGGCACTTCAACTAAGAGAGCAAATTCTAAAAGAGCAAATCACGGACGATCGCGTCTTTTTCAAGATGCCGTTTCGTCCGTGTCCTTCTGGTTGCGGTCGTTTCCTGTCTGCGGATGACGGACACGATCGTTGTCTTCAGTGTCTGGGCCTCCGACACGCTGAAGATGCGTTCGTGGATGACTCATGCGTCTGTTGTGGGCGTATGAGCATGATTTCGCTGCGATCTCGCCTTTCCTTTATGAAAGGATTGGCACCCTCTGCCGCCACCCATGCTGATCTCTCTGGCTCGAGCAGAGGATTGCCGGCTGACGCTCTGGGAGATCTGAGGGTTACTGTAAGAGCCTCTCCGCCGGGTACATCCCCACGGACCTCTTACTCCTCACGCAGCGAACGTCCCGTCCGGTTCCCGGGTGATTTCGCTGGTCCGTCCCACGGGGCGCCCAGCATTTCATTCGGTGCGCCATCTGTGGACAGGATGTCGATTGCAGCATCGGGGGATGGGTTCACGTCCTCCGAGGATGAAGGTGCGGTGGGGCTGCCCCCTTCGGGTGTTGTCGCCACCACCGCACCGGACCCGGAGCTGACGGCCATGCTTGCCCGGGCAGCCGTGAGTATCGGGCTGGACGTCAACAGACCGCCCAGTCCCGAGCCCTCACGGCTGGACGATTGGTCTCTCGGAGCGGGGCGCGGCTCACAACCGCGTTCTACTCCGGTGCCTTTCTTCCCGGAGGTGCATGAGGAGCTGACGAAGTCGTGGATGGCCCCTTTCACGGCCAGAAGCTGCTCGTCCGCCTCCTCCATCCTCACTACCCTCGACGGCAGAGTGGCCAGTGGGTACGTGGGCCATTCCCCAGGTGGAGAGAGAGCGATCGCGGTGCACTTGGCCCACGAAACGCCGCCACTTGGAGGAACCGTCCGCGTCTCCCGTCCAAGGCTGTAAGCTGTAAGCTGACAGCCGCTCTCGCGGCAAAGCTTACAGCTTACAGGCTGCGGGCCAGGCAGCCTCCGCCCTGCACGCCATGGCTATCCTGCAGGTTCACCAAGCCAAGGCGCTCAAACAGGTGCACGAGGGTAGTACCGACCCGGGGTTGATGCAGGAGCTGCGCACGGCGACTGACTTCGCTCTACGAGCGACGAAAGTTACGGCGCGGTCCCTCGGGAAGGCGATGTCCACCATGGTGGTCCAGGTGCGCCATCTCTGGCTCAACCTGGCAGAGATGAAGAACGTCGACAAGGCACGCTTTCTCGACGCCCCCATCTCCCAGGCAGGGCTGTTCGGCGACACCGTCGAGGGCTTCGCCCAGCAGTTCTCGGCGGTACAGCAGCAGACCGAGGCGATCCAGCACATCCTGTCCCGGCGTGATGCACCATCCACCGCTGCCCCCGGGGCCAGGCCTCAGTCTGTCCGTTGCCGTGGGCGCCCTCCTGCGTCCTCCAGAGCTGCTCCGCCCCAGGCCGAATCGCCACATAGGCCGGCGCGTCGAGCCTCTCGCAGGAGAGCGGCGCCCCCCGCGTCCCAGCCAGGCCCCAAGTCGTCCAGGAAGTCGACGAAGCGGCCCTGACGCGGGCAACCCGGAGATGTTGGAGTTTGCTCTTTCTCAGGAGACGGCGAGAACAGCGCCGCTCCTTCCCCCGGTGGAGGGCCGGGAGGAGAATCTTCTGTTTCGTTTTATTTCTGTTCCGCCCACCTTCTCAAAGAGTACCCACCTTCTCAAAGAAAGAGCAATTTCCTTTTCCTCCGGGTTCTCAGGTCCATGGGACGACAGTGTGCGACGCCCTGCCTCCTCACTCTCGCCCACGACCCATTTTGGCAGTAGCCAAGAGAGTACGGTTCGGGGACGACTTTCCTCCCCACGCACCTCTGGCCAGTCCCGTTTGGGACCCAGGGAGTTCGGTGAGGATGCCTCAGAACGCACCGCCTTCTGTACCATCCACCCCTACTCCCTTTCGCTGCACCACCACAGATACGTCGATTGTGCCGTTGGAGCCGCTTGCACAGCGTCTGGAGGCGTGGCTCACGCTGCCCAGCCTGTCTCGCTGGCTCACGCGCACAAATCGACTCGGCGTTCTCGAGACGTCGGTGGCAGTCCGGAACGCCCCTGTCTTGCGCGAGGCGATTGCTGTCCTCCTGGCAAAGGATGCAATCGAGCCGGTCCCTCCAGCCGAGATGAGGCAGGGGCTTTACAGCCTTTACTTCATCGTACCCAAGAAACGTGGTGGCCTTCGACCAATCCTGGACCTGCTAGTTTTGAACCGGGCTTTACACAAGCTCCCGTTCAAGATGCGGACGCGCAGGCGCATTATCAAATGCTTCCAGCCCCAGGATTGGTGTGCAGCGATTGACCTGAAGGATGCTTACTTCCATGTTTCGATCCTTCACAGACCGTTCCTACGGTTTGCGTTCAAAGGTCGGGCATGGCAGTACAGGGTCCTCCCCTTCGGGCTCTCCCTGTCTCCCCGTGTGTTCACAAAGGTCGTAGAAGGCGCCCTTACCCCGTTACGGGAGGTGGGCGTCAGGATCCTCAACTACCTCGACGATTGGCTTATTCTAGCCCAATCCAGAGAGCAGTTGGGCGATCCCAGGGATTCGGTGCTCCGGCACCTCAGCCAGTTGGGGCTTCGGGTCAACTGGGAAAAGAGCAAGCTCTCCCCTGTGCAGAGAATCTCTTTTCTTGGTGTGGAGTTAGACTCGGTGAGTATGACGGCACGCCTCACGGAGGAACGTGCCCAAGCAGTGCTGAACTGCCTGAGTTCCTTCAGAGGCAGGAATGTGGTACCACTGAAACGGTTTCAGAGGCTCCTGGGGCATATGGCATCCGCAGCTGCAGTCACGCCGCTCGGATTGCTTCATATGAGACCACTTCAGCACTGGCTACACTCCCGAGTCCCGAGGTGGGCATGGCGCCGCGGTACACTGCGAGTGGGTATCACCCAGCAGTGTCGCCGCTCCCTCAGCCCCTGGACGGACCTTGCCTTTCTACGGGCCGGGGTGCCCCTAGAACAAATGTCCCGGCATACTGTTGTCACAACAGATGCCTCCAGCACGGGCTGGGGCGCTACATGCAATGGGCAGGCAGCCTCGGGGCTCTGGACAGGGCCCCGACTGCTTTGGCACATCAACTGCCTAGAGCTGTGGGCAGTGCATTTAGTCTTACGGCAGTTCCGGCCACTGCTGTTGGGCAAGCACGTGCTAGTCCGCACGGACATCACTGCGGCGGTCTCGTACATCAACCGGCTGGGAGGTATACGATCACACCGCATGTCACAGCTCGCCCGCCATCTCCTCCTCTGGAGTCCCACGCAGTTCAAGTCACTGCGCGCTGTTCACATCCCGGGGAAGCTCAATCGTGCGGCCGACGCGCTCTCACGACAGCTCTCATTCCCCGGAGAGTGGCGACTCCATCCCGAGACGATCCGGCTGATCTGGAGTCGATTCGGGGAAGCTCAGGTAGACCTGTTTGCTTCCCCCGAGTCCTCCCACTGCCAGCTGTACTTCTCTCTGACCGAGGGCCCCCTCGGCACAGACGCACTGGCACACAGCTGGCCTCGGGCCTTACGCAAGTATGCGTTTCCCCCAGTGAGCCTACTCGCACAGACACTGTGCAAGCTCAGGGAGGACGAGGAGCAGGTCCTGCTGGTCGCGCCCCATTGGCCCACCCGGACCTGGTTTCCCGAACTCATTTCCCTCGCGACAGCACCTCCCTGGCGCATTCCTCTGAGGAAGGAACTCCTCTCTCAGGGGCTCGGCACCATTTGGCACCCGCGTCCAGATCTATGGAACCTCCATGTGTGGCTCCTGGACGGGACGCGGCAGACTTGAGTGGTCTACCACCGGCGGTGGTAGAGACCATCATTCAGGCTAGAGCTCCTTCAACAAGGCAAACCTACGCACTGAAATGGAGTCTGTTCGCGACCTGGTGTTCTTCTCGCCGAGAAGACCCCCGAAGATGCACGATTGGAGTAGTGCTTTCTTTCCTGCAAGAAAGGTTGGAGCGTAGGCTGTCACCCTCCACCTTGAAAGTGTATGTAGCCGCTATTGCGGCTCACCACGATGCAGTGGACGGCCGGTCCCTGGGAAAGCATGATCTCATCGTGAGGTTCCTGAAGGGGGCCAGGAGGATGAATCCCTCCAGGCCTCCCCTTGTGCCCTCTTGGGACCTCTCTATCGTCCTGGCTGGACTTCAGAGGGGCCCCTTTGAGCCGCTGGACTCAGTCGAGCTGAAGTTCCTGTCTCTTAAGACAGCGCTCCTGACCGCGCTCACTTCCATCAAACGGGTCGGGGACCTCCAGGCGTTTTCGGTAAGCGAAGAGTGCCTTGTGTTCGGGCCGGTCTACTCTCACGTTGTCTTGAGACTCCGGCCTGGATACGTGCCCAAGGTTCCCACCACGCCCTTCCGCGATCAGGTGGTGAACCTGCAAGCACTGCCCTCGGAGGAGGCAGATCCAGCCTTAGCGTTGCTGTGTCCCGTAAGAGCATTGCGCATATACGTGGACCGCACCCGGAGCGTCAGGAGCTCTGAGCAGCTCTTTGTCTGCCACGGAGGGCAGCAGGAAGGGAAGGCTGTCTCCAAACAGAGGTTGGCCCACTAGATAGTGGAGGCCGTCGCCTTAGCGTACCAGTCGCAAGGCGAGCCGTGCCCCCTGGGGGTGAGGGCTCACTCCACCAGGAGTGTTGCCTCCTCCATGCGTTGGCGCACGGCGCCTCTTTGGCAGACATCTGCAGAGCTGCGGGCTGGGCGACACCGAACACCTTCGCAAGATTCTACAATCTCCGCGTTGAGCCAGTTTCTTTCCGTGTGTTGGGTAAGTAATGGGCGGGAAGAACCGGCCGGTGTCACGCTTGCTGCGCCATTCCCCCTCACCCGGGGATACGAGCGCCTTTTTTCTCCCCCAGTACAGTTCCCCGGACGGTGAACCCTGGTGGAATCCTCCAAGCACCCCCGGCAGTCAGACTGGGCGGAGCAGTCTGACGCCAGGCCCAGTACTGGTGTTAGCTCGCCCCGGGTCTCCGGTCAGCCCCTGTACTGGGCTAGGTGTCCGTATGGCCTGATTCCCCTTCGGGTAATCCCATATGTGTATTCTTCCACGGTAAGGTTTCCCCTCATGGTAAACCTGTGTCTTCTCTTGACAGAGCTCTCTGTCTGGTTCTGCTGGCTGCACCTCCTCCCTACACCTAGGTAGGATCTGCCCCAGAGCCCAGTCGTATGTAGTACTGCCCCAAGCCTGGGTCAGTCCATATCAGTATCTCCACATGTTACCTCCCTTCGGGCAGGATGTGGCCTCCGTAGCGCCCTTCTCCAGAAGGCTCGCTTCCCTGCCGTTACGACAAGCTGTAACAACAAATAGGAAAGACCTGAAGCTGTCTTTCACTGAAGGTCGAAATCCCTTCCGATTCCGTGGGGAAAGGAACAGCGGCTTGGCTATCTCCAGCAGCGATGTACTCAGTGGTCCCGGTGGGCACCAAGGTTAGCGAATTTGCGCTGGAGCGGTAGGAAGGTTGCAACCTCTTGCATGGCATTTGTCTGTCACGCACTCGCTTGTCAACATCTGCATGCCACAAGGTTGTGAAGGGTTTCAGCTTGTGGCGCTTTCCATAGGACCCCTATGTCGTCACAACATAACTCGTAGTGACCGACAGATAGGGAACGTCTAGGTTACGTACGTAACCCCCATTCCCTGATGAGACGTTATGTCCCCATGCCACAATCTTGAACCATCGCTGGTTGCCAGGGACTCGTCTCGGCTCCTCAGCGTAAAACCTAATGAGTGGATGCACCTGTCGCCCTTTTATACCCGTATGCACGGGGAGTGGCTCAGGTATGCAAAATCCACTAGCCAATTTCATTGGCGTTTTCTCTTTAGTCAGAGATGTTCGGGGCTTCCAAGTAAATCCCCTATGTCGTCACGACATAACGTCTCCATTCCCTCCATCAGGGAATGGGGGTTACGTACGTAACCTAGACGACATCACTTGTTCTTGTTGCTGTTTGTGAGTGAACAATTGTAAGCATGTTTTGCTTTCAAAAGAAATAAACACATTTGATGTTAATCACTCTTTAGAAGCTGTT
This sequence comes from Ptychobarbus kaznakovi, assembly GCA_027422405.1. Lineage (NCBI taxonomy): Eukaryota > Metazoa > Chordata > Actinopteri > Cypriniformes > Cyprinidae > Ptychobarbus > Ptychobarbus kaznakovi. The sequence goes on from CM049815.1 coordinate 6,425,248, forward strand.
GTGTCTGGGTTTTATTTCAGACAAAACATTGAGGAATATGTTTATTTGTACCTTTCTGACTGTCTTTGTCATACACTTTGATGTGGACGACGCCTGTGGTCTTATTACGAAGAACCGTCAGGTTTTTTCCATCCCTCTTGTTAATGGTTCCCAGCTGAGCGAGAACATCATCTGCCCACCATAACTTCCCACCTAGAGAGAAAAATAATGCTTCAGAACAGCTGAAAAACACGGAAATCTCTATTTCAAATGCAAATTTGACAAGTAACCTTTACATGAACTTTTCTTTTTCTTTTCAACATCAAGATTTCAGGTTAAAATGAAAATGAAAGAAATTAAATATCACCATTTCATTTTAACAGACATTTATGAATAACCCTTTTGCCTTTAACTTAAAAAGTAATGTGCATAAATGATTTAACATTACTTGCAATATTAAACCATTCATAAATCAATGTTATTATTAATTAAATATTCATAACCAATAAATACATTTAAAAGAAATGTATTAAATAATATTTAAATAAATATTCAACAAATAATAATAAATAAGTAGTATTAGTATTAATAATAAAAAAATAAATATACGATTATTATTTATTTAGCTATAGCTGTATGGACTGTAGTACTTCTGATATACTATATAACTTTACTGTACATACTTGTCCTCTCTGAAATTGAACCAGGGTGAAATATGTCTTTATACTTGCTGTATTTCTTTGCTGCGGACAGCACACTGCAAATCCGCTAAGCCCTATAGCATGTCAACTCAGCCTTTAAGAAATGGTACAACACCGAGAAAACCAACTAGAGCTCACACACCGTCTGTGATTACACATCATAAAAAGGCATGCAAGTGTGCCGCAGTCTCCCAACATCCTTTACCCTGGGGACCCGAACCACTCACGACGAGCTACACATTCCTTTGCCCGTATTACTTGCGAGTCGTGTCTTAGATTGAAGGAGGAGACGTCCCTCGGCGTGAAACCACGCCACCATACCCCTGTTCTACCCACCCTCTCAGCACTTATGAATCCCATAGGTGTGAGCAGCAGCATCTTAGTCCCCTGGCAGCCCTGAATGGATTACATATAGACACCAAAAGCAAGCAGGACTATTCTTAGCGCTCGGCCTGAGCTGAAGCTATCAGCCATTGGCAGACACAAATGCAGGGAAAATGAACTACGGTGAAAAGTGTTGTTGTATACTTCACGTAGGGCACAGCAGAGGATCGTTTAGATGCTCCATGGCAGAGAAAGTTCCTTAATGGAGTAAGGGTACATATTTAATTTGATGCAAATGAAAATGTGGCTAGAAATGTGTCAGCTGGTAGAGATTTTCATTTTATTCGCAATATATTTGGGGTTTCATATATTGGATTGGCATTTAACTAAAGGTTAACAGATAAATGCAGTGTAATTGAAAAAAATATACTTAGAATGTACATTTTGAATGATTTGTACAGCTTAAAGGGGTCCTATTATGCTCTTTTACAAAGTATTGTAACCAGATATAGGATGTCAACAACAGCTTAAAAAGAACTGCATTTACTATGTACAGGTAAGTGCAACTGTAATATGTATTATGTTTATCGTTCTTTAATTCTAACATTATAACAGAGAAACTGTTATACAGTTGATTTTATTTATACCATAGTTTCACAGAGTTACACTATTTGTGGCGGCATATATATATACATATATATGAATTATCTGCCAGCGGGAGGCACTGTTGTAGCGGGAGAGCTCGAGGTTTACCCGGTAACGCTGTACACAAAGCAGAGCTCCGCTCACAAACGCTGCTTTATCAGACATTACATGCAAGATGAAATTAAAATCACATCAAAACTTTTCTAAAGACAGTTGGTTTCCTTCAGAAATACAGTGATATAAAAACACCACACCGGGTTTCGATTTTGAAACATGCAGTGCTCAACCAAGCGTTCTCCAGTTTTGTGCAGTCCAGTTTGTAGTTGTTAATTGTTAAACTACATATCATTCAGCCTATCAATGCTTTCAAAATAGTAAACCAGACAGAGGAGCACATACATAATAAATAAATAACTTGTAATAGGGTGCGCTTATCTTCGACAGAAGACAACTGAAGATTTCAAAGTCCAGCTTTCACTGTTAAATTATTTAAATATCAGCCATAAATACTGTCCAAATAAAGTCTATGTGCATTAAAAAAAGACTTTAATGGGATGCACTTACTTTTGCACAGTGCTATATCGACAGGACTATAAGGGCTCATTTGATATGGAATGTTTTTGTTTTTTTCAGTAAAAATAGCTGTCATTTTTATATTGTTAAAATGATCTAAAACCATGTCTAATGGAGTCTGAAGTCTTAGTCCAATGGAACTTTTTGTTGAAAATGTTAATTTCATTGAGCATACAAGTGACTGGACAAGGCTTACGCCTAACTTTCAGTCTCATTTTTTATTAATCACATCAAAAAGTTCCCAAACAAAGGCCATATAAATATATATTATTCTTAATTGGGTGTACTTACTTATTCACAGTACTATACACTGACATGACGGTTAAGGCGTATTTGATATATAAACCATTTTTTCATTGAATTTACAGCCATTTGTATTCCATTATGAAGATATAAAACCATGTCTTACAGAGTCTGAAGTCTTTTAGCCACTGAAAATATTTTTTTGTATACACATATTTTCAATTTAGTCGACTTTCTTTGTACATAAATATCATTGAACAAACTATACTTCTATCTCTCATAGCTTCATTTTCATTCATAATATTAATTATTTCCCAAATAATTCATAAGTTCTTCAAGTTTAAGAATGAGAAGACTTTGTCATTTAAAGACAACAATGACAAAGAAAATGAAAACTGAAAAGAAGCCATTAATATTTCATTATCTCTATACTTGTTCCCTTACTCCCGGGACGGCTGGTAAAAAGAAAATGGGGTTAATTAGACATTAATATTAAACAAACGAGTGTAATAATCAAACGGCCATGAGATGAGAATCAAGAATGTGTCAGACGAAGTTCAGTTGCTTCATCCGACTGAAAGGAGAAAGGAAGAAATAAAGCGAGAGGCCGAAAAAGGATGTGTCTTCAAATGAAAGCTGGTGCAATTTGTCACACATTTCTCTGCTGTATGATTCAAACACAAATTCCTTTGTTTCCATCTGGTTTGATACAATAATTTGTATGTGCCTTCAAATATACGGCTGTATATAAAATATTAGGGTGTTATATACAGTAGTATGGCTCCACATAACACCCTGGTAAATGAGAGGAGTAAACAGTGTTCGGTGTGACTAAGCAGACTTCAACCATCACTCCATTACCAGCTCGCAGATGTTGATTGCCGGGATGGTGCTCAATCTGATTGTATTAGTGGTTGGCAATGTCGGTATCTGATTGTGAGAGGGTTTGAGAGGATGATATAGCAGGAGAAGCGAGAACAGGTTGTTCCTCAGAGTTTAATCGAATAATACATCCACATTTGGCATGTTTGGCTGGGCAAATTATTTATCTTATGCGGTAATCAAGATCCAAAGATCTTTTACCTCAGGTTCATCGTTCAAAATATTACACAACCTGTCTTACTGAGAAACTGGCGTGGGTGGAATAAGCCAAATTAAATGAGTTATAATTTGTGTGGCTTTAAAATTATATTTCACAATATAGTTGTTGCAGGAAATGTAATAAAAAATGATTCAGATTTTAAATAACCATGCAGTGATGCTTATGATTGGATACTGCAGTGAATCTCACATTGTACTCATCAAATATACTCGCAAAAGTGTATTTGTATACATACAGATCACATTTTATTACTTTTGTTTTATTTGGAATGTGATGTACACAAAGCAAATGATGATTACTCATGAAGAAGGTTTTTGCATAACATCATATAATGATTGATTTAAAAAAGAAAATAAACTAATAAAAATGATCACACATATATAATAAAATCCATTTAAATCTAAAAATTAAACCATATTGACAATTTATAAAGAAACAATTTGTATATATACAAACAAAAATGTGTTGTTCATATTTATTGTAAATTAATTTAAATTGCATTTATATAATAGTTATATTTCAAGTAGTACGCAAATTCCTTTTAACGGTACTAATTGTATTAACGCGCGATTAACGCAGCGCGTATTTTCTGTTTGACCCGTGGCCCAAGTATAAAGGAAACGCCTGTATGACAGCTTCTTTACATGCATTTTGACTGCTCTCAGCATTACATGCGCAACAGAAAAACAAGTGCGGCTGGCTTGACCGTGTTTTTCAAAGCGCAGCTGGCTTGACCGCAGTCCCAACCCGTAGTTGGAGAAAAAAAGATGCACAGTGTTGCCATCTTAGCAGCATTGCAGACCACTTTAGCGACTTTTTTCCCCTAAAAAAGTGCCCAAACCTTATTTAGTCTCCGAGAATCAGAACTGCCGCGCAAGGTGTTGGTTTCCCAGCACGCGCACACAACCTCTCTCTCATCTGCTCAGTTTCTGCTCTCTCTCTCTCTCTCTCTCTCTGCATCTGCTCAGTTTCTGTTCAAGTGCATCTGCTCAGTTTCTGTTGGCAGAGAAGAGAAGAGCTTAATTCAGTTAAACACAGACATTAGTTGCTTGCTTCTCTAATTTTACATGCAAGTGTAGCCAAAATCACAGCACAGCTATTGTCTTTATCTTATGGGTATTTCATTTAATCAGACAACGGCTTGATTATAAGGATTTTTGTTCAGATTATCATCTTGTAAAGGAGAGCTAGTTATGTAGTCTTAATGGGTTGCGTTTCAATCTCTTTTTCATATTCATTCCGTTGTCTGACAACAGAAACAGTCAAATATATCAATGAAAACTGTTTTATTGAGAATTTAGCTGCATCAAAATACAGTATGTGGGCACAGAGAGGCAAATGTAATAATAAACAATATAGGCTATGTACATTTTGCATGTTCAGAAGAAGAGCTGCCCTGTCCTGCAAAAATGTAAACATGTTTGTGTAAATTGCTCAGTGCAAAGAAAGAGAAGTAATGGGAACCTTGTATTTCATTTTTGAGTCTAATAGACATGAACAAGTTCTTTTAAAAACATCTATGACCTTTAATACATGTCTAGTCTTCATGCTCTATGTTGACTATGGTTTAATAATAAACATACATTTGCATAAAGCATCCATATTTGTCCATGCCCATGTTGATTAGAGTATTAAAAACTTGAAAAGTATTAATTTAAGGTACATTTAGAACAAATAAAATGTGTGATTAATCGCGAGTTAACTCATGACAATCATGTGATTAATCGCGATTAAATATTTTAATCGATTGACAGCCCTAATTTCAAGCCATTATTAAAAAAGCTAATAATCAACATAATGTTATATTAATGTGCAGTTATATTATATTAATTCCATTTTATACTGATATTAATAAAGGTTTTTTTGTAAATGTTAAAACCTATTTTAAATATATAACATGAATTATAAATAATAATTGTTTACTATAATTGTATGCAATATATAATGTACATATACTGTGTAAAAAACAACTGTTCATTATTATTGTAAATAATTATTAATTTTGAGAATTACATGTAAATATGTAAATGTTTAAAACCTCATCTCATGTTTAAAACCTCATCTCTACTCATATGGGACCTGTCCTGGTCTTTAAATAAACTGAAACAGTCTTGCCTGCTGACAGCCCAAGGATATTAGCCCAAAATATAGCCAAATTATTACTCACGTAGTTCATACCTGTTGATACATAAAAACCTCTATAATTTGGCACAATTATAAAGCTTTAAAATCTTCTTTCCCTTGGAAGTCAGGATGTTTTGTCTCCTGAATGACGTTTCAAACAGAACTGATGTATTTTGCTGATGATCCTCTGGTTTTGAACCAGCTGTTTTACTCTTTAACAGATTAATGTCAATCCACAAATGATGAAAAACGGGCACCGTGATCCAATAACCCCTCTTGACAGAGTTATGCACTGGGTCAAAGGAAATTAAATGATGAAAGCAAGAGGGGCACTCGGGCAAGTGCTTCATTGAGTTTCTTTATGCGAGAGAAAGACTGAAATTGAAACACTATATCCTGCTCTCAACAAATAAAAAAAAAAAATGTTTTAGGAATGTAACTATGGCCTAGGGGTGTTTGTTCACAGTATATTGACTCGCATATAAAACACGACTCGCATATATAATTTTTTGTTAAAATTTTTATTTGCCCTTCACACTTCACAATAAGGTTCTATACATTAATTTCAACACTTACTATTACATTATTGAAATCAAAAGTTGTATATGTTAATATTATTTACTGGATCAAGCTATCATAAACTAACAATCAGAGGTGGAAAGAGTACAAAAATATTCTACTCAAGTAAAAGTACCATTACATTAATTACATTTTACTTAAGTACAAGTAAAAGTACCAGTCTAAAAATCTACTCAAGTAAAAGTAAAAAGTAGCTCATTTTAAATTTACTCTCAGAGTAAAAATTACTTAGTTACAATTTTAACAGTGGGAGGACGAACGGGATAGACCAAAGGGTGTCAAACTCAGTTCCTGGCCACACAGCCCACACATAATTAAACACATCTGATCCAGCTAATCTAATCATTTAGGCTTATTTGCATGGAAATGTGTGTATGGGGTGGGAATACACTAAACTCTGCAGGGCTGTGGAACTGAAATTGAGTTTGACACCTGGGATAGCCTATAAATCTCAAACTAGTTATTTTTAATTAAAGGAATCAGTTATTTAGAATAAACACATTTGGGCTACCAGGCAAATTAAATCAGTATCAACTAAATTAATATTTGCAATGCAGAGGAAACACAGAAGCTTCATCTGAAGTGGCATAGATGTATTTACACACTGACATGAATGCATTTAGCCTGCAGTTACAAATGCAGAAATAATGTTTTGATAAATAAGACATAAAATGTTGAATACTCGTTTGAAATTATTTAAAAAAAAATAAATACAAATATTCTTTAAATGTGAAAATAAAACAGCCAGTAGGAGTCAGCAAGTCACTGTTAAGAGAGTCATTGCGATTGAACCGAATCCTTTAAACAGTTGATTCATTCATGAACAAAACACCGTCATGTTGCTCAGAGACGCAAAACTGTGTATGGTGGCTGTGTTTGGAATAAACACAGCAAAAAACTAAAACATAGTAAGCAAAACTTAACACAAAAGAACAAAACTAAAAACAGAGCAAACAAAACAGCAAAATGAAACTAACAAAAAAACAAATGAAAAAAAACAACAGAACAAAAACAAACAAAAAAACACAAACAACAAAAAGCTATTAAAAAAAGAACACAAAAAACAGACCAAACCTAAAAACAAACATGGAAAACAATCAGCTAGCTTTGCAGATAGCGGAGTAATAAGAGAAACTTAAACCTACTATATAAATATATATTTTAATACATTTGACCACAAATTTACCAATCCAGAAATATTTCTATAACAACCCAAAATGTGATTTTTCCAACATGTTCTCTCTTTTTATAGGTCCAATCAAATCAGGCCACTTAGGAATAAGCCACATTACAGAAGTGAAATGAGTTGTGAATAACCATTTTACATTTGCTCATTTAGCAGACACTTTTATCCAGAGAAAATGAGGAACATCACAAGCAATTTAAAATGTAATGCCATCTGTATTGTCAATACCGTTTCCTCCGTTTTGACGAATTGTTCGTTTTTCCCTCATAACCCTTTGCATAAAAGCACCTGCTGAATGAATAAATGTAAATGTCACAAAAAGAAAAAAAAATCTTTAGGATTTTCACCAAAAATCAACTGTGAGTCAGAAGCCACATGTAAGATGACAGCGCAAATTCATATCTGTCTTTGGCCGAGTCTCAAACCCTGCAGAGCTGCTACAATCAGCAAGCACAGCTGTGACATCAAAAGTCGTGAGTCATCAAAGTTCAAGAAAAAACCCATGTCAGAACATGAATAGTGTTGCGATTCAAGCCCTTTGAAAACAAAAATCTCCTTCAATTGATTTGTAATTGCAGTGTACTAAAACAGCTCCACAATTAAGCCTTAACAAAAACCCAGAGGCCCACATTCAGCATAAAAACTGTTCCTTATCATTCATATGTCGCTGTTCACAAACCATTTATACTGTCTATCACCGTACTAATTAAATAGCTCCATTATTTGCTTGGTTATAATTAACCTTACTAAATCAATGCTGATGAAAACAGCCTTCACTCACCCATCACTGCTAATGCCGTGGCTTTCTGGAGCTCTTTTTTTAAGCTGTCAATCACAGCCAGGCCACTCCCATCCAGGTTACATCTATTAATGGTTCCGTTTCCGGAACTTATCCAGTATAGCTTGTTGGCCGAGTAGTCGATCGACAGCCCTGGAGAGCACAAAGCAAATATGAAAACATGTAAAGCAATGGCTCATAAATACATATATGTGTCATACATATACATGCAAATTCATATATATGCAAATATGCTGATATTATGAACATAATGTTGTTCTATTGAACTTTCTATTCAAAGAATACAGATTTTATTTATTTTTTTCATATATTAGAATGATTTCTGAAGGATCATGTGAACCTTAAGACTGGAGTAATGATGCTAAAAACTCAGCTTTGCATCACAGGAATATTTTATATATTATAATATTTTACAATACTAAACAGTTATTTTAAATTGTAATACAATTTCAAAATGTTACAGTTTTTACTGTATTATTTTAACAAATAAATACAGCCTTGGTGAGTATAAGAGACTTTTGGGTTTGAAAACAGTTTGGGTTTGGAAGACATGAGGGAGAGAAAATGATAGCAATTTAAAAAAAAAATTGGTGAAGTATTCCTTTAACTGGATGCTCGAGAGTAAACAGAATTATCCCAAACTTCATTAGTTGACCTTATCTTGTCACAAGAGATGTTTCTGTTAAACATAGCTAATTTAAATAACAAATAACCGAACATTGTTTCATCTTATGAATATCAACACACATCGTCACTAACAAATCGTGTCTGGTTATTTGAAATCTGCAATTTCCCCTACAGCAAAGCATGTTTATTTGCTGCACAGCATAAATAGTTGTTTCAAAAATAGTTCAAAAGTGTTGATTTCTCTTTTTATTTCCTTCATCTGCAATAATCCCTTGTTCACATCATAATGATAACACCATAATCACATGTACTGCGTATCAGGGAGATTTTGCCTTAATTATGAGTTGAGGGGAGAACCACGAACATCTCAGAGAGCTTTAACAATACCTAGGGCTACTACTCAAGACCAAATTACTATAGATATAATGATTTCACCAGACATGGCCTAGAGGAAGAGGAGGAATGAGTAAATGGAGCCCTTATTCTCACATGCAATTACAGTAAATACATGTACAGGTGCATTTCAATAAATTAGAATTTCGTGGAAAAATGTATTTCAGTAATTCAACTCAAATTGTGAAACTCGTGTATTAAATAAATTCAATACACACAGACTGAAGTAGTTTAAGTCTTTGATTCTTTTAATTGTGATGATTTTGGCTCACATTTGACAAAAAAACCACCAATTCACTATCTCAACAAATTAGAATACTTCATAAGACCAATAAAAAAAACATTTTTAGTGAATTGTTGGCCTTCTGGAAAGTATGTTCATTTACTGTATATGTACTCAATACTTGTAGGGGCTCCTTTTGCTTTAATTACTGCCTCAATTCGGCGTGGCATGGAGGTGATCAGTTTGTGGCACTGCTGAGGTGGTATGGAAGCCCAGGTTTCTTTGACAGTGGCCTTCAGCTCATCTGCATTTTTTGGTCTCTTGTTTCTCATTTTCCTCTTGACAATACCCCATAGATTCTTTATGGGGTTCAGGTCTGGTGAGTTTGCTGGCCAGTCAAGCACACCAACACCATGGTCATTTAACCAACTTTTGGTGCTTTTGGCAGTGTGGGCAGGTTCCTGCAGGAAAATTTAATCAGCATCTTTAAAAAGCTGGTCAGCAGAAGGAAGCATGAAGTGCTCCAAAATGTCTTGGTAAACGGGTGCAGTGACGTTGGTTTTCAAAAAACACAATGGACCAACACCAGCAGATGACATTGCACCCCAAATCATCACAGACTGTGGAAACTTAACACTGGACTTCAAGCAACTTGGGCTATGAGCTTCTCCACCCTTCCTCCAGACTCTAGGACCTTGGTTTCCAAATGAAATACAAAACTTGCTCTCATCTGAAAAGAGGACTTTGGACCACTGGGCAACAGTCCAGTTCTTCTTCTCCTTAGCCCAGGTAAGACGCCTCTGACAACAACTGTAGCCAAATTCCTTGACACGTCTGTGTGTGGTGGCTCTTGATGCCTTGACCCCAGCCTCAGTCCATTCCTTGTGAAGTTCACCCAAATTCTTGAATCGATTTTGCTTGACAATCCTCATAAGGCTGTGGTTCTCTCGGTTGGTTGTGCATCTTTTTCTTCCACACTTTTTCCTTCCACTCAACTTTCTGTTAACATGCTTGGATACAGCACTCTGTGAACAGCCAGCTTCTTTGGCAATGAATGTTTGTGGCTTACCCTCCTTGTGAAGGGTGTCAATGATTGTCTTCTGGACAACTGTCAGAACAGCAGTCTTCCCCATGATTGTGTAGCCTAGTGAACCAAACTGAGAGACCATTTTGAAGGCTCAGGAAACCTTTGCAGGTGTTTTGAGTTGATTAGCTGATTGGCATGTCACCATATTCTAATTTGCTGAGATAGTGAATTTGTGGGTTTTTGTTAAATGTGAGCCAAAATCATCACAATTAAAAGAACCAAAGACTTAAACTACTTCAGTCTGTGTGCATTGAATTTATTTAATACATGACTTTCACAATTTGAGTTGAATTACTGAAATAAATGAACTTTTCCACGACATTCTAATTTATTGAGATGCACCTGTACATGAGGCCATGTGATCTTGTAAATGTTAAATAGATTGTAGAGATATAGAGATATAGAAAGCAGATTTCTTAAATGGTTAAAACAAAAACAAAAGTAAAAGCACAAACACAAAACAAACATTAAAGCAAAGAAAACAGTGTTGCTAACATCTTACTCTAGTCTATGCTGATTGCAAATGTAAAAAAGAGAAAAAATACTTTCATTAAAAAAGAAAAATACAAAACAGACAAAGGCAAAGCAAAGAAAAACAAAACAAAGCCAAGCGAAGTGAAGCAAAAAGCAAAGCAAAACAAACAAAAAGCAACAAAAAACAGACTAAACCAAAGTAAAAGCAAAGAAAAGCAAAGCAAAACAGATGAAAGCAACGCAACACAACACAAAGCAAAAACAAAACATAAACAAAAGCAACACGAAACAGACTAAACCAAAGCGCTCAAGCAAAGAAAAGAAAAGCAAAACAGATGACTACAGAAAAGACTAAAGCAAAGCTAAATGAAGCACAGAAAAGCAAAGCAAAGCAAAAGCAATGCAAAACAGACTAAACGAAGCAAAAGCAAAACAAAGAAAAGCAAAGCAAACGAGATAAATGCAATACAAATCAAAGCAAAGAATAGCAAAACAAATTCAAAAGAAAATCAAAACAAACTAAAGCGAAGCAGAAGCAAAGAAAATCAATGCAAAACAGACAAGAGCAAAGCAAAGACAAACTAATATAAAAAAGCAACGAAAAAGCAGTGAAAAACAGACAAAAGCAAAGGAAAGCAAATAAAACAGAACAAAAGCAAACCAAAAGCAATGCAAAAAAGAAAAGCAAAATAATAAAGCAATCCAAAACAGACAAAAGCAAAGCAATGACAAGCTAAATTAAACAAAAAAACAATGCAACACTCTCCAAGTACACATCTCACTACTGCAGGTTTTGGAACTTCAATTTACCAACAGGCTCCTTCTGGTTCTGGTGCAAAATCTTGATATTGCTGCCATCCATATTGGCCATATTTATAGTGCCTCCATCCATCCAGAACATCTTCCTGTAGACCACAACAAAACAAGAATCATTCAGAGAGATGGATGAGTCTTGGAGATGAAGGATGGGACTCTTCTGTTTAAGGATCGCTACCCGCGTGAAGGTCGGGAAGGTAGAAAATAACTTTATCTTCACAATCACCACAGAGCACAAAACAATCAAATAAAGCTGTCTCTATCTCCCTCATACATCTTGATGGTGCACATGAACCTACGTGACAGATGACTTTCAGAAATGTCGACGAGGTCGAAAGCTAAAACGAGATGACAGCTGGCGGAAAAAACGTGACACAAGGGGCAAAGATCACGAGAGATATCGGCAACAACATGCACACTGTACCGTGCTTGAGATCCATCACAGGATTACAGAATCGCGTTATATTAAATCTTGTGTAAACAATTGCGAGGAACTGGCTTCGTTTTTAATTAGCTTGCATGCTTGGAATCATAATGTATGCTAATTAAAGAGCTGTCATTGACCAGCCCAACAAGGGTAAGATAAATTCGCATTTCTGATTGGCTGACAACCAGTTTGGCATCGTTAAAGAGTTTTCACGGCTACAACGATTTGTCAGTCTTAATCAACTCTATGAAAATGACTCTTAATAACTTTAGTTAATTGTGCACGCTGAATATAAACAGAGACCTGCTCAGTAATTAGCTCTGTAACTGATGTTTCTCACATGCAGCTTTGACAGTAACAAAAGGTGACAATTTGACGGAAGTATGCAATTACTTACTAATAAATAGGATAGTGATCTTTAGCGACACGCAGCCCGTAACTTCTCCAATATGGATACAGCTAATTGTTAGTGTGATTTTTGCTTTTTACCCTTTAGATGGATGCAGGACGAGACACTTGGGTTTGTCCATGCCGTGAACAACGGTGGTTTTGAGAGATCCGTCAAGACGGGCGACGTTAATGTGCGTCTCGTCATTGTCTGAGCTCATCCAGTACATGTTTCTCGACAGCCAGTCAATAGCCAGGCCACGGACATTAGATAGGTCTGTAAATACAGATATTATCAACACATAATCAGCATTTTTCATCTTTTCATCACATAAAACAAAGTACACATATAGCGAGATGTGTGTGTGTGTGTGTGTGTGTGTGTGTGTGCGTGATTTCAAGTTTTCCTTTCTCTTTGGAGTGTTACAAGCTGTTTGTAAATAGATAAGATCCCTGAAGTTGCAAAGACTAAAGTCTCAAAACCAAAGAGATATTCATTATAAAAGTTAAAACTCGACCACGCCCCCCTAACATGGCTCATTCAAACACGCCCCCGCATGTCTACGTCACGGTGAGGGGAGATTTGCAAAACACCACCCAAATGTATACGTAAAGAAAGTGGACGTGATTTTTATTCTCGCTGTTGTATTGTTTTTCCCGCGGCGCCATGTCCTGAAGACACTGTGTTTCGTTGTGAAAGCGAAACTACTTTTTTTGGGCTTCCAAAAGAGGACACAACTAGAAATCAGTGGTTAGGGCTGCGTTTACACTGCAAGTTAGAGGTCTGCACGGGAACCGCGGGACCCGACCAAATGTCCTGCGTCGTGGGATTAAATTCCCAAATAAAACGCGGTAGCGGTCGGTAACTCTGGTGTTATTTGAATGGGAGCGGGCGGTCTAACAATATCCTGTTCCCGACGTACATTCAGGACAGCATATGTGTGCTTTATTCTTATTGACCACTGGTACAGCCTGCACTCAGGACTGTTATGCACGAGCTGCAAGCATGATCCAGTGCTTTTTGCGTCACTTGTTTTATTTGCGGGGTCTGTGCCTGCAGCAAGTGGATAACGGTTCTGAGAGCAGGCTGTAGCGGTGGTGAATATACGGCCCTCAGACAGAACAGGCATGTTGTCGTGACAGAGCAGAATAAGAATGGAGCAAAGTGTGGATGCGCTGTCCTTGAAGGACGTTCAACTCGGGTTTGTTTATATTTTGCTTAGAAATTTAAAATGACAGATGTCGTATATAATTATTTATTTTTCTCTGCGACACTTTCACAGAAAAATGGCAAACGAATTTAGTATTTTGACAAGACGAATAAAATAGCTAATAGGCTATTTTTGTATAACCTACATTTCAATTTTTTATTTCTTTCTGCGACACTTTTTCCACGTAAACGTTAAACGAATTGTATCCTGACAGGACGAATAAAAAAGTTATATATTTTTTTTTAAATTTAAATTTTTTCTGTGACACTTTTTCCCCGTAAAATGTTAAACAAATGTTGTGTCTTAAGATAGGCTAATTCAAATAAATTCAAATCAAAGTCAATAAATTCAAGACTCTTGACAAGATGCTAATGCTAATGAAACTAGCTACTGATTGTGAATACTTGAAGATCACTGCAACCCAAATGACAACAAAAATGCTAAATAAGGTATAATTTGACTCTTCTATCAATGAAAGTGTGTAAACTGTGTAAGATTATAACTGTGAAAATGGAGCTCGCCGTACCTCCAGACAGGACGGTTTCGAGTTTGGTTCCATTAACGAATGCCCTTTTTATCGTTCGGGTCTTCACATCGGCCCAGTAAATCCTTTCGTCTACAGCATTGTAATCCATCGTCGATGCGTCATCGATATCAGGTGCGGTGAGTGCCATGATGACGTTGAGGTACGGGTTGTCGATGTCCACTCCTCGAATCTCAGATCTCCGAGCGTATAACAGAAACTTCTTCACACCTGTTCACAAATTGCATAAATATATAATCAACTCAAATTCATTCTCAACATAATTTCTCTGTCTCCATATATAATCAAATATAATAAGGGTAAACTCAAATTCATTCTCAATTGAATTCTATTTCTCTGTCTCCAGTATCTCTGACCTAAATCAGTTAGCGGGACAAATATAATAAGGGGAATTGAGTGTCCAATGTTAGTTTAATAATGTAATATATATATATATATTGTTACAAAGGCAGCGATATAACTCAAATAACAGGATTTAATATAAAGACATAAAGCTCAAAGGACTCATACTGTAAATTCTAACGAGACAAACACAGCTGGATGAGAATTAGCTTTAAACAAGGACAGGAAACAAACCTTGGACACACAAGGCAGGGACCTCCAGAGACATATATATATACAGCCCTCCACTAATATCTTGATAAATATGAGCAAAGGCGGCTGTGAAAATAAATCTGGTTTATCCTTTTGATCTTTCACTCAAAAATTCACAAAATTCCAACCTACTGGTAAAGAGAAAATCTCAGATCTCCATTTCAGTCTGTAATGAGTATATTCCCATTCATATTTAATTTTTTTAGCACACCAGGTAGGTCGACTTTCTCTTCCACAGGATTATAAATATGAGGAAAGTAAAATTCCCTTAATCATCCATCTCCTGATACAAGCAAAATAGAAAGTGATGGTAAGAAAAGAGTTATAATTATTCCAGGGTAATAAGTAAATATCAGACATTCTGCTTAATATCAGCTCCATTCAATTGTGGATCGCTCATTTTTATGAAGAAACCTATATTGTAATGCTTCAGTGTACATGAATGGCATTTCTTGCCCAAAACTATCACTTTTGAGTCTGTTAGAAATCAAATATCGGACAACAATCCAAAACAAACATCAAAATCAAAAATGTAGCACATCTTTTAAATTGCTGTCTCTGTCCTCTGTACTGTAGAAGATGAGTGAGGTTGAAGAGGCGAAGCACCGTATGGAGCTGGGAATGTCTGGAGAGATATGAAGAAAATGGTCTCTGATATATATATATATAGGAGAAAACTCAGATACTGGGAAAAGGATGCAATATCTTACATGAAATAGTGAAAGCATTTATTTCACATATACAATTGTTTTTTAATAGAATAATATAATCAGATTTATTAGCTGCCTTGCTTACCAATGCCAATATTATATATATACAGTATATACTTTTTAATAGAATAATATAATCTATTATAATATAATATAACATAACATAACATAATAAAATAATATAATGAAATGTACCAATTAAACAAAGGACTGAGTTGATATGCATATGTGTTTATTTATTTATTTTGTTTTATTAATATAGCATAATAAAACAAATGTACCACAGGACTGGGTCTATATGCATATATGTTTATTTAATTTGATGCATTTGAACACAGTCCTTTATGTAATTATTAGATATAATCATTGAATATTACAATATATATATATATATATATATATATAATTAACTTGAGCTTTAACATTAAAATCATTGAAAAGCGTTTAAATAATATCAATATTAATATATGTTAAACATAAAATGCAACTTCATAATAGTATTATATATATAAACATAAAAATAAATATTATCATTATTATTATTATTATTCAATGCAATGATATAAAATACAAAGGCTTGATTTGAATTTTCTAATATTAAAAAGTCTCAAAACCGCAGAATTTCAGTCTCATAAAAATCGAGATCTACATTCCAGCAGGCAGGCTGAGCTCACCTTGGCAGCTTCGGTTGTTGGCCGACAGTTTCATGAGATGTGGACAGGAGCAAGATGCAGAACCATTATAATTTATAAGGCAGAGGTGAGAACACGGGCCTTTTCCTTTGTTACCAGCACACGGGTTAGGAGCTGAAGAAGACAGGAGAAGAGAAGAGAAAACATTAGTAAAAGAATAGCTGAGCATACATTCTCCATATGTCACATTAATATTGCATTCTCCTGGTTTATCATCACAGCGACTTATTAGACAGTGATGCCTTTGATTATTATTTCGACAGGTCAAAGCCACAGGTCAACATTAACATTTTACATTTAATTTCTTAATATATTCAAGTTTTTTAACATTTCTTCTGCTAGTTATTATGCAATGTGGCTTGGATCTATGCATGTAGTCTCCTGAAACCCAAAAGTACTCTGCCTAACAAGTGGAAGATGTGGACGGCGTGCTGAGTAATTAGACCCCTTATTCCCTACCCAACATTCCCTAGGTTTGTTCTTGCTCAGAGCAAGGTTGTTACTCCACAACTCTAAATTGGACCATAAAACACACACGTAACTAGAAAATGCATAACAAGTCCATAAAAAATGTTGTTTTGGGCCTAATGAATACAGTAATCTCTATGTCACTCTCGCTAAGCTATTCTGACACGTGAAAACCGATAGCGATGCAGGCCGGACGCTTCAGACGCAGATGGATAATGAATTCTGACACGAAACAGACATCCAGAGCTATAAACAAAATCCAAAAACAGAGGAAAGCAGGTGCTAAGCCACAGGACAAAAACAGCCAAGAGCAGACACAGAAAAATGTCAGAAAAACAATGCTGGTAATGGTTCAGGCTAAAGCCCATTCATTTTACAAAAGTTATTTAATTTCAGTATATTGCATATTAACTTAAATTATTGCTTAAAAAAAATAAAATATATATATATATAATAATAAGAATAATCTTTAATTTTGAATTTTCCAGATCACAATATTTTTAAACCTTTCAAATAAATAAATGAAACGTTATTTATATAGCACTTTTTAAGTTACAAATGCTTCAGCTAAATAAATAAATATTAAAGTACAAATGACCAGTGCTATAAACAATAATATAAAACAGAGTAGATCAAGTGTTAACCTAAAGGACAGACAAAAGAACGGAAGCAATAAAAAAACAAAAAAAAAAAAATATATATATATATATATATAAACCCTGAAATGTTTTTATAAATAGTTCGGTCCAAGGCTAATTAATTTTCTTAAATTTGTATTCTTAAATTATTGCTGACTATTTTACTTGAATAATTACTTGGAATGTTTACTTGATTCATAAAAATTAAGACGCCATGTGATTTTTATAAAAATAAAAGGTAAAGGTAAAGGTAAAGTAAAGTAAAGTAAATAAACAAACTGGGTTCCAGATCAAAATGTTTGAAAAGAACAAAAGCTACAATACATTTAATAATAACTTTATTTATAAAGCACCTTTCGAACATAAAAGGCAGCTCAAAGTGCTTCAAATGTCATAATATAAACATTTATCACAACAAATAAAGATAAAAGCCTAGGGGTGAAACAGATGAAACAAAAGAAATGAGCAAAAGATAAAAGAAAAAAATTATCAGCGCTATAAACAAAATCACAAAACAGAGTAAAGTCAAGCCACAGGACAAGCACAGCCAAGAGCAGAAATAAAAGAAAGCTAGAAAAATGATCATAACATTTTCCATCTAAAAGCTCAGGAGCACACTTTTGGCTTACAAACACCCATTTCTAAAGTAGCCTGTGAGGTAAATTTCAAAACAACTTGGTTCAAAGCGAGTCTAAATATATAATTCTAAAAATGATTCACTCCAGATTCACTTTCATCATCATTTTCAAGGACTGTATATATTTGAAGGTTGTACTTCAAATCAAATTTGATCAGAACATAAAAAACAGACTCACAATCTCGAAAAAAGCCTTAACACATCTGTGCGGCATATCGCTGCATCCTGTAAGTTTTTAGCTGCCAATCACTATCTGGAACGCTCTGTGAACGTTTCCGCCAGCCCATTATAAGTGTTTATCTGGAGTCATGGGTTAACAAAGAGACTCTTAGCGCCATTAAGGGTGTAATTTAGCTTTAGTGGATGATGCCAAGCTCTATGTGTTGACAGAAGGCTGATTCTTCCGCATCTGGCAGATGTACACCCAAGGGAAAAGATGCTGGACAACCATCACGGGCTGATTCAATTGTGTTTTATTTATGGGACGTTTTTTGGCTCTTCTTTTGTACTTTATTGCCCAAACGTTGAACAAATTCTATTAGGCCAATTAAAAGAGTGTTACAGAAGGAGGGACAGATTTCAAGCGCATGTTCAGCATACACTAAACTGATACACACCGCAATAAATTACCCAGAGGCCATCAGAGGTGGCTCTTTTGACTTGGGCCAGTAAGCAACCTCCCAATACACCCAATCAACCAGTAAAAACACCATATCAACCTTATAAAGCCCATTAAAAAACACTCAGAACACTTTAAGTCTGCGCTTTTCAGAAAATGCTAAACAAACAAACAAATCGGAAAACAAAATAATTTATTATAGTTTAATAACTTTTTGTAGCAGCTTCTGAATTTCTTTGGAAAAACAAAAAAATAAAACAAACAAACACAAATTATACACAACTGTTTGTTGGAAAAGTTATCTTAGTTATTTTTTTTTTATTTTTTTTTATAAAATAAAATAAAACTTGTTTTACCAAAACATTATTTTGTTTTTATTTTGGAACATATTTTAGTTCTAATTGGCATCTTTGAAAGTGCATTTAGTTTTTAGAAGAACAATAAAACAAAACAAGATCAAATTAAACATGTATCAAAAGAACTCAAAAATAAAACATTCTTTTGTTTCTGTTTTGATACATCTTTTGGTTCTAATTGGAAACCTGAAAAGTGTAGTTCGTTTAAAAAAAAAAAAAAAAAATACAATTCTCAACTCAAAAATAACACATTATTTTATTTGTGTTTTGGTAAGTATTTTGGTTCTAAATTAAAGTGCATTTATTTTTTAGCAGGAAATTCAGAAAATAAATGTGAACTTGTAGTGTTTGACTGTCTGTTTTGTGTTTCAGAAATTATGGGAATTCTTGATGGGAATCAAGGGAGTTCTTGACGAGACAGCTTTGCAGCCAATTAGTCCCAAAAATCTTCTAGTGAGAAATGGGAATGTGCCAAAACTGGGTCATTGTTCGCTGTTAATCCAACATGACAACTTCGTTCAATCTAGAGATTGTTCTCATTATGTTCGGTTGGATCCTTCAAATCATCATCTCTTTCAAAGCCTCTCTAGACAGTATTGAAAGACAGCAATATGGTTACTTACTTTGTGGCTGCCTGCTAGGATGGTATATCTCCAGATCGAAGGGTTGGGCGCTGGTTTTTTGGATCACAGTCACATTGGCTCCGGTCCATTTGTTGGCTTTGGTCAGAGTGTTGGTCCTCCAGTCAGTCCAATAAACATTCCCACCAAAGAGAGACACGGCAAATGGGTGAGAGAGGAACTCGTGGCCTCTGAGAATTTCAATTATCCCCGTTCCATCATATAGAGCAGAATATATAGCGTCAGATCTGAGGAGGGATAAATCATTTGCTTAATAATTATCAGAGTATTTTAAAGTCACATGAAATCAAAACTGACCCAGTTCACTTTCTTAATAAACACAACTGAAACTGAAACTTTCAACAAACTGAACTGAATCAAATTGAGGATTTTCAATCTTGTTTTACTTTGAATTACATCAAATGTAATTAACTGAATGAATTAAACAAGACACATTAAGTGTGATTCAATTCAGTTCAGGTTGATTTGATGTGACTTAACTAGAATCAAATCAAACTCTGAAATACCTCAGTTCAATTGAATAAACTGTACAGTTTAGTCCATTCTAGCTAAAAAAAACTGAACTGAAACTCAAATCACACTTGATCTTGTGTAATTCTGAATTATGAAAATTCACTTAGTCGAGTCAAATCAAACTTAATCTCATTTAATTCTGAATTCCGACAATGCAATTAACTGAACTGAACCAAGTCGTTTCAAATCAAATCAACCTGAATTTAATAACATTTAAATTTTGTTAAACCCTGATTTATAACAAATCAATTAACTGAACTTGATTGAGTCAAATCAACCTCAATCGAAATGAATAAAATCTAAACTTAATCTGGTTTAACTCTGAATTAAGACAATTCAATTAACTGAACTTAGTTGAGTAAATCAACCTCAAAATGTAATAGTTTCCAATTTGAATTACAACAATTCAATTAAATGGACTAAACCAAGTTATTTCAAATAACAAATAAATCAAAGTGAATCAAATCAACCCCAAAAAACTGAACTGAAACGAATCAAAGTTAATTCAGTTTAACTCAGAATAACAAAAATTAACTGACTTCAACAAAATAGTTTCAAATTAAATAAACCAGGGGCCTGTACCATGATTGTAGATGAACAAATTCAGAGTTATAGGATAAGTTTTGAGTTGACAAAACCAAACCACTCCAATCTGGCTTTGTTGGTACCATGAAGCTGATCATCAACTTTCTCTGTCAACTCAGGCTTGATCCTGAGTTAATGGAGCTTGTGTGCACTGTGTGACATCAGCGGCAAACATCCAATCACAACACAGAACAAGTGTGATTCACTTCTCTGGAGAGAGCCAGCGAGATTTTGTCAAAACTAGTTTGTTAAAGGTTAAGATTTAAAAATATGAGGAATTTAAACGCATTTCCACTGAAGCACTTGTCCATGAAAGAGGACACATAAAGGAAATGATCTTGCTCTATCAGTGCAGTCAGGGGCAGACTTAAACAATAATAGAGTTAAACGGCCACTTAGGGGGCCCCATGATATTAGCAAAACATATTTGCAGCGTTGATCAATGTAGCCGTTCACAGACATATCCGCTGATTTCTTGAACGCAGTGACCAGAAGTGTTTACGTTAGAATCCACTTACCAATCAAAATGCCAAGCTTTTGGCATTTTCATGTTTTTGTCAAGTGCTGAGTTCTGCAAGGTCGGGAATCATCTCATTATAACAAAGTGTAGATATGATGTAAATAAGAGATTCATTGTGCATATAGTGCTTATTAACGGAACGTCGTGAGATCGCAATGAATTGAAGTGAGTGACAGCTATAGTAATTATGAGGGAGCGCTCTTTGCGCGCATTCTAGGCTGTCTGGCTGTCTCAGAACAGAGATATTCACCTCAGTAAAGAATGTATTGTGTTTCAAGTCACAATTTTATTTATCTTGATGTTTCAAAATTACTCTCTTGTGTGCTTCTCCAAGGCGCACCGGCGCGAACTGCCGCGTACTCGTATAAATGCACGAATGCAATAACTGGAGATTTTCCCTTAATAATAGGTTTCATTTTTTATTTGTTTCACGGCAAACCCTACAGTATGCATTCAGAACACATGGAATATGGAATGAGTTGCCTGGGATAATTTTATGTTTGTAAAAAGATTGGAAAAGTTTAAAATGTATTAAATGGACAAGTGCAAGTTGTTTTTATTTTTTTTTATAATGTCTTCTTTTGTGATCCAAAAAAAATAATAAGGTAGCCTAATTTGGCTTTAGAACAGCAGCAGGTTGACTAATTACTGGTTGTAAAGGGATAAATAAACTATAAACTAGAGCGAGCGAGCAAAATAAGGGTTAAGCATAAAAGGACACATAGTTATTGTGTGGGGGCCCCATACCTGGAATTTGCTTAGGGCCCCCAAATCACTAAGTCCGCCCCTGAGTGCAGACACAAGTGAAACTTGTGAAGTTACTTTATATAGATGATAGTGATAAAAACTCAAACATGTAATGTCACATGTAGCCATTTTAAAGTGTTATATATTTATTCTACCACTTATTTATATTACATATGATACGTATATATTAATATTCATTTAAAATAAATGCTTTATAATAATTGTTGAACTAAAAGTGCTTGTGTTTAATTTAGTAATATAATATAAATCATATTATAATTACATAAATCATATGTAAATTGTAATTATCCTTAAAGCCAGACAATTTTTGTTGGTTTTCTTTTTTTAAGGTGCTTCATTGTGAATTAATTTGTAGGAAGAGAAACTGAGGAGTGTCTTTTTTTGTGTGAGACATGTGTCACTTGCTCACATCTGATTGGTCCAATTTCAGTTTGAGACCTCTAACTCAGAACATAAGCTGCCCCGGAGCAGGTTATCCGCGGAATGTACTATGACAATGAATGCAGCTAAAAGCCATGCCACTTTCATGGTACCTAAAACCCAGAATTGGTGCAAACTAAACTGAAATGTACCTGGCTAGCCAGCTAATTCGGCTTCATGGTATAGGCCCCTGAACTATATCAAATAAAACCTAACTTACTTAAAGCTGCAGTCCATAAGTTTTGCCTCTTTGTCGCCATCTCTGTTGAAAACCTGGTATTGCTGCCAGGTGCAGAATTATCTTTATTACGTGGGCTGTACTCTGGCACGGCTTCTAATGTTTTGAGGTGAATGTGTGACTATCAGTCACCAACCGGTTTGAATCAAACCCCTAAAATCACAAAATTTAGCCTACATCTTGGAATATATGACCCAAATCAGAATTTTCATCGTATATTGTCATCTGAACAAGTAACAAGTCTGCCACGTTTGTTCTGCCCAACTGAGGAAAAAAGCATTACAATAAATCGCGCTACCAATGGTGATTAAATCTAACGATCGGTTAGCTCATATCACATCAAACCGTGCAAATTATTATTATTGTTATACTTTATTCTCAAATGATTAATGTTAACAAAATCAGCATTGCGTGACTATGAGTATATTGTGTATTAGCATGTAGATTTCAATTTCTGTACAGTCTAATCTAATTGTCATGCCATTCGAATTTCATATTAATAAATTATTTTGACCCCAAAAGCAAACTATTCTCCCTTCGAAATGGTTTTCTTTAGAATACAAATCTTGTGTAATCCCAGGCTATCTGTAATCAGAAGCACGTTTAAACTGGAATAATTTAATTTAATTCACATGTGTTTCATAAACACATTATCCTTTCTGGATAACAATCCGCCATCAAAATGATACATTTAATTATTCTAGCTGCTGTGAGAAAAGGCTATAAATGAGCCGGCACCTGCAGGATCCTCACGTGCGATAGCCTACTAGCCGGGAAAAGTGCCATTCGAATTTTGCGAAAACCTATGTTTACAGGCGGTGGAGTGATGTATGTACGGGCAGGAGGAGGGGAACCGAGAGCGGCGTACTGCAAACAAAACATAAACTAAAATCCCACGTCTCTCTCTCCTTCCAGTGTCACTCCTCCATCCTTCCGTGCTCGATTCGAATTTCCTGCGAAAACCTACCCGTACCACTCAAATTAGAAAATATTATTAGCTAACCATTGTGAATCGGGCTAAAGTAAGGCGATAGTTTTGAACACTGGCTGGTTGTGTACTTGCTCAAATATTGATTTCGGATCATTTTTAACCAAAAAAAGTTACGGACTGCAGCTTTAAAATTCATTTGACTTAACTGAGTAGAGTCAAATCAACTTGAAAAGAACTGAATCGAATCACACTTCATAAATCTTGTTTACAGTAACTCTAAATTATGTCATTTAACTGAACTGACATTAAGTAAATTCATATCAAAATAAAACATGAGCAACATCAACCGAACGGAAACAAAATGAATCAAATGAGATTTGAATTTCATTAAATTAGGCTACAAAAATAAAACTGCTTGTGAATGGCACAGTTTAGCGTTCGATTAGTAAAAATAACAACAATATACATTGAACATTTTGTACATTTTTACTACAGAGTGTACTTCAAATAAATGAGAGTATTCAGTCTAAAAGAGTCAAAATAGTCTGTAAGAAGGAGTTTAGTGTTCACTGATGCTTTAATGTCAAGAGACTGTTCAGAGAAAAAGACAGAAAGAAAGAAATGCTGTTGACAGACCAAGAGAGAAAGAGAGATGTGTGATCTGAATTTAGCAGAGACAAAAATGAGGCAATCGAAAGCCGAGAATTGATCAGATTCTTCATTAAGTCCAAGAATCTCATTATCTGAATATTAATTTGGGCACATTTGGAGCCACCGGGCACAAGAGGAATTGAACTAGTGCAGTGAGAAATGCAAGATGAGAGTTTATGAATGTGTCAAGACAGCAAAATTGCTAAGCCGCTGCTTTGTAAAATACAAACAAATACTTGATGGGCAAAATTATAATAATAGTAATAGCATATCTCTGTCGGCCTGTCATTTCGTCGCCAGCGGAGGTGGATCTCGTATGTGAAGCGGTACAAAAAACACATCAATCATTCAACAAAACGAGTGCTTGAATTTGTTACCAATGACTGAGCTTATTCCCAATTTCACCTTCTAGTTTCCATCCAAAACATTCCCTAACAGTTTGGTTTTGCGATAAACGTCAAAAACCTAACAGAAGAGTGCTTCTGTACTTCTTACCGGGCATCTGTCCATACTATCCTGCTCTCCATGTGGTCCAGGGTCAATCCATTGGGCCAAGCCCCGGAGTCCATGTCCTTGAAAACAACATGTCGCTGTTTCCCGCTCATGGAAGCGCCTTCGATGCGAGGAAACGTGGAGTCCCAGTCGGTCCAGAACAAGGAGCTGTTGACGACAAACTGAATGTAAAAATCTACCTTAAACGACTTTCAAACGAGGTTTACTTGCAAACCACATCCTCATTAAAAGCATTAGCACAATTACAAAACAGGTAAGAATGTGTAATGGCCCAATTTCATGGTAATATCCCTTCTGGAAATCATTTAAAAACTCCTTTATGGGTGATTAGACGGGTTCATTACGATTCGCAAACCACCGAATGGAGCTATCAATCACTGAAGTTGTTCATTAAAGCTATGAAGTAATTGGAAAACAGGTGCATTGCTGTTATTTTCTTCAACTGGAGTCAAGAACGCACCCCTGGCCGGGGTCCACGGCGATGGCCCGAGGGTGCTCCATACCCCCGGCGATGAGGGTGGTTCGTAATTCACCATTCAGCTTGGACACCTCAATCTGGTCCAGGTTGCTGTCGATCCAGTAGAGATTTCCCGCTATCCAATCAACGGCAAGACCTTCTGGAGTGGCAAGACCATGCTGGACGACCACCTCGGTTGACGAAACACCTGCCGGGACAACAAACTGGGTTATTTTAATGGAAATAAATGGTTGTTAGGTTCTTAGCTGATCGGTCATGCTCAAGATGACTTGAATTTGGCATTTGGCTAGTGTAATTTTGTACCCTATGAAGTCTGGGAAATGTTAGCGTAGCCCTCAAGACAAAGTGGTTCCTACTAGGGCTGCACGATAAATCACATGCAATGATCATGCACATCTCATCAGTAAAGCTGATTCTGTGATTAGTAGTTAATCTCCATCACATGCTTTCAGATGGAGCGGCATTTAATACACAGAACCGTAGTTCTGACAATCACATGCCATTTATCATGCAGCCCTAGTTCCTACTTTTTCTCTCTCTCTTTCTCAATATCTACTCATCAGTTCCTTTGTTATCTGAGTGCAAATTACTTTTCACACGTTTCAAAGCTGAAATATTAACACAGTTGGAAGACTGACTTTGCTTTTTAAGTGTAAAACAGAGCTAAAAAAGAAAAACCTTCACAATATGCTGAACAATAAGAAGAATAAGAATCACGACAATACGAATCATGATTAATGAGACATGGAACAAAACCTGCTAATAATTTGGAAAATAGCAATATTTGCACTTTGATTGTTGATCTGAATATAATACAACATCTACATAACATAAATGTGCCAATTAATTTGATATTTGTGACCCTCTCTGTAAAAACCAGGCTAAAGTCTAAAAATCTCATTCTGAGATAACGAGCATCAAAGTTTGATACAAGCATTAATTTCACTATGATTTCAATCTTTGACATGGTCTTACTCAGTCAATATTAAAAATAGCAAGAATATATTTCACAGAATGTTCTTTACAATATGTAGAATGATTTTATGCAGAAAATAGTCAATCTCAAAAAATTAATCTGGGTTTTCACAGAGAGGGTCACACACACACACACACATATTTTTTTTCACACACACATTTGCATATATTACAAATATTTACAGTAATTGTATTTTCTTAATAAAGTACTTTTTTGCAGGGTTGAAGTAACAAATTACAAATACTCACATTACATTTAGTTTTAGTTTTTTATAGTAATTTATGAGAGTTTGAGGATAAAAATTGTGTACTTTTAGTTTTACTTGAGTATTTTTGTGTGTATCGGTACTTTTACTCCGCTTTTATCCTCCGTTTGTGGTCGTTACATGCTTATTTTAATTATTTTTTATCCATCAACGTGATGGATGGATAGAGATAAATCGGTCTCGTGACTTTCATCAAATCAAATCAAAACTTTAACCGCCAAACTGCTTTTTATCATGGCTGCAGACAGTGCATTCTTCAGGCATCAATTCAGTCGAGTTATCATCATCTTCCTCTAATATGTTAAGGTTTTGAAACATTTAAAACACTTGGAAATAAGTACTCAAAGGAGTGTGCAATAATTTAGATAGATATCGATAGACAGACAGATAGATAGAGAGAGAGATAGATAGATAGAGAGAGAGAGAGAGAATACAAAACTACCTCAATTATTTTGTCAATCAAAGTGTTAACGGCACTATGAAAACATCCTGGAGTGAATGCAACCTGTAGTAAATGCTAGATTTGACAATACTTATAAAATATTTTGACACATTATTCATGTTTGTAACGGTACTGGGGTGACAGGCAAGGAAAACACATTTTGTGAGAAATTGGGAGAAGCAGGAGGTTGCACCTAAAAATACTTTCATCCAAAATAATTCCTTGACACAAACTTTTTTTCTGTAGTTCTGCAGTTTTCAGTCCCAGTACTCAAGAATCAGTGCATGATAAACTGTAAATTCCACTGATTCATATTATAGCCTTTATGGTATAATAAAGTCATACATATTAATACCGTCATAAACTATGTAAAAAATTGTGAATCATACCGCCACTCTCTGACAGCTTCCCACGGTAAATTTTGTCCTCTACGACGTCGGTCCAGTACAGCAGGCTCTGGCTGAAATGGAAATCCAAAGCGATGGTGTTCCTGAGCCCGGGGACTAACAGGCTGTAGTCGCCCCTTTGCAGGTTGATACGGCGAATTTCATGTCTGATGGAAAAAATGACGAACGCCTCAAAAGGATCTACAAAAAGACAGAAAACAATCGATAAATAGAAAAGGAACACATGCAGCAGGACTGTGAAAATGCAAAAGCACGTTTAATGTTGACAAGTTGGTCCAATCAAATCACAAAAAAAGGATTTGTGTGTATTTTGGGGTTTGGTTTTACAATAAATTGCAAGTAAACTAAAAAATATATGATGTTACTCATTTGTAAAATAAATCGCTAAATGTAAAATTAGTAAAAAGCTCAATATTATCTGTCAAGTCAAAAATTCAAGTTAAGAAACATTACTGAAAAAATTCAAGATGTTAAATACTAAGATGTTAAAAAAATTATTAAATAAAATTAAACAAAAACTACTACTACTATTAATAATAATAATCTTTGAATAAAATGTTAGCACATTCCAAGCTATTAATAAACCAAAGATGTTATGTGGTATTATGTGGCTGGCATCTCTACAAGTCCGAGGCTTGAGAGAAAACCTTATGTGGATTGCAAAATGAATTATAGCTGGCCGTTTCAGTCAAAACGAAAAGGATTGACTGTTAAAAAATGTGTTTCAGTAAAATTCTACTTACTACTATTATTAATAATAATAATCTTTGAATAAAATGTTAGCACATTCCAAGCTATTAATAAACCAAAGATGTTATGTGGTATTATGTGGCTGGCATCTCTACAAGTCCGAGGCTTGAGAGAAAACCTTATGTGGATTGCAAAATGAATTATAGCTGGCCGTTTCAGTTCGGACAAAAACGAAAAGGATTGAAAACTGAGCTGTGTGTTTCAGTAAAATCGTGTTTTTTTTATTTATTATTAAAACATGTTACTTAGTGCTCTTTGCACATCTTCCTCTCCACTCCCATCAAGAGTGCTGGAGTCTGAATTCTCTGATATTTCCCAACTCACTTCTGCTTTCTGTAAAGTCGAGTCACTAAAATTAAACGCATACATATTACACATGCATTTTACACCTTAAAACTGACTGCACAATCCTCTCTCTGAAAGTAAATATGAATAAATGTGCACTAAATTAACTTGCTTGTCATATTGCAGCCATTTATCAGTGCTATTTACAGCACAGCAATTCAGGGTCATTTGGTTCCCCTGAGGTTAATTGCCTTGTGGTTTGGACTGTAATCTGGTTTTAACCCTATTTGGGATTGAACCTCCAATTTTTGTGCGAAAAATTCAGATTGTTAACCAAAGACCAACAAAAAATCAACAGGCTGCTGTTTACCTGTACTATAACAGCTGTCTCCATCAGGTCCAAGACTCCAGCCTGGATAGCAGGAGCATTTCACAGTATTCTTGTGTTGTTCGCACACTTGGCTGCAGCGCAGGTGCTTGATACAGTAATCCAGGTCCTCACATGTCCGGCCGTCCGAACCCAGCTGGAACCCCGCCGGACAGGAACACACGACCCCTTTACCCGGCGCCACCGAGCACTCGTGACTGCAGCCGCCCTTCCTCACAGAACACTCATCTGAGATGGAGAGAAAAAGCAGGCGAAGTGGGTTATTGTCAGAAAGAAAGGAAGAAACTGTCACTTCAGAAGAAAATAGCAGGGTCCGAACACTGAGGCGGCAAGAACTGATGGAATTCCTCAAAAGACATACGGCCGAACAGCAGGGAGCCATAGACGCTTGGAGGAGTGAAGGAAATCGCAGAGAAAGAACAAACGAGAAATAGTTTGGTGCTTCCTCCAGGCTATACACTTCTTGGTCAGCTAGAGCAATTGGAAACAAGTGGACTGACTCAATGATATCTTATTTTGCTCCATAGTTTCTCACAAATGCAGGCCTTAGAGTATGCAGGCCTGTTTGCACTCTCAGACAAAAGTGCAAAGGTTGTACCTTTAGGGGTACAGCAGCTTATCACTGTGAAAGTACCTTTAAAGGTGGGGTATGTATTTTTTTTTAAATGCTTTAGAAAACTGAGTCGGGCTGATTACCAAAACAAACTTGTAGCCAATCAGCAGTAAGGGGTGTGTCTACTCATGATGCAGAGGAGAGAGCACTCTGCACATGACGGACATTAGCCAAGCCGAGCAATGACAGAAAGAAGGAGATGGTGAATAAAAAACAAAAGAGGAAAACGTCTGCGGAACAAAATAACAGTTGTTGTGCCACAGAGCGCTGCAACAGCTGAAGTCTGTCTACACTGGATGTGACAAAGCGACCCTTGAAAATCATTAGAAACTTGTGTCAATATGACATAAATAAAACGTGGCAGCAGTTTACTCTCTGGGATTTGTTGTCACGTGGCGCCGCATCCAGTGTAGACAGCATCACGGATTATAATGAGTTCTATAGTATTTTGTCACGCCGCTCACGTCCGATGTAGACACTGTGTTACGTTAAGGCAAGAAGTAGGCCCCGTGTAAATATAGGACCAGCTTTCCAGTGCTGGAGAGAACTCAAGGAGCGGGAAGGCCTGCGATCGGATGCCGAGGTTGCTTTGTTTCTTCTCGATAGGTGAGTAACATTGGCTTTGCTTCACAGAACTCACTTGAAAGTTTGGGGTATGTGTGGGGCGGGGCTATCAAAATAGGGGCGTTTTTGGTGTGGGGGGGGCTATCATAGGGGCAAACATTTTTGGAGACATGTTTTTTTTTTTATTGTGAAATTCTAAACGATTCAAAGCAATACCACCTACTCTAAGGACTAGTTTTGCATCTTTTGGGCTGATTCAAAGCCATCAGGTACCAGGAGGTTGTACCATATCTTTGGGTTCCAAAATATTCTGGCTCAGGGTTATAAGTACCACGGGTGGCAATCCGGGCAACGAGTCAAACACGGGTGAAAAAAAACTGTAAAGTCCAAAAACTCTTTGACTGTTTGAAAATGTCTGAAAATGTCTCTTGGATGTTTGTTGTCTGTTGAATTTGACTTGTTTTGACAGACTTGATACAGTTGGGGGGAACGCATTAAAAGTAACGCAATTTATGTAATCATATTACTTTTCCAATTAACTAGTAATGTTCCTTTTTAAATGTAACTTATTCGCAAAATATTGCATAAAACACTTGCGATTAAGCACAGTCATATCATATATCACTAAGAGAATTATGAGAAGTGTGATGTCTGAGTTTCAACCTTAATTTTGTGAAACTACTAGAATACTTTTTGTGTGCAAATACAAACAAACAAAAACAAAATACTTTATTCAACAATGTCTTCTGGGCAGTCGTGGCCTAATGTTTAGAGAGTCTAACTCGTAACCCAATGTGGCGGGTTCGAGTCTCAGGTCCGGCAGGGATTGTAGGCGAGGGGAGTGGATGACCAGTGCTTTCTTCCACCCTCAATACCACTACTGAGGTGAGACCCTTGAGCAAGGCAGCGAACCCCCAACTGCTCCCCGGGCGCTGCAGCAAAAATGGCAGCCCACTGTGTGTGTTCACTATTCACTGCTGTATGTGCACTTGCAAAGGTTAAATGCAGAGCACAAATTCCAAATATGGGACACCATACTTGGCCGTACGTCATGTCCTTTCCTTTCCTTTTTCTTCATGAGAGGCATGTGTGTGGTGCTGCTGATGCAGGAGCCAGCGTTCATATAATTATGGTTAAACCACTGATGTCACATGGACTTTAAAAAAAAAGTCCTTACTACTACATTTGAGCTTTGAACGTGGTAGCTGAGTTGCTGTCTATGGAGGGTCAGAAAGCTTTTGGATTTCATCAAAACATTTCTCAATTTGTGTTCTGAAAGATGAATGAAAGTCTTACTAGTATGCACTCTACAGGGTTACAACAGCTTGTCTATATGGCAGTACCCTTATAAGTTCATAGTAGTACCATAAGGGTACATATTACTATAAGGTAGAACATTTTTTTCTTCTTCTTTTTCCCCAGTGTACTATACAGGTGCATCTCAATAAATTAGAATGTCGTGGAAAAGTTCATTTATTTCAGTAATTCAACTCAAATTATGAAACTTGTGTATTAAATTAATTCTATGCACTGAAGTAGTTTAAGTCTTTGGTTATTTTAATTGTGATGATTTTGGCTCACATTTAACAAAAACCCACAAATTCACTATCTCAACAAATCAGAATATGGTGACATGCCAATCAGCTAATCAACTCAAAACACCTGCAAAGGTTTCCTGAGCCTTCAAAATGGTCTCTCAGTTTGGTTCACTAGGCTACACAATCATGGAGAAGACTGCTGATCTTTGATTTTTGCTAAATGTGAGCCAAAATCATCACAATTAAAAGAACCAAAGAACCAAAGACTTAAACTTAATACTTCAGTCTGTGTGCATTTAATTTATTTATTTTTACTTTTAGTCATTTAGCAGACACTTTTATCCAAAGCGACTTACAAATAAGAAAAAGTAACAAACTATAAGTTAAAACTCTATAAATACTATATATACACATTTAAGAAAATAAAGAACGGCAGTAGTTTAATCAGTAATCCTAAAAAAAGTAACACTGCTAAACACACATGCTAACAAACAACAACTTCCTTACACATAGTAAGAATTGGTTATAAAAACTAAAACAGAAGTGAAACAAGTTACGTTAGTAGGAAAGAGGATAAATAAAAAGCGATACTTAAATCCCTTGCCGGTGTCCCTGCCCGGTGGAGTCACACGGTAACTTAGAGTCGATGGTCTTTACACTCTTCAGTCTTCACACGAGGAGGGCTTCACACAACGGCTGCCGCGGTATATTAACCTTTTTTATACCCGTCTATTAAATCACTATTTGAATTCAGCTGAATACACTTTCCTGTTAATCACAATAAATGGCCAAGCAAGCGCAGACACTGACAAGAAACGCGATACAGTACGAGACCAAACGCGATTTCAGCACGTCTCAACACAGTAAACAAAACAAGCGTTTCCTAGCAACGGCAACTGCACTAAACACTAATGAGACAAGTAAATACACTTACTCACAGCTAAATGTATAATTTGAATTACATACGTATAAAGGTAAATATTTTTTTTATATAAAGGTAAATAATTAGGAAACTATGTGAATAGCACACGACGACACTGCATGAAACTATCTGTTAAATTAGTTGACTCTAACCAAAATTTTTGTTCGTAGGCCCAATTAATCTTGATCCAGAGTAACGTTAGTCTGAAATTTCACTAATTTAAACAACATTTTAAGCTTTTTAGACGAAGCCTACATTGAAAAGTTCAGACTTCACGATGCCTATGATTATAAATCGGCGCTATTATCGTCTGACGAGGAGATTAATACACATATATATTAATAGATTAATTAGGTATTTAATACACGAGTTTGCACAATTTGAGTTGAATTACTGAAATAAATGAACTTTTCCACGACATTCTAATTTATTGAGATGCACCTGTAGGTACAGGTATGTTCTTCCAGTATATCTGTTCTTCTTAGTTTTTCTTCCGGTGAAAGCTCAGAGGCACTAAACAAGCCTCTTCCACCCTTATCATCACTTTATCGTGATTTATTGCTGAAGACTGGTTTGGACAATGTAATGTGACGGTACGCCACTGAAGTGGTCCCATGGTGAGATGCTAAATGGAAAAATGTGGTTAAGTATTAGCTAAAATTGTCAACTAGCAGAATATAGCAGCTAGCCACATGGGTAATAAGCACAATAGTGTTATTTCTAACAGTGCTGATAAAGCATGCATTTGCTGCAAATGGCTTTGTTAATCCTTTGTGTACAATATTAATGGACTTGAAGGGAAAACAAACTCAAATGAACATTAACAAATCAAGTTCACTGAATAACTACTGAGACATAGAAAGGTGTCTATTAAATAATTAAAAAAAAAAATAATCCCAATTAATTATGCAACAACTATAAGAAATCCATTTGATTCCACCCCCAAAATTAAGAGGCCACAGAGGGATTCAAGGTAACACCACCTTGAACAGCAAGTGGTTTCAAGGTTTAAATGAAGTGTCTAGCACTGACAGAGGATAATGTATCCATAAACCTCAAGGCAGTGATGTTGGTGGAGTTGCGGAGTGAATTAAAATGTGCCAGACACTCAAATGGAAAACAACAAAGCACAGGCAGAGGAGATGTGGGTAACAGAAATGGATAGTTGAGGAGGGAAAGGAGCATGAAAAGGTATAAAATGGCAGGTGAAAGTACATTCAATAAAGCTAGGGTGCAATCTGGCACTAGTGATACCAAGAAAGGAGTCGTGAGGTCTGAGCGAAGCTACTAATACAGTAGAGAACATTAAAAAAGTTTCAGCAAGGGAATAATGGCTGTTTTTGGACTGAGAGACATTAAAAATTCAGTTTAAAGGCTCATATTTAAAAAAAAAAAATAAATCTGCCTTGACTGTGAAAAGGTCTGATTTTATCATCTTGGTTTTGTCATGTTGTCGTTTGACTAAAGACTTTCTTTCAAATTCAGAGTTCATAAACAAAATCATACATAGCATAATTACTCCAAAAAACACAATCTAAAGTTAAAATCATTTAATTACAGATAGAAAGAGACGGACGGACAGACAGACAGATAGATATTCTTTCAAGTAACTAGTAAGGTAACATTACTCTTTAAATTACAATAAATTATCTGAGTTACTTTTTCAAACGAGCAACACCAGTTACTTTGTTTTCCCATTTATTTACTGGCAGCTCTTCTGTCCTCATTTTGGGAGAAATCAGAATTAAAATATTGTAATGCTTTCCTTTAAAAGTAACTTTCCCCAACATTAGACCGATTCAGTGAGGGTCCAGCTGTATGTCAAATCTCGTCAGGTTGCATTAAAAATTAAAAAACTGTAATTCACAATTCATAGCATCGAGAAGATAGAAAAGGTTTGGGTCCCCAAAGCCAAGAGCGCTTCAGGCCAAAGGCCAGCAGGTCCATTCGCACATCTTCTGAAGCACTGAGAAAAGCAGCCGCAGGGCAAAACCTTGCAAAACCCAATGAGATCAGGAAAGAGCTGTTAGTTATATAGATATATAAAAGTAAAGAACCAGCTAAGCATTGACAATCTGGTTGGAGCATTTGAGTTGCATACCAACAAATGGTGACCTATTTCTCTATAGACCTATTCACTCTACAAAGCTGGGAACGTGATCTGGAGGCCCATTCATCATGATTAGTCATATTATGTGCAGGCCAGGTCTGTTTTAAACAATATTTATCTAGCTCAAAAAAATGTTTGGCATGTTTCTAGACCATTTGGTTTTGACGGTTTTGTGTTTATCCTGACCAGGGCGAGTTCATTAATCTCTGCCAGCGGCTAGCAGGATTTGGGTTCAGCCAAACTTTCATTGCCATATTCAAGATATTTTAGCAGGACATTGAGAGTGGCATTTTATTGTGGCCAGCCTAAGGCACACCTGTGCAATAATCATGCTGTCTAATCAGCATCTTGATATGCCACACCTGTGAGGTGGATGGATTATCTCGGCAAAGGAGAAGTGCTCACTAACACAGATTTAGACAGATTTGTGAACAATATTTGAGAGAAATAGGCCTTTTGTGTACATAGAAAAAGTCTTAGATCTTTGAGTTCAGCTCATGAAAAATGGGGGCAAAAACAAAAGTGTTGCGTTTATAATTTTGTCATAAATGTTTTTCTCAAATACAAGTTGGCCACAATTAACAGAACCCTTTTATTCAATACTTTTTGAAACCTCCATTGTCCGTTTAACATCTCACAATGTTCTCCTATAATGCTTGATGAGGTTAGAGAACACCTGACAAGAGATCAGAGACCATTCATTCATCCAGAATCATTCCAGACTCTTTAGATTCCCAGCTCCATGACGGTGCTTCTTCTCTTCAGTACACCTCACTCAGTTCACCCATTTGTTTTGTTTTTGAGGTTTTAGTTTGGATTATTGTACGGTTGGAAGATCCAAACATGGCTCATTATAAGATTTCTAACAGAGTCAGTCACTTATTGATTTTTTTATCTGTTGGTATTTAATAGAATCCATGATGCCATGTGTCTAAACAAGATGTCCAGGACCTCCAGCAGAAATATAGGCCCACAACATCAAAAATACAGCAGTATATTTCATTGTACACATGGGGTATTTTTTATCCCTGTGTTCACCAAACCCATCTTGAGTGTTTGCTGCTAAAATGCTAGTTTTTTTAGATTCATCTGACCATAGAAGCCAGTCCCATTTGAAGTTCCAGTCGTGTCTGATAACTGAATATGTTGGAGTTTGTTTTTGGATGAGCTAGGATAATTTTTCTTGAAACCCATCCCAAACAACATGTGGTGATGTAGGTGCTGTTTGACCATTTGTTTTTAAGGTTTTCTGACCCGAGACTCAACTATTTTCTGCAATTCTCCAGCTGTGGTCCTTGGAGAGTCTTTAGCCACTCAAACTCTCCTTCTCACCGTGCATTAGGACGATATAGACACACGTCCTCTTCAAGGCAGTTTCGTAGCATTTTATGTTGATTGGAAATTCTTAATTATTGTCCTGATGGTGGAAATGGGAATTTTCACTGCTCTAGCTCTTTTCTTAAAGCCACTTCACTGATTTGTGAAGCTCAATTATCTTTTGCTGCACATCAGAAATATATTATTTGTTTTTTCCTCATAGTGATGGATGATTAAGGGAATTGTGTGCTTTGTTTTCCCTCCTATTTATATTTCTGTGAAACAGGAAGCCATGGCTGGATAATTTCATGTTCATAATCACCCTGGACTGCTCAAATTGTGAATATGAATGGGAATATACTTCAGAGATATTTTTCTCATAATAATTTCTAGGGGTGCCAATAATTGTGTCTAACATGTATTTGAGAAAAACGTTTATTTCATAATGATATTTCCCCCCTTTTTACATTCTTATTATCCAACGAAAGGTTAGATTTTTTATGATAAAAAAGATCACAAGGATTAACAATGCAGACTAATTTTCACAGCCTTCTTTGATCATATTTACCATTAGCCGATCTATTTGGCCATGTATAGGGGGGAAATATATATATTTTTTTTTTTTACAAATTTTAAAAATATATTTATAAAATGTCATATTAAACATTCAATTAAATCTTAATATCTGCTCCATTTTTGTAGATAGTGTCCTCAAAATCCGGCATCTGGCATGGTTGCCATAGTGATGACTTACGCTAAGAGACATACAAAAGAAGCTGTCATTGTAAAAAAAAAAAAAAATTGGCACATGCTGTGTTCAAAACAGCTCGCTCCTTTGCTCATTCACTATTCATTACAAAGAGAACGGCACGTGTGCATAAAAGAGGGAATTCAGCTGAAGACGCTTTGTGTGACTGTATAACATTCTAGCTTTAGGCGCACGTTACTACAGTCACATCCCACATGCTGAAAACAAAACCTGATCTGATCTGAAATACACCGGATTGTAACCGGATTTCAAACCACATATTGATTAGGTTTGGATGAGGTTTGTTAAAATCAGATTCTATGTGGTTTTTGCTACAAACAATTAAACGGATTTGAGCTGGATTTTTGCTGCCTGTCTGAACAAAACCTAATTATTTTGGTCAAAAGGAGGAAATAAATTCACAGTCAAATCTCCTCTCTGACAGACGGAACCGATATCTGATGATATTTCAGCCAAATGTCATATGACTGGGGAGTATGAGAGATATTGAATTTGTTGCATCATTCCTCATATTTGATTCATATTTTGTACCAAAAATAAGGCGATTCACAAGTAGACAGAGGATAATATATATATGTTTATAGTCTCTTCAGTCATTACTAACAGCAAAAAAGACCATCCAGAGTCTGTTTCTCTTCTCTCACACATCCTCAGAGGCCAGCTTTCAGTGTGCTCTCCAGCATTAATCAGTCTGGAGGGGAAAGTGTGTGTGTGTGTGTGTGTGTGTGTGTGTGAGGAGGAGCCGATAGATGTAATTGGCTCTAAACTGATATTCCAGCACTACCTCATCTCACCTGGGGGAAGAGATCTCTCTCTGAAGCTTTCCTAAATGAACCTTAATACACACTCACTAAAATCCTCCAATCCCCCAAGAGCCAAACATAACATCAGAATCACTGTAAGACCACACACACACTACACTTACCACAAAAAAGGAACAAATTAATTTATTTCACACCAAATAATTACGAAAGCAGTATATAAAGACATTATTTGGGAGTCTGTATAATTATATCACACTCTTTTACATTCTGATGTTTTTTTATGTAAGATTTTTTTCAAAGGGTAAAATGTCTCTTAAATTTGTCTTTGAAAGCTATCTGAATCAAATGTAATGAAAATGAAACCCTTACAGGGAGAAAAACTTTAAAAGTTTGAGTATTTTTGTCCTGTTTTCCAATCGATATATCTAAAAGTTTAGATAAATGAGACAAACTTACTTGAGAAGCAAAATACTACAACATAATAGGGGTTGAACGACTTCTGATTTTTTAAAGTCGACTTGTATGTGATGAAAGTCAAGTCGAAGTCGACTAGTCGCTGATGATGTCATTAATGAACAAATAAGTCTGGAGCTGTGACAAACGCCTTGTGCACAGCTATGAAATATGACACAGCGCTGCCCACATGACTATTGCACCTATAACAGCTTATTTTTATCAGTTCTTTAGTCTTTGGGTCGTTATATTTCTCACAGATTCCTGCTCGTTCTAAATCAGATACAGATAAGTAGTACAGTAAAGATTACATTCATATGAATGAATGCATTAGTGAGAGCAATTGCGTGTGTGAATTAATTCTACCTGGCAGCGTCTCTCTACTAGTAGTGAAGCTGTGGGATTTAGTTATTAAGAAATATATGCTTGAACTTTTCAGTTTCTAAGCTATTTTACAGAGAAATCACAGAACAGTGTTGACAATACATTTCCGCGCTGAATGATTCTGTGCGCGCGATCTGCGCGTGATGTATTGTACGCGCTACTGTCTGTAGCCTATGTGTGTGCGTTACAGTGCAGCAGCGCATTAGATTAGAACGTGATTAACTTACCTGTACAATAAGCGGTTTAAAACGTGCATTCTGACGTTCAATTTCCAGCATCCAGTAATATAATCACACATGTCTTGTGGAGCGCATTCAGAGTATGAATTAGTTTGTAATCTTAACTGTTTGGAAACGGAGCGTAAATGTGGATTTATTATCCTATTGCGCCCTCTATAGGACCAGCGACTAGTCGACTTCAAGCTTAAAGCGTCATGGCAGAGCACTGAAGTCGACTAGTTGATTAGTCTGTGCAACCCCTACAACATAATACAAATATTATTATAATATTGCAATTCATTATAGTATAGACCCTTTTTCTGTTAGTAAACATTGTGATGATAGCAATGTCGTTCCAAAGAGGATGTTGATTCATGAATGCGTCAAAATCACATTAATCCTTATATCACCATCCGCATCATGGGGCCGGTCACAGTTAACTAACAACCCACATCCCATGACTCACCACAGTAGGGTCCCTCGTCGGAATGGTCAGCGCAGTCCCTCCAGCCGTTACAGATTCGCTCTGGTGGGAGGCACACAGATGTGTCATTGCCGCAAGGGAACTTCGGAGGCTTACAGTTGGACACTTCACACCCCTCCTCGTCCGATTGGTCCTCGCAGTCGATGTCTCCGTCGCACACCCAGTCCTTGCTAATGCATTTCCCTACGGTACAGAAAAAAACAAATGCCTTACAAAAGGACTTTTTTTACATCATTAACTCTCTGCGTCGTTGCTCTACAAAGCTATCTGCTTTCTGCACACTTTGTCTTTAACCACATTTGAGATACGGCATATAATTTCCCATAGGGCTACATACGGTTTCAGAGTGCTTTTTAATAATAATGAGGTAGATAAACATTTTGTTTTTATTTATTTTTTAACGTTGAAAAAGAGAGATTTCTAAAGAGTGTAAGTGGAAAAAAGCAATGTTAAAAAGCTACTTTTAGCAGAAGTGTTTGGGGAAACTGACAGTTGTAAAAGTTAAGGCATGAAATTGAATGGTATCTAGCCATGGTTCGCACTAGACTGACAGTTTTGTAGCCACTTATTTATGACTAAAGTATTTATTTAAATACCCTTTTCTCCAATTTAATGTGAGACACGAGTTCTCTGTACATTTTCATACAGAATCCTTATCAGTTCTTCTTCATGGTGTACTGAGTAACCTAAGGTGTTTTGATTTATTTTTTGAGCATGTGAGACAAGTCATTAGCGGTTCCCTCATTATCTCTCCAGACAAGTTCTTTAAAAAGGTGAAACAGGGCGAAGAGTACATAAAAAATTCTCTATCTTCCAAGACCAAATAACGTCTTCACGTTCATTAGACCTTCACCAAGACTTCACTTAATCAGATTTTAATTCACTTTACTTTGGGCTTTCCAGAAACGTTGTTTAGCTAGGTCTACCTGAATTCAGGCTAGATGCGATTAAAAAGGCTCAAATTAAAATCTCCTCCATGTTTTTGAAAGGTCCAAGGCACTAAACCATTTTGACAGTTGTTCTATAGTTTCTAGCCATTCGGTTTGTAGCTCTTCAACCTGGAAGTGAATTAGCATGTTTGCTAACAGCTCCCCTCAGGGATTTCTAATGGCTTTGCAAAAGCGGTTTTAGACTTAAGAATAAAATGAGGTTCGTGACTTCCACTTTTTGTTCCACAGCATAAATTACACACTGTGACACCTCAAATGTGAAACTGTTACGTGCTTTAAATTGCTAATGTAAACATGCTAACAAGTTGCTACAGGGCACTTAGCGAGAGCAGGCAACACAGAATGAATAAGGAGGTGTTCACACTGAACGTTTTCTGTAGGCTAGTGATAGGCTTATGATTAATGATATGGACATAAACCATTGCCTTGGAATTATAAGGTTCATATAAGGAACATATAAGGAACATTTTTGTCAAAATTGAGTTATTCACATTATTATTCTGTGATAACTTATTTACATTGTGATATTTTTTTTATTTTTTTTTATTTTAGGACTTTTTATTGAGAAAACAAAAAGGTTCTATCTACAAAGTCGAACTCTAACTTGGTTCTATAAGGTTCTATCTGTGAATCAGCCAATCAGCACTTCGAATGCACGCAAGAGGACCAATCAGGATCAATGTTCTTTGTCATGTCGCCAGACTGCTCCGTAACAGCAGGAAATATTAAACATTAAACAACAATAATTACGTGTCTGCAGAATCAATAAGTGCAATTCACCTTTATTCCACAATGTGGCTATGTTTAAAACATAATGATGACGTGATTTTTCACTCATAATTAGGGCATGCATAAAATAAATAATATAATCTGCAAAAATTGAACTGGCTTGAATGGCTTTATTGCAGAGCAATTGCTGTACATAAGGAACAATAAGTGTGACTGTCTTTTGATGGTTGATGTGGTGAATGGCTATCATAATGTTGTTTTCGAAGATGCTGAAAACGATAGTTTTAAGAATATGGTTGAGATCGTGAATATGAGCCAGATGCTGAATGCGCTCTGACGATGGCAGTGATGGTAAAATCATCTGCTCAAATCGAATCCTTCTAAGTTTCAAAAGGTAAGGAAGTATGCTTTTTTTTGTTTTTTTTTAATTGTTCTTAAAATATCAGGTGAGTTTGCTATTGCAGCAATTAGAGATCCATCCATGCTGGATATGGGTCGCTAAAGACCAAATATTTAATGATTGGCGAAATATTCATGGAGTTTAAATTTTTCTTACATTTTACAACATTAAGCCTTAAATATCAAATAATCAACCATTTAAATGATGGGGTCTTAATTTCAACAATAAACGTTAGCATGTTATCTCGGCCATACTGATCTAAAGAGAAAGCTATTTTCCCTGTCCCGCTTTTTGTGGAATAAAGTCCTGGTCAGATGGATTAGTGTAACGTTAGCTGCCTTAACTGTTCCTGCAATAATGTGTTTAATTACACACTATAATAAAAACTAGCTATAATTAACATTAGCACTGGACAAAATATTTAGTATTGCCTTTTGTGCCTAACTTAACCAAGAAAAAAATATTTGTCCTAAAATATGGAATAAATGTGATAAAGCATTCAATTTATCTTTCTCATACATGTTGACACATTGTTACAACACTAATTTTATGTTTTAAAACAAATGATAAAAAACTATTTGTATTTCTTGAAAATGATTGCTTCAATTAATGTTTTGCAAGATAGAACCTTATAATTCCAAGCAGAAAATTACTTTTTAGAATTAGAAAGTTCTATCTGCATTTGACCTGTTCCAAAAATACCCATTTAAAACATTTGAGAAGATTTTGATATTGTACGTTTAAAATACATTTACGGTCTCTGTCATTTTCATGTAGGAAAGAGACTTGTTCCCCATATAATTTTTGCTATATGGAATTAAAAAAGTTTGAAGCTCAATATTTCAAAACCACTCAGAATGCAGAAAGAGCCTTATAATTCCAAGACGACGAACAATATTTACTTCTTGCTGAACACAATGCTTAAACTAGCCTATGTCAGACTTAATGATATAAGAAATAATCTTCCAGCTAAGTCAAGTTGGTGTTTAGCTAGACAGCTAGCTGTCATCCAGGATAACAAGTGTCCAAAACCTTTCTAAAACCAGCTAACAGACAAGCCTGAGAGACCACCTAAGACCAGGAAACCAGTTTAGGCTGGATTAAGATGTTTTCAGCAGGTTTCTTGGGTAAAATAATGCAATGTATTTTATGTAGCTTCATTTGGACCCTTTATAAGCAAATATCCACATACTTATTTTTTTCATTAATTTCTTTGGTTAATTATACATGCCTGAGAGACCATCTAAGACCAGGAAACCAGTTTAGGCTTATTTAAGATGTTTTCAGCTGGTTTATTGAGT
Source organism: Ptychobarbus kaznakovi (assembly GCA_027422405.1). Classification (NCBI taxonomy): domain Eukaryota; kingdom Metazoa; phylum Chordata; class Actinopteri; order Cypriniformes; family Cyprinidae; genus Ptychobarbus; species Ptychobarbus kaznakovi. Next base: position 6,467,693 of record CM049815.1, read on the forward strand.
AAAATAATGCAATGTCTATTATTTAGCTTCACCTGGACAATTTTTAAGCAAATACCCACATACATTATATTAATTTCAGTTATTTGGTTAATTATTCAAGCCTGAGAGACCAGCTAAGACCAATAAACCAGTTTAGGCTGGTTTAAGATGTTTTCAGTTGGTTTCTTGGGTACAATAATGAGAAGTCTTTTATTTTGCATCATTTTTTTTTGTCCACAAACACTTGATTCATTTCCATTAATTTGGTTAATTATACAAGCCTAAACCAGCTAAGGCTGGTTAAGAAAAAAAAGCAGCCCTATTCTCTTTGGCTGGTCTTAGCTGGTTTTCCAGAACAAAGAAGTCGTAAATACCCATCTAAAACCAGCCTGCAAACCATCCATGACCAGGCTGGAAGACCAGCTAAAACAAGCCAACCAGCTTAGGCTTTCAACAGGGATGTATCTGGATTTTTTTTTTAATCAGATATCCCTTTAAATTTGATTAGTTACTAATAATTTGGTTATTTAAATAGACATGTCTAAGAGAACATCTAAGACCAGGAAACCAGTTTAGGCTGGTTTAAGATGTTTTCAGCAGGTTTTTCGGGCACAATAATGCAATGCCTTTGTATTAGCTTAATTTGGGGCTAATATCCCGTTTGCCTGCCATTCATTTCTTTAATTAAACTTCATATTATGTAATTATTTTTAATTACACATTTTAGTTGATAGACAGCAGTAGTATATTACGTCACAAATTGAAGTAGGTCTCCTCTCATAAACCAGCCTCCAGCTTTTTTAAGTGGAAATTTCTCCACTTTCCAACCTCTAACTATCGAAGTTCAGCATCACAGATCAATACACACACACACTTACCCACAAACACACATGCACACAAATACAATTCTACCTGAACCCAACTCACATGGGTAATAAAATATGCCTGGTCTGCCTCAATCAGAACAAAACGATGCATCTTAAACATGATTAATTTAGTCTAGAGGGAAGAAAAGTAATAATCAATGGCATTCTGGAAGCGTCTTTTCACATCACAGTCCCATTTTCAGCTGAATAACGGTAATGCAATATCATTTGAATGAGTGCTGATTCATCATGCCACCTCAGGCCACAATCAATTAATTAATGATCATATTTATGACCCTCTTTACCCAGAGATGACATTATAGAGAATTTCACAAAGTGTGAAACTTGATTATGTAATGTAATAATGCGATTATGTAACAGATATTGCTTTCTACCTGAGACCTTGCAGGTGAACTTTGCCTTGGGGTCACACATTCTGTTAGCTCCCTCACAGGCAAATTCATCGCTACCGTCCTCGCAGTCTTTGTCTCCGTCACAGCGCCATGTTTCAGGAACGCAGGTTCCGTCGCCCCGGCAGTGGAACTCTTTCTCACTGCAGTCATTAATGGCAGAGAGCGCTGATGGAGGGAAAGAGTCTTGGTGTTTAAAGTTTTGTGGTTATAAATGTTGCCATTTTGAAGGTGGAAGACGTCAGTTTTAGGTCAATGTTTCTGTGTGTTTGTGTTTTGTGCGATCATGAGCACCTGTCCTGGAGCAGGTGGCGTTCTCGTCGCTGAGGTCACCGCAGTCATTGTCCCCGTCACACATCCAGTGCTCAGGGATGCACTTCCCGCTGGAACACTGAAACTGAGCCACCGAACAGGCGTGAACGCAGCCCACCTCATCACTGCCGTCCCCACAGTCATCCTCTAGAGACAGAGAGAGAGAGAGGATGGACAAATGAAGGAAGAAAAGAAAGAAAGAAGAACAGATCAAAAAGGAGGAAGGAATTAAGGAAAGAAGAAAGGAAGGACGAATGGACAAAATTAATTGATAAAGGAAGGAAAGAAGAAAATTTACATGAAAGAAAGGAAGGATGGAAGGAACAAAGGAAGGAAAGAAAGAAAAAAGGATGGACGAAAGGATTGAATCAATGAGGGAAGAAGAATAGGAAGATGAATTTAAAGGAAGAATGGAAGGAAGGACAAAATAACAGATGGACAGATGAAAAAGAAAAAAAAGGATGGACGAAAGGATTGAATCAATGAGGGAAGAAGAGTAGGAAGATTAAATTAAAGGAAGGAAGGAAGGAACCAAAGAAAATAAGAAGAGAAGATGGAAGATTGGAAGGAAAAGGGAAGCAGGACAAACACAACGACAAAGGATCAAAGAAAAAAAATTATAAGGAAGGAAGGAAGAAGAAGAAGAAGGAAAGAAGAGTAGTAAGATGAAATTAAAGGAAGAATGGTAAGAAGGGAGGAAGGAAAAGAAAAAGAAAGAAAGAAAGAAAGAAAGAAGAACATGAAGGAACGTATTAAGGAAATAAGGAAGGACAGATTGAAGTATGGGAGGGAAAAAAGAAGCAGGACAAACACAATGTGGGATCAACCACATTTCTTTACTTTATTCCCAGGAAATAAAGCTATATATATATATATATATATATATAATTTTTTTTTTTCAGAAGGAAAATGTAAAATTAATAAAATAAAAAACAATAACATGACAATCTTTAATCTAACTATTATCACCTTATTATTATTATTATGATCAAATGGATTATTTTTTTTTTTTCCATTCAGAACTTCATTCAATTTAGCTCACCGGAATCACAGTGCCATTTCACACTGATGCATTTCCCATTAGTACAGCCGAACTGGGTCAGTGGTTCACAGGTTGGGAAATCTAAGGAGGACACAAGAACAACAACAAAAATCAACACAATGAAGGGCAAAGGACACCCCCTTCCAACTTAACTTCACAAGCCAACGTTGGGCCCATGCCAGAAGAAAATGCGAAAAGAATAATAAAAACGCCTTCGACTAACAACTTTTCACCGACAAGAACAACAAACGCAGTTTGTTTCTGCTGAACTTTGCACCGTCTGTCTTATCTCTCATGAGACAGAAGTGCTAACCTGCCTCACGCTCGTTTCCAAACAAACCAACAGTGGCGTCTTTGTGGCATCACACCACCTTTCAAAATGAAACATGCAATAGAAAAGACGCTCCCTGGTTACTGACAGGAAGTATGCGGCAAACTGACATCGACTTGCGATATGGAGCCAGCGAGCAGCCTTGCGACGCCACGTGCAGCGACTTAACGGTGAACGGGGCAATGCTCGACATTTCTCAGACAGCGCATGGTCGGCTTTCCTGTGCCAGCTTGATTTTGATTTAAGGAAGCCAAGCATAAACTTTAATTACTCTATACGCGGCCCGTGTGTGTGTGAGAACTGAAGCGACCCTGGAACATTACCCGAGGAAATTTAAACGGTAATAAGATGCGACGACTAACAGAGGAGATAGCTTCAAACTTTCATCCCTCAGAGGAAGAGAGGTGGAGATCTGCTGGTATTTCTCATCTCTCATTTACACAAGCTGAACGGTGCTGTCGCAGACGACGCTAGCCGTCACAACGGGTTTACGGCGGGCCGTGGAGCATGAGATAGTCAAAGCATGGTAATAAGCAGCATAACATCATGCAAAGGTATTCATTGTTTATTTTTCTTTATGTATCATGATCATTTCCTTTACTTTTCTTTGTATTTATGATGAGATCATCCAACAATGCCATTTATATTCTGAACTTTTTGACATTGAGCACAACAAATAAACAAGAGTTCCAGCCTTTTTGGTAATAAATACATTCAAATTAATGCTATAAAGGCTTTTTATTGGCATTGATGGTTACATGAAGAATCTTCATAATCCATAGAAAAATTCCATTCCACAAAATGTTATTTAAAGTTTGAAAAAGCTCCTTTCGATTATTAAAATGTTCTTCACACCAATAACAAAAACATTTCAAGAAATGTTCACTGAAAGGTTTGTTGGAGAACCAAAATGTTTCTTCTATTGAATCATTACATTCTTGAAAATGAAGGTTTATTATTCGCATTGATGGTTCCATGAAGAACCTTTAACATCCATGGAATCTTTCCATTCCACAAAGGTTCTTTTTAGTGGAGAAAGGTTCTTTAGAATAATTTGTATGTAACAGATCAAAACAATCATTCATTTACTTATTGAACATTTAATTTACATCAAATGCATAGCAATCGCATACAACAAACACAAATTCAGAATAAATAGAACAAATATTAATGCACAATAAATAACAAGAGTATCATATCAATACATATTTTGCCTAGAACGTTCTTGCAACCCAGTAGCAACTCTTCCCCAGCCCATGGGGACCTCTGATTTAGATAATTAAAATGTTATTCATACCAAGAAAATGGTTATTTTAAGAGCTGTTCACTGAAGGTTTCTTTGGGGAACCAAAATGGTTCTTCCACTGAATCTCTACATTCATTCTTAAAAATAAAGGTTATTTATGGACATTGATGGTTCCATTAATAACCTTTTGGAACATTTCAATTGCCTAAACGTTTTTTCAAAGTTGGGAAAAAGGTTCTTTAGATTATTAAAATTAAAAAGACCTGTTCACTGAAAGGTTGTTTGAGGAACCTAAAATAGTTCCTCCAAGTCACTGTGTATTCAGTCGAGATATTGTTTGATGAGCTGATTTTAAGGTGTCTGCTTGTTTCAAACTCTACTGAGGACAGATGCATCAAATGCAAGCGTGAAGACACATCGTGATTTTGTACCTCGTTTTCATTTTGGCGGCTTAATGTGAGAAATACTGTATGTTGCTAGAGTTCTGGGAAAACTTACTTTGTAGGTATTGTAGACACTTAAGGCACATTTTCCCCTGAAGTAAAAGTTGTTAAATGAAATGTCTTTAGTAAAGAGTTTCATAAGTTTGATTTTGTTTTGAATCGTTTGTTAAATAAATCAAATTATCTTTTTTATTTACATGTCAAGGCCAATTTTAACTTGCATTTGGTATCTGGCAAATGATCATTTTGACCCTGGAAATGCAGTATAGTTGTTTTAACCTTTATTGCACCAGCCTGTGAGGCACTGAAAAAAGATTTCATGAATAATAAAAAGTATTCATTATCCATAGATATTTTGAACATTAGAAATGTCTTTATGGCTACTATTGATGAATCCTGATTGAATAAAAATAATATTTTCTTAAAAAAAATTATCTTACTGACCCCAAACTTTTAAACAATATGCAATATAAAACAATTATTATTTTCAGCTTTTATATCTGTATTTATAGCCGCATGTACATTTTTGAGGATTCCTTTCTATGTTGTTTTTTTACATTGAAATAGATTGTTTTGTGACTTTTCTTTGAGATACTATGTTGCATGTACTCAACTGATTGGCTGCCACGCAACAAAGAAAGTCTATAACTCTGCTCACCCATTGGATCATTTTCACTTCAGAATGCCGAAAACCATCCAATAGGGTCACAATTCAGATGTGATCAATACAGCAGCAGGTGACCTTCACAGCTCAAATCACACACTCCGTTCCGGAGTGTGTGATCTCCACACGCACAAAAACATCAAAAGATATCAAAGAGCCAACAACAGAGGAAATATGAAAACAGAACAGGCCTTTTTCTTTGTTTGCGTGAGGATGCTACAGAAAACACTTCAGATCTATGGCATCGTTTTGTCTGGGCTCTCAATAGCTTGTCTATTGTTGTTAAAAGCCTCAGGCCATCAGATTAAACTGAACTCAAAACAGCACATCTGACCTTGTTCTTCTGTTTTGAGAAACTACAATGGGCGTCATCAGGGGCGGACTGGGGCCAAAAAGCGGCCCTGGACTTTTTGGCACAGAGCAGCCCACCAAACTCGGTACACAACACACCGCACCACACCATAAATGAGTGGGATATTCTTGACATTATAATTTGTCTTTTCTGGTGTATATGGCAAATAGTAAATTATTTTAAATATTTTTTCACGAGGGACAGTTTACTATCACTAAAGTTAAAAAACAATATTATCAGTCCGTGACACAATGCTCTGGTATCATCTAGAAGACTTGAACAGTGCAGAATGCGGACTGTTTTTATGGGCCTTTCTACGGGTAATTAGTATTTGTCCTTTTGCAGGACTTGACATCTATCATTTTGAGTAATAGTGCTCCAATTGTGGACAAGAGAATACAAATTATTTTGATGATGAAAAATACAATAAACAGTACTGTGAAATATATAATGTTACAATTTAAAATAGCTGTCTTCTAAGCGACTATTTAGTAAAATATAATTTATTCCCGTGATCAAAGCTGAAATTTCAGCATCATTACTCCAGTCTTCAGTGCCACATGATCCTTCAGAAATCATTCTAAGATGCTGATTTGCTGCTCAAGAAACATTTCTGATTATTATCAATGTTGAAAACCGTTGTGCTGCTTCATATTTTTATGGAAAATGTGATACCATTCAGTCTTGGGTAAGTGTTAAAAAATATATATTAATTTATATTTTTTTAACAATGTAGCATTAAATCAAAGATTATACAAAAAGGGACTTTGATTAAATTGATTTAAGTGACTGTAAAGATAGTACATATATGTCAAATAAATGCTGTTCTTTAACTGAGAACCATTATACCAATAATAAAACCATTATTAATAATTGATCACAAATAGAAACTGATAATTAAGCCGCAAATTGGGCAGCATTAGAATAATTTCTGAAGGGACAATGAAGACTGGAGTAATGATGCTGAAAATTCAGCTTCAATGAGCCGGAGCACGCTAAATTAATTCGATTTTTTTAATGAAGTGGGCCGTGTGGCCAGGGCCATTCATCTGGGCCAATGGAAGGATATACGTACATTTATTACAATCCATTGTTTGTATATATTACGCAAAGAGCCGGCACAAATTCCCACCGGGAAAACTCCCGGTGCTCCCGATGGCCAGTCCGCCACTGGGCATCATTTATCAACAGAAGATTTACTCCCATAACCCTTATTCTCTGAATAGGGAACAAGACGCTGCATAAGCTAAGACGCTTTGGGAACGCCCCTGGGCATGCCATTGTCTGAAACCCATATAGAATCACGCCAATTCATTGGCTGATGGCGCAGATGCCGCCCTCGACGCTATCACGTCGTCTCCCTATACTGGCGAACGCACCATCTGCTCCTCACAAGTAATAAAGTAAATAAAATAAAATAAAGTAAAGTAAGTTTCTAATAAAGAAATAAAGTGTGGTTTTTGAATCATGTTTTAATGCAATTAGCCATTAATGACATGCTCAAAGTATATAATAAGATAAAATACAGTACTATGGATTGATAAAAATTCTCTAATTGAAGTATACAGAGGCTTGACGATGAAAGAGACTAGAAAAATTATGATAGCAAAGATAAAATATATAAATACAGAGGGAAGTACTTCAAAGCGCTCCGTGTGTGGAAGACTCACCACATGACGAAGACTCATCCGATTGATCCCCGCAGTCATCATCACGGTCACAGTGCCAGTTCTCCGGGATGCAGCGTCCATTCTCACAGGGAAACTGGCCCGGCTGGCAGGTTTGGGCTGTGGGAAGCAAAAAACGCGGATATCAATTCACACCTGAATGGATGTGTTCAATCTCACTCCTGCATCTTGTATAAAACTCAAGTAAGGTCATCAGAGTGCTGAAAAAGATTGTTTGCAGCCTTGAACAATTCCATTAAAGGTGCCATAGAATGAAACAATGTTTTTACCTTGGCATAGTTAAATAATAACAGTTCTGTACATGGAAATGACATACAGTGAGCCTCAGACACCATAGTTTCCTCCTTCTTATGTAAATCTCGTGATTAAAAAAGACCAATGAAAAACGGGCGAATCAGAACATAACACCGACTGTGACGCAGCAGTCGGGATGACTATGCCCCATCATTCCATAAACCCGCCCTTGTTCTAGGCAAGCGCCAGCTGAACCATCAGAAGTTCTGCAGGTGTTGTAAATAAACAAGCGCGGACAACAGCGAAAATGGCAGATCATGGAAATAAATGTAATGTTCCAGGCTGTGCAGGGGATGTGAAGTGCAGGGATGGGTTGGTGGCTTTATTCAGAAAGGCACGGAAAGCAAATAACGCGTTCAGATAAAATAACGCGAGCCACTAAAGGGACATGGTTAGCTCCTTGTTAGCTGTAGCCTGTTACAGTACATAAGATTTCACTTACCACATAAACAGAGTAAGGAGAGATGAGGATGATGGCGAATGATTTACAGATCCTGAGCACCACTGACAAGCATCTGATCTTGTGAAATGTGTGGTAAATACTGTTGCTCCATAATATAAACAGTTTGTGATTCGCGTCTCTTGAAAGTGAAACTATAACGTGATCGACTGATCGTTCAAAAGCAGTTTCAATGCCTCGCGTATTAATAACGGCTCCCTGATGCCTGCGTTTTATATACAGTATAATTACCCGACGATATAACTGCGAGAGAAAGTATTTAAATATATATTTTCCTCCCTGTGTTTCCTTATTGCTGATGAGTGGCACTGTGAAACAGCCAATCAGAGCAGAGCTCAACATTAAGTAGCACTGTGAAACAGCCAATCAGAGCAGAGCTCATTATTATTCATGACCCTGCCAAATAAGCCAATAACAGACCGTTTCATTCTAGGGAGAAATCCTAGGGTTGTAAATGGACATGTAAAATCGTTTCTGGAGATTTTTTGCCCTTAATTAAGCCACATACCTTCTATTTAGATATCAGAGAACAATTTAAAATACTGTATCAATGCATTTTATGGCACCTTTAAAAAAAAAAAATTTTCAAGATGAAATAATGATTTTAATAGAAATAATAATATTAAATTATTATATATTTTTAATTTTTTTGTGTATAATTTTTTTAAAATAAAAGCACGGTTTAAAACTCTAAGAATCTAGTAGTCTTTTTTAAATTGAATACAAAACTTTTAATTGTAAATGTAATTATCACAATAACTATGAATAAAAACCAAAAAATAGATACATTTGATTTTTTTTCTTGATCCATTAAAAAGAAGGGCCTAAGACGAGTAAAAAGTGCTTATATTCCTTGTTGTAATCTATCACAACAATTTTATGAATTATATTACACAGTATACAACAGTATTCACATTACATTAAACATTAAATGATAATGATCCAAAACAATTCCACAAAAATGACTTGAGCTTTGATAATAATAACAATAATATGAATATGAATCCTATGAATTTGAAAATCTAAAAGATTTTCAATGTGAGCTTACACTTTTGGACCCCAGGACAGTATTTCTTTGTTTTTTCTTCTTCTTCTTCCTCCATGCTTGAAAAAATAATCTGGATTTGTTTTCACCATTTCCAGGTCTGTATCCAGTCTCAGCCGTGATATTGAGTAATCGCTTTCAGAGATAAACCCCTAAGCCCATGACATCCAATATTACAGTTCATGTCTTTCCTGCAGGACTTATGAATGGGTGCAGTGTTCAAAATGTGTTTTGTATCAACATCTGGCACCTATGAACAGGAATTAACCATGTTATGAAGACACGGATATGGTAAATATACCCAACGGGTAAAACATCTCAGCGGGATTCAGAAGTTTTCTCTCAGTGTGTTAAACTGCGAGAAAACTTTCAAACTCTACACAGCAGAAGCAAACACATGGAGAATGTGAAGGGCTGACAAGTGTGTGATTGAATTTAAATAGTTATTGATCACAGCATTAAAAAAAGGTATCATAAAAGACCAAAAATTGATCTGTGAAGTGTTTTGAAGGCCAAAGATAACTGTTTTCCCTCAGCTGGCTGTACGAGGCCAACAAACTGTTCAAGTAGGGACAGTGAGAGAACTTGAATCAAGGATGTTCAGATAAAGTATGTGACCCTCGAGGCATTAATTACTGAACAAACCTCGGCCACAATTTAACAAAGGACACTATACACAAGTTAGCAGCTGGTTTAGCAGAACCACTTACTGTCAAAGAAGGAAATGGTTTAGGACCAGGCGCGGACTGGCCATCAGGAGCACCGGGACGTTTCCCGGTGGCCTGGCGGCTGATTTGGCCCGCTGCTCTGTGTTTTTTTATTATTATTATATATTTGTTTTGCCTTCCCAATGTGACCATTTCCGATTGTGGCATTCCCTAATAAATCGATAATAAATCATAAATCGGTTAGTCTTAACTGATGCTTCACGTCTGTTCCTTGCCTCCGTCAAACGGTTTTGAACCGAGTCGATGCACAGGACTCGAAAGAGAGGAAACTGAGCGAAATTACTAACCTGTTCAGGGCTTCAAGTGCAGTTTCATCTGTAATACGCTACTGTAGTTTTGTCTTTATTAACCTAGTTGAGTATTAAACTGCTAGCACCTGTTAGGCTGTCAGTAGCACCCCATTATTATCATCAGTCAGAATACTGTGCTAAAGGACATCATTATCGATTGGAAAGTTACATTAATAAATTTAGCAGGCAGATATTCACTTGGATTTATTGTATAGAAAGGGAGGGAGCTAGAGCAAACAGCAACACAAAAATATCAGTCAGCCCAAAAATACAATAGTGTTCAGTATTAGGATTTTCAATGTACTCATTTTGGCATTTAGGCACTTTATAATTTTGTTTTAATATATTTGTAAGAATTATAGGTTTGTTAAATCTTGGGTATTTAAGTCATTTTAAGAGAAATAACAAAATTATTTGCAAACAAATTGCAATGAGGTGGTTGTTTTGCAACAAGGTGAACACAGTTCTGTTAATAACAGTAGACCTGCTGGTGAAGGAGTGACAGGTACAAGAAAAAAGGGAGTGACAGAGAAATTGGAGAAAATAAATAAAAGGAAAAGGGAAGCAAAGGTGCAGGTCAAAAGAGAACCTTTAATTATTTTCCACGGCCCCGACTAAAGACTTAAACCTTTTTATGTGATGGTCATACAAATAGGCTAATAGGGTTGTACATATTTCAGAATTTGTTGTGGGTGCATGGGATGGCCTGGATGAGTGGGAGATTTCCCGGCCTGAAATTTTGTCCCAGTCCGCCCCTGTTTAGGACAATACGGACAGTATTTTTAGTGGGAGAAAGATAAAGTCGAGCCTACTCGGATTTGAGACATAAAAGAGCAGCTCAAACATTTTTCAAAATATCTACTTTTGAATGTCAATCTAAGAATAAAAGTATTGCGGGTGCAGAATGACATGAAAGTGAGAAAAATGGTGGAAAAAATTATATCTTGGTAAACTATATATATATATATATATATATATATATAATATATATATAATAGTATATATATATATTAGTATTTACATTTATATATGTTTTAATAATAATAATAATATATATATTTTCTTTTTTTCTAATTTAATATTAAACATTACAATTAATACAAATCTAAAAAAGGATACACGTGAATCTTATTATTTTTTCTTAAACAATTTCTAAAATAATTTAATGCAAATGTGTAATGACAAATCATTTTATTGGCATAACAATGACTAAAATCTTACAAAATAGATAGATTTGTTATAATAATAGTAATCAATTCTGAAATATTTTTCTTAAATACTAAAAATAAACATTCTAAAACATAGTAAAACACATTGTGTCCCTCTTTTTTAATTTAATAGAACACTTTTAATAGCAAAAAAAAAATACTAACAATCTTGGACACTTTCTAAAGTAAAGCAGGGCCAAAAAGTCTAAGAAAACTGTTAAATTAGCTTCTAAACTTTTTTATTTTATTCCAAATGTAATACAACATTTTAAAGACAAATTTATATTACCATAACAATTGCAAAAACTTAAAATAAATTAATTAGCCCTGTTTTGGACTGATTGCTTGAATGGATTCACTTGCTGGATAACTGGACTGAAAACTTTCCCGAAGTTTAGCGGCTTAAAATGATCTGATTGCAAACAGAGAAGCGAAAAAAAGGTTTAGATTAGAAATTGCGTTAAAATTGTTAAATAATTTTAAATTATATAAAATAAATATATATATATATATATAGAGAGAGAGAGAGTCTAAATAAATGGGAAAAAACAATATCTGATTATAAAACAATAATAAAAAACACAATAAAATATATATATTTTTAAGTTACATTTGAACTACTACATTTTAATTATAATTGTTTTATTAAACACAAAGCATATTCATAGTAGGAGAAAAATTATGTCAAGTCTCCTCAGATTTAAGATGGACTTTCAGTCTCAAAGACTTTCAGGACTTTCCCTGGACCACAAAACCAGTCTTAAGTTGCTGGAGTATATTTTTAGCAATAGCCACAAATACGTTGTATGGGTCAAAATTATAGATTTTTATTTTATGCAAAAAATCATTAGGAAATTAAGTAAAGATCATGTTCCATGAAGATATTTTGTAAATTCCCAACCGTAAATATATTAAAACTTATACTTATAAAATATATTAAAACTTCATGTGGGCAACTTTAAAAGCAATTTTCTCAGTATTTAGATTTTTTTTTTACCCTCAGATTCCATATTTTCAAATAGTTGTATCTCGGCCAAATATTGTCCTATCCTAACAAACCATACATCAATGGAAATACTTTTTATTCAGCAATTTTGGAAAATTTGTCTCTTATGACTGGTTTTGTGGTCCAGGGTCAAATATATAAAAGAGCAGCTCAAACATTCCCCTAAAGATCTACTTTTGTGCTTGACGTAAGAATACATCTACTGTAATGCAAGTTTGGCACAACATTATAGGAAATGAAAACTGAATTTTCATATTTGGTTAAACTATACCTTTTAATAAATAACTTAAAACCAGGAATAGACGACTCCCTGCATTTCTAGCATCTTCCAATGTTGCTGCAAAAGGACTGCAGGTGTTTGAATAACCTTTGAAGGTCAGGTTGTGCTGTTTTATGAAGCTTTGAACGAAGGCAAGCAAACTGGAACACACAGCCGAACAGGTGCGGATTTGAATTCTGACAGAGTAACAGACCACAAGTTTGGTTGTTTACCCATTTTATGCATATCAATGTAGAAAGAGTAACAGGCTAAAATATGGAACGAGCACAATGTGGTGATTGACAAGAATAGCTAGTTCGTCATAGTTTAGCTACAGTATGCATGAAGGTTATTTTGGTTCTCACTTCTACCAATTTAGTTATTAAAATTTCTGTTTTTCAGTAGGTGTATTCTGAACCCTGCTAATGAGAACGTTTCCATCGGAGCTTCATCATGGAAGTCTTGCCAAAAAGTCAATGACGTTGATTTTAATGATCTATTCATCTTCAGAGGGTGTGAAACCTTTTTATTTTATTAATTATTATTTCTCGTTTTTAGCCTTTAAGTCTTGCTAGTCAGAGCTACTTAATTACAGGAGTTAGGCATTTTTTTCCCCGTTACACTTTCTAGACGTTTAATTAGTTCCCTCAAGATGTCATTTTGAAATTCCAGGTTTGAAAGCGACCTTGTACTTAAGGCGCCTTTGAAGACTGAATTGAGTTCAAATCGTAAATATTCTAGAAAAGTGGTAATTTATTTGGTCACTTTTTTAATATAATTTTGAAAATGATTAGCAACCTGGGAATTAATTGGTTGAATGTATAATAATATATATATATATATATATTATTCATCATATTAATAGGAAATATTAAGCATAATAATACAATAATAATATAACAGTCTACTTTGATAGACAGACATAAAAAAGAAAGAAAGAAAGAAAGAAAGAATATATTTTAATGTAGTATTTATGCAGTTTTTTTATTAATAGAAGAAGAAAAAAAGATGAATAATTTAATTACCAGTAAATATTAAATAAAATATAATATTTAATATGTATTTTACTATATATTATATATTTTTATTGTTGTTATAATTATTATTTAGTTAGTAATAAATAGATTTTTTTTTTAAACAGTTATACTATAGTTAAAAGCCTAATTATTTTTTACTTTACAATTGTGCAGTAAAATTCACTTTAAAAATGCACTTTTCATTCATGGAGATGACAAAAAAATGTGCCAAAAAACATTGTGGAAAACAAAGACTTTTAAGATGACAATTACATGAAATTACCATTATATCCGGTAGATGGTAGCAGATGATCACTCAATAGCTGAGTTTTAATTTAAAAACTTTATTTTATTTTTTTGCCTTAAAAAGGACACATCAAAAAGAGCAGCTGCTAAATATATTCAGCCAACACAGACTTGTTGCTGTTGTAGTTTTGTTACTCTGAATTTATTCTGCTTCACTTAATGCACAGGTCTATTTTTGACATCGGTTTGTCAGATAGATCATTCCGCCGAAGGCAGTTATCACTGCCAATCAGAACAATGACTGACAATTTAGCGGATTCACTCGTGTAATCTTGTACACTCGCGTTTGTCACTATTGAAACAGTATACGTGGACGTTCGGTTCTCTTAGACAAACAAAACTTTTCTTCAAATTGTCTATGGATTATGAAGAAGAAGAATTTTAATTTGTCACATACACAATTATACAGAGTATAACCAGCAGTGAAATTTGTGCTCTGCATTTAACCCATCCAAGTGCACACACACACCTGGAGCAGTGGGCAGCCGACGCTGCGGCGCCCGGGGAGCAGTTGGGGGTTCGGTGCCTTGCTCAAGGGTCTCACCTCAGTCGTGGACAATTCCTGCCGGAGCCGAGATTCAAACCCACAACCTCGGATTACAAGTCCAACGCTCTATCCATTAGGCCATGACTGCCCTTATCTTTGGATTATGTAGACATTCTACAGAGCAAAGCTCTTATAGCGCAACTGACCGAGCTTATGCGAAAACTCTTGATAGATCAATGACTAACTACACAACGAATCTCTTATTTATACCGTGTATGCGTTTTTTCTCTCTCTGGTTATACTCTGGTTATATTAGGTAGATCTGCAAGCATGTAACACTCTGTAAACTTACGAAAACAAAAATGAGTTCAGAGGGGATTCTTTTGATTAACCTACAGAAAACACCTCTGACTGGCCATTACTTTCAACAGAGATGCTTGTGATTGCCTACAATGCTTGCAAAAAAACATAAATAAAATTGTGTTTTTGTAATTCAAAACCAGAGCATGCATGCAAAAACACACAGGAGCATTTAAAAGTGGTTGACTACAAGCAGGTGCAGATATGAATTGGTACTAATGGCACTGTAAAAAGACCCCCCCTCACTCATAGGATCTACACAAATCTCATAGCTGACCTATTTTGATATCAAAAAGATGAGTTTTCACCAAAAAGTGAGGAGTTTGCATCTATGTTAATTAAAACTCTATTTGTGGTTTTGTTACTATGAAATAGTAAATATAATGTAATATCATTTTATAAAAGTATATATTTATGTTTACAGATTTCATTATTTGTAATAAATATTTTTACAAAAAAAAAATTTTTTTATATATAGTTTAATACAAATAGTACATAAAACCTATCATTTAAATCAATGTCAAATAAATAAATAAATCTAAATCTAAAAAGTTAAATCTGTCTGAAAGCCACAGGAATGAATCCACCCCAAAAATCCGGAATTTCCTTGGACAGATAGGATGACTGTAAATTACAAGCTGGCACAAACTCTCCTTCCCCCTTTCCTTCTCTCCCAAACACTTGTCATTGATTTTCTCTGAATTCTTATTTTAGAGATTAGATTAGAAAATTGTATTACCCACAAAGGGGAACTTTGTCTGTAGGCTATCTAAATTAAATCGACCGCTGTCGGCGAAATTTGTCTCCAGCCCTTTTATCAAGTGGCACGATACGGCTCCGGCAACACGATGTGACTTAAACACAGCATCTTAACGGGGATATTGATGTTTTGGATTACGTGTTCATCCCGATCTTAGGAAAACCCCCAAAGGAGGAGACAGCTTGGACGACGACTTCTAGAGATTTAGACCTCAGGATATGGTTCAATCGAAAAGTAAATTAGATGCCGGATCCTTCCAGGAGGTGTAAACTTGACAGACTCGGTCATTCACAATCGACGACCCAAAACGAGATGCGGAAACACTCACGAAGGACTCAAGCCCACTGGGCCGAAACAGACGTGTGTCAGGTGTAAATCCCACCAAGTGCATGATGAATTACGCGGACGAACCTAGTTTCATTTCCGCGCAGTCGCTCCGACCGGAGGGAACGTGTGACATGGGCCTGTACCGGTGGGAAATTATATGGGGGGGTGTCATGTTAGACTCCTTCTCCTCTCAAAGCAATGTATTCTCCAATGGCGCTAGCTTTGAGTGCGAGTAGCCTACAGCGAGCAACGTGTCTCCCAGTGGTGGGGCCGGTTTGCGAGGTTGTTCCGGATGGCTGGGCGCATATATGGGGCCGTCCATGTAGGACAGGGCTCCAGAGTGAAGCTCACCCGAGCAGGTGCGGTTGGACTCATCCTCGTTGCTGCCACAGTCGTCGGTGCCGTCACACAGCCATCTCTTCGGGATACAGCGGTTGTTCAAGCATTTAAATTGGTCAGCTGGGCAGCTGCGATTGGCTGAGGAGAAACAAACGGCCTGTCAATTGGTAACAGAAATGCATCTGAGTGTCCAAATGTTTTGCAATGTGTCATACTAACATACTGTGGCATACAGTATCCCACAATGCAATGTGCTCAACTTGATCTTTCTTTTCAAAGTAAGGTGCATCAACCATGATTTTAACCATAATGCCTTCTGTATCACATTTTAAATGCAAATTTCTAAGGCTTCTAAATGATCAACATGATCGAAAATTATAGTTTTTCTATATTATTTGTACTATATATAGGCCATATTTTTTTCAAAAAAACAAAACAATATTAAACAATACTAAAATGTACTGTTCATCATTTCATTATCATTAAATATTAAGAATAATATAATTTTAGTGTAGATTTCATTATTTTACATATTTAAATGCTAGGTTTTAATTACTAGTTGTATATTTTTCTTTTCATTTTTATTATAAAAAGCACATAAAACCTATAATTTAAAACAATAAAAAATATTGTATTATATACAGTCATAATATTAGTATTTGTGTGTGTGCATTTTAATAGATTTAAATATAAATATAAGTTTTATGTACTATGTATACTATATGTATAGACCATATTTAAAACAATAAAAGTAATAGTAAACAATATATATAAACAAAAATGTTTAAATATTATTAATAATTGTATTACCATGAAATATTAAGCTCAGTATAATACATGAATACATATATATATATATATATATATATGTGTGTGTGAATAAATAAAAAAATATATATAGCAAGGAAAAGGCCTTTTATTCAAATTGTAAAAAAAAAAAAAAAAAAAAAAATTGTCCACCTTCAGGTTGTGGTAGTCTACAGTGTACAGATTATGAAGTAGGCATTACTCTAGTTTTCCATTGTGGACACAGCCTTTGTTTCTGTAGGTTCATGGTTGGACTACAAAAGTGCGAGAAGACCTACAGCAGAGGTGTGGATCTTCATCGCTGCCGTCTGAGCAGTCATCATCCCCATCACACTTCCACGAGAGCTGAATGCAACGCTGGTTCTGGCACTGAAACTCCGCTGGGCCGCAGTGCTTTGTCTTAGTGACTTCTGATGGGGCTGAAAAGTGCAGGAACAAGATGTTAGAGAAATAACACACACAAAGCCTTTTCTCTTTGGGGTTATTATTGCTAAATAAAACCAAAACCCTTTAGATGGATGGATGGATGGATGGATGGATGGATGGATGGATGGACGGACGGACGGACGGATAGATAGATAGATATTTTCTCTTTTTTAGTGAATCACTAAAATAACAAATTAAATCAACTAAAACTAAAAAGTACAACTTAATAAAACTGTAAATACATATTTAAAAAACTACTAAAATTAAAACTAAAATTACTAAAACGAACTAAAATTAAAATAAAAACTAAAATAATATAATAATTAAAAATATTAACAAAACTATAATAGTAATTATACTAAAATGACACTGGCGGGCGCACACACAGTTTCTGAATTTAAACTGAGCTTATTTATTTGTTTGTTTGTTTGTTATTTTCTTAAATACATCTAAATATAATAGGGTCCAAAAGTTTGAGGCTACTAGTTTAAAACAAAAAAAAGGAAATATTACAAATTATCAGGAAAAAAAGAAAAACAAAAAATTTATAAATAATATACATACAAAGTTCTGTTTACATATCAAATAATTTATTTTCATTGTTAAATGTATCTGAATTGGAATTACAAAATAAGCAAATTCTACTTCCTGGGATTCCAATTTAACTTCCTGTGCAGCATGGCCTATTCTACTGAAATTCCAACTCAAGTGTTAAAGGTGGCCAGTTCTTTAGTTCTGAATTATGCTTAAACCAGGTACACACTTCCACCGTATACATATAATGACACACAAAATAAAAAGTTAGCAAAACAGGAAGTCATTTCTGCAGTAAATGTAATCCACATGAGTTTACAATGGATTTAAGGCCAAACCACATGCAAACCCAGTTACAGCCAAACCACAGGTTAAGCGGAGATATTTACATCCCCCACTGGAAATGGAAATCAATGGACATATTCAGATTAACATAAACATATCTGATCTGTTGTCCTATTTCCCACAATCCGCCACCATTATTGACTAGCCTGCGGGTGCCAATACAAAATCTGCATATTCTGCTCTACAACATAACACTTGTAAATCCCAAAATAATAATCAATTACATCAGTTCTAACCACACACGATGCAACAAGTTTTCAGCGGTCAGTAATATTTCTGTCGCTCATATTGTGCAAATTATTGTTCATATATCGTATTCTGCCTGAATCATGATTATAAACGACTAATAGAAGCTTACATGAACAGGTGACGTTATCTTTCTCCAGATGTTGGCCGTCTGCACAGGCGCATATGCGACCTGCAGGCGTAGCAAGGCATAGAGCTGAAGAGCCGCAGCCACCGTGATTTGCAGAACACTGATTATTACCTGAGGAAAAACGCAAAGAAAGATAAATGTGATATTTAATGAAGTTTGGAGACATTATACATGGTTGAAGATGTCAAATAAACCATATTTTCCACATTATGTTTATGTTCAAAATATGTTGGAGAAGCTGCATTAGTTAGTTAGCTACACTATAAAATCTATACATACAAACTATAGCTACTTAAGTAAATATTAAGTTAATAATATTTGATGTATATAATTTGTTTATGTGGCCGTAAACCAAAGCAAATGTTAATTAGGGTGACAAATGTTAATTCAGGGTGAAAATATAAATGTATACTAAATACAACAACAACAGACGAATTTACGTAACAAATTTACATAAACTGCATTGGAAAATCGTTTTAATCCTGATGGAAACTTTCCAGTCGCATGGATTCTAGGGGTGTAACGGTTCACAAAATTCACGGTTTGGTTCGATACGACACAGTGGTGTCACGGTTCGGTATGTTTTCGATGCAGGGGGGCAGGGCAATGGGTTACATCGCAATTGTTGGAAATATTTCTGTTTTAAACCATGAAGGCGAGCCAATGGATATCACACAAGCACACGTTTGCACCAGGGTTTGCACACGTGCAAACTTTGTGCAAAATTTATGCCATTAATCAGTCATTTCACTATAAGCAAAACGTGAAAGTAAAAACGGAATGACGGAGTAATGACGGAGCTTTCAGCATCTGATGCCGCATATTCTCTCAGAGACAAAGAGAGACGAATCTACTTCAACATATGCTGATAACGGTCTATAGCTGTTTTCATTTATTTCCTTTATATTTCTCTTGTGGTCCGTACATAGTGAAAAAAAGAGAAGAAACTTATTTTGTGTTAAACAGGTTGTTTTTGAAAGTCGATGCTTGAAATAAAAGCTTTTTATTTCATAGATTTTTATTGATGACTGCAGTGTTAATATTTTAATAATATGACTATAATTATTTGTAAAAAGACCTTTTTAAAAATAAATATATATTTCAATTGAGGAGTAAATAGCCTAATCTTATCCTTGCAGCGCGTCAGTTATGCGGTAATTATTCAGATACCTGCTGGTCAAAACTATGTAAATGCAACAATAACTCAGGCCAAAACATGGATAAATACATTTTTTACAAACCCACTGCAAATGTTTTCTTAAAATGTATAATACCTTGAATGCAATAAAAATGATAAAATACCATTAAATATGAAGTGTCTGTATAATATGTGTTTTTTCTATTTTCCTAAATAATTATTATTAATTTGCATGGGTTTTTTGTTTGTTTGTTTTTGTTTTATGGAGAGCCTGTCTAAACAGGCCTGTAAGAGACTATTAACCACTACTCATCCTTTTTAACCACACAAATGTCTACAAATTGATAAAACTGATCTGAGATCAGGTAAAAACCATACACGCTGTTTCAATGGCTCGCCACTGGGGGGCGATTTTAATTAACTCGCATGATGCGCATAATCTAATGGCAAACCACTGAAATTTAGAAATGTTGTGAAACAGCTATGTTGCAACAAAGCCTAGTTTACTGAAATCACATAACTTTGGCAGCTTGATACGTTCTCCGAACCACTGTTTCGAAAACAAATTATTCACAAAGGTTTCAATGCTTCACATAGCAGAGGTTCAAAAGTGCCCATCACTAAATGTAGCTGCACTTAACTCTTAAGTGGATCAGTGAATAATTTACTTGAACCAGTTCTTTTACGTGAACCATCTTTACATTCACTAAAATCATTTGAATAAGTTACGTTAACGACATTGGCTCATATTGTTTGTAGCGTTAAACTATATGCGTTACCACAGACTTCAACGAACAGCATGTCCAAGCACTCCAAATGAACAATTAAATGCTTTTCCCAATGCAAATACTCTCCCAGTGAAGCCCAGCATCTGGAGAGGACAAGAAATCTCATGCTCGAGAGCCTCTTATCCAATGAATATTGATCTTTGCGCCATTAAAATCAATGATGCAAGTATCTTGCATAGACTCCCAGTGAAGAATGGCATCAATTGGACTCCACGGGACATGTGTCCACTGAATCATCTGCAGAGATTAATGCAGATTAATGCAGATCACGTTAATTGAACAAGCAGTGCTTTTCGCTTTTAGTCGCTAAAATATCATAATGCACCATGAGTGCATATTACCATATATACAAATCATTTGTAAATAGATAAACATGTCATTGCTGCATTTTAATGTAATTTTAGGAGGAGAAGCTGATAGTCAGATAGCAGATATGAAAAAGTTTCTCTTTTTGGCTCTATAATGCATTTACAGATAAAGACAAAACCATTCAGACAATCTATATCACTTCCTGACGGAAACGCTAAACATTTTATGTGAATACGAGACTGTAAACTAAAACCACTGACCATTTCATAGAACAACAGTTCTGAGCAAATGATACCCAGCTCACTCTCAATTGGCAAGTCAGGCAAAAAAAATGAGTCATAGCAAGCTAACGTAGCATGACGCGACGACAACTCTCCTGAACAGAGCTAAGTGAAGCTTGAAAAATGATAAATAGTGAACATTAGACCATTTGCCTTTCTGATATACTTGAAAACATCCACTTAGCATTGTTATATTGTAGCTTATATATTGAGTGACATCTCAAGAAAGAGTTAAACAGTGCATGCTAATTATCAAATCCAAAAAATACATACAAATGTTGTACAAGGTATGATACAACAGCCAGGCATTTTTAGTAAAGTTTAGATTTTATAAACAAAGGCTTGTCATTTCCACTAAAAGCTAAATGCACAAGCAGGTTATTATATATTCAACACAGTTCCACTTGGATGCATTAGCTTAGTGTGTGAATTCACTATCCAATGTTGAGTGCTTCAGTGGGCAGTGCCGTCCCCCACAGTGTTTCAGACCCCCTATGTTGCACACTGACAGGTGCTTACAACTGCCAATAGCTTTAATCACAGGTGCTGAAACGATGCACCGAACATCTGGTCAACATCAGAAGCGTAGCATAAACATGATTTTCAAGCTGTTTGTTAAGAACAACAGCATATGAATTACAACCATCGACCACCTTGGAAAAGTTTCCAACACCATGATCCATTTAAGTCTCATTTGGATACATTCTTGAGACCCATTTGCGGATATTTAAACTGGATAGTTGCTATACCTTAGTTTGTCTTTTTTGTTTATCGGGTCATTGAAGTTTGAGAATGATTTAAGCGCAGGTTACAATGCTACTTATTTATATTCCTACTGTACCTGAAATGGCTGGGTCAATCCTGGCCTGCCACTGGCTGGCTGTCATTACGAATGACATTTAGTATCTCTACCAGATGCAACATATGATTAACTCTACAGGAGCCGCCACAGCGATTAACCTTGAGCAAAAATTGTAGACCAAAATGAAAATTCAACATTACCCTCAGTCACCTTACTAGCACTCAGCACCAAAGACGTCTAGAACTATGAGGTCTGTTTCAGTCAATGCCATTTTATCCCATCAAGAACAAGTTAAGCCACCAAATATAGCAGTTTAGTGAAAGAAAAAGCATGCAAAAGTCACCATCAGTGGCGTAATTTTGTCTTTGTAAATTACCCTGTAATTTTGATGTACCCATTTCTGCACAGCAGGGCGATGGAGAAAAATGTCAGACAACTGAGCATAGGCACCAAAAAACTGCCCAGTTCCTCAGAATAATTGCTTTTCACTGGAGACATAATGGAGATCTGGATCCAGAAGCTCAGAATGACAAATCATTTCTTGCAAATGCCTTCAAACTGGCCTTTAAAATATGAGAGAAGTTAGGCTTATTTGATCTGGGTCCCAAAAATGATTGGATCATGAAGTCTTAAGGTTAAAATTACCATTAAGTATCCTACTCAGGGAATATCCTTTGCCAAGTATTTATTCAAATTTAGGGACTTGCCGGTGTGGCATTGGTTTCTAGAATCTTCAGCTGTTTAAAAGGTGAAGGCATATGGGGCAATATATTTATATTCCATATGTCGTACGGTATACCAAGTGTGTGCCAACACAGGATTTGGCCTCGAGGCAAAGCTATGGGATGATGATATATAAAGAATCAGAGCGCCCCTCTAAACTCGGGCGGTTTAAATCTTAGAGTTTCTGGAAGACAGTCAATAGCTAGACATCAAAGTCCTTCTATATCATTGCAGCCCTTGGCAAGACTCCAAGAATTCATTATGGCTTAATATCCACAGCATACATATTCATATTTACCTTTCTGGCTCTGCGGGTCATACACCTGAATCCCAAAGAGAGGTGGTCTTTCAGCCCGCATTAGGGCAACATCATTGGATGAAAAATCCAGACGGAATATTGAGGCGTTCATGTAATCTGTCCAGAATATGTAATTCTGGTAATGCGCAATCCCAAATGGATGATTCAACTCTTTCCCGCTGTACACCACCTGTGAAAAGTAGATCAGATTTGTGAGTCACAGGGAAATATTTAGATGAACATAGAGAGGAAACGGAGGTGTCTGAGAACTAAAGAACCGACTCACTCATTACTAACCGTTCTGTGGCTGCCGTTGAGGTAGATTTTCTCAATGTGGTCATAGTAGGCGTCACACCAGTACATGACGCTGGAGGAGTGGTCCAGAGTGAGGCCGTTAGGCCACAGCATGTTGGATGTGACGAAGATCTGACGGTGAGATCCATCCATCCAGGCCTTCTCTATCCTTCCTCTGCTGTCAATTAACTCATCCTCCTCCCAGTCTGTCCAATACATCCATCTGAGAAACAAAGTGAGAAATGATATCTTTAAGATCATGACACCCTGCGGAAGAGAACCAGCTTAGACCAGAATTAACTTCCATTCTGCTCTAGATGGTTTAATACAGATAGGAGTTGTTCTGGTGTCTCAGGGGTGGGAAACTCTGGCCTTGGAGATCTATTGTCCTACAAAGGTTATCACCAACCCTAATCAAAAATGCATTCATGTAATATTGAAGAATTTTATACGATTTTTTCTGGTGTGTTTGATTAGCGTTGAAGCTAAGGTTGGAAAAAATCTGGCCTTGGAGATGTACTGTCCTACAAAGTTTAGCACCAACCCTATTCAAAAACACCTGCTTGTAATCTTCAAGTTAGATTTTTCAGGTGTGTTGGATTAGGGTTGGAGCTAAGGTCGAATATACTCTGGCCTTGGAGATCTACTGTCCTGCAAAGTTTAGCACCAACCCTAATCAAAAATGCCTGCTTGTAATCTTCAAGACTTTGGTTAGATTTTTCAAGTTTGTTGGATTAGGGTTGTAGCTAATGCTGCATTCGATTTACCTTGGAAGTAAGATGTTGGAGCTGGGAATGACTTTACCCCCAAGTGAACCATGTTCCAGGACAGAAGTCAGATAAGCAAGATGGACCTTTCCAAGTTAGTTAAAAGATAATGCCATAATTTCATGTCCACAAATAGAGGTTGAATAGTATTGTGTGCACCACTGAGTTTATTGAGACAAAGACAGACATAAGTGCTAATAAACATATTTTACTACTGTTTATGTTCTATTGATGCACTGTGCAACCATATTGAATTCTGAAGTAGGAGTTGTTGCGATTCCTCTGTAGTCAGATGACTTGGAGCTGTTTGTTTATTCGTCACATACTAAATTATGACAGAAGTGAAATTCAAGTAGGTCCCCAGTGGACCAAGTGGACAGGAGCATATATATAAATATAAGTAAAAAAAAAAGAAATAGAGTAAAATGTTCAGGACCAGGACAGGGTGATGGAGTTGGAGGTGAACTGGCCCATTTTCAAGTCGGTGAGATAAGTCAAGATGGACCGAGGTCTGAAAGTTTAACAGCCAGCTTGGTGGGGACAAGTGTTAAAAGCGGAGCTATTCGATGAATGAGCCTGACATAGTTGCCATTTTTCTGGCAATGTGTGTGAGGGAGGAGTGCAGCACCTGAGAGATGCATCATCATAGACCTATTGGCCGATAGGCATGAAGAGGGTCCAAAGTAGCAGGAATGGAGGAGCAAATGTGTTTCTTTAGAAGTCTCTCAAAAACCTTCATGACTGTTGATGTGAGGGCAACTGGACGATAGTCATTCAGGCAAGAGGGTTTACTGTTCTTAGGCACAGGGATTATGACAGATTTTTTAAAGGAGGGGGGAACAAAGAGGTACAAGGGACTCATTAAAGATGGAGGTAAACAAACCAGCAAGCTGATCGGCGCAGGACCTCAGAACGCGGCCAGTAAACATATCTTTAGTTCCCTCCGAACTTCGTCCTCTGACACGGTGAATACATGCTCGCTGCTCTGTCTCTGTGACGTCTGTTCGGCAGAGTCGCGCCGCCATTACCTTCAAAGCGGCCGTAGAAAGTGTTTGCTCTTCGGCCAGCAACGGATCACGCTCACCTCTGCGGAGGAGTTATTTCCAGAGGAACAGATGGTCTTTAGTCCTTGCCACATGCGTCGAGAGTCATTAGCTGGAAGTGTGACTCAATTCTCTCCTTGTATCGAGTTTGGCAGCTCTAACTGCACGTCGGAGGGCATAGCACGATGCTTTGTATTCGCTCACCCGACAAAATACCGGCGTTGTATGCGGCAGTGCGATGGTTAACCGCATCACGGATTGTACTGTCCGAGGGCGTTCCAGCTTCAGGGAACTTGGAATGTCCAGCTTCCGAGTGCAAATGAAATGCAGCATAAACACTGCTGAATCTCAAAGGCCAGAGTTTTGCACACCTTTTAATAACTGGTAACGTAGCCAAGATTTCCACCAAACCACCATCATGATGTTTCTGGAAAATATAGTTCACCATGCTTCTCAAACTGGTTAAGAAGCTCAGCTGTGACACCAACATCCAATACTGGGCATCATTTAGCAATTGGAAAATTCCCTGAGATGCAGGATTTTAATGCCACAAACCAGAACTATAAAGACAACGGTTAGATTTCTAGCTGAAAAAAAATCCAGCTGGTTTTGGAACATTGTTGCTGGTTTCTGGTCGTAAGCTGGTAGACCATCTTGGACCAAGAACAAACCTGTTACCAGCTGGCTGTACCAGTTCAAGTTGGTCAAATTGGATTTTGGAATTCTGAGTTTAAAAGTCAGTTACAAAAAGGTAAATTGCTATTTTTGAATCAAAAAAGTAATACTGATTGCTCCTTGGTTAACAGCTAGTTGGTCAAACCGGTTAAGAAAAATTCTTAACATACTGGCGATATTTGTGCAACTGGCCCTGGGTTTGCTCAAAGGTGCCTTCTAAAAGACAGCTCACCGTAAAATAATCCTTTAAAATCATTGAGTATATATCTACACCTAACCATCTAAAAAAGAGGCTTGTACAGTTGCATGTTTTTATTAATTCATGATTTATTTAGAGGCCAAAACTTTTTGTTCTGCACCTCGTACAAGGTCCTTTTTTCCAAGTTCAAATAACTCACATTTCACAACATAAACTTAACACTGGACATGGCCTTGTGCATTTGAACGCAGCCTAACATAACATGACAGAGGGAATTGACTCCCCCCACTCATATTCAGTGACCTGCTGAATAATTCATGAGGCAGGGCTATGAGTGACAGCACCTGCTGTGAACAGGCGAACCAGGCGAGTGATGGAGAGAAAATGTGATCAGGACCTAGAGTCATAACAGCTAATCCTCCATCTTATCATGTTAGCACAGACAGGAAATGACATGCGTACATGGGATACGGAAGGACAGACACGGTAAAGGACAGTTTTTAGAGAAGGAAATTAGATTTAAAAGGGAAGAGATTAAGCTGGGATAGGTATTGAATATTCAGCATACCGGCAGCTAAAGCTTAAGCGGTGATCCGAAGTTCAATAAAACTTAGACTGTTTGAAATTTTAAACCAATTTCTAGTAACACAATTACAGATTAATTGCAGATTAAAACTGATTACTGGTAATTATTCCAAAGACTCCAGGTCTTATTTGCAACTAAATGATCTGAAATTCCAAGACACCGAAGCTATTAAAAACTGACAACCCAATCCAGAAACCCATTACGAGGATAAATATGTCAAGTGTACAGCACATGGAAAGAAGTCACTAAAATATAAGCAGAAACTGGAACCTGCCTTTAAACTTTTAAACCTCTTATGTCAGGCTTCACCGTTCTGCCAAGGCAGCGATTTGCAGTCATGGAGTCGCCATATTTCCTTTAAGCCTTTCCATATAAGCAATCACATCGAATGAGGATGTTCACATTAGCTCCCTTTGATACAATAGCAAATCTGCAACTTCCAATCTTAGATTTAAATTAACAATATTATTGAATGAATGTGTTTTGTAACTCCAAGGAATGCAAGTACAACCATGGTATAATACCATTTTTTTTGGAGCTATAGTAATACATTTATTTTCTTTTAACATTTACCATCATATAATACTATGGTTTCTTGGATGTGTACTATGGTAATTCCATGGTATTCTTCAGCATTTTGTTGTAATCATTCAGTGCTATATATCAAAGTGCCATGGTTTTACATTGTTTTTATATAGATGGCATTCAGATGGTAACACTATAATACTTTGAAATATACCATGCTTCTGAAATATAGGTGCCATAGTATTTGGTATTCCAAGGTACTTTCAAAAATACTGTGTTTTGAGTTTATTATTTCCTAAATACTATAATACTTTACATATCATTGTAATATTATGTTTTTGGAGCTGTACCATGATAATTACATGGTAGTCTTTGAAGTACTAACTAAAGTAAATATTTTTATGCTGGACATTTACCATCATAATACCATGTTTTTTTATATCTACCATGGTATGCATTAAATACAGTAACATATACCAGGTACCACAGTATAGTTTTTTTTTAAACACATACTGTAGCATATTAACTTATATTGTAATAATAAACAGTAGCATAGTACATTAAAGTAGTATGGTACTATCATCTGATACCATTACATGGCTTCTTGGCCAGTGTACAGTGATGGGAAATAACTGATTACATGGAATCTGGATTACGTAATCAGATTCTAAAAATTAAGTACTTGTTATTAGAGTTATTAGAGTATATTGCATTTTAAAATGCTCATAATCAGATTACAGTTACTTTTTATGGATTACATGATTGCATATTATTCACACAATGGCAGGCAATTTATTGATAATTTATTGATTCACCACTTTTTTCAATTTCTAAATAAACCTACCACTTACAGTATATACAGTTTGGAAAACCCTGCTCTAATAAAAATGGTAATGATTCAGTATATCAAGTACTATAGTTTTACCATGTGTTTTTACTTTTAGACATATATTATAATAATAGCTAGGAGTTCAAAATATGTAAATAGTGTGGTGGTACAGCACCATAATATATATTAAACTACCATGGTATTGTCATCTAATACAACCACAGTGCTTTTTGTTAATGAAACCAGAGTAAGCACAAGGTTGTCAAAATTCCTTGATGAAATCTATAAGCGCAAAGGGCAAACATTCCGCCCCCAGTGCGCTCTAAATAGTTGGATTTCGTCCAAGGCTTTAGCAGACTGAAATCCCTGCAGAAGAATCTTTTAAATGGTTCTGTAAGCAGGAAAGGTATCATGGGCTTACCCGTTTAAAGGATCCACAACAATGGCCCTGGGATGAGACATATTGCCTTCTAAAAGCGTTCTCCTGGTCTGCGAGGGCCGGTCCAGCCCGGCCACGCTGATAGTCTTTCTATAACCGTCATTTGTCCAGAACAGGTTATTACCAATCCAGTCCACTGAAATACCCTCAACATTATCCAGCTCTGGAGAAAGAGAGAGCAGAAATAAATTGAGAAAATGTTGTTATTTTAGCTTGATAACATCAAAGACAGCTCAATTAATCACTGTCCTCCTCTAATTCTTCCCACTGAAATTATGCGGTATCGACCAGCGAGCTTCCCCGACGACTGAATTGCACACAATGTATGATAAATAACTTCCCATTTGGAAAACAACGGCAACAGAAGTGCTCAAGTACAGGTGGCCTGATTCTAACATACCACACCGCATGGTTGCACAGATGATTCATCACCGAGCCAAAGCAAAAATGAGTTTGTTAGAGAATATTCAAGAGTTTTTTACGCAATAAAATTGCGGTACGGCTCAACAGAATTACACAAAAGCCAACATTAATCTCTGAGAAGTCCCAGTAAACATACCGTCCTTAAGGATCGTTTCTCGAGCGGTTCCGTCAATCTTCTGCCGTCCAATTAGGAAGCTTGTGGTGTCGGCAAAGTAGATGTAGCTACTCTCCGCATGGAAATCCAGCGCTCTGGGACTCACGAGCCCTTCGATTTGAATCAAATGTTCATCTCCAGACTTGATATTCATATCCAGACCTCTGATAACCCCGGGTCGTCCTTTTCCATATAACAGGAACAGCTCGTTCTTTGGTTCTGCAAATACACGATTACCCAAAGTAAACAATCGTAGTGGCGTAACGTAATAAGCCTTCTGCCACAGTACTGTCAGAGCTTAATTAATTGACATAATTAGCCTCCATTTTCAATTCAGTTCTGCAAATTAAAGCCTTTGACAAAAATGTATCCAAAGCGAGAGGCTCAAGCTAATTACATTAGCTTAATTAAAACCAGAATTAGTTCCACTGATTTGATTCTATGGAATCAATCATCTTTTGGTGCATAACAGTTACATTGTGTTTGTAATTGTATCTGAGTGTGTGTGTAGAAGTAACTGGGGACAAACAGGGTCCTACGTGGGGGCAGCAAAGAGAGGGACACGTTCATATGAAGCACAATGTTTTCGAAACTCATTACTTACAGGCTGCAGTGGAGAGGATGATTGTAATTATTATTAGGTCTGAGATCCAGAGAGACAAGAGGAACCATGATGAAGGGAAAGAGGAACCCAACAAGAACAATTATGTGCTTTTGAACTTTGTTTCTGAGGCCAAATGATTCCTTTGTGAGAAAAATGTTAGCCATTATTGACTCTCGAGCAAATGCCGTTCCATTGCTCTCAAGTTTTATTTGATAAAGTTTGTTCACAAGATGTGAGAATGAATGACGTACAATGTTATTGACTTCCATGAGGGTAAGAGAGACAGGAATTTCATTTTTGTGTGAACTGCTTTAAATAACCATGTCCTGTTCTTGTATAATCCAGTGAATTATAAATTTACAAATGAATGGTACTTCAACTCATTCTTAACGAATGAATGACGAGTCTGGCTTCAATTCAAAACAACTTCACATTGAGTAACACTTGAGATAAAAACAAAACTCAATTGGAGGAGCCACATTTAAAACCACTATAAAGTAGACGATTTATGCCCCATTTGATGCACATCATTATATATGATTTCTGAGAGCTGGATGACACATAACAGGGATGAATAATATCATTGGATGTATATGTGAGAGAAGTCACCTGATGACACGCCAACACACTCTTGACAACTTGTAATAATGTAGACAAGGTCACATATTGTCATATCTGATTTGTACAAAAAGGTACAACTTTAAGTAGCAATCACGGTTAGGGTCAAGTATGAAAGGCCATTTCTGCCACAGAACAAAAAAAATGCCACCGCAACTTTTTATCTCACAATTCAGACTTTTTTTCTCGCAATTCTGAGGGAAAAAAAGAACTGCATGGTATAAACTCAGAATTGTATGGAAGCCCGCTTCCACCACTGAATAATAAAAAAAAGATAATTGCGACTTTTTATCTCGCAAATCTGACTTTTGTTTTCTTGCGATTGTGAGTTTAGGTCTCAAAATTCAGACAGTTTTTCTCCGAAATGTGTAATATAAATTGCAAGTTATGAAGTCAGTAAGGCGATATATAAACTCACAATTCTGATTTTTTTTCCTCAGAATTGCAGGATATAAACTCACAATTGCGAATCATAAAGTCCAATTCTGAGGGGGAAATAAGACTGATATGTTCTCAGAATTGCGAGATATAAACTTACAGTTCTGAGGAAAAAAGTCAGAATCAGAATTTATATCTCGCAACTGTGAGAAAAAAAGTCAGAATTGTGAAATAAAAAGTCACAATTACCTTTTTTCTTTTTTTATTCAGTGGCGGAAACAGGTGACCGTAGAATAGCGAGATATAAACTCGCAACTGTAAGAAAAGTCAGAATTGTGAGAAAAAAGTCACAATAACCTTTTTTATTTCTAATTCCATGATGGAAAAAAAGTACTATTAAAAGTAAAATAATACTTTTCATTATTATTATTAGCCTATTTTTTTTATATGTGGCAGAAACTGGCTTTTATAGATAAAGGTTTAGATCTATTGTTAGGGTTAAGTTTAGGTTATATGTTTTTCCAACGATTTCACAATGTTTTACAAATTATTACACCAGAGCCTGCATTTTTCTGTACATTTGGTCGACTGATAAAGAAAATAATGCAAGTCTCCAGAGTTTTCCTATGGCATATTTACGAAGTGAAGCTTACTGATTTTCATGACATGAGGTATAACTTAAGCATAATTCGTACACTAAATAAAACTGTAGGCTATATATCTGAGCTGATAGATGATTTACTATTTTTTTTTTACCGTAAAAGTAGTTCACCATCCGAACTTTGAGAAAAACTCCTTTTAAAATCTTCTGTCTTTCTACACACAAACACACACATATTCTTAGATAGTCAATGATCCTGATGCCAAGAGACAAAACATATCAATTTCCCATGTATTCCGCCCTAATGTGCCGAACGAGGACTATTAATCACAGGAACGTGTCCATTCTTCAGCGTCTTGCTGCTCCATAAATTTGGTCATAAATTTCCGTTTCGACAAACCCACGAGGGCCATCCATCTGATATACGGTTTCAGATAGCAGCACCTCATCCATTGGGAATACCCCTAAAACCATTTACATGAGAGACCCGTCTCCCAGAGCTAATCAGACACCTGGGAGCTCCAGGAGGAAGAGACAGAAAAGAGAAATTGTTTTTTTGTAACCCTCACTTTTGCATGACTTCCCGTCACTGGCAAGGACGTGGCCGGTCCGGCAGCGGCACACGCATGATTTGTAGTTGTGGCTCAGGAGACAGATATGTGAGCATCCACCCTTTCGTCCGTGTGGGTCAGGGCTGCATGCGTGAGTCCTGACTGGAGAAAGAGAAAGGTCAGTATTGTGGAGCTAGCATTGGAAAATATCACTGAAATGCACTAAAAATATAACTTTAGGCACACCCTAAATAGTTTATAATTTTTCATAGTAAACACATGTATACCACTAAAACATCTGATAAATAGTGCATTATTTAGAATGGTGTTTCACGCAGAGCATGAAAAACAATGCTACTGTACATACAACAGCCCAATAAAATGCTAAATACTCTTTGTGATATTTTGACAACTTCATTAGTCACGTTGCACAGCGAAATGGTAATAAAAGATCTAGCCAAGTGTTTCTTCAATATTTAGGAGGATAAAATTATTAGAACGGTGTTTCACGCACAGCAGGGGAAACAATACTACATGCTACATAACAAAATGCTAAATAATAAAAGGCAACTAATTGTGTATAGTTAGGAAAGCAAAAGCATAAAAACTTTAAAAGTGGAAGAAATATTTTTTTTCATATTTTGGTTGATGTCGAAGATCATACTGTACATCTGACTAAACTCTAGGATATTTTCACACAAATTCATTAGTTACTTTTAGCACATTTAGCAATATGGCTAAATGCTAATCCAAAAATTAACCCAGTGTTTCTTCAATGTTTTAAAGTGATAAAATGAGTAAAACAGTGTTTCACGTACAGCAAGGGAAAAGCAATGCTACATAACAAAATGCTAACTAATAGCAGCAACTAATTTGTGTAGAGTAAGCACATGAAAACAAACAGGCTTATACACTTTTAAAATGAAGCAGAAATATTTTCCATATTTTCGTCGAGGTCAAAGATTGTCACATGTAAACACTACAATATTTTGACACAAATGCATTAGTCTCTTTGTAGTACGGCTAAAGGCTAATTTGAAATTTAGCTCTGTGTTTCTTCAATGCTACATAAATGCTAAATGCTAAAAAATAATAGGCAACTAATTGTGTAGTTATGAAAACAAAACACAGGCTAATACAATTTTGGTTGAAGTAAAAGACCATACGTCTAATTAAACTAATTAAACAATATTTTGACACAAAGTCATTATTCACTTCGCAATTTGTCTAAATGCTAATAGAAAATATAGCTCAATGTTACTTCAAAGTTTTAGGATGGCAAATGTTGATATTTATGCCATTAAAAATTGTGATAGGTCAGTTCATTACAAACACCCTAAAACATCTTAAGAACATGAAACCTCCCTCCCTGATTTTATTCCTCACACTTGCGATTTTCGCAAAGTCGAGACTTTGCATCTTACAATGAATTATTTCTTATTTTAAACTTTTCCTGACAATTACTTTTATATTTTACTATGAAGTAGAATGGGTTTAGCTTTGATCAGCTTAGATATTGCAGATTTGACAGAAATTGTGGTAAAAATCTTAATTTTCCAAAAGAAAAATGAACACACTCCTTTGGTCGCAAATTTGCTAGCAGGGCTGGGAGCCATTTTGGCTTGTGTCATCTTTATTAGGCCTCAGTCACTAACCAATTGTTTATAAATTGTTGCAATGTAACAACGTACATAAAAATACAATATATTACCCCGAAATGTATTCATTTCTTTTCTTACAGAAACTGAATCTAATATGATCGTTTAGGTAGAATTCAGTCCAAAAACATTAAAGTGTATCACTATTTTTAATCTGAGCGATTGCTGATTACATTAGTCATGCTCCAACAACAAGCTTACCTGTAGGTTGAGCCAATCTGTGATAAACTCGGACAGCTCTGGCACTTTCCAAAGTGGTAACGGTGTTTGTGTCACTGCTGTTAAAGCGATTTATCCTAAATATGTCCACCTTGCTCTCTCTGGAGGGTTCAGAGCACGTCGCAAACAGGTAATCTTCAAAGAGCGCTAATCCGTACAGGTGCGACACCTAGAAAGAGAAACACAGGGATGGGGAAAGAGAAAGACTCATCTAGAGGCCATGGCACCTCTTCAACTTAATTCTGAACATGACACAAATACGTCTGCTTAAATTTGCTTCTTTAATCCATCCAGCTATAGAGCCGATGTAACATTTGGTGAATAAACAGCAGTCCTGACAGACACCAGTTGAAATATGCAGGGATCTTTGATGTCACATCTGTGCTACAAATTACCGGCGGGTAGCGTCGAGGCTTTGATTTCGGGGAAAAAAGGAGAAAGAGTGACGTTAAAAACAAATGAGCTAGAGGTAGTGGAGTTCATTTCAGGTTATCTTTCAGTGCCAGTTTAGAGAAAAAAGTACCAATATAGCCTTCGATAGAGTCCCAGGGAATATGCTAGAGCTGAGCCTCACAGGAAATGGATGAACAAATCAATAAAAAAGCACACAAAAGAGTTGTAGTGGGAAAACTCCTCAATCAAAACAACTCGATGCTCAAAGCACGGGTCTGGCTGAGGACAAACGGTTAGAGTTGTCCAAACCACATCCATGTGGAATTTACATAAAGCCAGTTTGGGGACTCTGATTTCATAAGTAGGATAATTCTGGAACAATTTTTCTTTCCAGAAAAACTCATTGGTTTTGAAAGGTTGCCAGGTTAACCCGTTTAATGTAACTACCATTCAAAAGTTTGGGATTGATCAATTTGTTTTTAAAAGACACCTCCTACCAGCATTTACTTAAAAACAGTAAATCTAACTGTGAAATATTATAAAGAAAACAGTTTTTTTCTGTAACCCTGGCTGTTGAGGTTTTCATCCACAGGGGTGCTGTTGATGATTTGGCCACAACTTTTTCTGTTTCACAAATGGAAAATTTTGGTGACAAATTTTATTTTTACCATATTTTAGGAAAAGCTTCAAAAAATTTTTTTTTCAAAAACTAACTGTGGCAAATTCACACCCTTTCGTTATGTTCATGAAAACAGCCACTAACGACTGCTATAAAAATTACATAATTTTGTTTCCATGTTTTGCATAAATCTATTAATCACAGTCCTGATCAAAACTACTCAAATAAAATAAAAAATTCCAGGATTTTTACTCTTTAATTGCCAAGCATAAGTGATGCATGAAAAAAATACACAAAATTCTTATTTTCAATATAAAAAGTATTTGTGTGATTTTTTTTTATTTCACAGTCTTGGGCAGTAGATTAGTAACAACATGTTGATTCTAGTTTTTGAGCAGCATCAGATTTACATTTTTTTCCCTCAACTGTTCGTGGCTGTTTTTGCCCCAATTTTCCATTTTTTGTGCAAAGCCAGAAAAACTCATTGGTTTTGACACAGTTTGCCAGGTTAGTTGCAAATTTGTTTTAACATTTTTCTTTTACCTTGTGGTAACTACCATTCAAAAGTTTGGGGTTGATAAAATTTGTTTTTAAATGACGTCTCCTACAATCACTGCATGTATTTACTTAAAAACAGTAAATCTGCAATACTGTGAAATATTATTACAATTTAAAATAAAACAGTTTTTCTGTTTAAATATACACAAAAATGCATTTCTGTGATGCAAAGCTGCATTTTTTGCATCATAACTCCAGTCTTCAGCATCACATAATCCTTAAGAAATCATTCAAATCTGCTGATTTGCTGCTTATTTGCTATTATTATCAATGCAATGTTTAAATTAGTTGTGCTGCATACTATTTTTTATGGAATATGAAACTTTAAATGATACTTTTTATATAATATAATATTTTGTATATCAAAAATATATATATTAATCTAGATTAATAGTTTTTCTGAGGTTGATTATAGATTTATTGACAAAATATTTAAACATTTTTATCTTTTAGTGTTTTTCATCCCGGATTTGAATTTGAACAATAAAGGGTTATTTCTGTTCATTTTCAGCCAAAAAAATAATCATCACAATGTTTAATGTTGTTATGCCTAAACCATTTTGTTTGTCGATTTCTTGACAAACAGACAGGCTTAAACCAAAAAAAATAAAATTGTGTTTGTTAAGACATCTTTGGAACACAAATTAAATATATTTTTGATAAACTTTGAGAGCTTTCTGACCCTGCATAGACAGTAACACAACTGAAATGTTCCAGGCCCAGAAAGGTAGTAAGGACATTGTTAAAATAGTCCATGTGTCAGTGGTTCAACCTTTTTTTATTTATGAAGCTACGCGAATACTTTTTTTGTGTGCAAAGAAAACAAAATAACGACTTTCATCAATTTCAACGACATTTTCGTTTTTTTCTCTTCCGGTTCAGTATCTGTCACCATTCATGAGAGTACCATAACGCATGAAATATAAATCTTTTGTAACATTATAATAGTCTTTACTGTCACTACTGATGCATCCTTTTTTAATAAATGTATTAAGTGAAAAAAAAAAAAAGTTACTGACAAACTTTCAAATGGTATACTCCACCCTTATTTTATACCAAAGTGCACACATTTTTTCAAAATGTTACATACATTTGGTTTGCCTTGTTGATTTGCATAGTATCATAACATGATATGTTATTTTAGCCTTAGAATAAGATGTGATGGGAACCTAAATTAACGCTGATCAATCAAAGGTTTGACTGTGAGAGACTAAATTGGGAGTTACAGATACGGTTGATAGGAAAGTTGTTCCACTAACAAAGATTGTTGAATTCATGGTCACCACTACTGCAATTAAATTCAAGCCAATATAGGAACTTTTGTCACTAAAAGCAGTGTGGAAACTCTTAACACTCAAAAAACCCAAGCAGTAACATTGACTGGATGTCGATACTTAGCAAGAAAAACATCTGAAAATTATACAAATCATGTAAACCATGAACACCTGCACATAGGCACTTTCCAAAAGGGATAGAAGGAATTTGTAAAACTCTTTTCTTAAATATCGCATCAGGGTATTAGTTAACACATGTCTCATAGGATAAACACTGATGGATTTCCTATTGTTTTTGAGAAAAAACGGGCTTGAAGTGCCCTTGGGATAGAACTAAGAAATTTATACTGAATTTGTAATTTTGTAACTCTTTTCTGGAGGGTGAGGGAGCGAGGCCAAATTCTAGCCTTCAAAATCGCTTTAAGAGTTATCAAAGCAGCATCATTTATCACAGCTTTACTGTATTAAGGCAGTTAACAAGAACTTCTCCAGATAACTTATGACTTTCTTATCTCAAGATATTCACCAAGTTGGGCTGGAAACGGCAACACATCTTGTGCTGTGTGAGAATATGCCATACTATATAGTATGCGAAACTCAGCACACAAAAGTGTAGTATGTCTGAATTCAAAATATGTAAAAAGCAGTACACCACAAGAGTGTTCAAATTTGAGAAAAATACAAAGGACAGGTTTGACATGAATATTTGGAGTTTTCAAAAAACAATGCAAAAAATAAGTATGTCCGAATTTGTTTTTGAAAAACAGTATGCCATATATAGTGTATTTCGCCTATGCCAAAAGACCCATGGAATTCATCTCATCAAAAAAGCAAAATGCCTTGTATTGCCAGTATACTGAATTTATGTTTTCAAAAAAAGTGTGCAAAAAAGTATGAATCACAGTTTGAAAAGCAGTATCACATAGTATACATGAATATTTTCCCAAAAGAGGGCTAAATTCATAGTATTTAAAAATATGTTGCCAAAAAAGGACGGGGAATTCATATTATTAAAAAATAAAAGCAAGGCAAAAGAGTATGTGCAAATATTAACAGTGCCCAAGTTCATAATTTTCGAAAAAACAGTACGCCAAAACAGTAGTATGTTCAAAATGATAGTATTTGAAAAAAATGCCACGTGTAGTGTGATGGAAATATTTTATGTAATGCCCTACAAGGAGTCAAAATAGTTCAACCATAATGTTCAGATTAAATGCTCAATAAATGTTTCTATGATTAAATGCTATACTTACCCAAAAGTTTAAAAGTTATTCAAAGACCAGAGTATAATCATACAGTGAAAATTTACTGCAAGGTAAAAATGTTCATGTATCCTTCTGTTCGGAGAGCTTGGTTGTTTAACCAGTGGGCTTCTGGCTGAATAAACTTTCACTGCAAAGAGAAATTAGTGGTGTCTAAATGCTGCGTTGAGGAATAAGCAAGATTCTAACTCAAAAGTCTCAAGGACAGTGATAGTTTTAGATAGCTCAGGCTAGTTGAACAGTGAGAGTATAGTCAAAATACCTGTGTGCCATGTGTGATTGAGGTAATAGAAGCTTTGACGGGACGCCGTCACCATACAGTCAGGGAAGTATTGTATTGTAAGTATTCGGGGAATTCTTCGAGATCAGTTGTTATAATATTAAAAATGCTGTTTGATATTAAAAACGAGTTGTTTAAATTGTCTGTGGTGAATTCATATTGGGAATTTCCACGACAGTAGTATTCAGAAATGTGAAAATTATATAAAAAAAATGTATGACCTTCTACTTCAGAGATTCTGGATTGCACATTCGATGGACACTCGCCATGGGAGAGGAGTAAATGGCAGTGACGTGACGCAACTGTAGGTCACTTGACGGTGACAACATGGCGGACGTAGTATGTTAACATTTAATTCATACTACTCATTTTCAGACAACGTACTTTTACATACTTCATACTACATACGTTTTCAAACCAAATGTACTACCTACTACACAGGTATGCAATTTCATAAGCAGCTTTGATCTTTTTCGCATGAAGATCATGGGTTCAAGAAGAAGAAACCAAGACTGAGTACATCTTACCGAGTTTCCTTTGATGATCGTATGTCTGTTCTTGCCATTGTAATCCACAACTTCGATAAAATCCAGATAAGCGTCCGCCCAGTAGACGAGCTTCTTGACCAAGTCCAATGTCACAGCGGTCGGCTGTTCGGTTTTATACTCCACTATCTTGGTTCGGTTGGTGCCGTCCATATTGCACCGTTCCACCTTGGCTACCGTCCCATAGTCCGTGAAAAATAGTTTTCTGGTGTGGGGGAGGCAAGAACAGAGCAGTTTTAAACCGGAATCTACTATCTGATGTAAATTAAATCAAAAGTCAAGGCCATTTAAGATTTAATCGATCCACTCTTACCCATTTTTTTTCTATTCTGCAAAATATTGTGCCAGAGTTTAATGCTTGCAGTAACAATTAAACCGAGGCACTGTGAGCAAGAGCTGAATGAATGGGCCGCAGTATGATATTTCTCTTTATACTAACACATACTGACAGCGGAATAAGAGAGGGGGAGGTCATCCGCATTACTCCGCACTAGAATTCTGGCACAGAAACGGTCCTCGTCGTCTGAAAGCGACAAACTGCCCCCAACAGCATGCACAACTCAGCACTGCATACAAATGAATGTTTACCAAGAGACCAAAGAGTTTCTCACGTCACTGACGCGTAGATGACTCGACATCAGATAAGGATGATTTATTCACCAGGATGAAAAATTCAACCAAGAGCCTCCTGTAGGACGCGTGATCATTTTAAGAGAGTACAAATAGCCAAATATCTTTGCATAGGTCAACAAATTATTAACTATTTGTTTGGAGAGGATTCTAAAAGGTCATTTTATTTAAATTGTTATATTTAACCTTTTTTCAGTTCTTTAGACTTCAGTGACCATGTAGTGAAAGTACGACAAATAATCTTTCACTGATGATTTTTTAATCAAGGTATTTATTTATTTAATGGTTTTAGTATAGTAGTAATAATAATAATAATAATATACTTATTTACTTGAAATTGAATTTAATTAAATAATGCAATACATAAAATTACTTCAAATAAAAAGGTACTTTATCTAATAATATTCATGATCAAACTATTTATTACTTTTATGTCTTCATCATTATCATCAAACTATTTATTACTATTTCATAAACAATTGATGATGATGACTATGATGATGATGATGATGATGATGATTAATATTAATGCTTGTGATTTACTTTATTTAATTTCTATTTCTAAATTATGTAAACAACATTTAAATTAAATGACAATTACATTTTTTCCTTTTAGGCCTATTAGGATAAGGTAGTGTAGAGTAGACAGGAAATAAGTTGGGAGAGAGAGAGAGAGAGAGAGGGAGGTGGGATCGGGAAAAGTCCGGGATTTGAACTCGGGACTCCGGCAACGCAATGCAACAGCGTTATATATCGGCGCACTGCCCACTAGGCTATCAGTGCCAACTACACATATAATTTATATATGAACTGATGTGCAATCACAGCTATACATATGGTATAGTGGCTTATTATTCATAGTAGTAGTCACATTGTTTAAATAGATTTCCCAAATATATCTACCCATGTTTTAACAACAAAGGCTCATTGCTACCATCTCATACAAATGAAAGGACCTAATGGTTGTGTTAGCAAGCATACCCCATGATGGGATCCAGCGCTAGACCTTTAGGGTTCTGGATGTCCAGGTCGATGATGGTGACACATGCATCTCCCTGTTCGCTGCACACGAATATCCGGTCATTCACTCTGTCTACGAAGTAGAAGTTTCCTGTCAACCAGTCGATAGCCATATGCTCCACAT
The DNA here is from genome assembly GCA_027422405.1 of Ptychobarbus kaznakovi. Classification (NCBI taxonomy): domain Eukaryota; kingdom Metazoa; phylum Chordata; class Actinopteri; order Cypriniformes; family Cyprinidae; genus Ptychobarbus; species Ptychobarbus kaznakovi. Next base: position 6,508,006 of record CM049815.1, read on the forward strand.
CTACATAGAAGAAACCATTCATTTTTAGACATGGGACATACGAGTTTGTAAACTGGGATCTGGTAGTTAGAAACAATTAATAATTCATGCATGCTTTAAATAAGCAACAACTGACATTCAACGACCTGACATGCACACTTGACTCATTTAACCTTGTGACATTAAACACTTCATTAGCAGATCATTAAACACTTCAAGAGGTAAAAGAAGTGAAAAAAGAGACTAATGAGAAACATTTATATGGACATTAAACACAACACTCAAGTTCATAAAAACTTCAAAGGACATTAGTTTGCACTTGCTCTGAATTAATCATCAAAGTTACGAAACGTTCCTTAATTGCGCTTCGAGACTTGACGTGCGTACTTACTTTGTAGGTTCTGACCTATCCGTATCTGGTGTTTTTCTGAAAAGCCTTTGAGTTTGGTCATGCGGGCACACCACAGCTGGCCTGTATCCTGTGCCACTGAGAGCCAACAGAGTGACTCTTCTCTATAAATAAAGTCCAATATTTGAGTCCCATTTGTCTCCATGGACTTGAGATTTGGCATAGAAGATCCATTGAGGTAAATAACTGATATAGAATTCATATTTGCTGTCAACAGAACCGGAGGTTTATCACCAGGATCTGAAAGAGGGAGCACAAAATGCACAGAGCATTTATAATAAATTATTTATATTAAGACATAATGCTCATGTTGGGAACTTTCGGTACTGTGGACATTTCAATAATACATCTTGAAATAAAATAAATGACTAAATTAATTGTTATTTTTGTCATTTCTCTGAACCAACAAATGTAATTTCCACCACATCTTTGTAAAAATAAATAAATATATATATATATATATATATATATAAAACATTTACACATGAAAGAAAGAAAGAAAGAAAGAAAGAAAGAAAGAAAGAAAGAAAGAAAGAAAGAAAGAAAGAAAGAAACTAATAGGGCAAACATACAGCACATATGTTTATAGCATAAATAAATTATTAGTAAAAAGCTATTTATCACAAAAACCTACACCTGGAACATATAAAATGCTTGTATTTGAAGAAACACCCATATAAAATATGAATGTATGTTACATGAACATTCAGTATAAAGATGTACTTATATTTTTGATTACTTATATATAAATTAAAACAGGTTCATTAAGAAGTTCACACTTAAGGAAAAAAAATCTAATTGCTGTGACATATTATGCCCACGTAAACTTTGTGATCAGCTTGTGTTTTTTTCTTCACACTAATGAACAGACACCATGAAGTGCAATTAACTTTGAGCATGTAATCATCTCTAAATTTGATAGACAGTCGCAGGTCGGGCTGGATGGGCTTTGATTGACTTTCCATTAAGGCCTCCCCTGTTTATCTCTCCTGCGGCTCTGTCATAGCACAGCTCGCTGGCGGCCATTTGCATATTGATGACAATAAGTGTAACTGACACTCGCATCAGGCAAATGACAGTGTCATCTCTACTAATGCACTCGGATGATCGCCACTGTGACCGCGCTACTCCACTGAGGCTTTCCTGTTCAATCAAACATTCCAGAGGGCATTGTGTTTACCCATCTAGTCCAGACTAGTTCTTAGGATGTTAAAGATGACTAATTGAAATGCTGATTGAAATGTCAAGTGTGGAGTTTGTTGACCTTTCCTTGTTTTCAGTATTTAACACTTATTTTCTAGTGGTTCTTGCGAAGATACAATTCTCTACACAGGTGCATCTCAATAAATTTCATTTATTTCAGTAATTCAACTCAAATTGTGAAACTCGTGTATTAAATAAATTCAATGCACACAGACTGAAGTAGTTTAAGTCTTTGGTTCTTTTAATTGTGATTATTTTGGCTCACATTTAACAAAAACCCACCAATTCACACCCCCATAAGACCAATAAAAAAAAAATTGTGAAAAAGACCTTTTGGCCTTCTGGAAAGTATGTTAATTTACTGTATATGTACTCAATACTTGGTAGGGGCTCCTTTTGCTTTAATTACTGCCTCAATTCGGCGTGGCATGGAGGTGATCAGTTTGTGGCACTGCTGAGGTGGTATGGAAGCCCAGGTTTCTTTGACAGTGGCCTTCAGCTCATCTGCATTTTTTGGTCTCTTGTTTCTCATTTTCCTCTTGACAATACCCCATAGATTCTCTATGGGGTTCAGGTCTGGTGAGTTTGCTGGCCAGTCAAGCACACCAACACCATGGTCATTTAACCAACTTTTGGTGCTTTTGGCAGTGTGGGCAGGTGCCAAATCCTGCTGGAAAATGAAATCAGCATCTTTAAAAAGCTGGTCAGCAGAAGGAAGCATGAAGTGCTCCAAAATGTCTTGGTAAACGGGTGCAGTGACGTTGGTTTTCAAAAAACACAATGGACCAACACCAGCAGATGACATTGCACCCCAAATCATCACAGACTGTGGAAACTTAACACTGGACTTCAAGCAACTTGGGCTATGAGCTTCTCCACCCTTCCTCCAGACTCTAGGACCTTGGTTTCCAAATGAAATACAAAACTTGCTCTCATCTGAAAAGAGGACTTTGGACCACTGGGCAACAGTCCAGTTCTTCTTCTCCTTAGCCCAGGTAAGACGCCTCTGACGACAACTGTAGCCAAATTCCTTGACACGTCTGTGTGTGGTGGCTCTTGATGCCTTGACCCCAGCCTCAGTCCATTCCTTGTGAAGTTCACTCAAATTCTTGAATCGATTTTGCTTGACAATCCTCATAAGACTGCGGTTCTCTCGGTTGGTTGTGCATCTTTTTCTTCCACACCTTTACCTTCCACTCAACTTTGTTAACATGCTTGGATACAGCACTCTGTGAACAGCCAGCTTCTTTGGCAATGAATGTTTGTGGCTTACCCTCCTTGTGAAGGGTGTCAATGATTGTCTTCTGGACAACTGTCAGATCAGCAGTCTTCCCCATGATTGTGTAGCCTAGTGAACCAAACTGAGAGACCATTTTGAAGGCTCAGGAAACCTTTGCAGGTGTTTTGAGTTGATTAGCTGATTGGCATGTCACCATATTCTAATTTTTTGAGTGAATTGGTGGGTTTTTGTTATATGTGAGCCAAAATCATCACAATTAAAAGAACCAAAGACTTAAACTACTTCAGTCTGTGTGCATTTAATTTATTTAATAAACAAGTTTCACAATTTGAGTTGAATTACTGAAATAAATGAACTTTTCCATGACATTCTAATTTATTGAGATGCGCCTGTAGTAAATGCTATTAGTATGTATTATCGAGAACATCTTAGAAACCACATAATGTGTTAAACCCCTCTCAGACCCCCTTATAGCAGGCAAGCAATTACCCAGCCAGGACCTCCAGCAACCACATACTGTAGACATGCACTAAAACCCCTTTAGAAATTCTTAGCAACTGGCTATCAACTACTCAAAATGACTTAGAAGTCATATTGAATGTGCTGAAACTCTCACAACCCTAAGCAACAGTCTAACAACTACCCAGAACCCCCAATAAAAACATACTGGAGCAAAATGCTAAAAAAAAAAAAAACTTCTGAACTTTTTAGCAGCCAGGTAATAACTACTCAGAAAACTCTCGAAGCCACATAGTAATGTGCTAAACACCACTCAGGAACACTTCAGTTGCCTGTCTATGACAGGCTAGCAACTACACAGAACCCCAGCAACCATACTGTAGCAATGCATTAAAACTAAAACTAAATGACCTAAAAGTCATATAGAAATAAAAAACCCACAGAAACTTTAGAGCAACCAACTAACAACTACCTAGATTCTTACCAAATCGCATATCAATGGGCAAAAAAATATTTCAGAACGCCTTAGCAACAGGCTAGCATTTACTCAGAACCCCCTGCAACTATGTATTGTAGCAAAGCACTAAAAATAACTAGAACCGCTTAGCAACATGCTAGCAACAACCCAAAATCCCATCAATCACAGCAATGCACTACAATCCTTTTTAACGCCTCAGCAACAGGCTAGCAACTACCCAGAAACCCCAGCAAATGTGTACTATAGTCATGTAATAAAAAAAAAAACTCAGAGACACCTTAGCAACCAGTTAACTACAATGAAAATCCTAGAAACAACATAACAATGTGTTAACCCCCGTCCCCAGACCCCCTTATAGCAACAGGCTAGCAATTATCCATAACCTTCAACAACCACATATTGTAGAAATGTGCTACCCCTAAGAAATATTTAGCAACAGGCTAACATCTACTCAAAATGAAGTCATATAAGTCATTTAAGATATGAAAATACCCTCAGAACCCTTAACAGCAGTCTAGCAACTACTCAGAATCCCCATCAACCACATTTTGTAGCAATGTGCTAAAATTTCCCTCAGAGCTCCTTAACAACCAGCAGAACCTTTAGGAACTGACTAGCAACTACTGGCAAATCACATAACAATTAGCTAAACATCTTACAGAACCCCTTGGCTACAAGCTAGCAACTACTCAGAACCTCAACAACAACATATTGTAGCAATGCACTAAAAATACACAAAAATTACCTACAAGTCATCTAGATATGTACTAAAACTCAGCAGAACTTTTAGCAACCAACTATTAACTTCCCAACAATAGGCTAAAATCCTTCAGAACCCCTTGGCAACAGACTAACAATTACCCAGAATCCCCTGCAACCATACTGTAGCAATGTGCTAAAACCTCCACAGAACTTACTAGCAACTTCACAGAACACCCTAAAAACAACATAGCAATGTGTTAAAACCATTCTAAACAATACAGTAAACAAGCTAGCTGTTAAACACTGTTGCAACCACATAACAATGCACTGACAACAGTAAAACACCCTAAATGAACATCTTAGCAAATAGCCCCCTCAAAAAACCTTAGTAACAACCTAACAACCCTAAAACCCAATCATATAGCACCCCTTAGCACTAGCAATGTGCTTAAAATCTGTTTATTATTAGAGTGTATTACTCTCTTACAGATCCATCTCTCTAGCGCTTAGTACAGTAACTTGAGATAATATTTGATTTATGCATGGATGAAATTATTTTTAGATTTGTGCTTTTAAAGCACCGTTGAAGAACAAAGTAAAATGCGTGTTGCTTAATGCCCTTTTTTTTGGACTGGAACTGGAACTAACACGGATGATAAATGGACTCACCTGTTTTGGCTTTGCAGGATCGTCTGTTGGCCTGCAGGCTGAAGCCATCTGTGCAAGCGCATCTGTACGATCCCTGCGTGTTCATACAGATTTGACTGCATGTCCCATAATCCCTGCATTCATCATGATCTGTGGGCAACAGCAGGGCTATTTATTACATGCTAAATGTGCTCAAACATGACCTAAATATGCAAACCCAACTCTTAATGTAACCATTCCGCAGCCACCTATCAAAAAACATGAATATGCAAATGCAGTTTGGGGAGGGAAGGGTGAGTAAATTGCAGTTTTGGTTATCATAACCAATTTATCATGAAATCAACAACGATTTCTCTGAGGTTCGCGTTCATGCATTGGACAGCTAGCTTTTCTAGACACCTCAAAATAATATCAGCTGAGGCAACTTTTTATGAGTACTCTTTTCTGTGCCTGATTAGAACTGCAAAATAAAAAAATAGAAATAATGTGAATATCTTTCAAATCACCAAAGCTAAAATCATTTTGAGGTAGCTAACAACTTACTTAAAACGCAAACACATAACATTTTTCATAAGATATTATTTGAGAACATTTCATAGGTAGTCTATTAAATGCCTTATTGGAACTGATACACAACCAGATTTCACATTTTTCCTAAGAAAAAATGTGATTTACTATCTTTCAAATTATGGTCATACTTAAACATATCCAGGTAGCTAATAACTTACTGTAGCCTACTAGCTTAGCATAGCTGAAATTGGTTAAGAAAAACTCTTGATTAACTAAAACAAGATATCACAAACATGCTTCTGAGACTAATTTATATAGGTACTCTATTCAGTGTCTAAATAGGAATAATAGAAAATCAATTTAAACATTTTCTTAATCATAAAAATATGTTATTTACACTTTTCAATGTACACATCACATTACCACAGCTAAATATGGTCAAATGTAAACATTGTCAAGTAGCTAACAACTTAGCCTGCTAGCTTAGCATAGCTTGCACTAGTTAAGAAAAACTCTTTCGATTATCTAAAATGTTTTTCATCAGGCAGACAGGCACTGGGTGTGGGGATATGATCTTACACCAATATTTGCTTTGTCCAGTCAGAGCTCATAGGAAGCTTTCATTCTGGAAAGCATTCTATTGGATTGTTTTCCCCTTTATTACCTGTAATAACTCAAAACTGTTTCTAAAGTGCTACAATTCAATTCAGTGACATTTCTAAAGAGCCAAATTCTTCAAACAGAGTTCAAATGGTAATGCCGCTCACCTCGACACTGCCTCCCATCCTCATCCAGTTCGAAACCTTCCCCACAGAAACAGGACGTCCCGTTTCTCATGATCACACAGTCAAACTGACACCTCTGCTCCTTGCAGCTACGCACCAACTCTGAGAAGACACAAACACACATTTAAACTTTGATTCACAGTCTTAATATCACGCACAGAGTGTTCCCAGTGAACATGCATTTACACTCGACAAAACCCTCCATAAAAGCACAATGCCATTTCGCCAGTATGAAATCATTTTTTAAAAGTTGAACAGATGCAGCCTCATTACGAGACCATGATTCAGCGCTTTTTAAGTGGCACTTAAGGCCTGTTTCCGTGGATGCAATTCTTCCCGGCGAGCTCCCGCTCCAAATCTCTGTCAATACACAACGGTGGAGTACAAATTTAAGGCCCATTGTGTGATATTTATCACCTGTACAGCCTCATAATGAGGGACGTTTTGATGACCACGTTCTCCTGGATAACTCGCCAAATGAAGATGACCCTGTCTTTATATATTGATCCCAGAATAGTTTGAAAAATAGCAGTGATTTATAAAAGCTTGGGTGGCAGTCTGTTTCAATTACAATAGCCATAGCCCATATTTGATGTTTTTATTCATCTAGGAGGTGTGGCTAAAAGGTCACCTTGCTTTTCTTCGTCATTTTTGACTGTTTTAAGTGCATGACAATACTGGAAAGAGTGAGAAAGAAAAAGATTGCAGACGGTTTAGCCATCTAATTGTGAGCGAGAGAGATTTTTTGCGTGCATTTGCTACGGAGACCACATTAATAATAAGCATTGCACTCAGAAATTCATCGACCCACCCGAGGCATGCGTTCAGAATGGCTCGAGTCTGACAGTTTTAAATTAAGTACTTCTTTAAAAATGTATCACAGCATTTAAGGGTAATGCAATGCGTTTTACAATATGAATTTAACTGAAAGTGAAATATAATGGCTTTTTATCTATTACAGGGAATGTGTACCCACTTGAGTTGAAAGATGTTTAACTATTTATATGTGGGACTAGCGATGGGAAGCGACTAACAGTGCTTGAAATATTTCATAATCTTGGCTATAAAGGATTCTTTATTTATTTATGCAGATGGGGAATCTGAGTCACTAAAATATGTAGTTTTATTATTTCACATAACAAGAACTGGGAGCTACAAGAGCAGAAGTAACATATTTTGTGTTCCACATAAGAAAACAAAACATTGGATCAGAACAACAAGAGGGTGAGTAAATAATGACAAATCATTCATTTTGGCTGTGAACTAACCCTATATGATTAACCCTTGACTTGACTAGTTGTCATCAGTACGACATTTGACAAAACAATAATTACACTAAAATCAATCCAAGACAGTTTTCCTCACTGGAAAAAACAACATGAACTTAAAATGAATAATGAACTTCATGTGCATTATATTTGTGCCAAAAAATATATATGACCGAGGAGGAAGCTGGCCTAACTAATAGTCAAATTTTGCAACAGCACGCCAAACCGACACATAAAAATGACATAAAAGCTCAGAAATTAAACTGACATAATTTAGCGCCAACAAAACGTGTAAATAAAGACTTTGGCAGTGTAAAAGAAAAAGCGGCTACTGTAATCGTAACATTTTGATCTGCAAAAAGGAAGCAAAGATAATGGCTAATAAAAGACAATTTACTTTTGTATATTGCGTCCAATTTTTTGGACACTTTTCTCACCCCACAGAGTTTGACTTTCCTGATATTATTTCTAAAAGACCTTTGATAACCCTATACAAATTTAAATGTCAGTATTTGCCCATTAGGTATAAAAAAACAGAAACTTCACAGAAATAAATCAAAGAAAAATTATGTGAATTATTAAAATCCATATATAAAATAATATAAAATCCATATATTATATAATATATCCATATATAATATAAAATCCATATATTTACAAAGGGAGCTGACTTTAAATGTTGCAGCATTGAAATAAGTGAAAAGTTACAAGCATTAATCCAGGAGGAGGAAACTAGACTCTCCGATTCAAAACAGCAGGTGGGAGAGTTGATTATCGGATGAGAATTACTCTTTGGAGAAATCAAAGTTATGCTAGGAACACAAAACTTCAAACGTAACTTCAAAAATAGGTCAAAATCATTGTTTACACTGCGAGTGGTGTTGAATGTGTGCAGCTACTGTAGGACACTCGCTGCCACCCGGATTCACACTAATCTCCTCCGAGTGGGAAGGAGGCCATTACGGGTGGACTCTCGCTGCGAGTCAGGCTCCCACACAACAGGATTTATCTCCAGTGAACTCCAGAGCTCTCCCTCAAGGTGATTTTCTCTCAGTGAGAAGCCCTACTTCCTCTGACACTCGCTGGGTGATGTAGCGCTAACGGCAGCGGACCAGGAAGGGGGCTGAGTCTGACAGGGGCGTTAAGGTAAATGCCTGTAGATCTATTTCTCTACCCCAACCCAAAGAGCTTGAACTTTAGCTGCTGTGAACAATCAATCACTCTTGGTAGTCCCGTACCACATTAAAAATTTAAGCCTGGGACATTGAAAATCTATACAGACTTAAATGCCACAAGTTTTTTCAGACCACCTCTAAGCTTGACACATTCAAAAGATCCAATGAAATAGCTTACAAACGCTTGTCATATTTTATACTGAAATACAAATTTGGGCTGGTGCATATTGAAGAAGTTTGTCCTTTTTTATGGTCAATAGAGGCTTGCAATGTTTTCTAAAAGAAAATAAAAAAAGGGGGGAAAGCAAAGCAAAACAAAACAGCAAAAAAATACTTAATAAAACAAAGCAAAAACAACAAAAAAGACACAAAATGCAAAACAAAACATTAAAAGACGTGTCCTTTTTTAAATGGCCAATTAAAACCTGCAATGCTTTCCAAAAAGAAAAGAAAAAAGAAAAAAAAAGCAACATGAAACAAAGAAAACACAAACCAGAGCAACATAAAACAAAGCAAGACAAAACAAAGCAAAGCAAAACAAAACAAAAAGCAAAACAAAGCAACATGAAACAAAGCAAAACACGCACAAAATGCAAAACAAAACACTGAAGTGCCTTTCTTTTAAAAATGGCCAATATAAACCTGTATGTTCTCTATAAAATAAACTCAAATTAAACAAAATAGGCGAAGTAATTAGAAGGTACATGAACATAATTAGAGCAACACAAGATGTGCCAAATCATTTATGAAACCAATATTTGTTGTTGGACATCAAATTTAGATTTTAAATCACATACTTACTAGAAAACCTTTGGCATCGCCTTCACCTGACTTTAGCATCTTTCTCAATTGTCTAAACAGACCAATCAAAAAGCTGCACCATAAGCCCCGCCCCCTGCCCAGCAGGAATCACCAGTCCAGAGAACATGGCATACGTCTGGACAGGTCTATTATTCACTCACAGCAGGTCTTCCCCTCAGTCTCCATCATTAGAGTGCCCACCGTCCCCAGGGCTCAGACAGCTAGGCCATCACTGCAACGGAACGAGTGTGCGCTTGTATATTTTTTTTGTTTGTGCGATCAGAGCAGGAGACCAGGGGGTCCGCACCTACCAGGCAGTGTTTATAAATAGATGACAGTTGAGTAAAAACATGGTTTGCTAGAAGAGAAAGGACGGAGGTTGGAAGCAGAAGGAAGTTGACTTTCTAAAGCAACAAAGAAAATGCACAAAATTCACAAGCACAATGGCCACATAAACACTGCAGCTAAATTCGGTTGCTGTTCTGTACACAAACATTTCAGTAATTTCTGGAATTAACAAATGCATTCTACAACCGAATTGACTCTTGAAAAATGTAGGTTGTGTCAACTGCATTTGCCAAAATTCTACGCATTGTGTGCAGAACAGAACTGAACCACTAGTTGTTAATGACGTACTTAAACACTTATCAGAGTTGTGTCTTTTCTTCTGTATGTATGGTGCAAGAAATCAGTGTGCGTTTTGACTTAATGTTGCCAGGTCTTCCTAGACCAACAAGACCAAAGAAACTTAATAAGCATTGCTTATAATAAGTGGACATGGCAAACCATCAAGCTCTGCAAAATAGCCAAAGATAATTAACAAAACACAGTGGTTCTGTTGAAGGTAGTTTAGTTACTCACGTAACTCACTGACACGATGCTAGCATGTTTTGAGAAGAGTTAGCATGGTTCTCTAGGTGTTTCTTACTAGCCCATGTTGAATAAAAACATGATTTTGTTAGAATAGAAAGGAACCTCTGAACAAAGAATGAAGAAAATATGCAACTCACAACATGATGCGAGCATATCCAAAGTGTTTTTAGCATATTGCTATGTGGTTGCTAAGGTATTCTGAGTGTTTGGTTTGTAGGTGGTTCCTTACTAGCCCAAGTCCAGAGAAGTCTCTATGAGAGGGGTATTCATCCTTTTTTCAGGTCAAGAACCCCTTAAACTGGGAATGTATGGAATTTAAATTAAAAGCTCATGGTATGTTTTCACAGTTACAGCAAAAAGTAATATTGCATAACTTCACAAACACCTGCACCTCTAACTAGAGAACCCGAAGGGAGGTGGATGTGAGATATCTGAGATGTAACTGTGAAACAGAGCTGGTTTATTTTGCCCTTCATCAACACTTCAGGATCGACTGTCAGCATTGGAAGAGGATTCAGATAAACTCCAGATAAACCGGTGCAAATGAACAGGTTGGTTCAACGGCCTGTGCTCAACGACTAAGTCTATATTTAACCAGATTGATGTGGCCGTAAAGGCTCTGCACTTGGAGGCTCGTCTAAATCCTAGTCAAGCTACCAAAGGACATCAACTTGGCACATGAAACTGCCCTTCCTGTGACTACTGCAGTTTTGCCCCTGGGCAAAGCACTTAACCCTCAGCTGCTCCCATCATATGCCTGCATTTTCAGCACTCGAGTGAACACTAGCAGTCTCGCTAGATGAATAAATGTTGAATTTATTTGATGAATTCTAACATTTGCAGCTGACAAATGTCAAATTCCTGTTCAGATAAAGTACAACATTTCACTGCTAAGCAATTAAATACATATGAAGTAAACAAGTCATTCTGTAATACAGATAATATTAACACCTGCTAAAATAATGAAGCTACATGTCTGTATTAGTATTTGTTTCTGTCTTTTTCATGATGTCAATTCAATTGTTTTTTCAAGATCTCAACATAAACTTGAGAACCCAATTACATCACGATAAAGTTAATTTGAGATCACAAACATTTGTTGTCTCAAGATCAAAACAAAAATAAATGAGATATTAGGAAAACAGCTTTTGTCATGTCTAGATAATGAGAACATTAAGTTGAAATCACAAGAAAATGTTGAAGTTGATATCAAAAGAAAGTCAAAATCTGGTGAACACAATTTTCTTGTAATCTTACCACAATAAAAGTTAGAGATCTTAAAAAACAGCATTTGTTAAGTCATGATAATACTGTAAGAAAATTAAGTTGAAGTAGGTCACAGGATTTGTTTGCTTTTTAGTTCAAAAGAAATTCTAAATCTTGTTAATTTTGTGTTGCTATGGTGACATCACAACAAAATTAAGTAGAGATCTTGAGAAAACAACCTTTATGACAAAATTACAAAATTACAAAAAAAGAAGAAATGAGAAAACTGTTATTGTGTAAATCATTGGAAAACATTTTCTTAAGAAATCTCGCAAATGCAACTTTTATAATGGCCAAATCACAAAAAAATGTGTAGAGATCTCAAGAAATCAGCTTTTAATATGTCAAGATAATGAGAAAATTAATTGGAATCGGAAGAAAACTTATTGTGTCAGTCACAAGAAAGATTTATTAAAAAGTAGATCATCATGAATACAATTTTTGTTATGGTGAGATCACAAGAAAATTAAGTTCAATTGTCGAAATCATGAAGTATTTTGTGATGTACATTGTGAAAATTCAGTCATGATCAGTAACTTTTTATATGGAGATGATGAAATAAATATACTCCATAAGTTACATCTACAGCTCTATTTGATTGACTTAAAAAAACTCTCCAGTAGGCAGAAATAGAATACAGTTACATACAAAAGACATACAAATATAAAATTATATCTGGATTACCAATAAACAATATCTTGCACATATGAATGGTATCAGTTGTTTAACTTTTTGGTGGCGCAAGTTTTTTTTTCTTCTGTGCATAAAGAACTTCTGATGTTTAACCTAATCAGGCAAAAGCATAAGTAGAGTAATTATGTCTCACAACGGGCTGTAAAAATAACAAAGAAAAGCTGTTGTTCCCAAGATAAATTCACCTTTAAGCATCTGACGGCGTTCTTGTTATCCCAATGCTTTGTTTACTGTGTGAGTTGCCATTATATAAAAGCCACAGAGAAGTGTAGACTCTTTTGTTTGCAGTTGCTGTGTTTCAGGGTTTTTTAGTCGCCTTGCTGTGTGGTCCACTTTATTTAATTCCGTATATTCATTAGGGACTGACAATGCAGATGGGGAAAGTGAAGCTAGTGTGTTATCACCACAGGGACGTTCAGAGGTGCAACACAAAGACGGTTTCCTGCCTAGCACCTGTAGTATGTAGTACGCGCCAATCTATGAATGCTCAGGAGAGTAAAGCAATACATGCAGAGGGACCATGGTCACATCTTTCAGTACTTTTGATTGTTTTGGTGCAGAACAAAATGCTGCAGGACGTTTGTGGTGCATTCTACGCTCCTGAAGAACTAAGAATGTTAGTTACGGAATGTAACTGAGAGCAACAAAAAGAGAGAGATATTCAAGGCTGTTCAAAGTTTTTGAGGTGAAGTATAAACTGGAATGCTAAGTCATGAATCAAGCAAAATGGCATTATTCTTGAAACGTTAGAATTAATATATTGGCAAATAGTTCATAAAAAACATTTTTTTTTACATAAACTGACATATTGAATTGAACTCAACAAATTATTCAAACAAATATTAACAAACTATTCACACTCAAAATTTAGTTTTACCAATGAGGCCCCAAATAATAGCTCTGATTTTGGTCATTTATTAGTTTATTTGTTACCCATGCTCTCATTCTGCTGGATCTATCATTCGGCCTGGGGAGGGGAGGAATCCAGAGCACATCAACTGGTCACTGGAGTTCCTCAGGGATCAGTTCTTGGACCCCTCCTCTTCTCCACATACACTACATCACTAGGTCCCATCATACAAGCACATGGTATCTCCTACCATTGCTATGCTGATGACACACAGCTCTATCTCTCATTTCGACCAGATGCTCCAACGGTAGCTGCACGGATCTCAGGCTGCCTGGCGGACATCTCTGCATGGATGAAAGAACAACACACCTACAACCTGGCAAAGACTGAGCTTCTTGTCTTCCCGGCCACTCCAACTCTACAACATGATTTTACCATCCAGATAGATTCATCAACAATTACCCCATCAAGCTCAGTCAGACATCTTGGGGTAACTTTCGATGACCAGCTCACTTTCAAAGACCACATTGCAAAAGACTGCTCGATCTTGCAAGTTTGCATTGCACAACATCAGAAAGATCAGGCCCTTCCTTACACAGCATGCAGCACAACTTCTTGTCCAGGCCCTTGTCATTTCTAGACTGGACTACTGCAATGCTCTTCTAGCTGGACTTCCATCATGCACAATCAAACCTTTACAGATGATTCAGAATGCAGCAGCACGACTGGTCTTCAGCGAACCCAAAAGAGCCCATGTCACACCTCTCTTTATCTCCCTGCACTGGCTCCCGGTTGCAGCTCGCATCAAGTTCAAGACACTGATGCTTGCATATAGAACAGCCACAGGCTCAGCACCCTCCTACTTCCACTCACTTATGACAATCTACATCCCCTCCAGAAGCCTGAGATCTGCGAGTGAGCGACGCCTCGTGATGCCATCACAGAGAGGCACAAAATCACTCTCCAGAACGTTTTCATTCCCCGTTCCTGGCTGGTGGAATGAACTTCCCACCCCCATCCGGAACGCTGAAGTCCTGACAATTTTCAAGCGACACCTGAAAACTCATCTCTTCCGTCTTCACTTGCCTTCTGCTCCTTCTTCTTGTTTGACAAGCACTCCCTGTGACTGTTTGCCTCTTTATAATGTATCGCTTATTGTACTCCTCAATTGTAAGTCGCTTTGGATAAAAGCGTCTGCTATATATTAAGTATAAATAAGTTCCTGTGGCTCATAAGCATGTAGCAGCGCAAAGGTTGTGGGTTGTAAATATTAAAAAAAATGTTCTATATATTAAAAGCGTCTGTTATATTATATTGGATTTTTTTATTTTTATTTTGTAAGATGATGCATAAAGAAGTAAAACATTATCAACTGTACCATTAGCAAACATTGATTAATAGCCAAAACTTTGCTAGTGACCAAATTTGAGTGTAAACAAAACTATCCAATGTTAGAATTTGTTGTTTAGGTGTATGATTGACATATTTCCATTTTTGTACTTTTAACTTGCCCTGAAAACAAATACATTTTACATTTATTTAATGACAACAACACTAATGCTATAGTATTTGTTGTAAAAGTGAACAATTAATATAAATAATTTAGTGTAGTCTATCAACTACATTTTTTGCATAAATTATGATAGTCAGCTCTAGCATTTGCGGTTAAAATGTGTGTGATGAACAGTAAGAAATATTTGCTAAAACATTGGCTAAAATGTGACTGTTTTGTCATGCAATCCTGTTTGTTATTGTCAAAACAAATGTTAGCAAGCAAATTTAGGCATAAAAGATGCTATGCGATGCTAGCATTTGTTTAGCAGGTTAACAACAGAGAAAATAATTTAGTTTAAAATTTGCTAAAAATATTTTATAATTTTGTAATGAAGTTTAACTGTCAACTAAGAAGTCTGCTAGCAACCACATTTTTTAGCATGTGTTATGCTATCCAATACTAACATTTGTTGTAGAAGTGAACAAATAAAATGTACTTACAGTGTTTTACATTTTCTGAAAATATTATCACCATGTAAAGTATTTGTTTGATTGTCAACAATGAAGTTTGCTACCAAATATTTTTTTAGCGTAGACAATGTTATCCAAAGTTAGCATTAGTTGCAGAGATGTAAAATCAACATGATCACTAGTTTTACAGTTTTACATTTGCAAAAAAAAGTTTTATCATCAAGTAATGCAGTTGTTGAATTATCAATAAAGATTACTAGCGACCAAATTTCTAAATACTAGGAGTGCTAGCAATTGTTACGCAATAGTACAAATATTAACAGCGAAATAGTTTTTCATGTGCTAAAAATATTTCAATGCAGTTTTTAAGAGCTTGCTAGCAAACCCAGCTAAATTTCTGACCATAAAATATGCTATAATGCTAACATTTGTTAAGCAGTTGTACAAATATCAACAGAAAACATAATAATTTCGTTTTTTACATTTGCTAAAAAGATTTAATCATTACATAACAGTTGTTTGACCATCAACGAAGTCTGATATAATATCAACCAAGCAAAATATCTGAACATAATTGATGTGTAGTGCCAGCATTTGTTCAATAGGTTTACAACTATCAACAAAGAGAATATGTGTGTTCCTATGGAAGCCATTTCCGCCACTGAATAAAAAATGAAAAAGGTAATTGTGAGTTTTTAATGTCAAAATTCAGACTTTTTTCTCACAATGGCGAGTTTACATATCGCAAATCTGACTTTTTTTTCTCTGAATTGTGAGATTATAAAGTCCAATTCTGAGGGGGAAAAAAGACTGATGTATTCTTAGAATTGAGAGTTTGCATACAATTTGCCTGCTCAAAATTGTGTTTTATAAAGTCAGAATTGCGAGATATATAGACTCACAATTCTGAGAAAAAAAAAAATCAAATTTGCGAGGATTAAACTTGCAATTCTGAGAAAAAAGTCCGAATTTTGAGTTTATAACTCACAATTGTGACTTTTTATTTCTCAGAATTGTGACTTTATTTCTCAGAGTTGCAGAATCTCGCAATTCTGAGTTTTTTTCTCTCAATTGCAAGTTTATATCATGCCATATTGATTTGATAACTTGAAACTGGATGTTTAAAGCAATCAATTCTGAGAAAAAAAGTCACAATTGTAAAACGTTAACTTTAACAAAAAAAAGTTAGAATTGTGAGATTTCATGTGAGAAAGCTTTTTTTATTATTATTCAGTGGCAGAAACAGGCTTCCATATGTTCCACATAGTTTTCTAGTTTAAAATTCCGACTTTGATTTTAATGGAATGTAGCGTGTGTCCCTGACAAAACTTCTCTGAATTGATGTGATTTACTAAAAATACTTGCCTACAAAACAAATTCCCATGTCTTTCTGTAGTGGATTTGTCAAGAAATTCAAGTGCCGATTTCAAGCTAGTCAGACATTCTACACTGCATTTTGCCTTTTAACTTCCCAAGATTCCTGATTGCTGTCTTGGCCTTTACTACAGCACACAGGGAGGATTCTCACTCAAGAACTCTTTTTCCATCAGAATTGAAGCACAAACTCCGATTTTGCCATCGAAGGCTGTCAAGACTGTCACATGTTCTGAGGTTTGTTTTATCACCTGTAGGCTTTGATAAACATTCAGTAGTGGGGATTTACAAACAGGGAGAGGAAACAGCTGAGGCAGGCTACACACAAGCTTCCAGAAACATACAAACTGTATACAAGCACAACACCAGCTAACGCTATTAATATGTTAACAGGCCACAAGCGAGGGAAAGATCTATCACTTTCTTTCCTCGGGAGATGAAAGAGAAATGGTGAATCTGTTCTACTCTGCTGTTTTATAGAGCAGATTCAGTTTAGGCGTTTGCCCAAGGAACTGCAACAGAAGTCAATTCTAGCATACGACTAAATGTATACTGAGCAAAAATACCAACGATGTGTAATACATTGTGTAAGACACTTGTTTTGCATTGTGAGCATGTTGCATGTTTAAATCTGTGTCCAGTTATCCTTTTGCAAATAAATCAAATAAATAAATAGACCTCCCTAGGATGATTAAGCCCTGATTGTATATGGCAATAATTAAGTAAATAATAAGTATACAATAAGTATATATATATATTTTAAATATAATAATAGTAACATAATAATTATACACAGTACAAATACAAATATTTTGTTAACAAAAACTTTTATTTTGGATGTGATTAATCGCGATTAATCCTTTGACAGGATTAACACACACAACACACACACACACACACACACACACACACCACACACACAACACACAACACACACACACACACACACACACACACACACTGGCCACTTTAACACACTACTTTATTACGGTTGGACCCCCATTTGCCTTCAGAACTGCTTAATTCTGTTAAAGTGTTGAAACATTCCTCAGAGATTTTGGTCCATATTGACATGATAGCATCACACAGTTGCTGCATACTTATTTGTTGCCATCCATGATGTGAATTCTCCTTTCCACCACATCCAAATGTGCTCTATTGGATTGAGATCTGG
Source organism: Ptychobarbus kaznakovi (assembly GCA_027422405.1). NCBI lineage: Eukaryota > Metazoa > Chordata > Actinopteri > Cypriniformes > Cyprinidae > Ptychobarbus > Ptychobarbus kaznakovi. The sequence goes on from CM049815.1 coordinate 6,525,858, forward strand.
TGACTGTGGAGGCCATTTGAGTAAAGTCTCATTGTCATGTTCAAGAAACCATGATGATTTGAGCTTTGTGACATGGTGCATTATCCTGCTAGCCATCAGAAGATGGGTACATGTAGTCATAAAGGGATACTCAGCAACAATACAGGTAGACTGTGGTGTTTAAACTACAATTTTGCCCAAATGTGCAAGAAAATATATTACATAGCCTGAATTGAGACAAGGCAGGATGGATACTTTCATGTTCTGTAAGCCAAATTTGAAATTGTTGTCGCAGCAGAAATACTCATCAGACCAACCGTTTTTTAATCTTCTATTGTCCAATTTTGGTGAGTGTGGAATTGTAGCCTTTTTGTTCTTAGCTGACAGGAGCGGCACCGGTGTGGTCTTCTTGCTGTAGTCATCTGCTTCAGGGTTCGACGTGTTGTCTTCAGAGATGGTTGTGCGTGAAATAGTAGTCAGCAGTTTTTGAAATACTCAGAGCCCGTCTGCACCAACAACCATTCCATTCAAAGTCACTTAAATCCCCTTTCTTACATGCTTTTAAACTTCAGCAAGTCGTCACCACATCTAGATGCCTAAATGCATTGTGTTTCTGCCATGTGATTGGCTGATTACAATTTGTGTTGTTGTGTGTGAGTGTGTGTGTGTGTGTGTATGTATATATATGTGTATATATGTTGTTGTGTATGTTGTGTGTATGTGTGGCGTGTGTGTGTGTGTGTGTGTGTGTGTGTGTGTGTGTGTGTGTGTGTGTGTGTGTGTGTGTGTGTGTGTGTGTGTGTGTGTGGTGTATATTTTGATTAATGTGTGTGTTTGTGTGTGTACTGTATGTGTGTGTGTGTGTGTAATGTGTGTTGTGTGTTATTGTGTGTGTGATGTGTGTTATGTGTGTGTGTGTGGGGCCCCTTTGAACAACATGCCAGCATCAGTGAGGTGTGCATAGAAGTGTCAGCCTGTGCACTATTGAGCCTTCAGCTTGTGTGTATTGTTGGATCGACTGTTTCTAATATTTATCTTGAAACTATTCCATAGGTTCCATATGGGGTTCAGGTCAGGCATGTTGGCCAGCATAGGAAAGAAAAAAAAAACCGCTGGAGAGACACTCAGCACATTTTCAAGGTTACAGTCCTTCCTGTCACATAAAGATATAACGTTTATGAGCTTTAGCATTTCCTTTGTGCTATAAATGTGGATGTGTAAAATAAGGCAGCTTCTCAAGCCCAGAGGGCAGAAAGCCCATCGCTCATGTTCGGTAATGTGCAACCTCAATCTCTAGACACAGATGACTAAATGATTGCTCTGTAAATTCAACAAGACCTTTTGCCTGTGCTGTGATTTTACAGAAAGAGACAATCCATGGTGCAACATCTTTATACAAATGCAAGTATATGTGAAGATCAGGATGAGTCAAAGTTTGGCTAATTTGAATGATCCAATTAGCCCATACTAATTTACTGAAACAAACAATTCCCAAACATCTCCCTTTCTTTGTGCTGTTAGTGCCAAATGGCAAGCTACTCTCTCTACTACTTTATCATAGTGCTAACTGTTTTCTATTGGCTAGAACAAATTATTACAATAAGCTGTTTCTGAACAGATACTGAATAAAATCCTGATTTAGTCTAAGTGTAGTATTATTGTGTGATATGATTTACCTTTATTTAGCAAGCAGAGTCTATTTACACTAATTCCGCCCACTAACGTGTGATTGGGGTAGTCAATACTACAAAATACACTCTTCAATCATCAGTTCCAGTGCTGTAGGTGGTAAAGTGTGTGCTTTTTGATGCGATCGAACCGAGTTCGAAATTGCCTTTCACCGAACTTTTTTTCTCCCTTTTTAAATCTCACATCACATCTTAAAGGCATTTATTTTCAATAAAAATTACGTAAATAATCAAAAAATTGAAAATAAAGTATTGGGTAGGGTTAAGGTGGGCTTTATTGTCCCAATAAGGTGGCATCCATTTATAATTTGAATTTACACTCAATACTCTATTACGTACTTTTTTATAACGTATTACAATACTGAGGTGCAGATGATTACCACTATTTGAAATAAGCAGTATAAATAGCAAAAAATCTTGTAAATAGAATCCATTGCTATTAGTGTAAATAGCATCTATCGCTAAGAAACTATGCTATTTGCAATATAGCATCTAATTGCTATTTACACTTAGTGCAAATAGCCACTGCCTTTTCTTAACCATACTGTAGTACTAAGCCTACTAGTCTAGCATAACATTAACTTAAAAAAAAATTGATTAGCTAGAACAGGTTATTATGATATCATGCTATGTACACATACCGAATGAGAATGCTAACACTTAGCTATCTATGATTAGTCTCTTTCTTAATTGTAGTGGAGTACTGGTGTGTGAGGCATTGTGATTTTATACACAAAACGATATACTCTTCTGATGTGAGACAAACGAGAATAAATGCGACCGATCAAGAAAATCTTCGCCGTGAAATGTGCACGGCATCATGTTCTTTGCTGTGCGTGTTTTCAGGGAAGTTAATTAAATGTGTGACTCTCTTTTTGTCTCAATTCTGTTATCTTCTGCACCGCTCTATGCCGTCTTTGTTAAGTTATTCATTTCACACATCTACAGTCAGTCAGTCTGACACCAGCAGACACCGTCTGAATAATAATAAAAAAAGTCCTTATCAGGCCCCAATGATCTAAATATAATCTGTGTGAGAAGGACCAAAACAGTGGGGGAACGTGAAGATAAGCGATCGTACTGAAACGCACACTCACACACACAGCCGAAATCTCTTTATTCTCTATGCTTTAGTCTCTAGTGAATAGCCGTGGTCACCTGAAGGCAAGCTCCATTCCTCAATGACAAAACAAATCCCCACACAACCAAGAAAAATAGCCAAGAAAGAGTTTCAAAATAACACACAGTGATCCAAAGGCAGTGGTCCTAATGCTGCTCGCTAGGTTTTTTTTCCCCCCGTCAGAACAAAATAAAAGAGAATCTAAAAACACTTCGTCAAGGTTAGTTAGGCGCTTAAGTCGATGTCAAATACCTGCAAGACTGTTTACTCAGGTTTATCGACGTAGCAACCCACATTTCAATTGGGCTGAACACAGTTAAACACAACATGAAACGGCATTGACAATTAATTATACCGTCTGTAATGTGATATTTCTAAGTGAAAATGTTATAGCTGTCAACTTTCTCTTGGTTCTTCATTAAAAACTATTGCAAATAAAGTGATACTAGTAGAGTTTTCTTCTCAAAATATTAGTTTCCTGCTACATTACCAAAGCTAAAACGTCAAACCATTTCTCTTATGTTTGGTTTTCTATTAGCCTTTGGACTAACTATTTTACTATCTTAGCATAGCAGTAAGCTAGCGGAATTTGCACATTTTCTATTTTTATTTTTTTTACATTTAAGAACTACTCTATATGAAACAAATGAAACATTTCCCCACCTCCTTGCCCCGTACACAATCAGTTCCCGATTCCAGACCAGAAAGCATTTATGCGGAAGCAGTTTTTCCATCCTATAACTTTTTTCTTTCTGAAAATATGCGTACAAATTATATGTTTAGCTTGTCACTGGGGCACTACACTTAAAATTACACATTTGTACCTTACTGAAAATTATTATTAGTAACTTAAAGGGTTACTCCACCCCAAAAAGTAAATGTTGTCATAAATCACTTACCCCCATGTCATTCCAAACCCATAAAAGCATTGTTCGTCTTCGGAACACAATTTAAGATGTTTTAGATGAAAACCGGGGGGCTTGTGACTGTCCTATTGACTGCCAAGTAATTAACACTGTCAAGGCCCAGAAAAGTATGGAAAGCATCGTCAGGATAGTCCATCTGCCATCAGTGGTTCATTCGGAGAGCCATTTTGGAGATTATCCACTGAACACAAGGATGTGGTATTTTCATTCAAATCAAAGCGTAAATACACTTAGAAAGAGTGCCATAATTTTACTACAAATCCCATGGTTAGCTATGGTTCGTGTAGCAAAACCATGGTTAAATTATGGTTACCATAGTTTAACTATAGTAAGCATGTTTTTTGTGTTTGTTTTTTTGGTTTTATTTGTAGTAAAACCATGGTTAATTTTCGTAAGGGAACCTAGCAACTACCCAGAACACCCTAGCAACCGCATAGCAATGCCCTAGCAACCACCTACAATGGCATTTACAATGGAAGTTAATCTGTGAAGGTTTAAATACTCATTGTTTCAATAGTATTTGCACAAAATGTAAACAATATGAGTGTTAACATGCATTTGGTGTGAAAATTGCTTTCCATTTAAAGTTACATACAATTTTATATGTGTTTACTGTTGAAAAAAAAAGTTAATACAAAATTACTTTAGAAATTACATTTTAAATAGCTCAATAGCTCAAAAAAATTATGTAAATTGTAATTACAATTGAAGAGAATGGGTCCAATCTTGAACACTCACTGTTTCAATATTATTATGTAGCCACGAAATGTAAACAATGTGAGTGTTAACATGATTTTAGTGTGGAGAAAATGCTTAACAAATCTAATTGTATAACTTTTTCGCTATAGCAATGCCATAAGCCCTAAAAAGACTGTAAAAAGTACATTTGAACAGATTAACAGCTCAAATAAATACACAAACTTCAACAAAAAAAATGACGTAAAAGTTTCTTGTTTTCATTTCTTTTTTTAAATGCTTCAAAATTGACTTTTGCCTCACAGTAACCTGAAAAAAAGAGGAACTAGTTTAAATTACGCACTGCAGTATCGTGCACAATAAGACTACAGACATGTATTAAGGTCGTAAATGAGGTCAATGCTAGTTTCACGCAATCTTTAACCCACAAGGTTAGTTTGTCTTAACTTTTATGACCCCCCCAAAAAAAATCCAAGAGTCTGGCTCATATGACCATTCTCATAAAGATGTTTCTCTCTCACTTCTTCTCTCTATCTGTCCCAGATTCGTATACCTCCAGGAGTGAGAGTTGATATCTGCTCTGCAGACTGATAATGTAAATTATGAATGCTCAGTTATGACAGGTGTGCAGAGAGCAATCCGAAACAGGTCTGCGGTGGAACAAAGCGGCCCGAGTTTTCTCCTCAAAGAAGCATGTACTTCCATACCGCCATCTTCAAGACGCCCAATTTTATTTACTTTGAAACCGAACCAAGACTAAGATTGAAATGGAGCATAAAATGTAAATGTGCAAGTTTCCCCTCAGAGCGAGGTTTTCTGTTTCTTTAAAAAGCCTGCTGTATGCATGCGAACATCTTACGAGCGGTTCAACTCAAGGTGAGGATGATGAATACCTCCATATGTTAATTTATTATGGCCGTAACTAAATACACACATGCTCTAGACATGAACAATGTACGTGGCTCATGCGTCGCAACAGTTAAACACGCTCGGCTGCAATACATCAGCGTTTTAGACGTAAACTAGGCTGCGGTTTCCATATAAACCTCTTTTCTTGTTGGCTTTCACCACAATGTCACAAAATGCAATCCTCACTTCATCATGTGGAGAAACAGTAATTGCCTTTTAGCAGAAACCCATTATTACATTAAGCCGACTGTGCTTATCTTGCATGGAACTGACTTCAAACGTCTGCAGATTTGTTGTGGGTTTAATTCTGTCAAACACTTTTAAAATGAGGAAATAATGGGCACTTTGTGGCGTTAAGATGGAAATTGCACATGTTAAAGACTTGACCTGCAGCCATAGATGTCAATGGACCATCATGATATTTTCAGCTGAATTCAAGACTGTTTACATCAAGTTTGATGCACAACTACACATAAATAACACATATCAAAACTATTAAAACTATGTCTGTATCAAGTTTCATAATCTTCAAAATAAATGTAATAAATTCATCATATGAACAATTAAAGGGATCATCTTTTCATCTTTTAAGATAAAAAAATGCACTGCACTATGAAAAGAAGAAGAAGCCAAGCTGCAGACATGACTTGTTTTGAACTTTTTTGAACAGTTTTACATAAGAGTCTTAAAAGACACAGAAAAAATGGCCTATTTATTTTAAAATGATTAGAGAGAGGACGAAAAACGGTCATGAGAAAAAAAACTTTCCTAATGATACCAGTGGACATCGGGGGAAAAATAAATAAATAATTAATTAAAATAAGAATAATAAACAAATAAAACTGTTTTGTTTTGTTTTTTAAAGAGGTCTCTTATGCTCACGGGCTGCATTATTCCAATTAAAAAAAAAAAACACTTGTATATATATATATATATATATACAGTATATAGCCTTTATTTAGTTAGGACAGTGTAATGACAGGAAGCAAAGAGGGGGAGAGATAGGGGCGGGAGCGGGGGAAAGGTCCACGAGCCGGGATTCAAACTCGGGACACCCATAGCGCAATGATGCTGTATGTTGGCACGCTGCCCACAAGTCTATCACCACCAACAATTGTTTCAATTTTGACATATTTTAAAATGTAATTCATTAATTAATAATAATTAAATTAATGCAAAGCTGAATTTTCAGCATCATTACTCCAGTCTTCAATGTCACAAAATCCTTTAGAAATCATTCTAATATTCTGACTTGCTGCTCAAAAAACAAACAAACAAAACATTTTCTCATTGTTGAAAACGGTAGTGCTGCTTATTATTTTTGTTGAAAAAAAAGACACTTATTGACCCAAAACTTTCAACAATAGCGTATACAGGATATAAAATCATTGCGAACTCACCGCGGCAGTGCACACCCTCGTCGTATCCGTCCTCACAGTCTCGTACACCATTGCAGAGTTTACTGAAATGAACACACATGTGGGTGCCGAGGCACTGGAGGTGATTGACGGGACATCTCACCTTTACCTGCCGCAAGCCTGGAGAAGAGAAGAACTTTTAATTTAATCTTGAAAAATTCAGCTTCTTCAAACTACATTCACATTTATGCATTTGGCAGACACTCACAAAAAGAGGAAGAAAGCAGTTCATCAAAGAGCCAACAGCATTCGTAATACATAATGCCAAGTTTATCAGACAGCTAGATTACGAAGCAACACAGAAACTGATTTTCAAATATGTTAAAACATTTATCACAAGTCCTGGATAAAAGTTTTGATAATTCTCTCTGATCAAACTTCCAGTAGATTAATGCAGCAACAGTTGTGGGCTTTAATATTGCGTGAGGCGGTAATGATGCGTGAAGGTAGTGTAACTTTTTGGAATCAAATGTTCGTCTTGCATTTTCTAACACAAGATGTTTGCAGTCAATTAAGCACACAGTAAATTAAGTATGAATTTCTAAATATAAAAAGAAATGGATTGTTTTTGAATACTGACTAATTTGGTAATGACACTACAGTTTGTAGCAAAGCTACTTTCAGGTTCTAAACAAGGCTGGTAGATCAGTGTTCCTGCCATGTCTCAAGTGCTTTATAAACACGTAGAAATGTTTTAGAGGATTAAAACTCAGATTACTTTTTTTAAATGCTTGATTTGATTGTATAATGACAGCAGAAAAATTGTAAAAAAAATAAATAAAAAATACCTTGGAGTAGGAATGAATTTTCACTTAGACATTTCTCATTCAGAAACATGGCTTTTCATATCACTGCTATGCTGATGACGCTCAACTCTACCTCTCATTCCATCCTGATGATCTGACGATAGCTGCTCGCATCTCAGCATGTCTAACAGACATTTCTTGCTGGATGAAGGACCATCACCTTCAACTCAACCTAGCTAAGACAGAACTGCTTGTGGTTCCAGCAAACCCATCGTTTCATCACAATTTCAACATCCAGTTAGGCACATCAACCATAACTGCTTCAAAAACAGCCAGAAACCTTGGAGTTATGATTGTCAATCTGCTGACTTTCTCAGATCACATTGCTAAAACTGCCCGGTCCTGCAGATTTTCTTTATTCAACATCAAGAAGATCAGGCCCTTTCTTTCGGAACATGCAACACAACTCCTTATTCAAGCTCTTGTTCGGTCCAGATTGGACTATCTGCTTAGTGACTAAATGTAATGTAATGCAAATGTAAATTGCTAGTAAGCTTATAATTCAAGCTTTGTAATCAAATAATTACAAAGAAATGGCAAGTAACACACTGAACTGACCCTTCACAGTGAGTTTGACTGACAGGCGATCTGACTAATCTGACAAACAAACCAGAGAGGAGAGTAGATTACCGCCGGTGCACTTGAAATTAAAAATGGTGTATATTGACATATTTCCGCGGTTGAAACAAGATACTTTGTGATATTCATTCATGTTTATTCCATGCTATAACTAGTAAAGAGGAAGAGTCAAGAGGCGGTACAGTGATCTGTCATGACACAATAAATATCCACAAAACGGTATTTATTGATTACATTTAAAAAATATATATATTAGAAAGCTGAGACTTTGTTTCATAGCAAAAGTAACCTGATCTGTGTTGTCTGTCGGCGCGTTGTAAGTGTGGTCTTTAGGGGGGGCTGGGGGGGGGGGTCAATTACATGTAAAAACCTTGAAGTAGAAAAACTGAAATTGTTACATTCTTGTAAAAAAAAAATTCTAATAATAATTGAAAATAATAATAATTATCTACAGTGTTGAGGTAACATTAGAATTAAAACACAATTTATGCAATCCAATTACTTTTTCAAGTAACTAGTAAAGTAACCCATTACTTTTTAAGTTCATCAGATATTGATTTATTTGAGTGCAGGACATTTAAAAAAATCCTTCCTTCCTTAAAAAATAAAGGTTTTAAAAGGAAGCATTCACAGCGATGCCATGGAAGATGGAATGGAATGGTTACATGTATGTTAAAGATTATTCATGTAACCATCAATGTGAAACTTTATTTTTAAGAGGACAGAAAAAAGAAGCAACCGCATCAATAATACAAATAATATACAATTGCAATACCATTTAACTTAGCAAATGACAGAAAGTATTCTTGTTTTATTCAGTATTATGTATTGTAAACAAATCTAAAGTAGTATCAACAGAACCAAACAAAGATGGAATAAACGTACTTAAACAAAACAGATGAACAGCACAAGTTCTTCTAAAGCCCTCCACGTTCTTGTTTTCCCTCTCTACGCGACATAAATACAAATAAAAGCCATAACACCGAGACTCACCCCCCTTAACTCAATTCATAGGGGTGCTGTATATAAATGTGATGAGCAAAGCTATTTTAATATTCAACTCCCAGCACAGTTCCTCCTAAATATGTCTCTTAAGCACGTGAGAATTTAGCAGGCCGCCAGCTGTCTCTTGTGAATCACCGGTTGTGGATTGCTTGACATTTCTGGGGTGTCACAGGGAGTGGAGACCACTGCCAAAACTCCAATATTGATTTCCATCCAGATCCCCGAAAGTCTCTGCCTAGAGTACATCTGCCTCCTTAACTTTCAATTTCCTTGTAAACGATCGCCCGTGTGGGTTTTTTTCAAGAGTTTTTTTTGAGAAAGGAAGTGTATACACATGTTTCCCCCCAAGGCTTTTCCCAGCGGACCTCTGCTCCACTTTCATAACCCTGGTAAAAAGAGAATATGTAATTCAACAAATAGGAGAATTGTTTAAAAATATTCTCTCAGTGTCTCTCGCTCTTCCTCTCAGGGCCTCCAGATCTCCAGAGAGGTTCAAAAGTATCTAGGCAGCAGAAGTCAAGATGGAACCTGGAAGATATTGAGGGTGATGTAACCTCATTAATGCAGCATTTTCTATTGTTTTAGTCGCTCTCTGATGGCTTCAACCACGGCCGCCCTCCAGCACGACAGCGTATTAGAAGGGGGTCTCGCTTAAAGACTAATTATGAAGGAATTCTTTTGAAACCAACAGCATAGAGGCACAGACGTTCCGAAAATGTCAAAAATATGTGTTTTTGTTTTTATATCACATGCATACCTGCTGCAGTTGCAGTCCCCACACGGTCAAATAACTTAAGTTATATATGTTGTTAAAAATATATTAAAAACGTTTAAAAATTACAAATTATAACATTTTTAATAGTCATAGAATATATATACATACATAAACACATATAAATATATATATATATATATATATATATATATGCAGGGTGCGATTTGTGGTGTGGACAAAAAATCATCCTTCATATGGTAAAGAACATTCTGTGAAAGTTTAAACTGTATATCTTTAATATTGACTGAGTAAGGTCATGTCAAAGATTGAAATTATAGTGAATTTAATGGTAGAAATCAAACTTTGATGCTTGTTATCTCATAATTAGATTATGAGACTTTAGCCTGGATTTCACAGAGAGGGTCACATATATATTGAATAATATATGATAAATGAAATAAATCGAATAAATAAACAAATTAATGAACATATGTTTTTGTAGATGAGTGTTGTATATACTAAAAATATACATATAATAAAAAGTGTAAGTATATACGTATGTGCATAATAAAAAGTTTTTAATAATCATTAAAAATGAAATAAATGTGAAATGTTCCGTTTTTGAAATTTAATATAATACAAAATAATTATAGATAAACACACACACACACACACACACACACACACACACACACACACACACACACACACACACACACACACACACACACACACACACACACACACACACACACACACACACACACACACACACACACACACACACACACACACACACACACACACACACACACACACACACACACACACTTTTTCCAAGGCTCTTTCATCCATACAAAGTGCACAAATATACATTTCTGCTCATGTTTATTGTTTTGAAAATGGATTACACACTAATCTCGTTTGATTAACGGGATGAATATTAAGAGAACGGCAAGTTGGAAAACCACAGATGGTCGTTCACAGACGAGAGATGACAAACTGATCAAAGGAACCACGGCGGTGCGTTTGCTGACGTGCAATGAGAAAAGTCAGAAACTAGTTTATGCAGCTGAACATACAGTACAAGCAAAAGTGTATTCCAACTGTATGCAGAGACAATATTCGCAATGAAAACCTTGTATTTATTTAAATGAGCTCAGTAATTGCCAAACTGTCAGGATTAATGAGCATTTTATTTATTTGCCTAATGCTGACAGGAAAAATAACTTTAAAATAACACGTTTCTTATGTTACCACAAGATATTTCGCCGAAGGCAACTGACCTCCACTGTGATTTCCTCTAATCTCATAAAAGCCTTGTCAGGAATATTTCCTCCCGCATACACTGAATTTCAAAAGACATATCATTGCCTACTATTTAAAAAAAGATAATTATGCAGCCTGTCATAAGTACAAAAGCTTTCTCATCTCTTTATCCTTTCAGAATCGGCACGTTCGAGGACTGTATCGTGTGAAAAACCGCACAACACTCCTGGTAACAATTCCTTCAATTAATTAATGCTTCATATTTTATCCTAGCCTCAGTATTTCTCATCCAGCAATATTTATTAATGTGCTTCCCATTTTTACTGAAGCGTTTTGGAAACACATTCATTGTATGATAGAAACGTGAAGTGGGATTGTTTTTGTGTTGAAATCTCATTGACACTGGGCAAAATGACATGCAGCTTGGCAGAAAGTGTAAAACTCTTTTAAAAACGATTGTTTATATGAATTTGCAGCTTAATAATGCACTTTTGATGAGTTTGTGGTCTTTGTGACAATGCTAAATCTGAATTTGTCCTTTAAAACCCCCTCAATGATACTCATATTCAAAAAAATAAAGCCTAAAATAAGTTTGAGGAATATGACAGTTTACATATTTACTTGATGTTTATATAGGTTATGCGATGTAGGGTTTTAGAGTGTTTTGTACACTCTAAAAAAAATGTGGTTCTTTTAAGGTTCTTTACACGCAGTAATGGTTTTATTTAGAAACATAGCATTCTGAAGAACCCTTTTATGCCGAAATTGTTCTTTGTTAAAGTTTAGGGTTCTTTGTTCCCGCCCTTTTGATTTTCAAATCTGTAACTGTCAAAGCACTTCATTACTGATTTTCTGGAGTTCAGTGATCCAACTACACAGACTTTCAACACACTCTCAACAGATAAATGATTCCATTTTTAAATTTAAATACAAATGCAACTTTAAAATTGTAACCGGTTTCCAAATAAACATGTTCTAAGTGTGTGCAGCTCTGCTAAGCTTTGGTAAACTTCTCTCCTCTTCTCCACTAAGTAAATAAAAGAGACAATTAATTTATAATTCATATTGTTAGACTTTTAAAATTATTATTTGAGTTTATGTATAAACATGCCCATGCAGTCACAAAAAAATATTAAAACTATCCCATAACCTTTTATCACTTTTCTCTTTTCAGATTGTGAAGGGCTCACATACTGTCCATTTTTGCTTCTTGCCTTCATAAACATAATTGTTTTTACATAAACACATGGACACATTGTAACTCTAAACTCAATTGTGTATTTCAGATACATCACATCCTACAACCTCATCCTCTGCAGAGAAAAGTCACCACTTAATCACACCAAAAGGCATCATTTTGATTGGAATGTGATTGTTTCACTGAAACTTGATTTTCATCACATCTATTTTTTGCTCTTATTTTGTGTTTTACTTCTTAATGTATTTATTCATGTTCATTGTCAATTGTCATTCATCAAAGTGTTGTTATGAGCACTGACAATTTTGCATGTCAATAAAAACATACTTAATTCACACAACATGCTGCGGTTGTGGCTATTGTTGTTGTTGTTTTAATGTGAAACCCTTACCGAGGATACACTCTAAGATGCATCATTACTGATTTTCTGGAGCTCAGCCATCCAACTTCCATCGTGCACAATCAAACCTTTACAGATGATTCAGAATGCAGCGGCACGATTTGTTTTCTGCGAACAGAAAAGGGCTCATGTCACACCTCTCTTTATCTCCCTGCACTGGCTCCCGGTTGCAGCTCGCATCAAGTTCAAGACACTGATGCTTGCATATAGAACAGCCACAGGCTCAGCACCCTCCTACTTCCACTCACTTATGACAATCTACATCCCCTCCAGAAGTCTGAGATCTGCGAGTGAGCGTCGCCTCGTGGTGCCAACACAGAGAGGCACAAAATCACTTTCCAGAACGTTTTCATTCACCGTTCCTGGCTGGTGGAATGATCGTCCCACCACCGTCTGAAGTGTCTGGAGTGATTCTGGATGAAGGAATGGTTTTTGATCTCTTGTCAGGTGTTCTCTAACCTCATCAGGGCTGTTAAACTGGCAAATGGAGGTTTCAAAAAGTATTGAATAAAAGGGTGCCGTTAATTGTGGCCAATGTGTATTAGAGAAAAACATGTATTTCATAATGATATTTCCCCCTATTTTAAGTTCTAATTATTCAATAAAAGGTAAGATTTTTGTGACTGTTTTAAATAAAAGATCAAAAAGATTAATAATGCAGATTAATTTTCACAGCCTTCTTTGATCATATTCACCAAGGGTGCCGTATTTTGGGCCATGACTGTATTTATATATATAATCATTTATAAAAACTAATCATTTATAAAATAAATTACCATTCAATGAAAAAAAAATTAATTATAAAAGTTATATTAGTTGTTTTTTAATAATCCATTTAAAATAAATGTATAAATATATAATTATAAATAAAATATATAATGTCTTCTATATATAAATAAATGTCGATAAATAGTTTAGATAAATGAAATAATGAAAGAAAATGAATAAATGGTGTGATGTGTTTTGTTGATGGACTCACATATGGTTGGCATTTCATCAGAGCCGTCGGGGCAGTCGAGCTCCCCGTCACACAGCCAGCTCTCAGAAACACAGCTGCGGCCGTCCGCACACAGATATTCCTCCACGTCACACGCTTAAGCAGGGTGGAGAGATGAAAAATGAGACAGCATGAAGGAGATGTTATAACATGTTTGTCATGTTTGTGTTAAGTATGGACGTACTTAGGAAATGTTAATGCTGAATGTGGGTTGACAGTAAAATGGCAGATATAGTTTATGTAAGTGAGTGCTACTCAACTGTTTTACACTGGATGTAAAGAGTAGACCCAAAACTACCAAAAATGTATATACAAAAAAATAAGAATATGAATATAAAATGTAAGAATATTAAAGTAAGAAAATAATAAAAAGTATTGCATTAATGTGTTTTAAATATTTTACATATATTGTTAATTAAAATAGTAATTCATTACTGTTATTTAGCTTTTATGAAGTCCATGATGACCACTTAAGACCCATTGCATTTAGATAGACAGAATGGTAGAACGATAGATAGAAGGGTAGAGAGATAGACAGAACGATAGATAGAACGATAGAACAATAGATAGAACAATAGATAGATAGAACAATAGATAGATAGATAGATAGAACGATAGAACAATAGATAGATAGATAGATAGATAGATAGATAGATAGATAGATAGATAGATAGATAGATAGATAGATAGATAGATAGATAGATAGATAGATAGATAGATAGATAGATAGATAGATAGATGATAGATAGATAGATAGATAGATAGATAGATAGATAGATACAGATAGATAGAACAGATAGAACGATAGAACGATAGATAGATAGATAGATAGATAGATAGATAGATAGATAGAATAGATAGATAGATAGATAGATGATAGAACAATAGATAGATAGATAGATAGATAGATAGATAGATAGATAGATAGATAGATAGATGATAGATAGATAGATAGATAGATAGATAGATAGATAGATAGATAGATAGATAGATAGATAGATAGATAGATAGATAGATAGATAGATAGATAGATAGATAGATAGATAGATGATAGATAGATAGATAGATAGATAGATAGATAGATAGATAGAACGATAGATAGATAGATAGGATAGATGGATAGATGGATAGATGATAGATGGATGGATGGATAGATAGATAGATCAATGATAGACAGACGACAGACAGATGACTGACTGACTGACTGAATGACTGACTGACTGGACTGACTGACTGACTGACTGAGACTGACTGACTGAGACTGAGACTGACTGACTGATGACTGACTGACTGACTGACTGACTGACTGATTGATTGAACTGACTGACTGACTGACTGACTGACTGACTGAAGACTGATGATGACTGACTGACTGAGACTGACTGATGACTGACTGACTGGATGAAGACTGACTGACTGACTGATGACTGACTGACTGATTGATTGAACGTGATTAATCGCATCCAAAATAAAAGTTGTTGTGTGTGTGCTGTGTATATTTATTATGTATATATATTAAGACAACACATGCATGCATATATTAAATAAAATATGTTATGTGTATATATTCAATATATTTATATATAAAATAAATAATATACAATATCATACAAAACCATATACAAAGGGATTTATATAATTGTAGCAGGAAAAAAACTAATCTTAAAGTGTATAAACAAACAAATAAATCAGTAAATAAATAAATAAATAATGTAAGTAACTGTAAGAAAGAACTAATTTGTAATAATAAATCCATATACTGATTGTGAATGCACTTGCTCAGATTTAAGTGAGTGTGGTCTTGTCATCTGCTCTCCTCTCGAGAGTTCAAAGAGAACACGTTCTTTCATTCGCCCAAATGCTTAAAAACCAATAGCCTCAAGTAGCTTGCAATCTACTAAAAAGTGCTCGCTCTTTTTTTATCCATGATGCATTAGTGCTTCATAAATAACCAAATAACACGCATACTGCATGAAACACTTCACAAGACGGTCCTCTGCCTAAACCCAAACAATCCCGACATCCATTTAAATTACTCTCTATCCTTATTTGCATTGCAGTAAACAATCCCAGAGAGAAGCAGCAGGGATGGACCCAACAAAGTGTAGAGAGGGGTTTGGTACATCAGACGGCGTTTTACTCGCATTAAAAGCAGTTGAAAAGCACAAAAGGAGAAGCCAGGAGCTTTTCAAGCTGGGAAAAGTGTGCGCATTTCCATAACAGAACGACGTGAAGACTGGAGCATAATAGAGGCGCGTTTGCGGCCTCCTGCTGAGTGGATGGGCAGGACGGTTTGATGCGTGAAAGCAGCATGCGCTGTGATTACAGCGGCTCCCAACTCCAATTCCAAATCGCTCTCGAGGAGATGACAAGAAAGTGCAGAGTCGAAACAGGAAGTTCAAAAGAAATATCCTGTTCGTTTGGCCCTGAGTGCTGAGGTACACGGAAACATGTTTTGGACTCGATCTCTGGTAATGTGAAGAGCCAAAGCCAATATATGCAAACACAGAACAGCCTTTAAACAGGAAACCTGTAACAGTCTGTTTGCGGTAAAACGCAGCTGAGAAACGAGTGTTTTGTTCATCAGCATCTGCTGTACTGCATGAACACATTTAAAGCAGAATGTGATTCACTGGCAGTTCAGGGTGAGATAGGTTCAGCATGTAGCACAGTCACATGTCTGCTTATTATATATACACAGTGAATATAAATAGTCACAGTTGATGGCACAAATGCTACTGTTTACACCATATATATGCTACTGTAGTTACATTTACATTACATTATATTTACATTTATGCATTTAACATACGCTTAAAAGCGACTTGAACCCATGACCTTTTGCACTACTAATGCAATGCTCTACCACTGAGCCACAGGAACACTATCATAGTTAACATCGTAGGCATAGCCATTGCCTTCTTTTACCCTGGATGAAATAATATCTCTTTAAAAATTAATGCACACTTTTTTTATTGCAATACAATGTTTGAATTGTGATTCATGAAAAATAATAGATTAGAAATAATGTCAATGAATATATTATACTTTATTGGTTTGTTTTTCAGTTTTTGTTTTTCTCTATTGTCCTATATATTGCTACAACTTGACGAGAGAGAGAGAGAGAGAGAGAGAGAGAGAGAGAGAGGAGAGAGAGAGAATAAAGGTCTTAAATTGGTGTATACATCAATTAAAGCATGTATGGTGTGTGTGTGTGTGGGTGTGTGTGTGTGTGTGTTGTGTGGTGTGTGTTGTGTGTGTGTGTGTGTGTGTGTGTGTGTGTGTGTGGTGTGTGTGTGTGTGTGTGTGTGTGTGTGTGTGTGTGTGTGTGTGTGTGTGTGTGTGTGTGTGTGTGTGTGTGTGTGTGTGTGTGTGTGTGTGTGTGTGTGTATATTAAACATTGTAAATTATTACATTTATAAATGCTTCATTTATATATGTGTGTGTGTGTGTAACATAATAATGTCTCAAATTATTAAAATATTGAGTGTGTGTGTGTGTGTGTGTTATATATACATATATATATATATATATATATTGTGCTGTGTGTGTGTGTGCATATAGGTATATATAAATACACACACATACAGTATTTATTTTTGAAAATATACAGTATATACAATTATTTATTTATACTCTTATATTTATATTTTATATAAATATTATATATATATATATATTAGTGTGTGGCCGTTATACGTGCTGCGCTAGTATATAAAAAAAATATCGCCGTTTAACATTAAGTAGCTGGGTCTAATACGCAAGCTAATACATTTATATGTAATCGAATTGCTTAGGGGGCGAGAACAGTCTTTTAGTCCGTATATGTTACGGCTGGTCTGTGTGTGTTAATACAATCGGGCAGAGTGTAACATAATAATGGTCTCAAATTATTAAAATATTGAGTAATGTATGTAGCGCGTTTGCTGAAAGACAGGCTCCGGTGCGTTAGAAAATCTCCGTCATTTGTATGTATAAAAGTATGCCTAATACATCTTTCGAATCTGTAAAGGACTCTACGTTTATTTGGGTGCTATATATATTATATATATTATCAGAATAAACACGAAACGTTGCGCTTTTAGCAAACAGGATGCGCTTTAGGTCTAAATGTGAATTGAGCGCAGAAACTTGAAACTGAATATATCTAAAAATAAGTACATAGAAAAATATATCTTAGAGATGAAATGTCAAAAAAAAAATAGAAGACGTGTGTGTTAGCATGGATGATTTCATGAAATTTATCTGTGCACATTGCATATAATAAGATGGCTTTCAGTTCAAATATACAAAAAACGACATTTTGGGTTTTTTTCAACTAATAGGTGGGCACGTGTACTGTACTATATTTTTACTGTAATTGACATTTCGGCAAAAAAAAACAAAAAAAAAAAAAACAACAACAAGGGGATGGGTAGGGAATGGATATTCTTCCGGGAGTGGAACGTACATTTTCCTCCAGTTTTTTCATGGGATTGGGACGGGAAGAGATTAAAGTTTGTGATGCATTTGGAAACAGGAGTGAGCCATTGGTCTATGCGCCACTGGCTTGAGAAACCCGTTTCAAAGACTTACTTTTAGTCATATTTGGTTAGCACACATATTCTGAATGCCTTCGGCAGAATTCAAATGAGCCATTTTACTAGATTAATTAGATAATTCCAAGATAATTAGATTACTAGATTAAAAAAATTAATCTTATATTTATATTTGCCCACCTCTATAATTATATATATATATATATATATATATATATATATTTGTTTTTATTTCTTCTGAATTATTGAATTATTTATATAATTATTATAAATTATATCATTTAGATAACTATTTATATAATTAATCCATACAAATTATTAAATTATATGCACTTTTATATTTATCTTTTTAATATATCATAAGAAACTTTGTTTGCTTTTGAAACAACTTTACTTGATGCTACTTTTATATTAGCAAAAACAGTTGCCAATAATATCTAAGTAATATTTCATAATCTCATCAAATCCTAATTTCCAAAAAAAAAAATCCAATCCAAATTCCTAAAGTTTTCCACTCTAAATCTCCCATGTACTGTAACTCAGAAAACATTGTTACTTTAAAGTTATATTGGATTGCGAATCCTGTTTCTTTTTAAATATACTCATAGCATTGTGCAAATTCATCTATTCTGCTATATCTCAAACTAAGCTTCATTTATCCTCATTATATACTGCAACTAAAAACAATCTGCTCAATTCCCACTGAAAATCCCTGCATAATGAACCAGACCCATAATCCTGAAATGCATTAATTCTGAAGCATGACGTAAAAAAAATCAATGCCAACTTATTAAGAGGCCTTCACTATTAATGCTGCCTCGATTTTAAACAAACTCTTCCATTTTTGTGCCAGATGCCAGATTATCAAGATAATCAACACAAATCAGGCCCTCTTACCTTAAACACAAGCCGACACACACACACACACACACACACACACACACACACACACACACACACACACACACACACACACACACACACACACACACACACACACACACACACACACACACACACACACACACACACACACACACACACACACTCTCACTAAGAAAACATGAATAATTCATCAGCTTATCTTAAAATTCAGTGTGGCTTTCTCACACATCATGCTTAATGTGGTTCGGCTCATAGTCCTCCGTCATTCCGCGCCTGCTTGTTTTGTACCTGGGAAAATACGGCATGCTAAACGCATTCCTGACAGCGGCTTTGCAAATATATTTTATGGGAACGTGTGAAATATGGATGCGAAAGCAGCTCGAATGATGCACATTCACACCGGCGGGTATCACAATGCAAATCTCGGCGTGCGTTTGTCAATAAATCGAGAGCGTTTCTTGTTTGGATAAAGTGAAGAAGTCTTATTCAAGATACTTTCTTGACATGTTAAGTATTGAGATCAGTCACACGTAGCGTATTTAATGGATACAGTATCAATGACTGATTGGAGTTTTCTGTGCTCGTTCTATAAATAAAGTCGTCCGTATGGTGACCGTCCTTGTGAATCGAGCGCTTTAATGCGATGCTATTGACCCACGACCAGACATATGGAGGTAGTTCTTCACTGCTGCTTGTGCCAAGAGTGACTGTCCTAAAGACTATTAGCTGCTTCCTCTCGTTTTTATTCGTTCTAATGCTTAACTTCAATGTGAATTGATCCGGTTTACTTTCTTAAAGTATGTTAAGGTTTTATTCAGAAACATATATATCTCTTTAAACAAGTTATGGAAAGCAAAGAAGTTATTTGTTCAGTTTTTTCCAACAGTTTTAATATATAAGCAACACATTTGTTTATTTTTTATTTACTAAGCAAATTGAGGTGGAAGATATAGAGCCTATTACAATGCAACAATCATAAAGTAAAAAGGCAAGGTCAAAGGTCACAGAAAATATATATTTACAAAAAATCTATGGGGTAAATTATAGGTTAATTTTTAAATATATCCATAGCTACTATGAGCAACATACTAAAAACCACTCTGAATTTCTTAGCAACTGCAAATGCCTTAGAAACTAGAAACGTCTTAACAGGACAGTTTCTGTGCAGCTACGTTTTTGACATTTATTTTAAAATAAATAGGAGATAAATCAATTATTGTACATTTAATTAAATGTATTATACATAATTAAACATATTATAAATTAATGAAAATGTATTTTAAAAAGTATTAATTTTAAATAAAGATACATATACAACTTTCTGTTGGTTTTTGTTGAGAAGACGACAAGGTTAAGACCACAATCACCTGTGACTTCTCATGCTCTTCCTAAAACAAATAGGTGCTCTTCTATTTGGAGCATGTTTGATTTAATTAGCATTCATACCTGCAAATATATTATTGATCATCTGAAACCGAATTTTTGTCCTTATGATAGTATTTCATCACACTTTTTTAAGCAAATTGTTGATACCATAGGGCCTGATCTCCTGTTTTTTATTAATAACATGTGTTTGAGTACTGGTACTTGGCGCGGACAGGCCATTGGGAGCACCGGAACATTTCCCGGTGGCTGATTTGGCCCACTGCCCTTTTTTATTTTTTTTATATTATTTATTTTTGCCTTCCTAATGTGCCAAAGTGATAATTTCCGACTGTGGCATTCCCTAATAAATCGATTGTAAATCATAAATCGGTTAGTCTTGACTGGCAGCGCCGCGCTTCACATCTGTTCCTTGCCTCCGTCAAACAGTTTTGCGTGGGACTTTCATGCAGTGCAGATGCGTGGGACTCGACTCAAGAAAGGAAAGGAAATGGCCAGAAGAATCAGTGAAACATAACAAAATGACTAACCTGTTCAGGGCTTCAAGTGCAGGTCAGTTTCATCTGTAATACGCTACTGTAGTTTTGTCTTTATTAACCTAGTTGAGTATTAAACTGCTAGCACCTGTTAAGCTGACAGTGGCACCCCGTTATCAACATCAGTCAGAATACTGTGCTAAAGGACATCATTATCGATTGGAAAGTTACATTAATACATTTAGCAGGCAGATATTCACATGGATTTATTGTACAGGAAAC
>CM049815.1:6549311-6793036 GCA_027422405.1 Ptychobarbus kaznakovi
AGGTACTTAATCTTTAATCTGAATGTCAGTCCATCGAAAGGTAATAAGTACTGATTATTTCACAGACACAACTGAAGGGTGTCTCTTAGTCACTTTCTAAGGTTTGTTGATTCTAACCTCACAAAATCTAGAGAGCAGTCCTTCCCCAGAAGCACAATCAAGTTGGTCCTACAACTTTGTTTCCAACAGAATTGGTGCACCACCGACTCCCGGAAGTTGTGTAATGCTGGAATTGCAAATTAAACCAATTATTCCACACAAGACACCCAAAATTATCGTACACTCCTGGAACAAGGAGATAACAGCTACAACTCAAGCAAAGACAGACAAAACAACAGTAATAAAACACACTGAATCTGTGCTCCAAAAAGAGTAAGCCAGTAAATGTGGCCTGGTTTCCAACCGCCCGATGTGAGCATAACAAATAAAAACAATCATATTTGTCCTATTTTCCTGACAGATCAAAGATAGTACACATGCTACTGAGGTATTAGCAAAGTTTCTGCCAACTGAAGTTGCTGTTGTACAGGTCAATTAAAATAAAGCGCAATTATTTCTCCCCTATGCTGTTCTTCTCTGGCTGTCAGGCCTGAGTAAGATGTAAGCTGGTAGATGCATGGTAATTAAGTCCGGAAATAAATGAGATATTGACATTCTCCCTTCATTTGTGTGGTAATGTTTCCGTAAGCAGCTTAGCAAATGGCAAATGTGCTGTGCTAATAGGCTAATCCTCCAGCTGTCTGCTCAGAAACCCTCTCTTGCTTTCTTTTTCTCTCCTT
The DNA here is from genome assembly GCA_027422405.1 of Ptychobarbus kaznakovi. Classification (NCBI taxonomy): domain Eukaryota; kingdom Metazoa; phylum Chordata; class Actinopteri; order Cypriniformes; family Cyprinidae; genus Ptychobarbus; species Ptychobarbus kaznakovi. The sequence goes on from CM049815.1 coordinate 6,550,091, forward strand.
TTCTCTGCCAAGCTCATGATGTTGTGGGTGTCTCCTTTGAATGGGAAGAAAAGGTTGAGACAAAAACACCATGTGCCCTATTTTAACGATCTAAGCGCATGGTCTAAAGCGCATGGCACAGGTGCATTAAGGGCATTTACTTTTAATGCCCTAAATGCACCATGGCGGATTTCGCTATTTACATGGCAAGCGCAAAGACTGAACTGGTTCTCCAGAGAGGAATTCTAATTCTGATCATGCAATGACTATGCATTGTACATTAGGCATTTTATATGTATGGTAGCCTACACGATAATAATATTTTACATTGTAATCCTTTATGTTTAATATTTGGCATGTTTGTGTGCTGCTGTGTGTGTAAGAAGCTTTCTGCTGGTCAATGATTTGAATTCACATGATTTACTCTGTTCAGTTTAATGTCATTAATAGCAGTTTTTAAGGTGCATGCTCATTAGTATAATTTAGCAGCAATAAAGAGCCGTTGTCTATTGTCAATAGTGTTGACAATCTCTTGAGGTTCAAGTTTCAAGGTTCAAGGTTTCTTTATTTGTCACATGATAAATTATACAAGGTATAATCAAAAGTGAAATGTAGGTCAAATCAGGTCCGCTCACTGGTGGACAGTGCAAAGAATAAAAAAAAATAAAAATAAAAATAAAATCAAAATTAAATTATATAAAAGTATCACCACACAAGAGTATATATATATATATATATATATATATATAGGTAAAAAAAGAAATAAGAAGTAAAATGTGCAATAGAATAAAGAAAAGTGCAAAACAGTAAACCAGTAAGATGTGCAAAACAAATTGGATGTGCAAAAACATTATATGGGACTTAATAAATATTAGTATAAACAGGAGGGATGAGAGGGATGTGCAACGGGTTGTACTGGGTATGCACACATAGCGGCAATACGGATGATGAGAATATGAATGTTTTTGTTATTTTTTTTACAGATAATAATGAGTCTTGTGAAAGTTTATGGAACTGAGTTTGTGTTAAGGAGCCTGATGGCCTGAGGGAAGAAGCTCTTCCTCAGTCTCTCTGTCTTTGCCATCAAGCTCCTGTAGCGCCTGCCAGATGGCAGTAAACGGAAAAGATGGTTACCGGGGTGGTTTGAGTCTTTGGTGATTTTAGCAGCTCTGCTTCTGCAGCGTTTGAGGTAGATGCCCTGCAGAGAGGGAGTGTAGATCCTGAGATGCGCTCAGCTAAGCGCACGACTCTCTGCAGAGCTTTGCAGTCCTGGTTTGTGGCATTATTATACCACACTGAGATGCACTGAGTCAGTACACTTTCTATGGCCCCTGAGTAGAAAGTTTTCAGGATAGCTGGAGAGACCCTGAATTTCCTCAGCTGTCGCAGATGGTACAGTCTTTGCCTGGCTTTCTTAACCTGTGTTTGAATGTGTGTAGTCCATGTCAGGTCCTCGGAGATGTTTACACCGAGGTACTTGAAGCTGCTCACCCTCTCCACAGGGGTCCCACTGATCATAAGAGGAGTGTAGGGCTGCTGCTGTCTCTTCCTGAAGTCCACGATCAGCTCTTTGGTTTTGCTCACGTTCAGAGAGAGGCAGTTGTCCTGGCACCATGATGTAAGTCTCTCCACCTCATCCAAGTATGCGGTCTCGTCATCGTTGTTAATGAGGCCCAGAACCACAGTATCATCAGCAAATTTAATGATAGATGTGGAGCTGTGAGAGGACACGCAGTCGTGTGTGTAGAGAGAGTATAGCAGGGGCTCAGGACACAGCCCTGTGGGGCTCCTATGTTCAGGGTGATTGAGTTGGAGGTGAACTGGCCGACTTTCACCACTTGTGGTCTGGCGGTGAGGAAATCTTGTATCCAGTCACAAAGTGAAGTGTTAAGGCCGAGGTCTGAGAGTTTGACAGCTAGCTTGGTGGGACAATAGTGTTGAAAGCTGAGCTATAGTCGATGAATAGCAGCCTGACATAGTTGCCATTTTTGCTGTCGATGTGAGTGAGGGAGGAGTGCAGTATCTGGAGATGGCATCATCAGTAGACCTATTTGGCCGGTAGGCAAACTGAAGAGGGTCCAAAGTAGCAGGGATGGAGGAGCAAATGTGTTTTCTTTAAAAGTCTCTCAAAAACCTTCATGACTGTCGATGTAAGGGCAACTGGACGATAGTCATTCAGGCAAGAGGGTTTACTGTTCTTGGGCACAGGGATAATGACAGATTTTTTAAAGGGGTGGGGACCACAGAGGTAGCGAGGGACTCATTAAATATGGAAGTAAACAAACCAGCAAGCTGATCAGCACAGGACCTCAGAACGCGGCCAGTAATCCCATCGGGTCCTGCTGCTTTTCTGACGTTCACTCTCCTTAATTCCCTCCGAACGTCATCCTCTGAAAGGGTGATAGCATAATCATTGCTGCTCTGTCTGCTGCTTCTTGACGCGCTGCTCGGCAGGATCGCGCCGCCATTGCATTCAAAGCGCCCGTAGAAGTTGTTTAGCTCTACGGCTAGCAACGGGTCTGCTCTCACCTCCACAGAGTTGTTGTTTCCAGAGGAACAGATGGTCTTTAGTCCCTGCCACATGCGCCGAGAGTCATTGAGCTGGAAATGTGACTCAATTCTCTCACTGTATCGGCGTTTAGCGGCTCTTACTGCACGACGGAGAGCATAGCAAGATGACTTGTACTCACTCATGTTTCCTGACAGAATACCGGCATTGTATGCGGCAGTTCGATGGTTAACTGCGTCACGAATTGTTCTGTCCACCCACGGCTTCTGATTTGAGAACGCCTTTATTGTTACCGTTTCGGTGGCCTGTTCGGTTAGAGTGTTGATAAAGCTTAGTGCTACATCCGTGAATTCGCTGACGTCAGATGAACTCGCACGAAACATGTCCCAGTCGACGTCATCAAGGGACGCTTGTAGCGTGGCTTCAGAGTGCGAGGACCAGCGCGTCACTTCCTTCTTCACCGGGGGGGACTGAACTATCTGTTGTTTGTATTCCGGTGTGAGGAAAATTGCGTCATGATCTGATTTTCCGAAAGCCGGCAGTGAGTGGGCTTTGTAGGCATTTTTGAGCGGAGTGTAGCAGTGATCGAGTATATTCCGTCCTCTGGTTGGACAGGATATATGCTGGTGAAAGTTCGGCATGACTTTCTTTAGGTTTGCTTTGTTAAAGTCCCCGTTATAATACATGCAGCGTCAGGATGTTTGTTGATATATCCGCTGAGCTCGTCGTGAAGCTTGGACAAAGACAAGCTAGTATCTGCATGTGGTGGTATATAAACGGCAGTAACGACGACTGATGAAAATTCCCGGGCAGATAGAATGGGCGGCAGATAATGGAGAGATGTTCCAGATTAGGCGAGCAGGAACGCGACAGAATGGAGATATTCCTGGAGTCACACCATTCCTTGTTAATGAAGAAACACACTCCACCACCTTTAGTTTTCCCGCCTCGGCTGTTCTGTCCATCCGTAAAACAGAGAAGTTGTCAGACGGCGTTACAGCGTTGTCCGGGACCGAGGGAGTGAGCCATGTTTCGGTCAAACAAATGATGTTACAGTCTCTGATGTCCCGTTGGAAACTAATCCTGGCTCTGAGATCGTCCATCTTATTATCCAAGGATTGGACATTGGCGAGCAAAATGCTCGGTAAAGGGGGACTGTGAGCTCTGTTTCTCAGTCTGTAGCGGATTCCAGCACGTTTCCCGCGGTGTTTTTCCTACGCCTCCTGGTATTAATTGAGGCGGCCTTTGTCAGCTTCGGTGCTCCGAAGAATCTCCAATGGCCACGCTGGATCAGTGTATAAAGTGTCCTGGATCAGGTTAGTGTAACGCTGTCCAATGTCCAAAAGTGTTCTCTTGTCGTACTTAATCATTGCAGAAGTTACACGTATAAAAGAGAGGTAAAAATAGAAAATAAAAACACATAAAAACACAGTTTTGAGCGGAGCTAATTCACAGGCGACTGAACTCAGCAGCGCCACCGGAAGAGGCAAATAAAACCATTTTTTTGTTTATTGGCACAGACTCCCATCTCCATTTGTGAATACATTTATAGAGCATCTTTAAAATTTGCAGTGCTCGGTTGGCACCGATAGCCTTGCGGGCAGCATGTCGACATTTAGCGCTGTTGCACTTCAGGTGTCCCGTGTTCGAGGACCTTTCCCGATCCCGTCCCCCCTCTCTCTCTCTCTCTCTCCAACTTTGTTTCCTGTCTATCTACTGTGCTATCAAATAAAAGGCAAAAACGCCAAAAATACATCTTAAAAAAAAAAATGGTTTCACCAGGTGGGGTCATTAGCAAACTTTCTGTGATGTTGCACAGTCAAAAAAGGTCAATTTTCTATAACCAATATAGCGATGTATGAAGCAAGCAGCTTTCTGTTTTGGTGAATGCAACAAATTCACTTAAACTTGTTGCAAAATCTACGAGTGGATATCTTTTTCCTTTATGTGAAAAGGCATTCCTATTGAAACGACTGGATTTTGCCTGCAAAATTTCACAGAGAAATGGTAAATGTGATCGCAATTTTTTTTTGTTAGTTGACCAAAATAGTAAGTATGGCTGAAAAACAACCAAAGTTTTACTAGGTATAGTTTAACATCATCAATAGTTAATTTACTTCTGAATTTAGATTCATTTTCAAAGATCCAACTCAGATGTCCTGAAACTCGCTTTTAAACCTTGGTCACACTATGGCTTCAAAAGGACTTTGATTCTTCTCAAAGTGGACTGGATGCCAAAATTATCAATAATTGAGTCTTATGTCATAGTATGTAGTTGGCCTCTGCTGAATAGAGACGTTATTGTGCTTCTGAATTTCAAAACTGACATGGTAAGCAGGTGAGGATACATATCTGTCCCTCATGACCTGTGCTTGGAGTCCCTGAGCTCTGTGAAGCTCATCAAAGTGCTGTGAACAGTGAGAGTTTAATTGGTGTGTGAGAGAGACTCAAAATCTCTGAATAATAGATATCAAACATGTGGAGACACTCAAGGAAAAACACAGATGTTCCTGAGCCACACGGTGGATGTTTCAAGATTTTATAAAATGCAAACAGGTCATTAAAAGAAAGAAGAAAGTATTATTTCTTCCCACATAAACTTTGTGTTGGATGAATGGAGGCTGTCACAAATTGGTTTGTCATTTGTTCAATGTGTCATAATGAGCTCCATAAACCTAGTATCTTTCCCTGGCATTAGCCAACATGCGTCTGAGTTTCGGGGGTTTTACGGAAGTGTGAAAGGAAGCTTCTCCAGGCTTCCCCCTTTATCCAAGGCTCAAGCTGCTAGCTGTTGGCACATATGATTTAAGATCAGAGCTTGGTCTTAGTGACAAAGCTGCAAAAGTTTCTCTTTTCGGGTCACATTGTGCTGTAAATATTTCAGTAGAAATTGCAAGTATTAGTATAAATACATGCAGTTTTAACATTTGCATAGTGATACATAAGGCTTATTTATTATACCTCATGCACAATGTATTTATAGACAAATGTTTATAGAATATTTTTTACCTAAAATATCTATAATAAATACGTTTATTTATAATAAATGTGAGAAATTAAATACATTAAACTGTTAAATATTAAATGTTGCTTAAATATTAAATATTTTCTATTAAATTAAAACATTTAAGATTTTAACATTCAACCACCTAACATCCAGCATTTCATTTAACTAAAAAATAAAATAATAAATATATTATATATAACAAACTAAACGTACATATGCTAATTATATTGTAAAGTAATAATAATAATAATAATATTTAACAACTTTAAAAAAAAAAGAAAAAAATAAATACATTTGTATTATACATTTTACATATGGCTGCCGTCGCATCATCCAGGTGGATGCTGCACACTGGTGGTGGATGAGGAGATTTTTTTTCGATATATTTTACTAGTATGTATTTATTTAATAATAAGTTACACAAACATGTATATCAGGAATCAAAGTTGTACCTACATTATACATATCAGTATCCAAAATAGGTGTGCATTTTGTGTATGAATACTAATAAGATCACATATAAACATATCTCTAATTCCCTCTCAATTTATTTTTGATTTGTTAATATTATTTAAAAAGATAAACAAAACATCCGTGCATCTTAAATCTCTGCATTAGACATTGGGCTAGTTGGAATAAACAAACAAAAACAAAGCAAATAACAAAACGTTCGGTTACGACTGTAACCTCGGTTCCCTGAAGCGGGAACGAACACTGCGTCGATTTGACGCTTTGGGGAACGCTTTGCGTGATATGTCTTGAAGCACATGTGAAATCAATCCAGGTGTAATAGGTCAGAGTGGGTGACGTCACGAACCAGGAAACTATAAAGCCTGCCCAAACGAAGCTGTCAATAGCTTAAAGTCTGAGCAAGTCGCCTATAGGCACGAAGGAGATATGATCGGGGACGCAGCGTTCGTTCCCTCTTCAGGGAACCGAGGTTACAGTCGTATAGTCGTATAGCACTTATGGCCACCACATAAACCTTTAAAGTGGACGGGGCTAGCCCTGCAGTGAACCGCTCTTGCGGGAACTCCAGCACTGTACCAACTTGGCAGTTAACTGGGTCCAGCTGATGGTCACTACACCATGAAGTTAAAATTCTCCACTTCAAAGCATAAAGTTTGGCCCCCTAAGAGGCCAAGCCCACAGTTTCCACAGTTCTGGTTGGGGTGAAATATCAAGCCCCCTGCTTGGGACAGAAGGTCCCTCCTGATGGGAGCTCCAGAGGAGGCCCGTCGAGAAGGGAAATTATATCTGGGAACCATACTCTGCCCGACCACCGTGGGGCAATGAGAAGTAGTACAACCCGGTCCCGGCGAACTCTCTCCAGGACTCCCGGGAGCAGAGCAATCGGGGGAAATGCATACAGGCGAAGCCTTGGCCACGTCTGCACAATCGCATCCAATCCGAGAGGAGCTGGATGCGTGAGGGAGAACCAGAGGGGATAGTGAGACGTCTCTCGAGATGCAAACAGATCCACTTGTGCCTGGCCGAACTCCCTCCATATAAGCTCCACCACCTCGAGGTGGAGACTCCATTCCCTGGGCCTCAGCCCCTGTCTCGACAGGATGTCTGCTCCTACATTGTGGAACCCCGGGATGTAAGCTGCTCGAAGAGATAACAACTTCCCTTGGGACCACAGGAGGATTTGGCACACCAGTTTGCAAAGTGGACGTGACCGTAAACCCCCCTGGTGATTTATGTAGGAGACCACCGATGTGTTGTCTGTGTTGACGAGCACATGGTGGCCCCTGAGATCTGCTAGGAAATTCTTGAGAGCAAGAAATACAGCCAACATCTCCAGACGGTTGATGTGCCATGAGGGATGATGGTCCCTCCACAGACCCTGACTTGAGCGTCTCTCTAAGATCGCTCCCCAGTGAGAGAGGCATCTGTTGTTAGCATCTTGCGACGACATGAAGCTCCCAACACGGGACCCTTGGACAGGAACCAAGGTTTCTTACACATTACCAAGGCACGTAAGCATCGCTGCATGACCTTGATCATGCGAAAGGGGTTGCCTCTCAGGGAAAACCCTTTGGTCCTGAGCCACCACTGCAGGGGTCTCATATACAACAGTCCAAAAGGTATCATGTTGGATGCTGCTGCCATAAGACCTAACAGTCTCTGAAACTGTTTGACAGTGAGTGACTGGCCTAGCCTTATATTTTCTACAGCCGATAGGATGGACTCTATACACCAAATAATACAAGGACAGTTTCACACAGAGCGCTTGTGAAGACACAAAAAGCTAGTGACAGCTTCGTTTGGGCAGGATTTATAGTTTCCTGGTTCGTGACGTCACCCGCTCTGACATCCCATTACACCTGGTTTGATTTCACATGTGCTTCAAGACATGTCACGCAAAGCGTTCCCCAAAGCGTCAAATCGATGCAACGGAGTTCCCTTGAAAGAGAACTTACATTTCATATTAGCAGCCAGCAGGCCGAAAAAAAAATTCTGAAAGTAAATAACCTGATTTAACACTGACATGACAAAAACATGCCAAAATTGAAATACTGAAATGAAATACCCCCAATATGTGGTTTTATGTCATAAATGTACTGTATTCTCAAGATATTCACTTTTATTTAGGAAAGCAAAAATAAATATGTAAATTAATAAATCACTGATGAAAATGTTAGTGTTCATTTGGCTGTTTCACCCTGAAGGGGTTTCTTTAGGTTGCACTGAGCTAGAAGCACACTATGTTAGTCTTGTGAAAGGCTAACGTTTAGCTGGCTAAGGTAGTAAGCGTCAGCAGAGATGTTAGAATTCCTCATACATATTCCCTCTGCATTTTTAATACAAAACCTATTTTCACCCTGCAGCTTCACAGAACATCTTACCTTACTGTTGAATGCCGTCAGTCACGTCTTGTCGCCTGTACTCTTGAAAGCTTTAACGCAACAGTGCTGACCCCTCTCAATATTCAATATTAAAGGGATGAGTCTAGCCCTCGTGTTGTTTGAAATTGGAGTTTTCTTTCTCTGTGAAACTCAAGCAGAAAGTCAGAAGTCAACATTTGGAGGAGTACAAAAGGACAATATTACAATAAATAACACAATGAAACTGCACAATTAAACAAGAACTAAACAACAGAACCCAACAGCACAATAATTAAACAAAAACAAAACTAAACTAAACTAAACAACAGTACAACAAAACACAGCACAGCTTAATGACACTAAACAAAAAACAATTAAACTAGACAGCAGAACAACATGAATGAAACCAAACCAAACTAAATGACTGCACAACAAAACACAACACAGCACAATTAAACTAAACAAAAACGAACTAAACAACAGTCCAAGATAGCTTGAATGAAACAAAAACAATCCAAACTAAACAACAGTTCAACAAAACACAGTACCACAATGAAACAAAACAATATCATAGCAAAATAATAGCTAAATTAAACTAAACCTAACAAACTAAAGAAAGCAGTACAAAAAACAGCACATCAAACAAAAACAAACTAAACAGCAGTACAACAAAACACAGCACAGCATGATGACACTAAAATAACAACTAAACTAGACAACAGTGCAACAAAACAACATGAATGAAACCAAACCAAACTAAATAAAAGTACAACAAAACACAACACAGCACAATGAAACTAAACAAAAACAAACACAACAACAGTACAACAAGACAGCTTGAATGAAACAAAAACAAAACCAACTAAACATCAGTACAACACAACCCAGTATATTAAAGATTATTTGTATAGCGCTTTTTACGATACAATCGTTGCAAATCAACTCAACAGGAAATTAAGTTTCTAAAATAGATTTATATTGTAGAAACTCAATATAATTAACTTATGGCAACATTTGGTTAATTCAGTATAATCGCTGATGGTTGGCTTCCTCTGAGGTCCTCCGAAGGGTTGTCATCATCTCTTCTCAGGTGTTCGGTCGTCTCAGATCATTTAAGTGTTGGATCCAGACTGAAGCTTGTGTAATTCCTAGTTTTTACCACGGATGTTAATCCTGTGGCAGAAACAGAGAAACAATAAGACAATTAGTGTAGCAGTTGTTCCATCCAGGAACAACCCTGGATGAAATTATCTGTTCAACCCAAGCTAAAGCATAATAATGTGCGTTTGATCAGATAGACTGGCAGTACAAGATTGTGAGATGCATTATATGAATGCTTGGCTAAAGAGATGTGTCTTTAATCTAGATTTAAACAGAGAGAGTGTGTCTGAACCCCAAACATTATCATAAAGGCTATTCCAGAGTTTAGGAGCCAAATATGAAAAAGTTCTACCTCCTTTAGTGGACTTTGCTATCCTAGGTACTACCAAGAGTCCAGAGTTTTGCGACCTTAGGGAACGGGTTGGATTGTAGCGTGATAGAAGATTAGTTAGGTATGCAGGAGCTACATCATTTAGGGCCTTATAGGCAAGAAATGTTATTTTGTAACTGATACGGAACTTAATATGTAGCCAGTGCAGAGACTGTAAAATTGGAGTAATATGATCCTATTTTCTTGACCTGGTAAGGACTCTAGCCGCAGCATTTTGTACTATCTGTAGCTTGTTTATTGAAGATGCAGGACAACCACCTAGCAGTGCATTACAATAGTCCAGTCTAGAGGTCATGAATGCATTAACTAACTTTTCTGCATCAGAAACACTTAACATGTTCCGTAGCTTGGCAATGTTTCTAAGATGGAAGAATGCTGTTTTTGTAACATGGGAAATATAATTTTCAAAAGATAGGTTGCTGTCTAATATAACATTCAGATTTTTGACTGTAGAGGAAGAGTACATCCGTCTAGTTGCAAATTGTGATCCAAGATATTCGTGTACTGTTTTTAGGTCCAATAAGTAATATCTATGTCTTATCTGAATTTAATAGCAGAAAATTATTGGTCATAGCATAAATAATAAAGTCATAGCAGCATCACCTGGGTCACACATTGGCTAATATTAACCAATAGTAAAATAGATAATTGAGCACTTTCAGTAGGCTAGCTGTTATATATGTAATCCAACCTTTCTTACAGATAATAAACAGCAGTTTAATGCTATTTCGTGCTAATGTACTAAACATTACAGAAATAATAGCAAGTAATGTGAGCCTACCTTCTGGATATGTTGAGGGTGAACTTGACCTTTTTGTCCTTGTCAAAAAGCATTCTCAAAAGCAGGTGTTGGCGAGGTTTCAGGCTTTGAAGTAAACTAGATTGTGAATGCAGTTTGATGTTGACTTTAAATACATCCACCTCCAACCTACACAAGTTTTTATTTTGTTGTCATTTTCTTTTCATTTTTTCCCCCACGCTCATGCCCTCCCTTTCTCATTTTCTGTGCAGTAAGCATTTCAGTGCTAGGAATTTGGAGGGGAATTCTAGCTGAACAAGACCATAATAAATCACAGTTTATCTAAGCCAGGCATATATGTATCCCTCAGAAACATTTATGGTTCCTCTGTAAAACAGTTGTTTGCCCCTCGTACGATGGTTGCAATAACTCGTAACCTGTGTAACCATATATCTTCATGGGCTCTCATTAAAGTGCTTGCTCTTTCCAGAACACTCATCTCTACAGTGCCTCTCACACTAATTGAATTGCTATAGCCTATAAGTTCTCCTCTTCTGGGTGCTGGCCCATATTTTCCTCTCGCCCCCTTATGATTCGTCAATCAAAACTGTATGGCTGATAAAGAATATGCTTTCGAGCAAAATGTATGATTGTGCATTGTAAAAATGAGGTAATGATTGAAGACAAATAATATCAAGACAATAGTTTACATGGGTTTTTCAAATTGAATTCATATACTTAATTATTTCAAATAAATATCTAAACTAAATTTAAATTCCCAGTTTGTCATAACTTAAAATATGGCATCATTTCAGCAATTACCTATTTATATAAAGCAGTAATTGGTTGTATGAATGTTTTGCTAATTGTTGCCTTATTTGCACTGTATAAAATGTAAAAATATGAATAAAACTTAAAAAACCAACATCAAACCATCATGTTTTCTATGAGAAACATACATTCTAGGAGCACAAAACTCACAATGAAGCAAAGCAAAACCTGTCGGGTCTCAGGTCTGATCACCTGTTCTTTGCTGTCTCTGTGTTGTGGTGTTATGTGCGTGGCTTTGTTTTGACAGCTCGCCACGTGTGCATTGTGAGCGTTATTGCCCGCCAGCTCAGCTCATCTGGGCTCTTGTTATCCCTTTAGCTTCCCCTTTATAGCTCCCTGTGTTTCTCTGTTCTTTGTCAGACTGTTGTGGTTATTCCCCATTGCTCTGACTGTATGGTCGGTATCGCTCATCTCTTGTCTTGTTTCGTTCAGGCTCCGGTGCTCGTCACTGCTAGTTTGTTCCCTGCATCCCCCACTGTGCGTTCAGATAACCGTGGGCTTCCTCCGGCATCCGCCATCCCTGGTTAGTGGATTGTTCAGCCTCTCGCTTGGATTAGCGAGCTACCTCGTCGGCTTCATCTCCTCTGCCGCTGTTGCGCCTCGTCCTGCCGCCGCTGTCCACCCATCTGTGTGGTAGAGGATTTCACGTCCACACGAACTGTCCACGGAAACACTCATCACCTGCTCAGATTATTTTCTGTTCAATAAAGCCTCTGATATACCCGCATCTGAATCCAGCCCTCTTTCCTGACAGAACAGTCTGACCAACGATGGATTCAGTGGGATCGGATCCGCTTCGCTCTGCTCTCGTGCAACAGGGAGTTTTGCTGGGTCAGCATGCCACCCAGCTCAACACCACAGCGCATGAGGTGGACGCTCTCAATGCCCGAGTCGTGGATCTCCTCACGCGGGTCGATGATCTTCAGCAGGAGGCGGCTAACCGTGGTCCCGTCCTCCGCGCTGGCATTCCTCTGGAACCCGTACCGCATGCCAACAATCCACCAGTTTACGATGGCGATCATAATTCCTGCCAGGCCTTTCTCTCCCAGTGTTCGCTTGTGTTTTCACTGCAGCCTCTACATTATGTCACAGAAGAAGCTAAGGTTGCATTCGTTCTCACTCTTCTCTCGGGCTGCGCCCGCGAATGTGGAATCGCCGTATGGAGATCGCGGGCTCCCTGCTGTGCTACATTTGCGGATTTTTGCCAGGAGATGACGAAGCTGTTCGACCGATCAGCGTTGCGCCCTGAAGTCCTTCAGTGAGTCTAGGCTGGTCTTCCATCCAGGGATTCGGAGAAAGTTGTTCACCATCCGTCAACGCTTCTGGTGGCCCACACTGGCCACAGATGTCAGACAGTTCATGTTGGCCTGCCCTACATGCGCCTAATGTAAGCCTGTGAATCGCCCTCCTGATGGTCTGCTTCATCCTCTCCCCGTCCCTTCCCGTCCATCGTTACACATCGCCCTTGATTTTGTCTCTGGGCTTCCCCCATCGAAGGGTAACACTGTGATTCTCACTGTGGTGGATCGCTTTTCAAGGCAGTTCATTTTATTCCCCTGCCAAAATTGCCCTCTGCCCAGGAGACCGCCCAGCTGATGGTGGATCACGTCTTCCGTCTCCATGGATTGCCGGTTGATGTGGTTTCAGATTAGGGTTCCTCAGTTTGCCTCCCGGTTTTGGAAGGAGTTTTGTAGACAGATCAATGGGCAATGCGAGCGGGCCAACCAGGATCTCGAAAGAATGCTCCTCATCTTGTAGATGGCTCCCTTACCTATACGGTTAGGAGATTACTCGACGAGCGGCGCCTCAGCAGAGGCTTTCAGTATCTCGTGGACTGGGAGGGTTATGGTCAAGAGGAGAGATGCTGGGTGCCATCCCGGGACATTTTGGACCGTTCGTTGATCGAGGACTTCCGTCAGCGATGAGGTAGGCCTCCTCCTGGGGCACCTGGTGGCGCTCCTGGGAGGGGGGGTACTGTCGGGTCTCAGGTCTGATCACCTGTTCTTTGCTGTCTCTGTTGTGGTGTTATGTGCCTGGCTTTGTTTTGACAGCTCGCCACATGCGCATTGTCAGCGTTATTGTTTCCCTGCCCCCCTTGTTTCTCTGCTCGTTAGCTCATCTTGGTTCACACCTGGTTCTTGTTATCTCTTTAGCTTCCCCTTTATAGCTCCCTGTGTTTCTCTGTCCTTTGTCAGACTGTTGTGGTTATTCCCCATTGCTCTGACTGTATCGTCGGTATCGCTCACCTCTTGTCTTGTCTCGTTCAGGCTCTAGTGCTCGTCACTGCTAGTTTGCTCCCTGCACCCTGTTCCCTGTAAAATTACAATTATATTTGTGTACATGGAGCACAAAAACTCACTGTTAGAGATCTGAAATAGTAGCACAGAGGTTGCAGATTCAATCCCAGATTGTGACGTATACAGTACATATGACTAAAATATAGGACACATAAATTGAGTTGCAATATTTCATGATGTAATGCATAACAGTTATGCATTGATTTTCAAAAATACTAATGTGCATGTCATTATTTTACTTCACACTGCATATAATAATAATTTACCAGCAATGCACTTGGCATGTTTATTTAATAAGACCTGTAATCAATATGTCAAATATTTAATGACTATTTATGTCTCCACGGTAAGCCCTCAACCAAATTATAATGAACAAACGCAAATGCCCTAAGGATTAAAACAACTCCTTTGAAATTTTCAAAACAAATTTATTCACATTAGCATATTGTTGAATGCTATCTTAATAGTACGCTAGCTCAAAAAAATGCTTAGGAAAATGTCATGCCTCTTACTAGTCTGATATTGTTTAATGCTTATTAAGTCCCACACTCAACGCTGATATTTCATAAAATGCATATTACATCCTAAGATTATTAATATATATTTACAGTCATGGCCAAACTATATCGGCACCCTTGGTAAATATGATCAAAGAAGGCTGTGAAAATTAATCTGCATTGTTAATCCTTTTAATCTTTTATAAAAAAATCACAAAAATCTAACCTTTCATTGGATAATAATAATTTAAAATGGGGGGAAATATAATTATGAAATAAATGTTTTTCTAAAATACACGTTGGACACAATTATTGGCACCCCTAGAAATTCTTATGAGTAAAATATCTCTGAAGTATATTCCCATTCATATTCACAATTTTGAGCACTCCAGGGTGATTATGAAATTCCCATTTCCAACATCAGGGCAATAATGAATAATGTCCAATCAACATAAAATGTTACGAAACTGCCTGAAAGAGGACGTGTGTCTATATCATCCTAATGCACGGTGAGAAGGAGAGTTTGAATGGCTAAAGACTCTCCAAGGACCACAGCTGGAGAATTGCAGAAAATAGTTGAGTCTCGGGGTCAGAAAACCTTTAAAACAAATGGTCAAACAGCACTACATCACCACATGTTGTTTGGGAGGGTCTCAAGAAAAATGATCCTAGCTCATCCAAAAACAAACTCCAGCATATTCAGTTATCAGACACGACTGGAACTTCAAATGGGACTGGCTTCTATGGTCAGAAGAAAAAAAAAAAATGCTTTTTAGCAGCAAACACTCAAGATGGGTTTGATGAACACAGCAATAAAAAGTACCCCATGTGTACAATGAAATATACTGCTGTATTTTTGATGTTGTGGGCCTATATTTCTGTTTGAGGTCCTGGACTTCTTGTTTAGACACATGGCATCATGGATTCTATCAAATACCAACAGATAAAAAATCAATAAGAGATTGACTCTGTTAGAAATCTTATAAAGGGCCATGTTTGGATCTTCCAACCGGACAATAATCCAATCACAAACCTCAAAAACAACACAAAAATGGGTTACTGAGCTCAAAACTAAGCTTCTGCTATGGCCATTCCAGTCCTCTGACCTGAACCCTATAGAAAATGAGTGAGGTGAACTGAAGAGAAGAAGCACCGTCATGGAGCTGTGAATCTGAAGGATCTGGAATGATTCTGGATGAAGAAATGGTCTCTGATCTCTTATCAGATGTTCTCTAACCTCATCAGGCATTATAGGAAACAATTTTGAGCTGCTAAATGGACAAATGGAGGTTTAAAAAAGTATTGAATAAAAGGGTGCCGTTAATTGTGGCCAATGTGGATTAGATAAAACATTTATTCATAATGATATTTCCTCCCATTTTAAATTCTTATTATCCTATGAAAGGTTACATTTTTGTGAATTTTTTAATAAAAGATCAAAAGGATTAACAATGCAGATTAATTTTCACAGCCTTCTTTGATCATATTTACCAAGGGTGCCGATATTTTTGGCCATGAATGTATATATATATATATATATACCACACACACACACACACACACACACACATACACATATATATATATATATATATATATATTAGGGGTGTTAAAGATAACTATTTAATAGTTAACGCATGCGATTAAGCAAAAAAATGTAACACATTAATTTATTTTACGCAAATGAATCGCATTATAAGGTTTGACCCCAACTTCTTGCCGTCATCGCAGCACGGAAGGTTATAAGTCGTTGTGTGATGAGGGTACAGCGAACCAGTGTTGCCAGGGTAGCGCACAACAAGCAGGCTAATTTGAAAATACAGTCGCGGGAAACATTACAGAGCCGTCGGTTGAGTTTTTTTGGGCTACTTTTATAATGTACCGCGGCCGCCCAAAGTGTATATAGACAAAAACAACTGAGAAAAGATCCTTTTACTAATGTGTATTATACTTGGAATATATACCTGGCAACCTAAGAACGGAGAGGCGGTTGTAACACAAACAACGTAAGTTTCAGCCAGATTATACATTTTAAGGTTTTTACACAGCAGAAATAAACATGACAACAGCCACTATAGATTATATAAGATAATAAACACACGGTTACGATAGGATATGTTTTGTATGTGATTTTCTTGAGATGAATGTGTACATCTGAAATGCTAATTTGTGCAGTGATATAAAAGGCTATAAATAGCATATTTTAACAACAATAAATTCCACATGTGATCGCAAAAGGAAGTTATTACAAACACTCGATGGTGGTTTGAAGTGAGTTCTGAGTAAAAGTGTACTATTAATCTCATAACTTGTCTTATGAAGCATGACGCTAATGCTAGCTCTAATGCAGCTGCAGAACAGGTCCAATTCTTCTTCATAATGCATTTTTTCGTAATACTTCACGTAAGGTCGCAAGAAAATGTTTTGTTGTATTTATTAAGAAATACTTTTGATAATAGTTGGGTAAATGTATACTGGGATTGAAGCAATGTGGCTTGGTAAACGTTTTATTGTCAGTAAAAAGACTGATAATGGCTGAATAAAAACAAAATCATAATTATAAAATAATAATAAGGTGCCTTATAATTTTGTCTCATACCTGGTGGAGGTGTGAAAGGTTCTGTTTCGTTAAACTAGTTTGTCATGCATTTCTTTATTTCAACACATTTACGGGTAAATCCTAGTATTTTAAATTTGTGATTAATCATAGTCCATGAAAGTGATTAACGCGATTAATTTTCTTAATCGATTGACAGCACTAATATATATATATATATATATATATATACATATATACATATAGGCACACACACACACACACACACACACATATATATATATATTAAATAAAATATTATAAATATGACAAATGATAAATTAGTGTATTCACATAAAAGTGCTCTTCGAGAAGCTGTGTGTTTAAGGTAATAATATGCAGGTAAGGCGATTCACTTTGACAAATGAAAATAGGAGTGTTAACTTATCAAAGTCTCCGACTCTATCAGCACCAAATTACGTTTTCAGCCAGCTGAAATGACCAGCTTATTAAAACCCGCCTGAAGTAATGGCATTTAAATAAATAAACGAACAGAACAGAGAGCCGCTGTTACCATGTAATTGGAGACATCCCCTCTGGCCACCAGAGCAGTGAAACTCTGGCGCCGTGAAAGTGAAAAAGTCAGGGATGGAATGGAGAGTTTGCGAT
This sequence comes from Ptychobarbus kaznakovi, assembly GCA_027422405.1. Lineage (NCBI taxonomy): Eukaryota > Metazoa > Chordata > Actinopteri > Cypriniformes > Cyprinidae > Ptychobarbus > Ptychobarbus kaznakovi. The sequence goes on from CM049815.1 coordinate 6,567,478, forward strand.
TAGAGGCTCTTGCAATCGTCAATTGATTGCACTCCTAAATTGTGCTCTTGTAGATTTGCCAACAATGAAAAGGCTCTGAGTTTTCACTTATGCTTGTGTTCAGTTTGTGTGTGAGTGCTAATTTTCCCTGTGGCAAAAGTCTTAGAGGAAACATAACATTAATTTGAATATTAAACACATATCCTTTTGCGTCCTGTCCACAATTAGAAGTTATGACTGCGTTCAGAGTAGAATAATATTTTATTACTTCCTGATATTTTTAAGAACAGTTATTTCTGCATTTTTTTCAGTTTTACATACAAAAATATAATATTTGGCAGTGTCATTAAATAATGAGCAAAAATAAGAATTACAGATGCAATTATTCCCTGTTCATTTCCTGCACTGGAAATGGAAAGCTGCATCCAAAAATTACATATTTTCCTACTATATAGTGAGTAAAAAAAGTATATGTTCACATGTGAATACAGTTCATATTATTTATAAAACAGTAGGCAAAAATAGTTCATGTGCATCGATTACCCTAAACACTGGTGGGTCATATGACAATGACTACGTTTAAATATCAATTCATGATTAGATTAAGGTAAACACCCGGCTAGTCATAAAGTATCACACTATTTTGGTCGCATTGAAATTACAGACATGCTATTCGATGCTGCATTTTGCGACAGGATACAGTGGGACAGAAAATGGCCATTACTGTGTTGGGTTACATAATAGGACAGATTGACTACGTATTAAACTGGATGTCGATTTTAATTATCAGATCGAAAGACGATTTGCATATAAATGTGGATGGTAAAAATGATTAAACAAATTATCTAACAGCATCAATACCACGACTGATTTTGCTGCATTAAAGCACCAGAGTCATGGTCGGAGTACTCCAGACTGCTTTCAAATCGAATTAAGACATGTGAGACTCTGCAAATTTTGGTCGCAATATTGAAGTGCAAGATTACAGACATGTAAACTCCTCAATCAAACTATTACCGCGTTTAATGCTATGGACATAGGACATGCTGGAATCATTTTGCGCAGACTTATCACCACACACAGTGGTCAACTATTTGACAGAAAATAAAAGAGCTTCAACACCGCCATTATCTGTATGCGCGTACAAATAGTTAACTGTACTTGAAACACTCAAAACTGTATATGGCATCATCATGAAGACGAACTATATGTTTACACGTGAAATTCTGGAGGGGACATCGGATGGCGTTGCGTGGTGACGTAATGACGTGTGCCATTAATCAATCTATGTACTATTACACGTAAAATGGGAACATGAAAGGATTATTCTAAAAGAAACTCATGTAAACACCTTAATCATAATTTTGTCTTATTCAGAATAAGGTAAATAATTAGATTACCGATGTCCATGTAAATGCAGTCACTGACAACATGATGAAAGCAATACGTCTGTCATATTATGAAAAAAAAAAACAAAAATACTATATACTGTAGAACATACTTGTTTTTAATGCTTGCTAATTAATTGTTTACTCAAATGAAGTACGTACTCAGAGAGTATGGTATTTCAAACATAGCCGAAGGTTAAGAACATTGTATTATGGGAGACAGTATTCAATGCGGTACTGGGCTATTCCAATCAGCTAGTTCATTTACTAGTTTTTTTAAAATATCTAACAAGCACATTTTTGCAACAGTTGGCACTGTAGCACAACCAAATGCCAAATCGCTGTTGATTTGTAGCATGTGGTGTTTCAAGCTACTTTTCCAAATGAGTAGCTTGTCTTGACTGTTGTTGGACTACTTTTGTATGAGTAGCTTAGCATGCTAAAGAGTTCAAAATAGCTTCCCCAAAACTGGTTTAATTCACATTAAATACACAATGTACTTCAGAAATAGCAAAAGAAGCAAGTTAGCATGATATTCTGAACAGAGCTTACATGATTTCTCACTCTCTCCCTTCTCTCGTTTATCCTTATTAATTCCTAATTTTTATTCAAATGAGACTAATGCATACAGAGGCAAGAAGTTCACCATTCATGGCCTCGTTAACGGCACTTTCCACTTTCCGTGAGGGCAAAAAAACAAGAAGCTAAATGATGAATAATCTTCTCTGTTGTTTTCTATTCCAGTGCCTTTATGATGTGCAGATTTGCCAATTAGTAACCTTTCTCATGTGACACAGTCAACAGGGCATTAAACGTCCCTCCGAAATAACTTGGAAACGCCTGAAGGGAAACTCAAAATGTCCACTCTAAACGTTCAAACAACTCTAACTTGCTACGATACTTTTCCCTTCCTCAGAGAAAACACACAGTTGGTCTTAATCAATCTAAAGGCATGGCCACCCCTGCAGAAAGACATCAGGGAAATTATCTTGCTAATGTTTGTAGCAAGGGTGGACGATATGGCCACAATCGAATATCAAGGTATAACTCATTTTATTTCACAATAACAACATCATAATCTTATGTGGAAGACTGTTTCTACAAACAAGTTTAAAATAAGAGATACAAAGCACTGTTGGATATAAAGTAACAATTACAAGAAATATCAAATATCAAAAATAATGTTGCAATTACATGAAAATTGAGATGAAGTTGGAAAAAACGTAATTGAAAGACAGTTATGAGCAAATTATGAGTTACAATTATGAGGGGGAAAAATAATTGTGCAAAGTCACAATTGTGAGAAAAAGTGTCATACTGCAAGCAATTACATGAAAAAGTCACAATTGTGTTATAAGAAGTTGCAATTGGGAGATAAATGTTGAAATTGTAAGATATTGTGTCATACTGCTAGATATAAAGACACAATTATGATGAAAAAAATATCACAAATGTGTTAAATTCACTGTCAAGAGAAATACAAAATAATGATACAATTATGAGATAAAGTTGAAATTACAAACAAATGTGCTATTTTGAGAAAGTTATATTGCACGATATAAAGTCATAATTATGATGAGAAAAAAAATCCCATTATGAGATAAATCACAACTGTGGGATATAAGGTTGCCATTTTAAAATAGTGTAATACTGCAAGCTAGTAAAATCACAATTAAAATAAAATAAACATAGATTTGCAATAAGTTGCATTTTTTTGTGAAAATAATCATACAATTATGAGATAAAGTTAGAATTGTGAGAATAAAAACTTGTAAGATACTCACAACTATGGGAAAAACTTCCAATTATAAGAAAGTCACAACTGTGTAATAAAAAGTAGCAACAGCGAGAAATAAAGTTGTAATCGTGAAATAGATAGTCAGAATCGTGTGGAAAAAAAATCTAATTATGAGCTGCAACTACAAGGAAAAAGTCCATGAACTCACAATTGTGTAATAATAAGTAGCAACTGTAAGATATAAAGTTTTAATTGTAAGATACGGAGTCATGTTGCGAGTTATACATTACAAAAGTGGATGTTTTGAGTGTGAGAGATTTAGTCTATTTTCTATCAAAATGAAAATTAATCCCCCATTGCATTCTGCAACAAAAACAATCAAAGCGCCTTGTTATCACAAGTTTTATTTTTATTTCCGAGTGTATTAGCTTATAGCCCATTAGCATCGCCATCGCGGCTGCTGCAACGTGCCTGTTACATCGCGGGCTTAAAGCTAATACCCTATTTCACAAAATGTGAGTGGTATTTGTGTCTAACTTTATGTAATTTGATGCAGCTGGAGTTGGAGAGGCAGATCTTGGGGAAACAGGCCCAGCTGAGGGAGCGGAGAGTGTTGGGCTGTGCCCAAATTTGCAGCACGCTGAACAGTCCAAGCATGTGTTTCTCTACCCGTGCACCCGGGACGCGATGTGTTTCTCTGCAATACTGTGGCGCCGGGAAACCACGGACCCTGGGGGCAGCAGTGGAAGAAGCGATCCAGGCGGTGTCGCTATAATATATAGTGATATTCTCAATGTTACCCAGAAAACAGGATCCAGGTTTAACTCATTCGAAATACTTATGCTTAATGTTACACTGTCAGATATGCAAAATAAATCTGTCCTATCTCTTGCTCTGGCTACTGTGTATAGACCGCCAGAGCCATATACATTTTTTCTAAAATAATTTGCAGATTTTCTCTCAGAACTATTGGTTAATGTTGATAAAGCACTTATTGTAGGAGATTTTAACATTCACGTTGATAATACAAATGATGCGTTAGGACTTGGTTTACTGACCTAATAAACTCTTTTGGTGTAAAGCAAAATCATCATCGGGCCCATGCATCATTTTAATCATACGCTAGATTTAATTATATTGCATGGAATTGATCTTACTGATATAGATATCATACCTCAAAGTGATGATGTTACTGACCATTTCCTTGTATCGTGCATGCTGCATATTACTGATATTAACTATATGGCTCTGCGTTATCGTCCAGGCAGAACTATTGTTCCAGCCACTAAAGACAGATTCACAAATAATTTGCCTGATTTATCTCAACTGCTCTCCATAAATACAAATGATCTAGACAAAATTACTAGCAACATGGGAATTATCTTCTCTGATACGTTAGAAACTGTTGCCCCCATCAAATTAAAAAAGGTTAGAGAAAAACGTGCAGCGCCATGGTACAACAGTTATACCCATTCTCTCAAGAAAGAAACTCGTAATCTTGAGCGCAAATGGAAGAAAATTAACTTGGAAGTCTTTAGAATTGCGTGGAAAAATAGTATGTCCAGCTATAGATAGGCTCTAAAAGCGGCCAGGACCAAGCATATTTGCAAACTAATAGATAATAATCAAAACAATCCAAGGTTTTTTTTAGCGCAGTGGCTAGATTAACAAATAAACAGATGTCACCAGGGGCCTGTACCATGAAGGCGGTTTAGCTGGCAAGCCAGGTGAGTTTCAGTTTAGTTTGCACTAATGCTGGGTTTTAGGTACCATAAAAGTGGCTTGGCTTTTAGCTGCGTTCATTGCCATAGTAACTTATCTAACAGGTTAGTTTATTTTTATTTCCATGTCGACACAAAAAAGTCCTTGCTATTAGCTAGGAGTTATTTTATATGATTTATATTATTATTAATCCATTACACATACACACAAGCTATTTTAGTTTAACAGTTATTAGAAATCAGTAGAAAGTTGTAGAATCAATAAATAATGCTTTAAAAATTACTGCATGTGACCTTACATAGTTGAGTCTCAATCGCTGTATATTTCCAACTATATAAACTAATTTAACAAGTTTCACTTGCGACTGCACTGATAAGGCAAGATAATTTATTATATTTGTCCTCTTTCATGAACAAGTACTTTTTTCATTGTAAATACATTTAAATTCACCATATTCTTTAATCTCTTAAGCTTTAGCAAAACCTTTAACCAAGGCTCCTGATTGGCTGTTTGCCAGTGATGTCACACATACATGTGCTCATGCTCCACAAACTCAGGATCAAAGCCTGAGTTGACAGAGAAAGTTGATGATCAGGTTCATGGTACCAACAAAGCCGGATTGGAGTGGTTTGGTTTTGTCAACTCAAAACTAATCCTAAAACTCTGAATTTGTTCATCTACCATCATGGTACAGGTCCCAGATCGAAATATTCCCTCACAGTTTAATAGTAAGGACTTTATGTATTTCTTCACTGATAAAATAGATAACATCAGAAATACAATAACAAATGTAGATTCTACAGCGTCTAGTACTTCAGCTTCATTCATCGCACCCAAAGAAAAACTGCTGTGCTTTACAACTATAGGACAGGATGAGCTAAATAAACTTATCACTGCATCTAAACCAACAACATGTTTATTAGATCCTGTACCCACTAAATTATTGATAGAGTTGTTACCTGTAACAGAAGAACAGTCTTCTCAATATTATTAACTCATCGTTATCTTTAGTAGGTCACGTCCCAAAACCATTCAAGTTGGCGGTTATTAAGCCTCTTATTAAGAAACCAAAACTAGATCCTTGTGAACTGGCAAATTACAGACCCATTTCAAATGTTCCGTTTATGTCTACAATTTTAGGAAAAGTTGTGTCTGCTCAATTGTGCTCCTTCTTGCAAAAAAATTATATCTATGAAGAATTTCAGTCAGGTTTTGAACAAATGAATTGCTTCTTGCGTCAGACCAAGGCTGCATCCCATTGTTAGTTTTACTTGATCTTAGTGCTGCGTTCGACAATATAGATCATGACATACTCATAGATCGATTACAAAACTATACAGGTATTCAAGGGCAGGCTTTAAGATGGTTTACATCATACCTGTCTGATCGCTACCACTTTGTTTATTTAAACGGGGAGTCATCTCAATTATCACCAGTAAAGTATGGAGTACCACAAGGATCTGTCCTAGGTCCTCTGCTATTTTCAATATACATGTTGCCCCTTGGTAATATTATTAGACAATATGGGATTAATTTTCATTGTTATGCTGATGATACTCAACTTTATATCTCAACAAGACCAGATTAAACTTCTAAATTATCTAAGCCAACGGAATGTGTTAAAAATGTAAAAGATTGGATGACCAATAATTTTCTCCTTTTAATCTAAGATAAGACATAGATATTACTTATTGGACCAAAAAACAGTACACAGAATCTCTTGGATCACAATTTGCAACTAGACGGATGTCCTGTTCCCTCCTCTACAGTCCAAAATCTGGGTGTTGTACATCTTCCAGCAACTTATCTTTTGAAAATCATATTTCCCATGTTACAAAAACAGCATTCTTCCATCTTAGAAACATTGCCAAGCTACGGAACATGTTAAGTGTTTCTGAAACAGAAAAGCTTGTTCATGCATTCATGACCTCTAGACTGGACTATTGTAATGCACTGCTAGGTGGTTGTCCTGAATCTTCAATAAACAAGCTACAGATAGTACAAAATGCTGCGGCTAGAGTCCTTACCAGGTCAAGAAAAAATGATCATATTACTCCAATTTTACAGTCTCTGCACTGGCTACCTATTAAGTTTCATATCAGTTACAAAATATTATTAATTACCTATAAGGCCCTAAATGGGTTAGCTCCTGCGTACCTAACTAGTCTTCTATCTACAATCCAACCCGCTCCCTAAGGTCGCAAAACTTTGGACTCTTGGTAGTACCTAGAATAGAAAAATCCACTAAAGGAGGTAGAACTTAACTTTTTCATATTTGGCTCCCAAACTCTGGAATAGTCTTCCTGATAACGTTCGGGGTTCAGACACACTCTCTCTGTTTAAATCTAGATTAAAGACACATCTCTTTAGCCAAGCATTCATATAATGCATTTCATAATCTTTTTCTGCAGTTATATCTTATCAAATGCACATTATTACGCTTTAGCTTGGGTTGATCAAATAATTTTTGCTTGGATGGAACAACAGCTATGCTAATTATGTCTCTATTTGTTTGTCTGTTTCTGCCACGGGATTAACATTCCGTGGTACCTTGGAACTACACAAGCTTCAGTCTGGATCAAACCCTTAAATGATCCGAGATGACGAAACACCTGAGAAGAGATGATGCCAACCCCTCAGACAATATACAGAATTAACCAAATTTTTTCATAAGTTAAATGTATTAAGTTTCTGCAATATATAAATCTATTGTAGAAACTTAATTTCCTGTACAGCTGCTTTGCAACATTGTATCGTGAAAAGCGCTATAAAAATAATCTTGAATTAAATTGAAATGAAATAGTCTATATAGCATTCATCTTACAGCTTTGCAAAGTCTTAACATGCATTTGGTGCAACTTCGTGGAGCCGATCAGAACCCAAGATTGTTCTGTGGAACTGATCATTACCTACAAGAATACACAACACATCACCACCCATCACAGCTGCAATATTGACCACCTACTCCAAAGCACCCTTAATAGTCCTATACCATACAACTGTCTTTAACGGAAATCAATACACAGCAGACCCGTCTGTTTACAGCAAATGCCCCAGTCAAAATCGTTACAGCGCCATCCAAGAGACCGGTTAGTGAAGGAGAAGAAATTGGCACAGTAGTGAATGATTCTTCCACATGAACGCAGCTGAGGCACTTCATCTTGCCACTCGGTTCACTCCGGCACACCAGCATGAGCACCTGCAGTGACAGCAGCTGAATTGAACTTTTCCTATTAAACATAATGAGTATAAGTGCACGCTGTTAATGACTTACCCACTTTGCTGCAAATAAATGCTTATGCACACTGATATCACTGATTGTTGTTTAATATGTTTATTTTTAATATGTATATTTATAAAAGTACTCTTAAAAGTGCTTGTAAAAAATTGTACACTTGTATACTGATATCTCTAGTGGTCAGTGTAAAAAAAAAAATATTTATTTAGATTGTGTGCACTATTTTTATTTATTTAATTTTAAAGATTAATGTAGAAAAGGTTGAATGTTCAATTTGGCAAACTTATTAGCAATATTGCCAAAACAAAAATTAGCAATTAAAAATGTAATAAAAATGAGAGATGGAGCAATTTTTTTTGTTTTGTTTGTTGTGTATGTAATAACATGAATTACAACAACAACAATAATAATAATAACAATATATATATTTTTTTATTATTGTTGTTATTGTATTTTTAAAACTGTATTATAAAAAAATATATATATATGAGAATGATACATTATTATTATTAGCTATTTTGATAAAAAAATGTCCTAGTGTAATAATAATAATAATATTTTGATAAAAATAATAATACCATTATTATTACTACTACAAGTAGTGGTATTGTTGTTGATGTATTTTTTTAACTATGTATTAATTATAGTTTTGTATTAATATAAGGATAATAAATATTATTATTAGCTATATTTTGATAAAAAATAATACCTAGTGTTAAATAATACTACTAATAATAATACATACTATTATTAAACTAATAAATACCTTGTTAATAATGATGTTGACAAACAAATCTAATTATGTCTCAAAACACATTTTTCCATTGAATAAAGCCGAAATTTGGGAACCGATAACTGGTTTAGAAGAAAAGCTTGAACATCAATCAAATTCAACTGTTACTGATCAATCTCTGCTGAGAATTAATCACATTCTCATTGTCAGAGTTGTTTAGTTGTTTTGAGTTCTTTTGGTAGCATGGCATCATCAAAATCTCTAAGACACAACGCTAGCTACGCAAGCCATTATAAACAACCAAAGCGAGTCAAGCGAAGTCTTCTAAAAAGAATAACGGCAATGGTAATCATTTACAATTCATCTGCCAGCTTTCAAGTGTGCCATTTTATAAGACTTTGTCATCTGCTCTTGTTTGAATTGAGCATCTGGGCTGGGAGGACACTTGATTTACATCTCAGCTGTACAAACGAGTTCGTCTCTTGACACTCATGCGCGCGCATGAACAAAGCGAGCAATCACTGCTGTGCACAAGCAGGAGAGATGGAGGCTTAGAAAAACACAAAGTGTGGGGAAAATGAAATGATTGTCACTTCATCACAAGTACGAGTCTCATATTCACACAAAAAACACACATAACCGCCTTCCTTTCTCTCGCGCTAATTCTCCTAGCAGTGTTTACAAAATGTGCAGCCATTAGCAGCCCACCAGGACCGCATGCAGTTAAGCAGAGCAGCTTATAGTGCCCTCAGACCTCACACAGCAAGCTATAATGTTTGCTGAAGGCTGTGGCCTTTGTTATTATGTGTTATAGAGAGTAAACACAAAGTAAATGAAAACTACATTTCAAAGAAACCTCCCACTTGGGTACCATGGCCATTAAAGCTTTAAAACTGCTGTTTTAACCTCCCTTTTTTTCTACAGAACAGCTAGCAAGGCGTTAACTATTTGCCAACCAAAAGTATTCCAGTAAATTCATGATTAAATGAGTAAATTAATGCAAAATATGCTGGAAAACATAAAAATGTATTTCAAATTATTATTTATGATTCATGCGTGACTGTTTCGGCCCATGACCTGACAGCTAGCCGTACAACAGAAATATATTTTTTTTCCACAGCTGTCCGAAACTGAAGGCAGCTGTCTTGCCGTCTTGCTTCCCAGTCCTTCAAAAGACTTCACAAATGTTTTTTTCCCAGGGAAACTGCTTGCAGACAGGCTTCCGAGGCAGTTTCATTTCATGTCTGAAGATCTAGAACAAATTCAAGTGAGCAATAGAGATAACAATACAAATATTTAATGACTACAACGCTTATTGCTCGAAAGAAATGGAATTATACATTGGAATATAATTAATAATGGATGTTTATAAATAAATGTACCTCATTCTACCACTCCATCATAGTTAGCCAGCCAGCAAACCGTTAGCACAGCATTGTGGGCTGTAATAGGACACGTCTAACCAGATTAAAGCATCTCCTACCTCCATATACTGCAAAAAAAATAAAACTATGTTGTAAGATATAAAGTTACAATTATGAGAAACAAAATAGCAATTCTTAAAAAATGAAGTTGCAACTGTAATAGTTGCAATTACGAGAAATTCACAATTGCAAGAAAGCAAACGTACGATTAAAATCTCAATTTTGAGAATTGAAGTTAAGAATAAAAAAAGAGAAATTTGAGAGAAAAAGTTGTATTTACAAGGGCAAAAGCTTCTACATGTGAGATATAACGTTACAATAGCAGGAAAGCTATAATTACAAACTTAAAATCTTGAAAAAAACATAAAAAGCACATTTTGGGATTAAAATCTAAATTTTGAGAAATAAGGTTAAGAATAATAAAAAAAATCCACAATTATGAGAAAGTTAGATTTTTCCAATTGCAAGATATAAAAGCATATTACAAGATACAAAGTACAATACAATACAATAAATACTAAAAAATCACAAGTTTGGAAAAAAGCAAGTTGCAATTTTGAGAAATAAAATTGCAATTATGAGAAATTACAGGAAAGCAAATTGTGAGATTATAATATTGGTTTTGTGTAATAAAGTTAACAAGACGTAAAGTCCCCATTTGTGAGATCGGAAATTAGATTTACGGGGGGGGGGGGGGGATAAAGAGCTGCAATTACAAGAAAAAAAATCTAATTATTAGTTGGAATTGTGAGGAACAAGTCACAAATGTGAAATAAAGTTGCAAATGTAAGATATAACCCCGGTTTCACAGACAAGGCTTAAGCCTATTCCAGACTAAAATGCAAGTCTGAGTTGTTTCAGCTGAAAGAAACTTGCACTGATTGATCTTAAAATATATCAATGCCTTTGTTTTGTAATTCACCAGTAATGTTTTTTTTTTTTCAAGGGACGTTTATAGAAATTACTTACATTTTCAAATTGAACTATGGCCTAATCCTTGTTTAGTCTAAGCCCTGTCTGTGAAACCAGGCCATAGTGTCATATTGCAAGCTACAAAGTCGCAGTTATGAAGAAAACTGTCCCAATTATGAAAGCAAATATTTACTGACTACAATACTTAGTTCTTGATAGAAATGGGATTGTGCATCGGAAAATAATAACAATAATATATGTTTATAAATAAATGTGCCTCTTTCAACAAGCACTGGATTATGGGTTGCAGTAGGCATCTAAAGACACTTCTGTCCAAATGAAGGCCTCTCCTACCTCCAAATACTAAAATGTTCATATTTTAATGAATAATTTACTTAAAAATTGAAATTCTGTCATGATTCAATCTTGCAGTTTTAATATGTAAAAGTGCAGCATGAACATTTATAAAAATCTCTCCTTTTCCATTCTACAGAAGACGCTCATACAACTCCCTCTGAAAAACATCTGAACATCCTTATCTCTCACTACGCTATGCTTTCTCTCTTTCCCCCTTCTCAGAGGGTGACTGAATTGTTGAGTTTCCCCATAGCAGGTTCATTATTCATGAATAAGAGTCTGCCTCCATGAGAAAACCTCCCCATGCGCACCGGTCTGATTTATTGGCACCCAGACGTCAGTAATCAATGCAATATTTTATGTGCATCTCAACAGCAACAACTAAGCGGCTTCCTACAGACCCTTCCAATCCCCACTGAGAACCCCCACCGCCAGCTTCCCACCTACGTCAACACCTTCCTCGCTCAGAGACTCTACCGGCTCCCTGTAGAGACCTCCGGCAACACCAAAAAAAAGAGAAAAGCGTTAAAACTCACTAATGAGGTAGGTTCGGGCCTTGCATTCATACATAATCTCATTACTGAAGCACCACTTGCAGTCACATTGACAAATCCATAGTGAACAAGAAGAATTAGCCACTTTGTTACAAAATCTAGTGAGCCATTTCACTACATAGCCAGCTGACTTCTCAGGGAGTATTCTAGCTGTCATGGAACCGCAATAAAATAATTTAGAACGCTCTCTATAGATCACAAAACCAGCATACGCTGGTCTGATGGACTGAGAAATGCCCAAACACCTTTAAGACCAGCCTGGTAAACCAACAAAGACAAGCTTAGGCTGGTTTAATGTGTTTACTTTCAGCAGGGCAAACCTGAACTCTGGATATTTGGCAGTTGATTCCAATAGTTTACTATTAGAATGTTGCTAAGCTAACAGTCTGATACTGTGAGAAGCATTAAAAAAACATTCAATTTGTAGTAGATTTAACTTTTTTATCATATTTGTCTAGTATTGAATGGTTTAACCAACATTTACCTTACTTCATCCTGTTTTGATCATCGAGTTTGTCGCAAAGTATTCGGGGATTGCCTTTATCATGAAGGATACATGCAGTGCCGTAATTATTGGGCCAAAACTTATGTGTCTTAAAAGCAAAGTTTTGCAACAAGCAGCTGTACTCGGATGAATATGTATGAGACAGCAGAGGCACATTTGAATATGCAAATCTAGTGTGCAATTATCTTTACTGTGTGACATTCCAGTACCTAAATATTTCAGTATTTCAGAGTAGATGGGAAAATCATTCTATGCTTGCTATAAGTCTGTAATTAAAGATAATGTATGGTGTGAAAACAGTCTTGTCAAGAGCACTTATTTACATCACTTCACATATGTTTATCAGCTCCAATTTAACACAAAATAAATAATTGTAATTAAAATGGGTTTCACTGACGATTATAAATATACTTAAAATAATCTGAATCTGCATAGCTGTCATATTTCAAAATAGATATAACAATAACAACAGTGACCAGAAGGACATGTGAAGGACAAAAATCAGCAATGAAGATGAAAAATCATTCTATTAATCAAAACAGTCCAATTGGGGTTACATTACAGATATTCTTAATCAAAGATTTTTCAGAGTACAGCCCTTGCTAGCTGAGCTTATTTTCTGTTGAATTGGTAGAAGAAGGAACAAGATCCATTCAAAACAAGATTCAAGATTTTGATTCGTCACATACACAATTATACAGAATATAATCAGCAGTGAAATGTAATCAGAACTGAAATCTCTTTAAAGTTCACATTCACTGTGAATGCAAAGAGAACTAGTATCTTGTCATTAAGTTCAGATTTGGAAATTAAAAAGGTTTGGTGTCTTTCGATTTGGTTATTTTAAAGTGAACAAATGTGATAACAATTGGAGAACAATTACTGTCAAACCAATGCAGAAATGCTCTCAAGTGCTCAAACAACAACAGTCTTGATCTTTGGGATCCATCGAAATGCTCTTGACTTTTGAGTCCACAGTCAAAACCTTAAAAGTAGGTGATGCACTGATTCTGGTACATAACACCCACTTTTCACCGTCAAATCAATTCCTGATGAAAAAAATTCACATAATATTAAGTTTAATGTCACATTTTGTACGTGAAATGGCTTGCTAATTCTGTTTTGTGTTGATTTTATGTGTCAAATCATACCAGGCATATAACGGACAGCCATGCTTTCTCAAAAAGCAGTACAGCTAATTCAGTTACACTTGAGACTTTATTTATATTTATATTTATGCACGCCATCTATAATTAGATGGCTTGTCTTTGGAGTCCATCGTTCCGTTTGAAACCTATAAAGACTAATTAAAAATAGTGTCGGAGGATAACGTGATGTACGGATCTCTCCTGCAGCACTCCCTGTCGTGTTTTTCCTCTCTTGTGTTTCTCATCCCTTTGGACTTAATCTGATTCTCTTCTGAAATGAAAATGACTGCCGGGTATTTTTGTGTTGTAATTAGTTCTCCTGCTAACTGAGCCGGGACAGTTTTGGACTTAATTATACGTCACTGTAATTGATTTGATAAAGGTGCATATGCGTTGGGTCCTTTCTACTCATTACGAAACTTGGGATTGTTGTGAACTTTAAAACACACTTTTAGCAAAGCATCTGCAACTATATAGTATGAATTTGGACACTTTTAGAAACATAACCCTTACAGACCCAAGTTTAGAAATTCATAACTTTTTTCACACTTTAAAGAAAGCCATTAGTTATAAAACCAATTTTGTTTAGGAAAAATTTGCATTGGATTATAATTTGGGAAATCGCTGCAAAATTGCAATGCAATGCACTTTTCTAAGCTTAGGAAAATGGATTGTGTATTTACACTAAGTGCAAGAGGCTATTTACACTAACTCTGCCCACCAATGTGTGGATGGGCTTGACAACATTATAAAGACTGCTGTTAAACAACAGCTCCAGTGGCGTAGGTAATAAAGCACGTACCTCTAATCTTTTGACATGATCAACCCAAGTTCGAATCCAAACTCGTTCTTATCCCTTTTCACATCACATATCACATTGGAAAGGTATTTATTTTCAATAAAAATTAAGGAAATACTCTATAAGTGGAAAATAAAGTGCCTCATGGGTGTTTATCCAACCTGATCCCATGAAAGTGTGCATAAATAGTAGGCCAATTAAAAACAAAACTTGTGGTATTGATACGCAATTATTTACTTTGATATATGCTACGCAATGGGTAAGATTAGGGTTGTGGGGTAGATGCGTATCATATGGACGCCAACAAATTTCATATCATATGCATGCAAAAATTGCATATTATATGCACGCCAAACATGTATGTATCATATGCACGCCGAAGTCAATTTTTGTGTATCAATACCACGAGCTTGTAATTGGTGTACTATTTATATGCATTTTCATGAGATCGGGCTCTGTTTATCGGTTAGGGTTAGGCCTTTATTGTCCCAAGAAGACAGCATCCATTTATACATTTTAATATAAATGATCATTTACACTCGATACATTATTATTACATACTGATTTATAATGAACTACAATACCTATTTACACATATTGCAAAGAAAATACAGCTATTTTTACATAGTGTAAAGAGAATATATTACTATTTGCAAGCAAAAAAAACAAGTTTTTTTAAATGAATGTCCAAAAACTTTTGTTGTGATACATTTCAGAGTGTCATCTACTGTTATGCGTTGTTTTTACTCATAATTTTTGAAAATTACACAATTTAATTGCTCTGCACAAATGTTGCAATTTAAATGGATAGCTAAATCAAAAATGAAAATGATGTCAACATTTACTCACTCTCCTGTTGATTCCAAACCTGACATTTTCTCACCTTTGGAACACAAAATAAGAACATTTTGAAGAATGTTTCTGTTTTTCTCCATACAGTAAAAGTTAATGGGATCCTAAACAAACATTTTGGTTCCCTTTAATATTCATCATTTTGAAGGGGGGAAAAAAGGAGGAAAGTCTTTTAAAAGTCCACAGGGCCAAATGTGACTGTAGGTTAAAGAAACAAACACTTACTAAACACAGCAAACACTCATACCCTGCATTCTAATTTAGAATCTTGTTTATTTTTTGGCCCTGGAGTAAGATTTGTACTACTGGTAGACAGACACTGGAAAAACATCGGTAGAAATGTAATCACGAGTTGGAAGGCAGGGGCTTAAAAAACCCTCCAGGGTTTTTAGTCATCGAAGATGAACCACGAGGATGACAATGAACCACATTCATGATGCGGCTAATTCTCGAACACTCCAGGAGAAGATAAACAGAGCTAATGAAACATAAATGAATCATTGACTCGCTTGAATATTTAGTTTTGTTCTCCAATAAACAAATCAAGGCTGGTAGCTGTTTGACGGTTAAATCAACAAGGATGTGTCATAAACATGCATTTTTTTGAGGAACAGAACACCCATTATATTATCTATGAAACACCTCAGTTAATGTATTCAATTGCAGTGTTCTGTAGGACCAACGTACTTTAAATGCTGAAGCCGCCTATAGATTTAGACATGATTAAAGGCTTTGCTTTTTTCTCTTATTTACTTACTGTAGCACTCAAACAAGCATTGCTAATTTCATTTCACATGAGCCTCGGTTTGTTTACATATGGAGAATTGCAGCTTCACGATCACTGCAGTCCAACAAAATGCGAGCTAGTGTTGCATCAAAGCTTGTAACGCACAGAGGACTATCACATCCAAATCACGTACATGATATTGATGTTAAAATATGGAAAGGAAGAGGGTTTCCCACCTTCAGGGAGCTGTAGCAGGGGATGATCAGTAAGTGTTTGTTTGTGTGCGAGAAACAGAATATTGTCTCAACAGCAAGTTTTCAGCAATTTTCAGCTCTGTTAGACCATGTTTGCCATGGTGTTCCCCTCTTGGCAATATAGTACCTTGGAAGGAAAACTGCCTTTAAGACCTGCCATGAGATTGAAGATCTCAAATCTTCAGTAGAAGATGGCATGGGAAAACATGCTATGAGACTAGAAGGAGAAAGATATTAGGCCTATGTGTTAATCCAGTCAACAAAATTGCTGATGAAAATGTTCTTTAAGACAGTTTTTTTTTGGCATGTCAACAACAATGAATATGAAGACAGAATATATGAAAATAAGGCTATACATCAGAACAAAATGCTTTCTATAATGTAAAATGGAAGTCTGAATGGAGTTTAGACATCACCAGACTGGATATGGGAAACATTAAATCCATTATGTGCTAATTAGAGTAGGGAAACTAATTTTGGTAAACTGTAACGCTGTAATGTTGAGTTTGGTGACCCTACTGTGTATGTGCAGCTGTTCACTTTCGATCAAAAATCTTTCAAAAGTATGAAACAGAAGAGATTGGACAACACTAGAGTGAATTTGGGTAACATTAAAGCCATTTTGTGTGAAATCGTGGGTGGTAACAGGTTTTGGTAACCTGCAACACTTTGTTGTCAGATTTGGTTACCCTGTTGTATATCTGCAGCACATGAGACCAAAATGCATTCTAGAGGATAAAAGAGAGGAGATTAGACATCACTAGAGTTAATTTGAATCAAATTAAAGACATTCTATGTTAAATAGAGTGGGGTAATGGATTTTGGTAACCTGTAACACCGAGTTATCGGATTTGGTGACACTGTTGTATATCTGCAACTGTTCACATCAAACCAAAATGCTTTCTAGAGTATTAAACAGAGGAGATCATACATAATGAGAGAGCATTTCGGTCACTTTGAATCTGTTCTGTGTAAACCAGTGAAGGGTAACAGATTTCGGTAACCTGTAACACTGGGTTGTGAGATTTGGTGACTCTGCTGTATATTTTTTGCCATTCGCTTTAGACCAAAATGCTTTCTAGTGGCTCGTTTCCACTGAGCAGTACGGTTCGGTATAGGTACGCAATTATTTCCGTTTCCACTGTCAGAAGTTGTGAAAGGTACCAAAATAGCAAACCGTACCTTACTGTACCACTTTTTTGGTACCCTTCTGCTGGGGTACCAAAAGGGTGACATTTAACAAAAAGAGGCAGAATTGTGCTTGTGCTTGTCGTGCTTAATTATCGATCACTACTTTCCAGCATACACCTCACCTATCAAGTAAGGGTACCGTTGACAGTGGAAACGCAAGCTGGATCAGGGTGTTCCGAATCGTACCATACCTTACTCTACTGACCCGTATCGCTCAGTGGAAATGAGCTATAGATGATCGAACATAGATTAAACATCACCAAATAAAATTTGGATAACATTAAACCCATTTTGTGTGAAATAGACTGCGGTTTCAGATTTCAGTAACCTGTAACCATTGTTGTTGTCGAACTTGGTGATCCTGCTGTGAAGCTGTACATTTTAGACCGAAAAGCTTTCAAAACTATGAAAAATAAGAGATTAGACATCAGTGGAGTGAATTTGGTTAACATTACAATCATTCTGTGTGAAACAGACTAACCGATTTTGGTAACGTGTAACACTGGGTTGTCAGATATTTGTAGCTGTTCACATCTGATCAATCAGACCAAAGTGCTTTCTAAGATACAGAAGAGAGAAATTTAGACATCACTAGGGTGAATTTGAGGAGCATTATAGACATTCAAATTAAATTAACCAGCTGAACTGTTCATTTAATGTGGCTGTTTCTCCACAGAGCTTCAACAGTGATTATAACACAAAACATTTTCAACAAAAGACAAAAACCTGCATGCTTGGAATTAAACACCATCCGAAGATTAGAATTCCAGCCATACTCCTGATTAAACAGGAGCAGTGTGTTTCATTGATTGGAGGAATCCATCAATGACCATTCAAATGAGTAATAGGAGAGGACCTCGGAATAGCCCATCAAGGTCTTGAGAGCAAGAGGGAGTTCAGTCGTACCCTTCATTGCAGTTCCTGACACGCCATAATCAGGAAATGAATCAGAAATGGGGACACGATGCAGAGTGAGTCTATTACACTACGGGCAGACATAAACACCTTGCTTGACCCTTAAATCAGCGAGCAGGATACTGTTTGATAACTCCATCCCTCCCCGCCCCTCTATTGATTCAGCCCACTCATTACAACATCGACACACACCATAACAGCTCACACGGCTCCATACATCAGCAGCTGAAGCACAGTATAATGCTCTCAGTATTTAATCTGGTGAAGAATAAAGATAAAAGCAAGTGTTAAGCCCAGACAAAAGGAAGTGAGTATAAAGAACTTCAGCATT
The DNA here is from genome assembly GCA_027422405.1 of Ptychobarbus kaznakovi. Lineage (NCBI taxonomy): Eukaryota > Metazoa > Chordata > Actinopteri > Cypriniformes > Cyprinidae > Ptychobarbus > Ptychobarbus kaznakovi. The sequence goes on from CM049815.1 coordinate 6,586,245, forward strand.
TTCTAACTTTCTGACGCTCCTATGTCAGTCCCACTATGCCCTGCTGCTAAGCTCCCATAAAGAATTAATTAAAAACGCCCACTCCTCTCCATCCCAGTGGACATGCATGGTCAGGTATGGGGTTGCTGTGGCATTCCAAATAAACACAGTGAACGAATTAGATTCAACCCTCTGGTTCCGCTATAAGAAGTTGATGTAAACTTACCAGAATCAGAATCAGAATGAGCTTTATTGGCCAGGTATGTTTACACATACAAGGAATTTGTTAAAGTGACAGAAGCTCCTCAGTGCAACAGAAAGACAGCAACGGGACAGGAAACGGATAATAAAAGAATAATATACAAATATACAAATAGGCAACGTACAAAATAGCAAAAACACAATATATAATATAGACAATTATGTATGTACAGTTATGATATGTGCAAATTTGTAATGAAAAAAATATTATGTGTGGTGAATAAACAATGTATAATAGTGTTGTGTGTTCCACGTTTAATGTCTAGTGTTCATGAGATGGATTGCCTGAGCGAAGAAACTGTTCCTGTATCTGGTCGTTCTGGTACTCAGAGCTCTGTAGCGTCGACCAGACGGTAACAGTTCAAAGAGGGAGTGTGCTGGATGTGAGGGGTCCAGAGTTATTTTGCCAGCCCTTTTGCTCACTCTGGATAAGTACAGTTCTTGGAGAGTGGGGAGGGTTGTACCAATGATTCGCTCAGCAGTCCGTACTACCCTCCGTAGTCTTCTGAGGTCAGATTTGGTTGCTGAGCTGAACCAGACAGTTATTGAAATGCAGAGGATGGATTCAATGATGGCAGATCAGAACTGATTCAGCAGCTCCTGTGGCAGGTTGAACTTCCTCAGCTAGCGAAGGAAGTACAGCCTCTGCTGGGCCTTTTTCACAATGGACTCAATGAGATTGTCCCACTTCAGGTCCTGAGAAATTGCGGTGCCCAGGAAATAGGTTACAATTACAAATAGGTTGGTACAAATAGGGGAAATTATAGAGCCGAATTAATTAATGGGCCAACATACCTTAACAAGATAAGCATTGGCACCGTCTGCTTGCTTGAACTGCTATGCAGTTGTTACTGGCTGCGCACAGTGCTAAACTGTGTATTTGTTTATGTGTGGATTCTGGGTATGTGCGTTTAGGACAGTTTGCTTCTTGCTCTTGTCTATTTTCTTATAGCGAGTGTGTGTTCGTAAGGGATACAGGTCAATTTAGCTCAAAGGGAATTATTTAAGATTTTGGACAGAATCACTGTTTTACGGCTGAGTTGTCCAGCGAATCATTAAACGAGCCATATCACATCGACTCTGCTATGGATATTAATATATAAATATAGTGAAAACACTATTAATTTACACAGTATCAAGATTGGCAGTTTAAGATATTAGCTTGTAAGCACAAAACACAAGATACTTCTCTTTTCAATATGAATAAGACTTTATTGGATAAATCTAAGACAGAAACTAATCTAACACAAACGCTCACACATTCACACAAGTTGCCGAAAGAGAGAATGTGAGGGTGAAAATGTGAAATCCCAAGTTTATAGCAATATGTGCAATTTCTTAGACCCGAACAACCATCAATCATTTAATTTACACTCGCATTGAGTTTCTCAATGAGGCTGTTAAACTTTATATTAAATGCACTAGTTCAGCTAGAATCTAGAGGTACTTGTGTTGCCTGTGTGGGGGATTCCCTTTGTTGTCATTGTTGCATAAAGGGGTTTCCCAAGTTTGTTGATTGGCTGGAAGTCCAGTTGTCATTCGAAGTGACATCTTGGGAAGCCAATGTTTGGGCGTTGGCTGAAGATGCGGAGTTGTGGGCAGGTTGAAGTTTTGATGTGATTACAGTCGGAGTTGGACTCCGAGACACGGCTTTGTGGCAAAACTTAACTCAGAACATGAAACTCTCAACGGAAAGAAAAGAAACTGAAGTAAAAGAATAAAAGGATGTAACGAGACTAGATGTTTTTTCTTCTCATCGTGCTTAAGTAGCAGCGGGCGTGCAGGCCGAAGCATGCTGGAATGGTGCTCGAAGAACGCAAAAAGTGATGGCAAAAAGTGGCGGCTAAAATCCCTAATGCAAAAAAGCTAAAAAAAAAAATAAAAAATAAAAAAACGGCGGCTAAAATCATATTTTGTTGGTGTCCTGAATTTTTTAACTGGGCTGTTGAACACATCCCAAATGGTGTCTTGACCAATTAGACTTTGTCTTAGCTTGGGGTGTTGCTATGTTTCTCCTCCCAATACATAAATCAACATGTTATCTTATCAGTCATATGGTCAAAGTTGCCCGCTCTTGCAGAGCATAATTTTGGACATGATTTCTATAAAAATAATATAATACATTTTACAAAGTATTGATTGATAGAAAAGTTCAAAGCATGCAATTTCAAACGTATACATAGTGAGCATGACTATAAACCTTTAAACTATTCAATAGTTATTCAAAATTACATACACAATGAGTGATTAGAACATGATAGTCAAATGTGTGGGTTACATACGTCATATGGAGTTAAGCAATGGACTGATATTCGTTTATAAGTCTTTTGAGATAATTTTGGTTCCACATCATTCTACATCTGGAAAAGACAGTCTCTGTGTCGTTCTGTGAATGTGAAGATGTGCTTTGTGAGGAACAAAATGTCTAGAAGGAGCCTGGTCTTTGTCCTGGGTGGGAGAAACCACCCAACTAAGTCTCTACTAATGATTTCCCTCCTGTGATGGTCATGATGTTGTCTCTTCAATCATTAATATTGGGTTTATTGCCCCAAAATTGATAATCTCCTTCCTGAGTTGAAATTATCAATGTGTTCTTTTTTTTTTTTTTTAATTTTGAAAGCTGTTTAAAGCTCCTGGTTAGTTAGGCTTGCATCAGGCTGGCTGGTGCTAGGATCTGATTTACAATCTCTGTGGAATTCGGCTCCTCGTTTTTCAACACTTTTCTGATCGAATCTTAAATTGTCTGATTCGCTCTGAAACCCTACAGTGTTTGTGTGTAAAAGTGTAAGATTGTTTGCCTTTACCTCATTCTAGTCATCGCAAACACTTACAACACTGACAACACATTAGCTGAGTCAGAGTCATCACTCAGTCTCTCGCTTTCATACACTCTTCTTCTCAGGCCATTCGCTCAGTCATGATGGGAGAAAATGGTGCTTTCTCATTAGATTCATTGGTTGTAAACCGAAGCTCAGTGTTCTGTCAAAAAGGTTGAAAAGGTTGTTCAAATTAATCACATTTTACTGCATATCAATATGTGCTAAGCCTGCAAATGAAAGACATTAAATCACAGTGGCAATACCTCAATAATTAAATTAAGACCTCATTAAATAATACAATTATTATTTAATTTAGATAATAATAAGGGGAACAGAACTCAACACAAACATGTTCTTTTTGATACAAATTTATTGCAAATATAGTAATAGATCTTTTGTACAGAAATTTAGAGACAAAGAATGAGAATTATCACCAAATAAAGAACACACAGAGCAATGAATGTCACATTTAACAATGGACCAGTGTTCAACTGAATCAACTATTTATGGGTCCATGCAAAAGGGAGAATATTTCATACATGGATCGGCAATCAATAAAATGAGTCATGTTGAGATGCGAAAGAGCTTCTAGCTCTGGTGATCAAAGCGACCATAACCTGTGACCTATTGTCCAACATCTTGTCCTCTTGGAGACACAGGGTTATTTAAGTAAAGGTAAACCAAGAGGCCAATGGTCACATTTTGATGTGAAACCCAATTACTCAAAACAGTAATAGCTTATTTTTGATTTTGAATACAAATCTCAAATTGAGTATATTAATGGGATGAAAACACAATTTCATCAGACACTCAAAGACTCCCAGTGGTCAAATTGACTTTTGCAACCAGCAGATATGCTATTTCCGCCATCCCACATGGGTTGGAGCAAGAATGTGACCAATCGATTGTGGCTGGTGGAGTTTATTTGTCAGATGGATTGAATGTGGGCCACCGTAGTCTCTGAGCAAGTGGTTTTCAGACTTCCAACTCCCAGTTTATACTGTGAATTATACATAAGTATCTCACAATTAAGTCAGCAAGGGACAAGGTTTTCCAGAGAAGTTTAACTGTCATAAGATTTTTTTTGACAAATGATCCAGGGCTTGTTTTGACAGTTCAAAGACGCTTACATAATAAACCTCTCTTAAGAAAGCAGTTGAAGACAAGCCTTCTGGGATGTATGAAGATCAATAACTAGGAGAGGTGATTAATCAATGCTGTTAAAACATTAAAGAACAACAAAGACTTCAGCACAAGAGGAATATAGAGGAACTCTATACTCAAATGTGCAAGGTGAACTTCACTCTTGAATGTGTACTGACTTCTCTACGTTAACCTCTTGCTAAGTTGAGTTAATTAAGTAGTAGACAAACTTCAGGTAGAAACTGAAACCAATGTCGATGAAATGGGTTGGAAATGCCACTGGAGACAACAAATAACCAAGGTGACACCGAACCCAATTTACTGAAGGACCCTCATCAAGTTCACAACTATATTTGGATTACATTAAATATGTAAAATAATTAAATAAACAATTAAGTGAAATGCTAAAACAATTTTTACGTTCCTGGGTCAAACACTGAGGGGGGAGGGGGGTGTTAGCATTAATTAGTAATGCGATTAATTCCTAATTGCTAATATCTTGTTGTAGGCATTCTCAATGGTTGATCTCTCCGACCAATGAATGCTCATCTTTTTTTAAACAGGGATGCTTGTCAATTAACCCCACTAGTACTGAATGAAAACATCTGATTAGTTTGAGTTGAGTTGTATGATGAAGGCCAAAGAAAATTAAGGGTACACAGTAACATTTACAAAGTTTTGATGTAAATGGTCACGTTTGGCAATGATCTGACCTATCGTTTTATGAAGTAATTGATTCATTTACTGTGGCAGTTGAATACATTATACATTTAAATTAGTTTACATGTGATGGCAGTGGAAGCAATGCCTGAAAAAAGTAAGTCAATAAAGCCCGGGGGAAATAAAATGACAAAACATCACAGAAAAAACTCTGAATTTCAGTTTCATAGTGTTTTTGACATACATCCACTCAATATACACAACAATACATTTTAGGCTCATTGAAAATACAGGAAATCATGCAAATATAACACTTTATTTCATTTTCATGTCTTTTTTCAGTCTATAATTTCAGTCATCTTAATTACAGTTCATTGCACGACCCCGACCATTTAAAAAACAAAAACCCCTCCCCAAATACACTCTGGTCCCACCCCAAATAAATGATATACAGAACAAGCTTGGTAGAAAAACAGTCATAAACTCTTTACAAAATTCACAGATGTTTTGCATTTCCTTCTTTCAATAAGTGACTCCATTCAGGTGACCTAAACAATGTAAACTTGATCGGTGCACGTTGACACAGAATAAATAAATTCATAAAAACAATACACAAACACATAAATTAATCTTAATATGGTTCATAACCTAGATGATTATTTTAAAATGCCAAATTCCCACAATGCACTCCTGGTCAGCTCTAGGCAACAACTACAAGCAACCATTGGCCTTTATGCAAGTTTGGAAATACATCACTGTTTTTTTATTAACTTTTAGTATTTAAGATAAAACAAGATAAGGAATTTGCAATATCACATAAATCAAATCAAAAAGGTGAAAATGGGAAAAAGCATCACAGTATCTGTTAACTTGAATCAATAAAGCGCTTTTCAGGCTGTCGCCAACAGATTGCTATGCTGCACTAACTCTAAGATGATTATCTCCAGCATATTATGCATGCAGAGAGCACAAGATCCCACATGCTGGCCGTAGACTCATTTAGAGACTGCTGGAATTAGACACGTTCCGAATATCACACCCGGCAAGAGGCTGAAAACACGCTGCTATGTAAAAATTACCCCCTTTTCAGATGACCGTCAAATGTAAACCGAGGAAAATTAGTTGCCTGATTGCTAGTCACTCACTTAGCATATGTGAAACCATGCCACACACAAAATGTACATACTGCACATTTCATAACAAGCTAGCATGCTAATCCTCACACTTTCAGGTAACAAACATCTCTACAGAGAATCTTTAGCATGATGCTAAGTGCTTTGTTAGCAGCTTAGTTTGTTGGCAATTTCAAACCTCATTAAATGATATTACTGGAAACTGAGAGCACCACCACGTTTAGGCTAGCTTACGTAGCGCTAGCTTCTTCTATGCCTGACTCCCCAATCATAAAGGCTTTTGAAATTGGGTCGGAATGATAAAACGGGCACGATGAAAGTGCCAACTAGGCCAACTAGGCTCTTTTATTTAGGAGCTGGATTATCCTCTTCATTTGGGAATGCTTTTTCAACCAAACGCTCAGAGAAAAACACTGAACTAAAACAAAAATCTAGACTATATGGGCTGGAATTAAACCAGAAGCAGTATTTTTAGCTGCTAATGTAAGATGACGGGGAACCTGGATTTGAATTTTTTTTTTAGAGAATGTATTATCAGCTAAAAGGCTCTGAATTGACAAAAACGGACAGTCCATCTATCTCCATTATAGTAACATTGAGATTATTCCGGTAATTTGGCTATTCGACATAAGCGAGCTAATGACTTTGATAGTGATCTTTAAAGAGGTTCATTGAAGATTTGAGCATGACCATTAAAAAAAAGAAAATAAGAAAAAGCAAATAGGCCCCATTTTGTATTCATTACTTACAATTCGGAGTAGCACTAAACCATCAGCTGGCTTTTAGAAATAGTGTACATAAAAGGCCTCATTTAGTGGTCTTATCTAGCCGTCCTTGGGTCTGCATTAGTGCATACTCTTATAGCCCTGTCTGTATTCATCAACTCAACTCTACTCAAAATAAAAGAACTTGATAAACACAACTAAACCCGATGGAGGTCAGAGCAAGGCAAACCAGCAGAAAGGGCAAAGCAATTTTATCACAGCTGCATACGGCTGGCTTGTACATCCAACGCATTTAGAACGGAATTTAGACCCTTTACATGAAAGGTTATTAACACTACAGTTCAAAAGTTTGAGGTCGCTAGGTCGTAATTTATTCCTGTGATGGCTGAATGTTATGTTTTCAATGTCACATGATTCATCTGAAATCATTCTAATATGTTGACTTGGTGCTCAAGAAACATTTTTCTTATCATCAATGTTGAAAACAATTGTTCTGCTTAAGCATTATTATTATTATTATTGTCATTATTATTATTTCAGAATTCTTTACTTGAAAGTTCAAAACAACAGCATTTATTTAAAATACATATTTTGTTTGCTAAATTTTAAAAGTATTTACTGCCATATTTTATCAATTTAATGCATCCTCTCTGAATTACAGTATTAATTTATTCAAAATAATAATAAAAGGTCTTACTGACTTCAAACTTTTGAATGGTAGCGTAGAAATAATAATAAAAGTTGGTTAAAAGTTTAGCATGGTCATGCCACGTTATGTCAACTACCCCAAATTATATCACAAATTATATTTTTTTTTACTCGTGTGCAGTTCAGCATAAACCCAATATGCAGTTGTAACCACAATGTGCTTTTCATGTAATGCATAGCTTTGTAAATATCTGCTCCCTCAGCAAAATGTTAGGTGAACCTAAAAAAAATAACATGAAATCCAAATTTACTAATCCAGCATTTACTAATCTTTCATCAAAATATACAGAACTTACCCTCCTCTTCATCTGATATTAAACCCCTCCCCTCTAACCACCTTAAATATGGAGACAGTTTCCACTATCCAAACAATTCCCATTGGATAAAATAATATCCCACACTTCTGATGTCATTGAATATCCAGTTTCACTTAAAAACCTGTACCATAACACTAGTAACATGGTTTGCAAAGGCCATTTCAAACTGACTTTTCAAAGTGAGAGGAAAATCAAAGAGCAAAACCATGTCCCTCACTTTAAGAGATTTGTGTTTTCCTTCTCAAGTGAATATCTCATTGTGTTTCCTCCTTTTCTCACTCACTCTAGTGTGGCACATCCACTTTGCATGTTTCTAAATGGAACATCACGCCCGGAGGTCGAAACAAACCGCTTTTTGAATTTCTACCTAAAATCTTTTTCACAGTTATCGCTCTCTCAAACTCATATGCTGTGCATCTATAAGTCATTCTTGTTGAGATAACTGGAGGCCCTAAATTCTAGTGATCGTGGAAAGTAGTATTGTGCCCATACGGCAGGATATGAGTGAAAAACAGGAAAACTTTTCCTGTTGCGTATACACCACGTCTCTGGGGTTTCTTGCAAATATCGAAGCATTTCCCTCAACTCTGAATGAAATATCCACACCATCCTATAGCTAAGAAATCTCAAACGGGTCGGAAAATGCTGTGAGGTGTTCTTGGATTGTGTGAATAAAAAATCAGACGCCCCTATGGTCATCACGAACAGATTGATTGCCTGGTTAAACAAGAAATGGACGCATCTAACACACTAGAGAAGTTGTAAATGCGCCTTTGGCCAATATCGCTGCCTATCCGTACTGATCAATGCAACCTGCAAAATAAACCGTATTTATTATTACTCCAAGGGGCCTCAAATATGAAATCGAATGGCATATTTTCTCAACAAAGCTGAGATGCAGTAAACTAATGTATTTGTCTAACAGTCTACCATTCTCGACAGCTAATAACAAAACAGACAGAAAAGAAAACCTATTGATGGACATTTAAATGTTTTCACGACGTGATAAAAAGCAGCAATCCCTCAGCTTTGGCATGTAGGGGTAATTAAATCCCTGCTTTGGGTGAAAAGCATTACAAACTCCATTTCCAAAAGACCCCCTGTAGGCCTTTTCCTCAAAACTGGCACACACAAAGACATATACAGTACATATGCATTAAAAGTGTATATAACAGAACTTTTCGCAACCTGACAGAACTTACAAGACCTAGGGAACTTTGATGTTTGAGGCACATTAAAAATGAATCGGGTTGAGCCACATCTTTGGTGTTTTAACTTTTGTCTGATTTCTCTCAAAAATAACTGTGGACTTGTCTTTTCCCCTGTTTGCTCAGTGTAGTCCTAAACCTTAGCTTGACTCTCACAGTATGAAGGCGGCTGCATTATCTTCCTGTCATACTTCTAGACGTTGCCTGCCCTACAGGAAGTGTGGATTTGTTTGGCGGACATGACCTGCAGAATTTGAATAGTTGGAATAATGTTTGCCATTAAACTTGAAAGTTAGTCTTTAAAGTGCCTTTAGGCTATTGTAGACTGTGCCAACTTAATTCATATATAAAATCAACATGAAACTGCATGCAAAACCCATTGTATCTCTCTAATTTGCCATAACAGGATATTAAATAATTGTTTTATGTACTGAGAATTCTTCGAATTGGAAAGTGAGCGATACATACCAGAATAGTAAGCCTGACTTCTTTAAGCAAAGCTGTTGAGGAGACTTTTGGATTTGGATGTAGACATGGAAGGTCAAGAGCTTCTCGATGGTGTAAATCTACCTTTACTTGACACTGTGCTGTAAACTTGTCTTATGTTAACTTTAAACAAAATTACCTAATTAACTACTAGAAAAGTAGGAATTAACTAAAAGAAGTTGGAATAGCATGCACCAAAAAAGTAGAGTGCATGGTAACTTCAAATAGTTTACACATAAATCAAGGCAGCAAACTAAACAAAACAAAAAATTATTTAATTTAAAAAATATATATATATTTTATAAAAAAATGTATTTAAACAGAAATTATGCAAAGCTGCCATAAAAGCAACTGACTTTGTAATCTACATCAAACCTGATCTTATCACTGAAGCAATACTTATAACATGTGACGATCCATCGCTTGCTTAAATTTGTTCTCTTCCCCAGGCTCAGTTCACTTATTACTCAAAAATGTAGCCTCAATCACAGCGGGTTCTTCTCTAAGGTCTTGGTTAACCTGCTGAGTTAATACCCATCTCGAGATAAGGGGGTTGGGAATGCTCTGTGATTCGCGTCTTTTTGCATTAAACCCGGAGTGGTGCCATGGAGAGTGTGAATTACATTTTATTCCTTGTTCTGGTGTCTAATCAGGGGTCTTGAGGGGGCCTGGCCTGATTAAAGCAGATGAAAGTACGTAAAGCTCATTAAAACAAGAAAATCTTTCTGTGTTTTCTAACCTCACACCAAATTCATTCCATCAAGGCTTCAGGAGCATAAGCACGAACACTCAGCTGGAGCATGAGGAATAGAGATATGAAAGAGAAATCGCAGGCAGAGGGAAAAAAAGAGCAAAAAGGCTTCATCACACTCTGAACATACAACTAAATTTGACAAGTGCATCAGAGGACAATGGTTGGTTTTGAAAGGCTTATTATCTCCATGGACAAGATGGTAGGAGGCCAGAGAATTGTGGGCCGCAAGTCTTTCACTGCTTAAAACGTTATTAGTGGGAGGACGGAAATTGTTGAAACTATGGTTCTCGGTAAAACTGTACATAGACGGGAACTTTACTCACCCGTGTTGTGGGAGTTACAGTGGCATTTATGTGAGCAAAACGTTTTTTTTGTTTTTTTCTGAGGTATTACCAGTAAGTTCCACTTTCAGAATGCTAGAGCTCTTATAGGTAATCTGCAGAATGTCTTTTTTATGCAAATCAAAACAGCCCTGATGTCAATTATCCATTAATTATATTAATTTGGACACAATTAGGATGTATTATGCTATGTAATATAACTGGGAATCAATCAAATCAAAATTATACAAAAGCATCTGGGTTGGCCTTGAGTACACCTGATCAGGAGGGCATTCTGGCGGACAAAAATGAATCCATTATGTTAATATATAGTGTCCTCTGAAATTTAAAATCACATTAAATAAACGTCAACTACAACAATGACATTTCAATCATAAAAAATGCAGTTACTTTGACAAATAAATAACAGTTACAATCTTACAAATGTTTGGCACCATCCTTTAAAATAATCCGTTCTTTGTTTTAGTGCCAAGAGGGCACTTTTAAGACTATGTGTCTGTAAACTTATACATTGTGTAGACTCTGCATATGCCTTTGTGTATATGTGTGTGAGTGTTTGTAAGTACGTGTACACGTACAGTGATTTTGTTTTCACTGGACATACACATTGGAAATCTAATACTACTTGTACATATACTGTATGTAACCATTGTTAGTATAGATTGTTATCTTGTTGGTTGTGTGTTTGTCACAGTTTTCACAGTCAGCCATCAGTTACATCTGGTCAACATTGTATATCTTTAAGACCATACACAGACATAAGTTACCAAAAAGAACAACTTATCAGCAGGGAATCAAACCACAAATAACTGTCATTCCCATATGCCAACAATATACTTAAAGCATTCCAAGAGCATAATAATTTATCTCCAACTGTCTTAGCTTTGTATCTCCCAACCACAGTGCAACAACGCAAGCCTTGAGGCTCTTTAGAAAACTCATTTCCTAACTGAATTTAGGAAAATAGTTGGGGTAAAAACAACTTTTGGAGTCTTAAATGGGAATAAATTAGATTTCAAGGAAAGCTTATGATGGTGGAATATATGCATGTGTGGGTTTGTCATTGTGTTGCAAGCTCTTGCTATGGGTCTGTGTTTGTCAGTGATATTCATATCAATCCATGTTTCCTTTGTTCATAAACTGTTCAATTATCATACTATTCTATACAGATACACACAACAACAACAAAAAAAACCATTAGCGTAAGCATTAATATAGTTTCTTTCTTAACAGGCTAGCCAATGTTTATCTTGTCTTATCTCATAGACTTTGACTGACTGCAATCTGGACTTCCCTCTGAGATGCTTTAGAAAATTCCTCACAAAGCAAACCTTTCAATTTTGACTTGACGGTGTCAATTCTCAATTATAGAGCATTGATTTTGAACCTTGAAGGATGATGTGACATATTATTGATGCATGCTGAGAATTCATAAGTTTCAACACTGACCAAATGCGACTATAAAATGAAGATCAATTTTCATGTACAGGCTGAATTCTAATGACGTTCGCACTCAATGCTGAGAAAACCCAGTGCATGTCAACCATAATGTTTTGAGATCTGCATTCATTAGTTAACAACAAATGCTAATGTTTGCCATCAAAAATGCCCTTGCCTGAAATTTCAAATCCCAGAGGCCTGTTTTGTAGAGTTGTTGAGGTGTATTTTTGAGCTAATAAATTGCTCTAAAGAAGAAGAGCTTCTGCTTGCCTTTCATTGCCATGGGCGAACCAGAAAAACTCCAGAGATGCATTTTGGGTGATTACCTGACCGGAAAAAGTGAGATTAATGTCAATCACTTCTCCAATCTGGCAGTGTTAATAATATTAGCACCTCTTTGACATCTTGAATCCTCTGCTGCAAATTACTAATTAATTTTCCCTATAAAGCCATGCAAGGACAATTACAAGGTCTTAAAAAATTAGATGTGAGAAATAATTGAATTTATATCAAACCATCCCTGGTTTGACCACAACCGACATTAGGTCAGGAGAAGTGGTTTATAACAGGAAGTTCAGGTCAATAGGGAGAAATAACAGCAGAGCTACTATAGTATTCAATGAAAGTAGACTTGACCAAGTAATCATTAAAATGCAAAAATCGCATCTGATTATGTGGAATCAATGGCAGATAAAACTAAGTATTTTACACATGTGAAGCCTGTTCAAGGATTTCTGTGCCTGTGATAAGCTTAATAGGTCTTTGAAAAGGTGTATTCAAGCACCAGCAAGACAGTTATTATGAAAATATATATTTAACATTTCATGAAATTATAGCTTCCAAATTAGGTTTGGCAAAGTGGTGTCATTCGATTAAGCTTTTTTTTGGCATTTTGCATCCCAACAGGCTAAACAAAGCAAACTCTTTGTGTAACGTGTCTCGATGTTTAATACACAACTTGTGTATATCAGCCTATTATACACTGGGGTCTATATCTAGCTGCCAGGGAATAAAGCTTCCATTCTTAAACCCCATAGCATTTTTCCTTTCTTAGAATAAAATAAAAAAATGTATTTGAGGCTGGCTGTGCCACAAACGAATGCCAAAAATGAATTAACATTGTGTGTTTTATCGAATTGCCACACTGCTTAAGTATAAAGCATGTCCAAATGGCTGCCTCTGGTTTGAAAACTGTGTCCCACACATGATGTGTAAAATGTGTGTAGGTGTCTCCAATCAATGAATATGCTTTGCTTGAGCAAACATTAGGAAATGGGAGGGAATAGGGTATCCATGTTTTGACCTGGTACTTCAGCCAAGTGAAACTTTCCTTTTTTCCTTCTTACTAATTAATATTTCAAAACAATCATCTTGACAACCATCAGTTACCACCATCACTCAAGACTATATTGAGGCATTTGAGAAATAAAACAACTAATTCCTCATTTAAGAGTATTATCTTGTCAAAATACTGTGCAAGAGAGCATAGGTGGTACACAAGGTAAAATAGAGGGATTCTAAACTGAATCTGGATGCTTTTTTAAGTGCCACATTTCCTGTGCATTTCTGGTTGTTTGCTTTTCTATGCCTTAATGAGCTTGGAACACCTGCTTAATTCTGTCTCCTTCAGAACACTTGTCTCTGTGGTGGCCTATAGGGACCAAAGCACCTGCTGATGGAGTCTGCCGAGCTGTCTCAAGAGTCATCGGTTCTGTTCTCCACAACCTATCCTCCTGCTGTCATGTCTTTCACAAGTATCACAGTTTCTGCTGTGCTGACACCCCCTTCCAGTAGTCCAGAATGTCATGGAGATCCTCATCCTTTGCAAACTGCACTTTCTTTCGAAGAGCATGGCCAGCAGCTATGTAGGCCTCCTCACGGGGGCTTTTCTTGTATGGTCGGAAGCGCTCCCAGATTTTAAGCGTGCTCTCAGAGGAGTACTCAGGGCTAGAGGAATATCCCGAGTAGTTGTGGTGGCTGGGAGAAAGCTGTGAATAAGCAGTGTCCTTCTTGGTGCGAGTGCGAGGCTTTAGAAAGGAGACTTTCTGGGCAGGGGAGTCAGTGGCACCCTCATAGTAGAGGGCGGGGAAGGAGTGTCGGTGCTCTGAGCAGTGGTAGTCTGGGTGCACCTCCAAGTGGTGCTGCTGAGCCGTTCTACCACCACCTCCGACCACAACACCACACCCACCTGAACCACCACTGCCACCACCGGCTCCCCCTCCACCCCTGCTGCCACCATCTCCTCTGCCATTACTGACTCCCTGAACCCCTATTAAGGGCAACCTCTCCATGGGCTCCCCACACCGAACAGGGCTGCATTTTTCAGGGTACTTGCTTGGCTCTGTGCTTCGAGGGTCAGGGACATCCAGATTGAAGACCCGAGCACTTTTAACAGAGCCACCGGAAGAAACGCTGCAGCGATTTTTAACAGAGTTGATAGGAACAACTGCAGCATCTGCACTGAGTTGCCTTTGCAACGGCCGTGATGCTGTAGCTGGGGGTGGGTCCCTGTAGGGAGGGGAGAGAAACCCACCTCCGCTGATGCCAGGCCGCTCAGAAAGGGGCAAAACAAGAGGAACAGATGGTGGAGGACGGATTTTAGGGGACGACATGATCTGGCATGTCTCGGTGATGGTAGGGGAAAGTGGAATTAGCCCCCTGGCTAATGAAGGGACACTAGGAGGTGGTGGAGAGGCAGTGTTATCCACTGTATTTGCAGTGGCTGCAGCTGCTGCCACAACAGCTACAGAGTCTAGTTTGAGCGCATCAATGCAGTTATTGATAATCTGATTTACCTTGTCCACCTCCTTGGCAATGGTGGAGATCTCTGATGTTGAATCTCGGCCATCATCATCAGAGTCATCTCCTCCATTAATTCCATTTTCATCCCTTGTGATTTCATTCCCTGACCCTGTTACAACTCCATCTCTTACTCGCTCCTCTCCTCCTGCTGATGCTCTTATATCCATGTAGTTGCCCTTATTGGCAGCCATGGCTTCTGAGAAAGCTGTAGCCATCTTCTCCACTTGTGGAAGCGAAGAAAGTCGAGAAGAGGTGGTGTTGGCTGAACTTTGAAGGACGCCCAAGCTGGAGGACGCTGACTGGGACAACTTGCCATGGTGGTGTTGATGATGGGATTGGTCATGGAGTTTCTGCAAGGCCGAAGGATCCTTGGCTGCTGCAGCAGCTGCTTCTGGCCCATAGCGCATCTCTAAGATAGTTTTCTTAACACTAATAGACTTTTCCTTTTCCTCTTGCATTCGACGCCTACGTAAGCAGTAATACACCAAGCCCAACACAATGACCATCCCAAACAGGCAGCCTAGAATGGTCATAATGTAATGGGTGGTGGTAGAAGGGGTTGCTTGCAAGTCATCAGGCCCTGGAGCCCGAGTTGCAAAATACAGACAAGTGTGATTGTACCGCTGGGAATTGCGAATGGAGGCAACACAAAAGGTATAATTTGTGTGGGGCTTTAGGTTGTTTAGTCTGACAATTTCTTTCTTATTTTTTAAGTTCATGACGTCTGACACATAGGTGTGGTTGTACTGCACTAGAATATACATCTTACTGTAGGGCTTGGGTATTTGAACCAAGAGGGATGCGGAGGAGAGGGAGACCATTTGTAACTTAATGGTGGGGCTGTATGTTGGGTCTGTGGTTGACGAAGCTGTGGGCTGATGATAAGGTCCCATCTGATCATAAATATCCATCCCCATCCCAGAAGAGTCTAAGTCAGGAGGCAAGGCTGTTATGCCACCAACAATCACTCCATTTTTACACATGGATGACAGGACAGAACGAGCATTTCTTCCATGATTACCTCTTGGACTCAGGAGAGGGTAGCCAAAAAGTTCTTTTGGGGTCTCACACTGGAGCCTGTCATAGGTGTGAGTGACGTTGTCAAATGCTTCTAGCCAGATAAGGAAGCCATTCAACTCACAACCACAATGAAAAGGATTTCCAGCCAATTCACACACTATTAGCCGTCCACCCAAAACAGTGAATGTGGATGAGTCCAGCCTTGTTAATTTATTAGAGGATAGATCGAGACTGCTAAGGCTTGGGCATTCCCAGAAGGCATTGGTTGCAATTACCTCAATAAGGTTATGCTGCAGATACAGGCACTGCATTCGACCCAACCCTCGCAGCATCCCCTCTGTGAGGTTGGTTAGCTTGTTATATCCCAACTGCAAGACCTGTAGATTGGCCTGTCCTGCGAAGGCACCATCCTCAATGTAGGAGATTTCATTCTTGGTAAGGTTGAGGTCAGTAAGGTTGGTGAATCGGCTGAGGGAACTGAAGAAAATTACCTTGAGCTTGTTCTCATTCAGCCGTAAGTCATGGACGGTGTTGTTAATATGCTGTGGGATTGTCTCATATGGAGGCTGGTTCTGACTGCAGATTGCCAGCCACACATAGCCTTTATCCCCCTCAATTAGCCAGCAGTCACCCCTCACAAAAGATGGTGCATGGAAGAGGAGAAAAATAGGGAGAAAGAGGATGAGAAAGCAGGGTGGAAACGCACAAGATAAGCTGAACCTGCAGGCCATTTTTTGGCAAAAACTGGATTTTTTTTATCAAGGTCGGAAATGAAAGAGGTTAGGGCTCAAAATAAGAAAAATGATCACAGGAGATATGTGTGATCACGTCCAATATGATTACAAAGACAGGTTCTGGGGGGAAAGTGTCTTGAGGGCAGTCACAGATGTTCAAGGACCATAATGCCAAACATAGTCCCCATTTTACTTGGTCCGTGTTATAGGTTTATAGCGTCGCTTGCCACAGCTGTTACTCATGGTCTTTGACTTCTTGACTGTTCTCCTTTTAAATCGCTGAGCAATGCTTTCAATCTGTCAGTCTTTGGATCTGTACAAGAGACAAAGGGTGGGGAGAGAAAATTGCAAAATTAATGATTATGCTTTGATTATAAACAAAACATTTATGTATTCAAATTTCTAAAGCCATGCAACTTTGTATTTACTGTGCTAGTTTTATAAGTCAACAATGTTTTATTATGTAAAACCATGTTAGTACAACTAAACAAAGGCTCAAAATTGTTTTTAAAAGAAAGCATAAATGACAGCATAATTAGGGACCAGAATGTAGAACAGCCATTAGTCTTTGTAAGTCACTGAGGTTTTACAGTGCCTCTGAGGATTAATTTAGGATTACCATTATCCAAAGAACATAATTCTACATGTCACT
Source organism: Ptychobarbus kaznakovi (assembly GCA_027422405.1). Taxonomy (NCBI): domain Eukaryota; kingdom Metazoa; phylum Chordata; class Actinopteri; order Cypriniformes; family Cyprinidae; genus Ptychobarbus; species Ptychobarbus kaznakovi. The sequence goes on from CM049815.1 coordinate 6,603,427, forward strand.
CTTTTGCAGCAAAAAAAGTTGGTTTCCTTGGTTATAAAAATGCATAAAACATCTTGGTAGTACAGCTAAAGTGGCTTAAAAAAACAGCAATCTGTGTGTTTATATGTGCATGTGAGTTACTTGATATATGTAACTACGCATTGGAAAGTTTAGGTTTAGGTATGTCAGTGTTCCTGTTGGTTAGAGCATTGCGTTAGAAGCGCAAAGTTCGATTAGGAACACATGTACTGACAATATGTGAATGCACTGTAAGTCGCCCTAAATGCCACAATACCAATATTGTCCTATCAACTCCTTTTACAAGTAATAGCAATACAAAACTTTCCATACTTGCCATGTGGTATATTCCAGGTCTTTATATCCATTTGACACTATAGACATCAAGCCTCTGGTTAATTTTGTAACTTCAAAGAAATCGGTCTAATAAATCACTGAGTGCTCAACAGGCCTCCTGCTAACGCTAATTTATCAATTTCTTTAAACTACATGTGTACTGAGACACCACTCACGAAATGCTTAATTCATGCTTTGAATTAAATCACACAGAACAAAATTAAAAAATAATTTACATTAGACTACAGTTCATTTGCAAAAAACGATAACTCCATTTTTATTTTATTTTTTCAGATATCACGTTTTTTTTATTGCGCATTCCAAGTAATATCAATCAAACTGCAGTTGGGTTGTTTTGATTACCTGTATTTGTTTAAGTTATTATTAATTTCACAAAATTAAAGTTCATTGAAAGTTGTTTTTTTTTTACATATTACAAGTTTGTTTTATAGCAAAAGTAGATAACTCCAACAGTCATTTTTTTTGGCAAAAGCAGATAACTCCACATTTCATGCAATCAAAAAACACTTGTTTAATCTTTGTAATCTCCTCAGATGACAATGTTGTCATAAGCTGCTACTGAGAGGAAATGAGGAGCGCGGATACGATGGAGCTTCATACAGAACAGTCTTTATTTACTCAACTCAGGAGAGAACACAGGGAACCAGGAGACACTCATGTAGCACGAGGAAGGACATTTAACAGCCAACAGGAAACAAGGGGCAGAACACACTATAAATAAACAGAACTAACGAGACACACCTGGAACATGATCAAAACACGGCTGGGACTAAATAAACTCATAATGAACAGGACAAAACAAAAATGGGGATGGGAACACGTGGAAACACAAGACACGAGGACACAAGTCTGAGATTACCCCCCCCCCCCAAAAGGCGCAGCCAGCACCGTACAACATCCAACGGGGAGGGGGGGTGGGCGCTCAGGAGGCCTTAAGGGACATGGAGACAGGACAAGAGGCTTCCAGGGCGGCGCCCATTCCGGGACCCACGGTGGAGCAGGGAGCTCGGGCGGCCGTGGCGGATCCGGGGATTCGGGCCCCGGCCTCTTCGGCTGGAGCCCTTCTACCACCCCCCCCCAAAAAAAATGGATTGGGGGAAGTTGGGGCTCTATCGTGCTCTTGAGGAGCTCTGGAGACTCTGGCCCTTGGGGGCTAACTAACAAAAACTAACGAGGCACACCTGGAACATAATCAAAACAAGGCTGGGACTAAATTAACTCATAATGAACTGGAAAAAACAAAAATGGCCATGGAAACACGTGGAAACAAAAGACACGAGGACACAAGTCTGATAAATTTAGATGCCTGACAAACGTTGTTGTTGTTGTGATCATAGACTGTATGGATGTGATTACATGCAATACACAGAGCTTTTCCCACATTGTAATGCACTGCTTTTGCAAGGTTTCGTGAAACCGTTTAAGCTTTTATTTTCCTTTACGCCCTGAAGAAGATATCACAAGTTCATTAAGTTTATCGAAATTATCCATCCTCGATCACTTTTAGTCAGCTTTGACAAAACTGCTCTCAGCTAGCACGTCTTTTCAAAGTGAAAGTAGCCTTGTCACCTGACCTGAATAGTGCACGCTGATTCGCTAAATGGACTTATCGGCTCCTGTTCACAAACAACAGGGTTGTTTGTCGGCTTCTGCAGTAAAACGTGAACTCGCGATGCCTTGAAAGTGGACAATACCGGCTTTTTTGACAAAACGTGTTTAGGGTTCAGATGTTCTGTGTGTGGAGAATAATGGATGGCAATCAGCTCTTTTTTTTAAAGTGGCGTTTATCGGTATTTGCAAATGAACTCTTCAAATATTGTCATAAACTCGTGCAAATTAAAACCCAAGCCACACTGCCCAGCCACTCAGTCTAGAATTCAAGCATCCAATTTTACAATAGTCACTTCTCATTCCTAAAGCCCTCACAGAAACAGAGAACCCATTTCCCCTGGTACCCAAGCTCAAGATTGAAATTGACAATTCAATTCCTCAACTGACGTCAGCTGATTTACCACTGACACTCAGAGTGTGTCATAACCATGGGATACTCTCGTAACTGTCAATCTTTCAGTCCCTCAAGACTGAAATGTGTGTGGGGTTCTTTTCATCTCTGTAGGAACAACATTAGGTAAGGAGTTTTAAAACTCTTTTACATCAGCCTCATTAAATACTCACAAATATAAATTACACCCAAGGAAATGTGATAGGAATGTTTGTATGCAACTGGGTAGATTTGTATGGCTATGAATGTATACGTGTAAACATGTTGGTTATGTCAAGGGAAACGTGGAGTGCATGCAAATAACACAGAAGACTTTTATGCAAATTGAATGTGAAGAGATGTAATTCTAAAGGGAGTATTAATTACTCGGTTGACGAGAAAAAAGCTTTACATAGCACTACTTAAACAGCCGTAATTGTGAAAGTTATCCTACAACGGCTGCATAATGTAACTTCAATATGCCAGATGATTGTTGCACATTAAACCAACAAAATATATTATACCCAGTGGAATATCTTAAACACTTTCAAACTATTAAATGTTAATATCCCACAATACACTGGGATAAACACAGAACAATGAATTAATGGTGCTTGCTCAAGGTTTTCACAATTCCAGCCGTAAGTATTAAGTGCTGACATGAAAGATATTGTTGACCAGAATTTTAAAGATATCACACTGAAGACCCACTGAAATAATACTGGGGCATGTTGTCACAATGGAATCTGCCAATAAACAGGCTTTTCAGTACAGTTTAGCTAAATGGTAAATTCCATTTTAAATGGACTTTTGATTCAAACCCTTATAATATATAGTTAAAACTTCTCCTTGTGACAACTATCCCCAGATCAATCATATACATTCAGTGTTTCTCTTTATAGCTTTCAATGCAAGCAGTTAACCTCCTTCATCGGCTCATTTTCATCCTTCTGTTCACAGAGCTCTGACCCCGTCAGATAAAGATCTAATTCGTCAGTCTACTCACTAATGCCTAGAGAAAACACTCCATCAGTTATTCTCCTCGCCGAGGTCTGTCCAAATACAAGGTCACATCAATATTACAGCAGAGCCTCAAAGCAGTATTTTAACACATAAGATAAATATAATTCTCTGCTGATTTCATTAAAAACAACCTCTAGAAACACAACACTGACTGAAGGGTCATTTGGCTTCCAGTGACTTAAATAAAGTAATAATACAAGAGTTAAAAGATCTCCCAAATGTAACATCACAGCAGGTTTGAAAAAGCAACAAATTACAATAAACACCATTATTAGCTTTTCCTGAGTAAGTGGGCATTACAGTGCTACTGGCTTACTTTGTGCACTAGACGAGATAAAATGTGATCAAAAGAGGAGCAAAAAAAATATACTTTAACAACTTAGTAGCTTTTACAAGCAAATGACTGTTTAGTGCCACGGCGCAAAATATTTTTAGAAAAATCAAGATACACATGACTAACTTATGGCGCTTTTCCACTGCATGGTATGACACGGTACGGTTCAGTACGGTTTACTTTTGGGGGGTTTTCCACTGGGTACAGTACCTGGTACTTTTTTTAGTACCACCTCGGCCGAGGTTCCAAGCGATCTGTACCGTTACCAAAACTTGACGTGTAAATTCTGCTGATCACTGATTGGCCGGAGAAAATCGTCATTACTGCGTCACTGAACTTGCGACACAAGACCCAACTAGATTTAAATCAGCACAGCCAGTGAAGGATCGGACGCAACTTTTGTTGGAACAAACACACCTTTTTGTATCAACCAAAAAATGGCTGTTTCGTGGTCTGTTGAGTAAGTACAGACGTTCCTCTCATTGATAGCCGAGGAGCGGATCCAGCGAGAGCTTGATGGGGCGACGCGGAAAGAAAAAGCCTTATGTATATACTTTTTGCACTTTGTATATTTTTAGAGTATGTATTCTGTTTATATTTTTCCCTTTGTATCTGTGTTTTGTTTCAATAAAAATTATCTGATCGAATAAGTGTACCTCCAGACTATATTAAAAATGTATTATTGTATGAGCACCTAATGCACCTCTTGATAAAGACAAATGATTAATACCATAATGATACAAACCAACACATAAATTAAAAAACAAGGGATACATTGTAAACTTTGAAATATTGTTCAAAAGTTTATTGATAATTCACTTTACAGAACACGCTACATGAATAGTTAACTAATCAAGTAACGCAGCACACCTGCCCTCCTCTTCTACAGCCCGTGGCACTGCCACCACAGTCTCTGCTGCTGGGGGTAAATCCCAAGCATTCTCATAGGCCTCTCCATTGCTGTTAAAAACATCCAAATGACGAGAATGAAGAACGCCATTCCGTTAATATGCTCCTTTGTTGTGTGTTTGTTTGTGGAGCGTTTACGATGATACAGACAGACAGTACAGGCAGCGCAACTATAACGACACGTGAATAATCCCGCACACTCTAAAGCGGTACTAAACTGCAGTGGAAAAGCGAACCGACCCAAAACGAGCCGTGCCATGCCGTAACGAGCCGTGCCGTGGCGAGTCGTACCACACAACGTAAAAGTGCCATTAGTGTTCTTTGCTGGAATAGGAGAAAGTTTTTGAACAGTATTAAGTTAATCAAAGATGCATTTTGCATTCAGAATCCACTTAGCTCAAAATTCAAACCTCTGTTCAAATGGGAATAATGCATCTGTGCTTATGCAAAGTTGTATTCGCTATGCGCCCATATTTCTATCCTCATTCTTTCTTCCTGCCTTGTCTTTTAGTGGCGGTATTGTACGCTAGGAGTTTATCGCTATTGTCCTTTCAAAATACAAAAATAGCATGCACTAGCAACAGCAAGGAAACAATTAAGACCTTCTCTTTCTTCCTTTATTCTGCCAAGCTTCAGGCTTTTGTGAAGACCTGAAATCCGTTTTCTCATGTCGAGTTATCACACAGCATATCTGCGATTTAATTACGACCAGAGGCTAATGCTAATTACAGCTTGTGAAAGCAGGTGGACCAGACTAGGAGTTACTTTATCGTCTAATGATGAACCTCTCAGGGGAAGAGAAAAATGACAGCAAGAAAGTGAATGAGATCAGATGTACTCAGACCATTACATGCAAAGAGCAGACAAAGAAAAACATTTCAGCCAAATGCTATGCTAGCCAAAGGTCAAACAAGAGGTGCTACGCGTGTTGAGTGATGGGGAACTTTCTTCAAAATGGCCCTTTTTTTTTACATGGGGCAGATGAAGCTAAACATTTCCACCTTACCTGGCACTTCTTTTGGGGGGAAGAGAGACCCAACACATGTGGTTGTCACATTGAATGTATATGTTGACCTTTAACGCTGAAGTAGCCTAGAGGAGTTTTTGCTAACTCACCTAACAAAAAGCAATGACCTGTGCATGTTGAGATAGTTAAAGCTGAAGCATGCTTGAAGAATTGCTTTATTTTATTAAAATACTTATTTCTCCAGTTCAATCTGCTGAGACAACTATAAAGCAACCCATTCTTTACCCAAAAAGTGTAAACACTCTGGAGATTTCAAAATATTACTTGTTTTAGCAGACTAGCCCAGCATAGCAACAGTGAATCTACCAATGGTGTGATTTTGGGGCGGGCGGTTTGGTTGACCAATGGCAGATGTGTTCAGAAAACATGTTTGAAAACAATCTTCACTTGTCTCATTTTATTTAGGAAAACAGCAATTACACATTCACCAGAAAAGTCAAACTTTTCTCACTTTGTTGCCTCATATGGCCAATACTAATTTAAAATGACTTTGTCTTGTCACTGCATATTACTACCAGAGTGAACCCCCTCAAGTAAGTGAGATATGATATCGGTATCAAGCAGTATGTATTGCTCATTAATTGATTACTTTAATGTACACAATAACCTTAATTTAGGGGCTTTAATGCACAACTATCAAAACATTGCTTTTTTGAGCAAACCAGACCAACATAGCAACAGCGACTCAACCAATGTTGTGAGTTTGGGGTGGGGCTTTGTGTTTAGACCAATATCTGATGTTTTTAGAAAACTTTTTAGATCTTGCTTTGTGTCCTTTTTGGACACTTGTGGAGCAGCAATTATACATTTCACCAAAATCAAACTATTCTCAAATGTGTTGCCTTAAATCGCCATTTGAAATTACTTTGTCTTGTCACTACAAATTGCTCCCAGTGTGAACGTCTCAAATAAAAGAGCTATGATATCAATATCTAGCAGTACTTTTTGTTCAATAATTGATCATTTTAATGTGTAAGATTCACAGTGAGCACTGGTTTTGGTTGGTTGATTTCCAGCTGTGGTAGTATTCTGAAAATCACCACTATTTGACCATTGCAAGTTCTTTTAAGTGCTTGGTTTTTCTTTTTCCCCCATCAGCCACTGTAGTGTGCACTTGTTAGAAAACCAATTTTATCTCCAAACAGCAGCAACATAGACTGCCTAGAATGAACAAAGTGGGAAAAAAATGTCAGAGGAAGGGCAAGAACATGAAACAATCTTAGAGTGTGTGTTGATTTCCCTTTCACGTACCAACAAAGAAAACCCCACCGTTTTCCTGCCGACGCGCTACATACGCAGCACGCATTCAGAGAAAGTAAATTTAGTTGTTTTGTCTGAGGCAGTAGTTTGAGACATCAAACACCCCTCAGGGTTGTGGGATCACGGAATTGCCAGAGCTACGTTCACCCCGAGAGCAAAACTGACACGGGCAGCCACAGGGGCATTCAAACAGCCAAGAAACAAAATTGTCTGTGTCAAAATGCCCAGACGCTGACCTGTCGCTCTGACATCCAATGACCTACATGGGACCAAGGCCCCTGAGGGGGCAGCAGCTTTAACTTCCTGAATTATAATTAGTGGCTTCTCAACCTCCAGGTCTTGACTGAGAAGATTGGGTTTTTCAAAGTGCCCTTAAATTCTGCCTCATATTACAACTTAATACGTCTCGCCCTCTTCCTCCATTTCTTGTACAGTATGTCAGCAACATTTATGCCAGTTCGCTTGCTGGAATTTGAGTGCAGGGAAAGGATTTGAAATAATTGCTAAAATCCACTATAAGGCTTAGGAAGCATTTTGCACTAACACACAACGATGTTGCCCTTTCAGCACAGCCTCTTTTATTACCTGGCAATTTCCACAAACTGGGTACAAAAGGAAGTGTCTCAAAATCTCAAAGTAATTTTTAGACAAATGGTCCGTGAAATTAGGTTCTTAGCCCTCAGTAAATTATTTTACAAAATCCATAACTGCATAAATAAATGCATTGTAAACCTTTAATGTACAGTTTAACCCTTAAATGCTTGAATGTTTTGCCAACCATTATTACATATTCAGGTCTTTAGAAACCCAGACCTACCTGTATATATCCAGCACGGATGGATCTTTAATTGCTGTAATAGCAAAAAACTATTTTGATATATTAAGAACAATTACAGAAGAATAATATAAAGCATATTTCATTACCTTTTAAAACTTAGAAAGGTTCAATTTGGGAAGATGATTGTACCATTGCCGTCATTGTCAGAGCGCACTTCCACAGTATTCAGCATCTAGCTCATATTTTCGATCTCAACCATAGTAGAAAAGGAATAAACCACCCGCTTCAATCCGATTTAAATTTAATTCCAATCCAATCGATTAAGGTCTTTACATGAAGGCTTTTCAGTCCGACTGAGCCGTCAATCCGATTACAAACTGATTATTTGTTTACATGTAAACATAGCCATTGTCTATTAAACAGTGCCACCTCGAGGAATAAATGTGAATTGCATGTATTGAGTCATCAGATATTTAAATATTGTTGCGCAAAAAAAAACATACTTACATTAATACACACCTTGGGTCTCTTGCGACCCTATACACTTTTTACAAAATAAAAATCAGAAAACGGACATTCTTTTATATTTGATTATGTTTTTCTTGTTTTATTGTTTATAATGAATAGATTGAGACATACTAAGAAAGTTGATGTCTAACTTTAAAAAACTAAGGAGGGAGAGGGTAGTGAATGACGTTCTGGGTCGCTAAAGACCTGAGGTATGTATTTAAGAAATTAAGTCAAAAAAGTCCAAAATATTTTGAAACATTAGAAAATATATATTTATATAAAATAAATTCATAATGTGTGTCACAGGACTGTTGCAATTTAGCCTAAAATATTTTTTTTGCCATTTTTGCAGCCTTGTTACAAATTTACCGAAAAACTATTTAAAGGGTTAGTTCACCCAAAAATTACTATTCTGTCATTAATTACTCACTATCATGTCATTGCAAACCCATTAGACCTTTGTTCATCTTCGTAACACAAATTAAGATATTTTTTGATGAAATCCGAGAGATTTCTGACCCTAAATAGACAGCAACACAACTACCACGTTCAATTCCCAGAAAGGTAGTAAGGACATCGTTAAAATAGTCCATAGGGCCTTTCACACTGCTTTAGTTCCAGAACTAAAAGTACAGTACTAAAGTACTGGGACGATTTTGCGCAAACTATTTCCCAGTACCATTTAAAGTTTTAATTCGCACCAACAGTGGATACTAAGAAGCCACAGTGTTCCTGTGGCTCAGTGGTAGAGCATTGCGTTAGCTGCGCAAAAGGTTGTGGGTTCAATTCCCAGGAAACACACATACTGATAAAAAAATATCTAGCCTGAATGCACTGTAAGTCGCTTTGGATAAAAGCGTCTGCTAAGTGCATAAATGTAAATGTAAGAAGTGACGTAAGCCGGTCAAAAACGACGTCATTTGTGTGCAGCGTTCGACAACGTAACAAAGAAGAATAACGTTAACAACAGGAGGATGGGGGATGCTGTGATCCGAGCTGTGTTTTTGTTGTGTCTTACAGGTTTCACAATGATGGACATGTTTTTTTTTACGTATACGTCAAGCAATTGAAAGAACGGAAAGGAGTTACATTTCATTGAGGCTGATAGAAGCACAAAACGTCGTAGACGAAGTCTTCAGGTAAATGCAGTTTATATATGCTCTCAGTATGATACAATGTTTACACAGTACATGTTTACACAGTGTTTTAAATCATGGCAGGTGAGGGCGTTTTCGTATGCGTTTAGCCAATCAGGGTACACTTACATCACAAATCGTTTCTAGAACTGTTTTAGACCCTACTCTGAAGTAGGAGCTAATTTAGTTTCTCCAAACAGAGTTCCTGGAACTAAATCCGTTCCTAGTTCCCGCAGTGTGAACACGCCAAAAAGTGGGTAGTTCCACAATTAGTTTGGGGAAAAGGTTCCTACGGTGCGAAAGGCCCTCATGTGACATCAGCGGTTCAACCATAATGTTATGAAGCTACGAGAAGTACCACGATGCATGTGTGTGGTGCTGTCTTACAGGTTTGGAACAACATGTTGGTGAGTAATTCATGACTGAATTTGTTTATGTTTGGGTAAACTATCCCTTTAAAGTTGCATGGTTTGGTTCATTAAATTTGAATTAAATTCAATAATCACTTTAGAATATTATTTAAAAATATATTATGAAACGTATAATATTTATAAAGATTAAAGAGGATCACAATAGTTAACAGGGCTGAAAATTCAGCCTAAAATAAGCAATTTGGGACCAAATGCTGGTCAAACACCACTTTTTCTTCAGAAAACGTAAAAAATAATGAAAAAAAAATCTCATGTGATTTATCTATCTATACAATCTACTACACCTAACCATGAACATATGTAGGAACTTTCTTTTTCTTGGTTGACCACCCTCTTAGGTACCTTGAGGCAGACATTTTAAAGTAATAGAGGTGATAATACAGCATCTCTACTCTCTTTCTCTCTCTTCCAATTCTGCCCTAGGGGAAAAGTCTGGTAATAAAAGCCACTGAAGCTGCATACATCAGAAATGGAGAAGGATACATGCCCGATCATATGCTGTGGTGATATTTAAACTTATGCTGCACACTATAGTGAGAAATTATGTTTTACAGCAGGATTCCTCAAATCTTTCCCTGGAGGGACAATCTGCTGCAGAGTTTAGCTCCAACCCTGATCAAACTCACCTAACTGTGATTTTCTAATGATCTTGAAGACACTGGTTAACATGCTCAGGTGTGTTTGATTAGGGTTAGAGCTAAACTCTGCAGGAGTGGGCCAGATTTGAGGATGGCTGCTTTACAGTATCACCAGATTATTCTGTCCAAGAGCCAGTTATTTACAGAGGAACATGCCATTTGACTAATATGGAACTTTGCTAAAACTCAGTTCACAGACATTTAGGGGTGGGTAAAACTGCACATTAGCACAATACAAAAAGGAACATTCTGGTCCTGAATACTGACTGGTCAGGATTTAAACAAAACACCTTGCTTATACAAAGTCATCACACATTCAAGCACCGTTCATCTGTCTATATCCTTGCTTCCAGGTAACAGGCCAAAATACATCCTTGACATCTTTGAAAACTGATGCATTGTATACAGCTACTCTGAACATCATGTCCTACAGGAAGGAATGTAGCGACAGGTAAAACGGTGAGGTCTCATAAATAGTCATAAGCGCGTACTTTTGCCCTGGCCTGTGGAATCCTCTTCAACCTCTTCTCTCCTACCTCGGAAAGAGCGATACTGCACAAGCATGATAAAACAGCTCATCACCGGCCTCTTGTCTGGCTTGAGTGAGAGCGTGAGTCACCATTTTACGACAAAGTACGATGAAACAGAAGATTCATCTGCATGGCCCTTGGTGAAGCGCTCAATCGTACCTAATTTAACAAGAGCGCAATATCACAAGCACTCTGAGTGCTAATTGACTGTTTTATCATACATGATTTGGGACATTGTGAGATACCAAGAGCATCTGTGCGTGTTTGTGGTATTCCACATAACTTTTAAAGTAAGCTTGAGTAGACTAGTGCCAGCGCTTTAACTCAAATGCTTTAACTAGCTACACTCAAATGATATTCATTATATGGACATATGTATATGGATGCAAGTGTTAAGCTTGTCAAATAAAGTACTGACAAAACATTTTTTTTGCCATTTATTAGGCCTATAATTATTTCCACAAAGACAAAGAAGATGAAACAAAAAAGTGCGAAATGATGATAATTAACCAATTTTAACTGTGAAACTTGACCAGTTAAAATGTGCAAGATTCTGGTTGGCTGTTGTTGTTTTTATTGCTCATCAGCTGCAAAAAGGTTGTCATGGAAATTACTTTTAATAAAATTGCTTCTCTTTGTGTGGATTCACAATTCTCATATAATTAGAATGCTAGTTAAAACTTTATAGTTATCAATATAATTGTTGTCCTTGAACGGGCCTTAAGTAATACACTAAAAGATGTACAATAATCTTTCAAAACAATGTTATTTTTAGTAAATGATGATACATGTTTAAATTTAAATATTAAACATCTGAATATTTAAACGCAATTAAACTAAACTGTTATTTCCATCAACTAAAATTAGCCATTTTCAATTTCCAATCTAAAATGCTGCCAAATTATGGCATGATCAAACAATGTCAAGATTATTACTGCTATACATATTTTTGGCCATGACGTGTGATTCAAACATCTGTCTGCATTTCAATCCACAAATCGAAGTGAGCTGACAACCAGCAGATCTCAACAAAACCGCAAGGTTTTCACATCTGAGAATGCAGAGAGCACGAGCTATATACAAACACACATGCATAAACACAGTTTCTGCACACAGCAGACAGGATGTAGGTCATGTTTGGCCAAAGGCTGCGTTGGAAGGGTTGATGCGCTCATTTGTGCTGGGCACAGATAGTCTTGTCATGTTTCATCCACCCTTCCCATGAGACAGGCTAACAAAACATTGGGACTCGGAGAGGCAGGACCGGCAAAGAGGAAGCGTTCCGTGAAGGTTATCTGCCGCCCGCAAGATTCCTGATCCACTTTGAGCTCTATATCCTCGCCGGGCTTGCAATTCTGTCCATACTAGTTGAGCTACTATAAATTTGGCTGAAGCTGCTTGGCAGTGTTTTGTTGAAACAGCCAATACACCTGACGACTGCAAATTATGGCAGTTCGATACTAATTTGTGTGGTGGTGTGGCTTAGTAATTAAAGATCTAGAGTGGAAAGGCTGTAGGTTTGAATGCCAGAATAAGTGATTCATGAGTTTGTACAAGTGTAGCCTTGAGTCAAAGTTACCTCAAATTTGCTTCAGGTGGCGCTGTGAACATGGTGAAGTAAGTCCGTAAAGGTGCAGTTACTAAACTTGCTTGACTAAGTTTTGCGGACAAAAACTTAGTCATTCCAATAGGAATCCGTGCAATCAGGAGTTTCATGTGAGGGTGAAAAAAATTCCCCATGCAGATTTTGCTCATTTGCTGATCACTTGAATTCACCAAAAATGTACATTTTGTGGCTTAACATACAGAGAGATTGAGTCAACTACCAACTAAATAGACAAGAAAACATATCACATGCTCTAAAAAGAAAAACCCATATGCTAGCCTGAGGATGGAAGGCAATCGTCTGGAGTTGCTGTGAATCTGCAACGAAGCGCTGACTCTTGGTGACAGTCAACATGTGTTCTCCAGCAAGTCGCATTGGTTTGAAGCTAACATGTTAATGCAACCAGATTTTAGAGCTGCAGACCCACAGAGCTGTTGCTTTTTCACTCTATGAGCTTATTAATATTGTTCATCACTTTTTTATTTTTAACTTTATCTTTTTATTTACTACTATACACATTAAATATGTATGAAGAATCTGAACATTCAACAGTAAATCAACATGCTGGATTTTTTTCCCCCTCTAGTTTTCATGAGACCAAATATTTTATAGGTTTTCTTCCATGGAGCACAAAAGCAAATATTTACACAACCTGATCTCAGACAAATACGTACCTCTGTGCACTTTCTTTGTGACACCGTTTTATGTACCTTACTGCGCGTTTCGCCGCAGTTTCAAAGAGAAATGTACACTGAGTGGCGCTAAAACACAGGTTAAATACGTGAGCCCTGGCACATTTTTATTACGTAGATATAGGGAGATATTGCTGTTTTTATTACGTTGCTACAGAAATGTATTGCGGCAGTTCAGAATTCAAATATCCGGGGTCTGTCCCTAAAAGTTAATGCTCTATCGTGTTGGAAATATGCCCTACACCTAACCCAACCCTAAACCTACCCGATAGTGTTAACAAATGCACAACTGATTTAAAAATCTATTTGTTGATGCAACTGTGCCATTTCAACTTCCTTATATGCAGATTTGAACTGCTTTGTCAAACAGTGATTACACATGATTCGAACCGGAGCTCCTCACCTCCTAAGTACGTCTCCGTACTCTGTGAGCTACCGAACAAACTTTCCCATAGAAAACCCATAGATATGAAGCTAGATATGTGTGATGCTAACGTTCAAAAGCATCAGTTTTCAAATCTCCCAGCTTTTTAATATTGTTTTGAAGTCGTAACATGATATTCCTCAAGTAATTACGAAAATTAAGCTTTATTAATCAAATCTCTGTAAATTGGTGTGAAAAGGAGTAAAAGGTGTCAGATTTGTACTGCCTCTAGTGTTCGTTTCTTTTGTAAACTGCAGTAATATGTAGTTATTGGTACATATTTCGTGTCTCGCTAAAAAGTGCACACAGGTGCGTAAATGCTATGAGACCAGGTAGCATTTAGCAGAATGATCATGCTGCCATTTTTTCACTAAATATAAAGGAATAGTTCAGTCCAAAATGAAAATTTGCTACAAATGTACTCCCCCTCAAGCCAGCCAAGTAGTAGATGAGTTTGTCTCTTCATTGGAATAGATTTGGAGAATCTTAGCATTACATAACTTACTCATCAATGGATCCTCTGCAGTGAATGGGTACCATCAGAATGAGTGTACAAACAGCTGATAAAAACTGAAATTAAAAAGCCATAATGATAAACTTGTTTCTAACAAATCTGCAGCTTTTGATGAACTGAAGTGGTTTGGATTACTTGTGGATTACTGTGATGTTGTTTATCAGCTGTTTAGACTAATTTTGACGGCACCCAATCAAAGAGGATCCATTGATAAGTAAGTTATGTAATTCTAAATTTATCCAAACCTGCTCAAATGAAGAAACAAACTCCTTTCCCTTTATGATGGCCTGAGGATGAGTAAATTTAAGGCAAATTTTTATATTTTTAGGTGAACTGTTGCTTTAAAATCACTTTTTTTGTTGTGATGTATAAATAAAAATTGAATATTCATTGTATTGGAAAAGCTAGTAAAACGCTTTTAAACTTCAAATATTTTCAGTAACAGCACGGGTTTCCCTTTCACGGTTGCTCTTGATGAATACCTCTGCACATCCCATGATCCTTTGTGACACATCACCTTGTCAGCGGATAAAACAATCAACTGTTTATAAAATTATCCCTCTCCAAAATCCATCACTGATCATTTTCCGCCTTCAGTCAGAAAGATAAAATCGTCTCGCAACAGATGTTCACTTTAGATCGCAGATCTACTGAAACTCAAACAAAGCAATGAAGTCTCATGAATAAATGAAAGTGTAATCAGAATAAAAATGAGCAGGTAAAGAATAGGTGAGTGAATGATCACAGTGTCGAAATAGAGGTCATCAGTCACAGTAAGCTTATTATTTACATGCTGTCATCTTCTCCTCCGTATGACTTACAACGCCAGTGACTTACACTGTTGCCTTCATCTAGAAAACAAACCACTTTTGACGATATGCAGTATCAAGTTGCATTTGTTCTCGTCATTCATTGACTTCTAAAACTAAACTAAGATTAACTACTTTTTGAAGCTTGAAAGCTCCAGTTTTTGCGCTTTGCATTTGCATGCAAAAGACAAGCACATTTATCTAAATATCTCCTTTTGTGTTTCACAGATACAAGAAAGTCAAATGATCTTAAAATGACAAGAATAAATTATGCCTAATTTTTGGATTAACTATTTCTCTAATAGGCTTAATAATGGAGGGTTTCACAGTTTTCTATTCTGTATTTTCAACACTAGCTAGCTAGCTAAGACAAGTTACAATGCTAACTGTGTTGTTTGCATACTCTGGCTGCACTGTCTATAAACAATACCAAATAAACCTGATTTTGGGCTAAATACTGAGCACTAAAGCGGCACAGCTGTTTAGTTGAATTAAACTGAGTGAATATTCAAATAAATTGTTTTTTGAACCAGTTCACTGAAATGAACCAAACTCGCTAAAAATCAGAAAACTAGTAGCATCATTACTTTAGCTAAGCAGATTCTGACAAGGACTCTTCTGACAACCTGTGATACATTAAAACAAATTACTCAGTCAAGCATTTTCCTGAGCTTTAAACTAAAAAACCTCACTTCAGGGATGACTCTCACTACTTATTTTACTTATTTTACTGATTAAAAAAAGACAATTAAATTTCCCTGCTCTACTGATTCTTTTATTGACATCCTGTAAGGTTAAAACTCCCATGATTCCAGACCCACTGAACTACAAAAGCAAAGGGGTCTCTCCCTATACAACCTTCGGATAAAATCTCTTATTGCCATGTGTTAGACATTTTGGCAAAGCATAATATTATACAATGTATAATTATAGCCATGTCATTTATTAAATGAGAAGAGAGAGAGAGAGGAAAAGAAAAACCTTTTAACACATTTTTTTGTCAATATTGCAGCATTTTTGGCCTTGTTGAATAAAAAAAAAAACATACAGGGTAATCTTCAAAATATATTGCATCTATGAAATTAATTACTCTATTTTCTTCAGGTGACCGAAAAACAGCAGGAGTTTTAATATGTCTACTGTTTCAAGGTTTGATAGTGTGCCGTCCACAGTCTCATTAAAGAAGATGAATGAATGAGTGCCGACAGGGTGCTGCGTTGAACAGTAGGGGGGAATCGTTCATGTGGACACACATGTTTGCATATATGTGTGCGCAAAAACAATTCTCAACGTCTGTCAGGCTCAAACATCTCTTCACCCCCAAATCTAACAAGAGAGGAAAGATCCAGGACAGTCTTTTCATTGCATACTCCCTCAAGGCATAGATGAGATTCACAGCACGCCAGGTGGACTAATCATAAAGTCTCTTTTCTGCACACTTCCTGTTAACTTAACTAAGAGTAGCGTCTAACACTGGCAAAGTCACACTAGTCCTCAGCCGAGTCTCTCCAAGAAGTGAGACTGTGAAAATTAAAACACCCATTGACATAATGCTACATGAAATATGGGTGACGTTTACAGTGTTATAAATAAATGTTTCACATTTGAGGTTCCTGTGATGAAATAACTAAATTAAGATTTAAACATTGAGTGGTGCTTGACTCTGCAAAACTCACCGCCAAGATGTGACAGGCCTTTTCAACACGAACGGATTTGTTTTGTTTGTTCGTTTTTTTGCTTCGATAAAATACACAGTTTGAGCTACAATTCATTTTCGAAGCACTAACTGCAAGATTATATGCAAAAGCTTTGTATAAAACAAAAAAGAAGCAATAGCAACAGCCATTTATATAAGAATGTGGATTTTACTAACTTAAATGTTAAGTATTTTATGTGCAACACCAAACAAAATCGCAAAAAAATTAAAAACACTGCCATTGGTCAGACAAGCAAAAAGCCCTGCCTCCATACTCACGCCATTGGACGCCTCCAGACTCACTGTTGCTATGTCAGGCTGGTCAAGATGAAACAACTGGCACAGAGCCAGTTGAAAACAACCAACAAATGGCTGACTTCTAGGTTAATTATTGGAAGGAAATAAAAAAAGAACCCACTTTCATTAAAATAAATTAGAATAATATAGATAACATAGGTAGTATTGGTTATAAAACAGGACCAGAAGAATGTTAAGCTTCATTTCACATGGAAGAAACTTGTTTGCCGTGAATAAATCCTCACTGCCACATTAGGTTCTTGTTATATTAAGCTATAAATTATTTATCAGATTTTTCTTTAACAAATACCCCAATGTGTTTCAAATTGATACCAGGGGATATTTGGAGCTGTATTTAAAGCTGCGTGAACCGGCAAGAAAAAAAAACCTTAAAAACAAGACAAGATTTCATGACTCATGTGTGAAGCTGACATTATAGATAAACCGATCTGTTGGGGATAAACGCTAATATCTTTAATGCGCTTATTTGCTTATTGACGCCAATCTAAAAACTCTGAAAACTCAGACATAGAATAAATCAGGATCTCAGAAAGTCTCATTTAAAGAAATAACCCTGAGCTTTATTTAA
The DNA here is from genome assembly GCA_027422405.1 of Ptychobarbus kaznakovi. Lineage (NCBI taxonomy): Eukaryota > Metazoa > Chordata > Actinopteri > Cypriniformes > Cyprinidae > Ptychobarbus > Ptychobarbus kaznakovi. The sequence goes on from CM049815.1 coordinate 6,620,965, forward strand.
TAATTAACAAACAAAGTTCTACTTTAAATTATGCTAAAAAACTGTGTATGTTTCTGTTATAAGGGTGTTTCTTCAACTATGGGCATTTTTGGTCCTGTTGACTTGCAAAGTAAACACACTTCTCACGTTCTAACTACTTTATCTACAGTAGCCTACTAACAAGGTTCAACAGCTAATACACAAAAATCATTCTTCAAATCAATTTCTTTCTGAACCAACAAATGCCATGTCCACCACATCTCATTTTCATAGATATCATTAAATAACAAATAATATATTCACATTTTTCAACATCTATACATAAAAAAACATCAAATAGCAAAAAAAACTTATGAAGGTATGGTAACAAGTTTGCATGTGTACATCAACATTTTTAAGAATAGTTAACCTAAAAATGACAGTGTGTTGAAAATCACTTGCTTGCCAATGGCTCCTCTGCAGTGAATGGGTGCTGTCAGAATGAGGGTTTAAACAGCTGATAAAAACATCACAATAATCCACCCGATTCCAGTACATCAATTAAAATCCTGTAAAGCCAAAAGCTGTTTTTGAGAAATGAATCCATCATTAGTCGTGTAGATAACTTGTGGATTATTATGATGTTTTTATCAGCTGTTTGGACTTTCATTCTGACGGCACCCATTCACTGCAGAGGATCCAATGGTCAGCAAGTGATGTTATGTACTCAACCAAATCTGTTTTGACGAAGAAACAAACTCATCTACATTTTGGATGGCCTGAAGCAGAGTACATTTTCAGCAAATTTTCATGTTTATCTAAACTGTTTGTTTATTACAATTTTCCTGTGAGAAAAAAAATGCCAGTAGTTGAAGACACACCTTATTTTATGTGTGTGCACGCACGCATCTCAATATTTCACTGCATAACCAAGTCTCTCTCTACATCAAATATGTGTGCATTACTCTTTCTCTCTCTGTCTATCAGCCTGTATTTCTGCATGTACCCTGGTAGAATATTAATGCAAGAGGGGTGAGTCAGAGGCTATACAGCCAACAGATCACTGAGGCAGAGAGGTGTGGTCAGTAGGGATCGCTTCGGATGTGTTATCCGTCTCGTTCTCTTGGATTTCCCTCTGAGGTGATTTATCTAGCCTTTGCACTGCCTATACAAGTAATATTATTTACAGATACATAGAATGTCGAAGGAAACAACATACATAAAGCTAGACCACAAAATGACTGACTGAACAACTGACAGGCAAACAAGATAGATTGGTATAGTACTTCAAAATGACCCTGTGGTACAGACGTCGCTGTATACAATGGACAACATACACCAAAAAAAAACACATACATACGTAGATTGCCCTTTCGTGTAAATCTTTTGTAAACCATTCTTATGTAAACTGTTGGATTCAATATGACAAATTGTGTACAACAAAAACGTGATTATTCAAGCGATTTATACAAATTAATTCTGTACGTTTCATGAATTAGGCCCAATGAGGTTATGTCTTCATCTGGGACTTGTTCTTCATGTGAGTACTGGGTAAGTTTTAAGATAACTTGACATAAACCTGTGATTTTCATTTTTCAAAGCATACATAAAGTTTAGCCTGCTATGTTAACAGATTCTCAAATCTACTCACTGTGACATGCTGACAATTCCTGTAGATGTCCCAGGGTTTTTCCTGAAACTTATCCAGCTAATATAATTTACATTGATTAAAGGGGCATTCAGCAATTTTTGCTAATCAAAACAGCTTTACACAAAGTAACTAAATGCAATTTGGAGGGATTATTAAAATACTTAACATTCACAGGATTTGAAGACCCCATCAGTGGCATAGCAAGTCAGTCCTGGGCCTATATGCAAAAAAAATAATATGCCCCCCCCAAATGATATGGGTTCCAACTCGGTTAACTTGTTGATTTTTCTGACGTAAATAAGGTTACGTGACTATTCACAAGCTGTTTTAATTATGGTTAAATGCTTGGAAATAATATTTAACGTTTTCAAGTCCATTCATTGCACGCAACTTGACGCAAGCCACCCAATCATCTCAATAAGCTTTGTGCTTTTTTGTTATAACACAAAGTCTCATCCTTCAGTAAATTTTAAGATCAGATACAAACAATAAATGTGTTTTGCACACTTTTATTTGTAGTGAGGTAACTAAATTCGCCTCAGTTCAAGCGGCATGTGAATTAATCGATATTTTACTCTCTAATATTTGCAGCACGAAATAAACATGAATAAATATTTGGATGCATATTGAAAAAAAATTCAGAACAATTTAATACAAATGAATGTCTCATGAAATCAATCAAGTTTCAAAAACATATATAAGCCTACGTTTTATTGCTGTTTTTCATGTTCAGAATGACAGGTTGGATGCCACTGGCTTTTTTTTTGTGTTTCACATTGACTTCATGCAATATAATATGATTTTATTATAGTAGTTTTGTCTTTATTCTCAAAATCAGTTTTATAGCAAAACACAAACTATGTGTCTTAGAATAATGTGTTTTTCAAGCTCTTTAATGTGGCATGACAGATCGCTGTATTTATGTGAAACAATTTAAATTATTGTGAAAATTCCAAATACTCCGCTAAAACATCGGTGGCGTCCAAACTTTCATTCCTCACATGTGGCCAATTTAATTAAACTGCAATAAAACGTTCTAAAGGTTGAAGTGGACTCAAATTTGTTAGCATAAGATTTATTGTTTTCTATTCTGAGGTAGGCTGAAAAAGTTAAGTGACTATTCACAAACTGTTTTATTCATGGTATAAAACAGTAAATGATTGGACATAATATGTAACGTCTTCCATTCATTATTTGTAGCGCACCAGCCACCCAGTAATCGCAATAATTTTGTGCTTTGTTGATTTTAATATATCACAGCTCAGCTTTCAAATTATGTCCATTTTATAATGAAATAAAAATTATAAATGTGTTTTTCCTCTTTATTTCAAGTTTATAGCAAGATATAAAAGCGAAGGAACATCAGAAGGCATGAAAAAAAACAGTTTAGCCTAATTTATAATGAAAATAATCTCTCATTCGTTTTTGTAATCGGAAGATGATTGACTCACATGTGGCTTAAACTGAAGCTAATACAGCTATCTGTCATGCCACATTAGAGCCTGACAAACACATTATTGCAATATAGCCTACATATTGTTTGTATTTCGCTATAAAACTGATATATTTTGAAAACTGAGACTTTGGAATATCTCCCGGTGCTCCCAATCTGGGCCATTTGCATGCACAAAAAGCTTATACTCCCAACATATTAGGCTATAACTTTAATCTTTATTGTTGAAACATTTCGAATTTATTATCGTAATATTACGACTTTATTCTCAAAATATTTCGACTTTACTTTGGTAGTATTTCGACTTTACTCTCATAGTATTTCGACTTTACTCTCGTAGTGTTTCGACTTTATTCTCGAAATATTACGACATTAATCTTTTATTTTTAACGAGGCACTAAAATGCCGTCGTAGTGTAAAGGGGAAGAGAGAGAGAGAAAAAAGACACAGGCTCGGGTCAGAAAATTCTGTTAAGCAGTCGGACAAGGGCTGGGCCCGTGCAAGGCTCTATATTCATCCCCCCCTTATGCATCTGCATACCCTGCATGCCCAGACGCTATGCCAGACCCAATACATCATAGTCATCCAGAAAAAGTTATTTTCTTTTACAAGTATCGCCATGTCATGGTCACATGACTGGCCATTTCATGCAATTGACAGTTACTACTGCCAAAAATAAATAAATAAAAGTGTTATCATGAAGTTTTGGAAGCAAGAAAAGCCAGTCTAAAGTAGTGAGGTTTATTTGTAAAGGCAAACAAATGTAATCATAAAAAAATGATACTGTTGGCGCCAATAGCCTTGTGGCTATAGCCATTGCGCTACAGGCGTTCCAAGTTCAAATCCCGGCTTGAGGACCTTCCCCACCCCCGCCTTCTCCCACTTCACTTTCTGTCAGCTCTACACAGTCCTATGATGATAATGGCAAAAAAACAGTAGTACTGACTCAAATATATTTCAGAACAATTTGCACATTTTAGTGGCTGACAGCCTTGTTCCGGTACACAAATGCTTTATCTGTCTTCTACAAAAGCTGGATTTTGGCAGTACTTGGCTTGGGAAAGACAGGCTGCTGTTTACTGAAAGGTTTTGTCTGATGGTGTATAACGGAGTTTGAGAAAAAACGCTGTCAGACTAACCACTAGTGGATGTGTATAAAAATATAAATTACTTCAATACACACACACAAAGAAACTAAAATAACCACTTATTTTTCTCTTTTAAACTATTTCCTTTTTAACTTGAATATTGTTCATGCTAATATTCATTCACCCACTTTCATACTCACTGCTCTCATTTCCCCCCTCTTTCTTTTCTTTACCTAAACTCAATCACTCGGTTTAGGTATTTTTGTGGACATTTTGAGGTAAAAAGTGCCTGTAGTGGCATCTTCATTTGAGAGCTCTCTGTACCATCTCTGAGGGGAACATAACAAGTGTGACAGAAAACTCGAGGAGATTCTTCAAGCTTCAAGAGAGATTTGTATCTACTCGCACTGAGCATTATCTTGCAAAGGTATTTCATTTAAAACATGGACGAATTTCATCCTCACCCCTCAAACTAGATCGCTCTTTCGTGGACAGTAGAGCGTGAGGGTGAAATTTGAGGCATGGAGACTTATAGTTGATTATCTAAGTGCCTTTATGAAAATTAATCATAGTTTTACTACAAATGAAACCAAAACACATGGTTACTATAATTAAACTATGGTAACCACAAATTAACCTTGGTTTTGCTACACTAACCATCGTTTAATTATGGTATGTGTTGTAAAACTGTGGTTATACAAATAGTAATAAATACGCCAAAAACATGGTTACTACGCTTCTACTATAATAAAACCACAGTTAGTTTTCATAAGGGTAGATTTTGAGAGGGAACATCGACTTAACGATCATAAACTCGAGAACGTCAAGAGAATCTTAAAAACCTCTGTATAGGGTTTAGTCAAGTAAACAAAACGCATTTTGCTTATTTTTCATGGTTTTACATGCTTATCAATGTGTTAAAGTTTAGCTTTAGCAGCGGCACTTAGAAAACACATTGGCAAGCAAATTAAAGTCAGCATGAAATAGTGTTGGCAACCCATTTTACTTCCATAATGTGACTATACTAAGAAATACACTGAGAAAAATGAAGGATAGATAATTTTATCGATTGGATCGTGAAATGTTTAGCTTTTATGACTGAGATTAATTGGAATGCTAATAGCTAGTTCGCTCTCCTCAGGTAATGAGAGTTTGTTATAGAAATGCCTAAATAGCTATTTGGCTATCAGTTAGCATTATCAAATAGTCCACTTGGCAACATTATGGGAAAAGGGAGGTCACTTTAGAGCTGAAGAAAATATGCACAAGAAAGATAAACATTGTTTTCATTGAAATAATATGCACCAATTACTAGGGATCTACTAAAAAATTAATCGGGTCACTTTAATTTCATGCTAACTTTAAAAGTGGCACGAACAAGTCAACTGGATCCATTCCAGTTAGCGTGTAAAAAGTCAGCATGTAAAAATAAAAAGCAATGAAATACTTAAGTGAAAACAGGGCAGCTTTCTTGCAAAGTTCTGGTGCAGTGCTGAGTCCTGCTTTCATTGTGCCAGCATGATTTATACCTTGCTCAAAGCAGCCGTTCCCGAGAAAGACAACCTTTCTCCTTCAGCATCCAAGAAAAGTGGCAGTGCTACACCCTAGGTGAAGGAGCAGTGGGCCTTCTTGCTCACATTTTGGCACTTGACATTTCAAACCGAGTTTTTTATTTCTGATCCTCGTACTCTGGTCTGCATTATTCAGAATCTTTCTTTTACTTTCCTCTGCCACACTTGTTCTTTCTTTTTGTTCCTCTCTTAGCTGTCCGGGTGGCTGGTCTCAGATGATCTTGGAGGTGCAGATGCTGGATGTGGAGGTCCTGGGCTGGTGTGGTAACACGTGGTCTGCAGTCGTGAGGCCGGTTGGATGCACTGCAAAGTTCTCTGAAACGCCTTTGGAGACGGCTTATGGTAGAGAAATGAACATTCAATTCACGAGCAACAGCTCTGGTGGACATTCCTGCAGTCAGCATGCCAATTGCACACTCTCTCAAAACTTGCGACATCTGTGGCATTGTGCTGTGTGATAAAACTGCACATTTTAGAGTGGCCTTTTATTGTGGCCAGCCTAAAAAATTATGCAATAACCTGTGCAATAATCATGCTGTCTAATCAGCATCTTGATATGCCACACCTGTGAGGTGGATGGATTATCTCGGCAAAGGAGAAGTGCTCACTAACACAGATATAGACAGATTTGTGAACAATATTTGAGATAAATCGGCCTTTTGTGTACATAGAAAAAGTCTTAGATCTTTGAGTTCAGCTCATGAAAAATGGGGGCAAAAATAAAAAGTGTTGCATTTATCATTTTGTTCTGTGTATTAATCCTTATGATTACACAGTCATACTCATCTTATTTAGTATGATATGATTCCTTATATGTCAAAATAGTGAGAGTCAAGAATGTACAACATACAATTGACACTTCTGATTCTGCCTGTTACTCCGGCTCTAATTCATATGTATGAACATACTCATCTTTAGCGTAGGTATCAGTGTCTGACACATGTTCAACAATCTGCTCCACATGATGTCCTGATTGCACAACGGTTGGAGCAAATGTCCGCACGTTCAGTACATTCATCATTACTTGATAAGTATCTCTTGTCATGAGGGCAGTAATTGAGTGTGTGACAAGACAACTGATACACTGCATTACACATGGTGTGATTAACAATACAACTAAAGCTAATACAGCAATAGGTATAACAGTGTGAAAAATCCAAGTTCCCCATCCACCCCAGAGGTGACCGAGCCAGCTGAACCAAGAGTCGTCCCTCTCTTGCTCCGGGATAGATTACTTCATGTGCTCTACGATGTCTGTCACGTTGTCTGAATTGTCTGGAATGTGAAAACAACAAGATATACCTAACATTTTACAGACTCCTCCTTGCTGGGAGGTGAGAAGATCCAAGACCAGTCTGTACTGGAAAACTGCTTCTCTCATTTTCTTTAGTTCTTCTGTGATTAAGTCTAGTGCAATGATAAAATGATAAATGATAAAACTTACCATGCTAAACCATTAATCTTTTTTCAAAGCCGTTGTAGTCCCTAGTCCTGTGAAAATACCTGCTAGAGACCACCCTACATTTTCCCATGGCTTAGTCCATTGACTAACTGTCTTGTATCCATTGTAACGATTAGGCAAGTCATGTGTATCTCGCTTTCTTCGATTTTGTTTTACTTTTGCATCATTTTCTTCTGTATCTTTCTTTGTCAACACTGTAGTTTCTGTTGAAATTAAAGCTGGGTAGCAGCATCCACACCAGTCTCCCGTATCTAAATGGTAATATGCCATTCCTCCACAGGTCCAGATAATTCCTGGGGCCTTTATCATGGCATATCAATTTATCCTTATCATGGCATACCGTTTCTGGAGTTACCGGGTACGTCTTCCATGCTGCGTGCAATTGCATACAAATCCAACACTCTCAATCTACCTCACTTTTCAGAACTTTTCTCTGTAAAAGCGCTAATGCACATGCATAATTTCCTTCAAATTTAGTCTTTGCTGCCCTGACTTCCTTAATATCATCACTCAAGTCTGAACTCATGATACAATTGACATCCTTCATCGATGCATCCTGTGCCATCCTTAACTAGACTTCTAGCTGTTTGCATGCCCTCATCTGTAAATGTACATTCCCGTGGATATGGTACTTCAATTTGCAGTTTCATGCACTCTGAACACCCCGCAATATTACTAATATACGGTTCTGTATAGAATCCCTGATTATTTCTGTACATAAAGTAAATTGGTCTCTCCTCTGGTAGGGGTCTTGGCACTGAACGTCCCATCTTCCACTTTGTGTGTTTTAACAATAGTTAATAAAGTAGCAGCACTTCGTATAATTAATAGGCAGTAATAGCTAGTAGTGTTTGGATTTTTCTTCTGTACTCTACCGCCCAACTTAGACCGTAATACATGTGTCGTATTGTGACCGTGGGTGATATTCCTATAATTATGGCTTTTAAACAAGTCTTTCGTCCTGATTGCCACTAAATCACCTTCTTTTATTTGGGTGTTTTCTATGTTGGGCTCACACAAAACTGTTGTCCTGATCGCCCCTAAACACCGTCTTTTCAGCCACAATATGTCAGCATGTAATGAAAATTGGTATAACTTGTACCAATAAAACATTTAAAATTTTCCTCGCAAAAGTATACACGCTGTCGTGATCAAAAATACAGTGTGATCAGTACTGCATATATAATCACTGTCCACGCTAATAGTTTGTCAAATAATTACTGTTGCCAGCCAAAGTGCACAACAATGGAAAAATTAATTCCACTAGCGAAGTGATTACACTCTATTCCGTCTCTATACGGAATAATTTTCTAGGATCCTACAGGGGTAAGCACTGTTTTACCTTAAAAAAAATGCCAGACACTTACCCCGTTTTATTGTAGGTCCTTCTTTGATCTTCGATGCGTCTTTGCCTCTCAATCTCGGGATGCTTTCCCAGTTCGTAGGGAGATTCCCCCTTTCGCAGACGAGCCCCCAATTGTTAGAATAAAAACAATAAAACCGAGATCTGAGATCAGGTTCGGTTGTACAGAGGAGAAACCTCGGATATCCGGGAGTCAATGGTTAAAGTCAAGACGCAAGTGTCCCGTTTAACCAGAGCTCAACTTTATTATGCAAACGGTGAGTATATAAAGGAAGCAGAAGTTTCATTATTGGGTAACACAAGATCACGCTATGTGCAGACATCCGAATATGGAAGTCTGTCTATTTGGTGACAGGCCAAAGTATAGGTCCCGTCTCAAACAGCAAACAAAACAAAGATCAGCAAACATCAGTATTTTCCATTCAAAGTGAAATTGAAAATGTGTAAGTGTAAGTGACGTGACATACAGCCAAGTATGATGACCCATACTCGGAATTTGTGCTCTACATTTACCCATCTAAGTGCCCACACACAGCAGTGAACACACACACCCGGAGCAGTGGGCAGCCATTATGCTGGGGCGCCTGGGGAGCAGTTGGGGGTTTGGTGCCTTGCTCAAGGGCACCTCGTTGTGGTATTGAAGGTGGAGAGAGCACTGTACATTTACTCCCCCCACAGTAATCCCTGCTGGACCGAGACTTGAACTCTCAACTTTTAGATTATGAGTCCGACACTCTACCATTAGGCCACGACTTCCAAAGGGCACAGAGTGTTCTCTTAAAATCTGATAATATTTCATGCATATTATTTCCCAATAATATTCAAGTCTTAGATTTTATACTGCTGGTATTATCTGCTTAAAAGAGCAGGATCAGGTTATTAGGGGCCCTGGTAGATAAAGTATGTTTTTTTTTTTTAAGCCCACATAATGGGCCTTAATACTCTACTCAAATCTGGAACCATTTATAAAAGACATTCATCTAAATCAACATAATGTAGCCAAAAATGCTTTTAGGGACAACGCTGTGCACACACAGAAGCAAACCATATGAGTAATCCATCTATCCTCCTCACAAGGCAATCAAAAACTGAAGAGGGTTTCACTACGTTTCGTGGATGAACTCCTACTTTGTTACTTTTTTTATCCTACATTCTCTCTAAATTTTGCAGTACTGCAGAGATGATGGGCTTTCCTGGTGAGCTTTTCTTGGCTCCTTAAGGCGTGTTGGCATTTCAGAATCTATTTTAATTAAAACTGCCGTCATCAAATGGCAAATCAATAAAACTGAATGCTGAGATGTGGAGGTGTTCCTAATAAAAGTGAATTAATAAAATTAATTAACAATATGTTCCTCATAGTTTCCTGATTCCCCCGATATTTTCATTCGTTTGCAACTTTCAGAAGCTGCTATGTACTACTAATACTGATCATCATAAAGAAAAGAAAAGACCCACAAGCCTACCAAAGTCAGCAAAATGTGTGATCATTCTTTCCTACAGAATATCTCGACTGCTCTATAAATAACAAAAAAGGCTAGTCACTGGGAGATGGAAGAGAGTAATAAAAATATTGGCAATCTCAGGGAAATCTAGAGATGCTGCCGAAACTTGTAGGGCCCTATCACCAGAAGTATTTTGTCCAAAAGTTCCTGGGAACCTGCCATCCTAGCACTCACTAAGACTAAAATTACCACAAATTGGACATATCGTGGTTTAGTGTCAAAAACAGTAGAATGCAAGAAGAAGGAGCCCTTGATGAAGGATACGGTAATGGCGGGCTTATGTAATTGGACATTCCCTTACTTATATATGCTGTCATTATACAAAATGTTGACTATATAAAGCAGCAGAAACTTTATAAAAACAAGGTTGTAATCACTGCACAGAACTGGAAATAAGTTGTACCTGGTTAGTGATTTACAACACTAAATAAACACAGGTAAAGTTTAATACAAGTTTGAATAAATACAAATGTTGGTGCAATACATGCATAAAAAACAACTGATAGAGGCAATACATATTAGAAGGTTTCATATTCATTATGAAGAAAATCCAGCCACATGCAACAGAGATTTAGAAAAGATAGCAGACCAGTGGACAACCCTGTAGCACATGTGACTCTGACCACAAAACCAGTCATAAAGGTCAATTTTACGAAATTGAGATTTATACATCATCTAAAAGATGAATAAATAAGCTTTCCATTGGTGTATAGTTTGTTATGATAGGACAATATTTGGCCGAGATACAACTATTTTAAAATCTGGAATATGAGAGTGCAAAAAAAATCTAAATATTGAGAAAATCGCCTTTAAAGTTGTCCAAATGAAGTTCTTAATAATGCATATTACTAATCAAAAATTAAGTTTTGATATATTTACAGTAGGAAATGTACAAAATATATTCATGGAATATGATCTTTACTTAATATCGTAAAGATTTTTAGCATAAAAGAAAAATCTATCATTTTGACTCATACAATGTATTTCTGTCTATTGCTACAAATATACCCCAGCAACTTAAGACTGATTTTGTGGTCCAGGGTCATATTTACATTTATGCATTTAGCATACGCTTTTATCCAAACGACTTACAGTACATTCAGGTTATACATTTTTTGTCAGTATGTGTGTTCCCTGGGAATTGAACCCACGACCTTTTGCACTGCTAACGTAATGCTCTACCACTGAGCCACAGGAACACACGTATGGTAAATGTTAGCATCCAGACTCGTCCTTAGTTTTCAATGAGAGTTGCCAATTTCTGGTAACTTGAAGAACTGTTAGCGGGACAACAGAATAGAGCAGAGTTTAACTTTAACAGCAACCACCAATGAAGTGCAAATCATTATCTGCTGCCAGATATAGTTGGATAAAGAAGTTGAGTAAGAATGCCTAGAAGTGCAGACACTCAACAAGCTCCAGTGATTTAATTGCTGTCAGTGTGAACATGGCTTCACCCTTACACTTTTCTCCAGTGCTTTAGTTGTGGCGTCTACTCCTTGAGATAGTACTTTCATTGTTCATATATGGGGCCCAATGGGATTTCATTGACCTAAGTGGTTCAGTCTGCTAGTGTAAAAAACATGTGTACCGTCCACCGTACTGGGAATTGAAAGGCTTGAAAGAGAGTTGTGTTTTTCATTCACAGGCAATATGGCAATAGTGGAAGCACGCTGGGCTGGCGACATCTCGAGTCCTTGTACATGTCTCCTTTTTATTCTAAGTCATTATGCTGCAGTTTTGTCCTCAACCTATGAGTCACCGAAAGCTTAATTTCTCTATTTCACAGCAGGTTTGTGTTTTTCCTGTCTACTTCTCCCTTTCTTTCTCATTTGCTGTGTCACCTTTGAATCATGACCTCCAAATCCTGGTGAGTGACTCAGGTTTAACACAAGCTCTGGGTCATGTCGGCGTGGCTCAATCACTCAACGTCATCCGAGAGGACGGATGAGAAGCGGGGCTGTGAGTCAGCCCCTGTTGAGCACCATTTACCTCCGCCTGACGAGCATCCTGCCATAGTACCAGTCACTTGCCCATCCGAGGGTCCTCTCTCTAAATCACTCACCGTGCTGTCTATAAAACGAAGCACACAGCGTGGGGTTTTCATGAACTGGGCTGATAACATCCTTCAGACTTAATCACTGTGGGGAACCCCACAGTGATACTCGCATCAGGGAGGCAGCGGAGGCAAGGGAAAGAAGAGAGAGAAAGGTATGTGATGGAAAGTTGACTGATGACTAGGAAATAAAGGATACTTGGGGAAGTTTGTAACTAAGGGAATTGGTCATGGGGGAGCTGGTCATTATTCCAAAAGTGAACATAAATCATCCCTTGCAATCAGACGTAGACCGAAAGAATGAGTTCTGTGTTAAGCTTGGCATGCAGGGAGATTGACTGATGTCTATCAGTGTCTAATAGCAACATCTACACCCTTTTAAGTGTGCTTTTGACATGTATGACCATGTCTTAAATGGTTAATTCACCCAAAAATGAAAATTAGCCCATGTTTTATTCTTTAACCTCAAGGCATTCTAGGTGTATATGAATTTCTTATTTCAAATGAATCCAATCAGTTATAAAAAAAATTGTCCATGATCTTCCAAGCTTTATAATGGCACAGGCAAATGTTTTTGTTCAACAGTCCAAAAGTAGTCAAATAAAGCACATCCGTCCATATTAAAACGTGCATCACACGGCTCCAGGAGGTGAACAAAGGCCTCTTGTAGCTAATCGACGCATTTTTGTAAAAATAAAAAAATATCCTTATTTAAAACTATATAAAACGTTTTTAGTAACTTCTGCTAACTGTTTTAAGCACGTTCACGAGAGACAGCCTTTCTGGGTGTATGACGTAGTATGTAGTCATAGCGTACGTGAGTGTGAGTATCACGGAAACCAATGTTTGCTTACAGGAGCAAAGGAAGAAAAGTTTCCTTACTTTACCAAAGGAAAACCAATCTCCTCTTGGCTTATATCGAAATCCTCCGATATTTTTCTTTACAAATCCTCATTTTTTCCTTCTAATTTGTGACCAGAATTTTGTTTTGTTCTCTTTCCATCGTGCTTCCGCATTCATCACTAATCACCGGCGTGTGTGCTGCGCACATGTCCTACGTCATCAGCCGGAACGGCTTCAGTCTACAACAGTTAGCAGAAGTGATAGAAAGGTGTTTAAATTATTTAAAATATGCATATTTGTCTTACAAAAACGCATAGATTCGCTACAGGAGGCCTTTATTCACCATGCCATTATAAAGTTGGAAGTGCAAGGACATTTCTTAACATTATTCAGATAGGCTTTGTCCGAAAGAAGAAAGTCATATACACCTAGAATGCCTTGAGGGTGAGTAAAACATGGACAAATTTTCATTTTTTGGGAACTAACCCTTTAGTGCTGTGATAGAGTGACCCACCTTGCCTTGCATTAGCACTGTGCTGTCCCTTCAATGCAAGGGTGTGCCCGGGAGTTCGGAAAATATGCCAGGATGCTGACATGTCCTTTACTCTCCCTTAGGAAATCCTACTTCTCAGGCTCCAAACCAGGACTTGGGGTGAACCTGCTGGGACCACCAGGAGACACCTACCTGGACCAAACCTTTCTGCACTTCTTTAACCTTTACAGTGCTGAAGCACATTGAGGACTAATGCCCCTTTTAGCGGCTGCACAACATCCTACCTGGACATTTAATTTTGTGTCTTGACCCACATTCAACATAGGCTCATTGGAAATATCTGCCTCTATAAACATTTATGCAAAGCTGAAAAAACATACCTATATGTACGAATCACTGCAGTTTCCAGTTTAAATGGACACTAAAGGCACTAAAACTCTAACAACTTTTATTTCTTTTCACACAAAGTATGATTTACAAGTACAGAGTTTTGATTAACAAAGCCCAATTTTCACACAATTATTTTCAAAACATTATGTTATGACTTCAAAACAATTTTAACATCTTGCACGATTTGAAAACTGGTACGTTTGAATGCTGTCGTGACATAAAAATCTTCATATGCATGAGTTTTCTAATTCAGTAGGTTTTCTCGGCAGCTCACGCGATGCGGCATTGCACTTGAGTGATGAATAGCTCTGGTACAAACCCTGTGAAACTACGCTCAAATACGCATAAGGAAGTTCAAATAGCACGACTGCATTAACAAATGTGTTTCTATATAACTTTTCATTTCACTTGAAACGACCACGAAATGGGCAGTAAAGTACATAATTACGGTGTTGCAGAAAATGTATATAGATGCACTCTTTCGTCTACATACCTTTACCAAGGTGTCAAGATTAGACCCTGCTTGTAGAAAAATCATCTGTTTATTCAGATTAATACATTTTCAAAAGAAAAATACATCTTATTTCAATACAATTCCGGAGAAAAAATGTGTTGTAACTTCAAATAACACAGCGCCTTCCTTGTATAGTCACTGGGGTGGTACTCATCAAGTGACAACTTTATAACTTAATTATGCCCAAACGGTTCATAGTACCAACTTACATATTCACAAGTATATATTACGGACACATATTACATATTACTTGACTAATACACACTTTTTGGGGTAGAAAAAGTAGAAACTTGTCTCTTTAAAAGGTACTGTCCTAGTGACAAGCTGGTATACCCCAAAAGGTAACATTTTCAGTGTATAGTAGTTTTACTAGTGCCCAATTTTTTAGTGCTCTTTAAAGAGTTAAATGGACTATTATTCACATCAAAGCTTTGGACAGTCGCTAGTGAAGTGATTGAGATTGTGCGTGTGCCATTAAGTGCCATTAAGATGAATGGGAATGCTAACAAACATCTTTCTCTAGGTATTACAGGCCTCTTTGCTCTGAAATGAAGCTGAAGACTGACGGTCTAAGGAGAAGTACCTGCCTCATTTCCATGTACTTGGCTCAAGGGCAGACACATCACCTGTGGAGTCGGCACCTAACGGATTCAGTCACAAACATTTCCGCTGTACTACAGGATCCACTTATGCTGTATTATAATACATATCTTGCTCTCGGTCCCCTTCAATTTTCCAGTAAGTAACACTCCTCCTCAGAACAGATGAGACCTAAAACACATTTTGCTCATAATTTTGAAATGTCTGTATTCCAGATGGTACTTTTTTCCAGACTTCACTGGGCTATAATTCATAACTATGGACTTATCATGGCTTTTCTGACCAGCTTGACTTGTGTTTTTTAATAGTCAAAGCAAATGTTTCTTTATGAAACCTTGCAGGGCTGATTTATTTACATATCACTAATTTATGGATTCAAGCTTTGTTGAAGAATATAGTAAGTGCATTTATTTTCATGGGATAAGGGCAATCATTTTTGTACTGGGTATTTCTTATTTGGCATGCAAACTTGCATCAACCTTATATAGGGACGGGCGATACCTCTTATTTTCAATATTTTCAAGCTCAATATCATCGATATTGATCATCATCGATACCTCTAAACTTAACTGATATTTTAAATCATTAAAAGAAAATAATCAGTAATTATACTCATTTAATATTATATTTTAAAGCAATGTGTTTTTTTAACAATTCATAGGGCTTTTTTGTTTACACTGTCAGAAATAAAATATACTGTAATTGTATTTTAGGGGAAGTAACCTCAAAGGTGCAACTATACCCCTAAAAGGGAGCATATTAGGACCATACAAGTATGCATGCTTTAAGGGTAGATAAGTTACAAAGGTGCACCTTTGAGGGTACCTCATGAAAAATAAACATGATATTATTGTTATTTCCATGGTAAATTTGTGGTTGCTGAAGTTTTACTACAAATACTGTGGTAAACTGTGGTTACTGTAATAAAACCATGGTTCATTTTTGTAAAAGGCTGCCAGGTTGTTGTACCCCTTAAAGGTGAAACATTAGCATATTTTTTTCTTAAGATCTACTTATGCTTCTGATGCTTTTGGGAAACGCAGCCCCATTTGAACAAGCACTGTGAGTCATGCATCAGCAGCGAACGCTATCTTTGTTTGATTGGTTCTGTCTTTCAGCATTTGCGTGTGTTCCAATGAGCAGGAGAAACGTTTCTATCCAACTCAATTATTCGCTAATATAGTCTATTTTTCCACTTAGAAGCTTATTTTAAGCACCGAATTTCTTGATAAATAAAAAAAGGAATGGTTAAACAGTGACCTTTAGAATCAATATTTTTATGTGAGAATTGATCCTTTCGATACAACATCAGTATCGAAATTATCTATACTTAAGGATCGATCCGCCCATCCTTACCCTTATAATGATGATTGTAATACAACTTGAGTGTTGGTGATGCCCTTTGCAACTGTTCTGAAAACCTCTAGCCATTCCTCTCCTGCGTTAAATTGCAGGATTTAGGCCAGAGGGCCACGCAAGGCCAACCCAACACTTTGTATATAACCTTAGTCATCTTTCTTAAGAAGTCACGGAGCAAGCAACTTCTCTCACAACTTTACTTGATACCTGTAAGGCACTATTAAGCCTTGATGTCCCAGTTGAAGGCCAAAAATGGTCATCACTGGGAGCTCCAAGTGCAACATGCTCTCAAAACAGCCTAGATTTATAATGCTCTCCTGCCGGTGTTGAGTTCAGCTTATAGTAGTCTTTAACTTCACCAAAGTAGGTCACTGTTTCTGACAAATTATTTGAGTGGCGATTGATTGTCCATGGTCCATGGCCTGCCAGAACCCATGCCAGGTAACTCAGTCCCTCTCTGAGTTGCACTCCACTCCAGAAACAGCGGGGAAGTCTTGCTCTGGATTTGAGGACTCTCGAATCTGTTTTTTTTAGCAAGTAAGTCTCAGCATGGGGTGAAACAACGGTCAAAACTGTCGCTAACAAAACTGTTTGACTTTGTAGTCTCCCATCACTTGACTTTCTGCACCACTTTCATCTTTCCAAGTTTAGCTTTGTTCCAAGATATGTTTGACTCATAACTTCTGATCTGAACTTCATCATTATCTCATTAGTAAACTTCGTAAACAACCACTCTTAAAATGACTGACAAACACTTTCCATCTCACAATAAAAAAACAAACCAAAACATAAAATCCTTCCATAAATGTGCATATTAATGACATTCAAAAGATGCAATGGAACAGATTAGAACGATGGACTAGTTTCTATCCATTCTAATGTGATTCACCATTGAATCGCTCTGATGTACACCCCTAGTGTGAGATCTTAAAAACAGCCAGCAGCACATATCATCAATCCTGAGATGGATCCTTACAGTGCCCTTAATGTTTATAATGGAATAAGCCAGCAGGCTACAGACAGAAAAAAAATGATTTGTTGCAATATCACAAGGCATATGCGGCAAAACAATTTGGATGTTGATGAATCTCAGGCATCATTGTCTTAAGGTGATAAAGCCTTACATGAATCGCCATACCCTGACTATATTCATGCAGAACACACTCTGACTGTCAGGCTTATATCTGAAAGAGGAATCAATGGGATTTCCTTGTTGTTATTGTTGCTGATGGCAGCAGAAACAAGACCAGAATAGTCGAGTGATTCACATATCGCGCTACAAACTCAGAGGGAGACTATCACCCGAATAAACAACATTAGGTCATCACTAACACTGTGAAGCAGATATGGCAGCAGACATGCTTGGCAGATGGAAAGGAGGGTATGTAGTGATAAACACTACTAGGTGCTAGGAGCTAAAATTGTGTCATGAGAGGAAATGAGATTACAAGAAAGGATAAGAGAAGCCATACTTAGAAGGAAAAAAAAAAATTTAGGGTTGGGTGATATATTCAATATATATTCAGAATCAGAGCTGGATAGTAACAAATTACATGTAATCTGGATTATGTATTAACACTTTTAATTAGATTAAGGGTGAATCCCAATTCTCTGTCTTACCCCTTCCACTTACCCCTTACCCTTAGTTTTGTGCGTTCACGTGAGAGTAAGGGCTGTCCCAATTCTCGTTTTGATCGAGGGGTAGGGCTAAGGGGAAGGGGTAGATACCCCTTAAAACCAAGCATTTTTGCGAGCTTACTTGAAACCAAGGGGTACCCAGAACACACTGCGGCCAGATCATCCAGAGAGTATTTTCGGCTTAAATAATTGATTTAAAAATTAAGATAGTCTAGTTTTGTGCTCTACACAGTCCTGTACATATATATTTGCAACCATGCTCTTAATTGAAATGTTTTTAAAAATCGCTATTTTTCCACGTTAACGTTACATTGCTGATTTGCACAACAGTCCCGCGTTTCTCTGAATAGAGAAAACATCACTAAAACCCACGCAATCGACATACACACGCTTACAGACGGAGAGTTTGTGATCAACACTTGTCGCCTCTGGTGACGTAGCAGCCAGCTAGCGACGATGTATGATGACGTAACAGTAACCAAGTGGTGTCTCATTTCATAGGGGGATGTTTTCACCCCTAGCGCTTACCACTCGGTTTCGAGGGACAAGGGCTAGGGGTAAGACGAAGGGGAAGGGGTAAGACAGAGAAATGGGATTCACCCTAAATTACATTTTAAAATACTCACAATAAAACTACAGTTACTTTTTATTGATTACATGATTACATATTCACTCAACAATAAATTATTTATAATTTATAGATTCTCCCTAATTCCTCTTTTTTATCTTTTAAAATGTCCTTTTCTAAACTAGCTTACCGCTATTATACTGTACATTCTGAAAATACATTCAGAAAGACTTGTAATTTTGTGGACATTCACACAAATACCAATCACTAGTCAGGTAGCTACAATTACACAAAAATACAATTGTACCACTGGATTTACAGAAATCATTTCAATTTTAAGAAGTGTTTTCTCAACATTTCAACATTGCATCAAATACTGATGAAGGCTTTTATCTTTCAAACGCATTGAAATGCACAACATTTATATTATTTCGACTCCCGAGCTCGTGAATCAGGAGATTGTGTTCACGAATTCGGTCACTGGTAAGTTCCCTGACTCACTGCACGTTGAGACAATGAGCACTCGAATTCCAGTGACTTGATTACGTACAACCTCAACGCACAACATAGTAAAAAGTCACCGCTTGAATTAATATACAAAAGACAGGACCGATCTCTTTTTTATATTATTTTTTATTCTCTTTAAACACATCGTTCTGTTACATGTTCTTACAACATTTCAGCCGAATTTTAATTATAAATGTTAAATAACATACATGTTTATGTTGAAAAATACAAATTATGTTGAAAAAAAACAAATCTTTGTCTTTCCTGGCATGTCTTTTCAAATCTTCTAAAGCGTGTCATTATTTATCGAGTTGGCTCATGTGGTTTATGTTTCACGTTTCAGAAATGTGACGTTATTTCCGGTAAGGGAGCACAGTAAGTGTCGATGCGAATGTTCCAGTGCACTGGAAGGATTTCGCGATTGAGACAGCAAACAGCCCTTAAAATGTCTGACTCCCTGATCAGTGCCCTGACTACTGAACAAGGGAGCTAATTGATATGCACCCAAGGTTTTTAAATAATTTCACTTCAGACTCTATTCAATAGGCTAATTATGTAATTATTTATGGTCTTGTTAAACTGTATGTACATTAGGTATGGATGTGACTGTATCAAATTTCCACAATAGTCATTTAGGCTTATGTCAAGGTAGCCTGTGTTTTTTGATCACAATATAATTTCGATGTGAAAAAAGTGTTGTCCTCCTAAGATATTAAATAACTTAATTAAAGATATTTTACAAAATAAAAACTTTATTTAAAATAATACACAAAAACAAAGTAAACATGTGTTTCAAGATTAGAGTGCAACAGATTGTTCAAATGAACGAAAAGAACAACAGGTAACAATTTACAATAACATTAGTTAAAGCAGGTTAACATTAACTAGCAATGTGCAATAGCTAATTGTAGCAGTAGTTAATATTATTTGTTAATGTTGATTAATAAAAAAACATATTAGTTAATGTTTGCTCCATTGAACAAATTTAGCAGACACATGAATGTGCGTCATTCGGAATCAGCACAAGCACGTCTCCTTCACTCGCTCCGCCTTTCTTCTCATCTGTGCTAATTTAAATTAAACCGTTGCCTTAGGAATCATATGAGGCTGTATGTATGACACGATTTATCATCAAACCGGTATTTGTTACATCCCTAATGTTGATAAATGGGAACATGACATGCATGTAAATAAATAAAAATGTCAATTTTTTGAAAACATTACACTCATTACACTCATTAACTCCCTGTAGACAAGATAAAAACTTAAAACACTTTTGATAATCTAGCCACAGGTTAGCTACAAGTACAATGTGCAAACCCCATTTGAAACCAATATAGCAATAAAGCTACAAAGCAAAGTCAAGCAGCAAGTAAAACTGTGATTACCTTGAGCTCACAGTGATTGGCTGGTAGAGTGATCTCTAATTTACATAAAATTCAGCATTCCATAAATGTTTAATGATCTGTAGTTTCGCTCTGCTTTCACTCCTTGGCTCCCATAGAGAATGAACTGAAAAGCCTTGCTCACGATCCACTCATGCCGCATGAGTGGACAAGTACAGTATGAGTATGTTGGAAGTATGGATTGCAAGATTGGCTTCTGGAACGCTTCAGCAATAACTCCAACTGTTACAAAGAAAAATCCTTTTAGTTGCGACTGTCAGCTGTTCGTCTGCCAAGGTGAAGTGGATGAGGTAGGGGGTGGGTTTGCTGTTCGTGACATTTCTAGCCAGTTAAACAGCATTTACAGCATACAATTTGTTTATGACAGCGATCAAAGCAACTTGCCCGCAATGGGAGCTCGAGAAGATAAGGAAATTGGGGCAGAGATGCTCCAAGCTAACAGCTACGGACAACAGTGAACTAAAGAGTACAAAAGCCTTTAAAATGCACACAAATAGAAACACTGCTGTTTGGGTACAAAATAGAAAGCTTTTCATAAAAATTAGACTGCGTCCAATCCAAGCCATTCCACCAACAGAGAGGTGTCTGATTAGTCAAAGGGAAATTCTGGAATGAGAAATGTACATATGCTTATTTGCTATCATTGAAGAAATATATTAGCCTATACACACTATTTCATCAAATATATGAACTGTTCATCCTTCTTGTTAGCCAATGCTATTTTATCACAATAGCTTTAGTTAAACAGCCTGTTCAGATGAAAAAAGACTGTTGACACTGCTGATGCAAAATTAAAAAAAGAATAACTAATCCTCAAGCTAACAAATTGAGCATATCAGTCAAATCTCCTTAAATCTACAATGTAAAATCCTCAGATAGAGAGAATACAAAGTATCTTTGTAAGTAATTCTACTTAAATGCTAAAATCGACTACAGAAGTGCATAAGTGAACTGAATATCATCAAACTTCTTTACAAGTTAACTTAAGCAAAATAGCAAACTTGGATGCGAATGAACAAATTTAGACTTCACAAAAGAAAACAAGATAGCTTTGTTCACAACACAGTATGAAACAGACCAATAAGAAAAAGGAGAAAAATGTAGCTTGGGGATGTTTTTGCTACAATATGATCCTAATACTGCTATGTCATTGAACCCCACAGTGAAATGCTGTATATCAGTACCTCTTTCACTCTATCACATCACATTTCCACCATCTGAAATGACTATACACAGGCTGTTCATGAAAATCCCGATTGTACCTGTGTTTGAGTTATTACCGCAGCGTCTACCCGACAAAACTCATTTCTCACAATGCTCAGAGAGAGGAAAAATGTTGAGAGGCCTTCAAGCAAAGATTGTAAGGAAATGGTTTACAAGAAAGTAAAGCCTGGGTCTGTTTGGGTATAAGCTGCTGAAGCCTTCCACAGCCTAATGAACTAGCTAAGCGTGCTAACCCTCTGGCAAGTTCAGCGTTTGGTGTTAAATATTAAGCGTGCATCATAACCTTCAGAAAAACAATAACTGTTCTCTCACTTCCAGTTTAAAATGCTTTTGCAACCTAACTTACTTCCATTTCTGAGCAAAACAGCATCAAAACAATGGCTAGCTTATGAATAGCAAAGTAAGCTTGCTAGTTCATTAGAATTACAAATCAGTTCTAAGCTGGAAAACTAAGACTTTGAGTCATATTCTTCCCTATTTTCTGAGGTAATTTTAATCTCACAACCTTGTATCCCCTGACAGACTTTTATCCAGAAACTGTGTACGTTTGAGTTAGCATTGTGGCTAAAGAAACCCTGAGGCGCAGACAGGATATTAACACATTTAATTTCATATTTCTGTTAACACATTTCATAGAGCATTTGGTTCATAACACAAATAGGGGCTACAACATTTTTTGAAAAGTGAGTTTTAGCACTATCATCAACCGGAACTGGAGACCAACACATTAGCTAGTTTTGTCAAACAGACAGACGACTCCAATGGAGCATTTCACAGCCTCCTGCTCTTTCTAAAATGACAATGAATTAATATGTTTACCCACAAAAAAACAACAGTCCAGATGAGTCCAGACAGCACTTTTCATTAAGCTTCAAAAAAGGATACAACAAGTCATAAAACATCATAAAATATGACTTCAGCCAAATTTGTATGCCATTATTCGGTGAAAGTCTTAACATCCACATCCAATGACATCCTAGCTCACCTTATCATATTCATAGCTTGTGATAGAAATAATAATGTTTAAATGAATCATTGTTTTGATTCAAATCTGTCCAATTAATCAGTTGCTCCAAAACCATCTAAACGATTCAATCAAATCAGACTGATAGGTTGTTCTAATTTGGTGTTTTAATATATTTTTTTGGAATTTCACAAAGTAAGAAATGTAACTTTTTATATTGAAACAAAACATACAACTTTAGAAATTACATAAATTAATTTTAAATAATAATTAAATAATTGTTCTAATTATTCTCACTCAATGATTCGCTGTGAACAGTTTATTGAAGATTATTATGGAGTAATAATTAATGACTTTTTGAGTTAACTGTTCCTGTTTATCTACAAACATGTCATTATTAGTCCAAGCTGTCAGTGTGTTAATTAATATTAATTGTGAAATATTATCAGAACACTGCAGAAATACACTAAAATTCATTCCAAACTACACTCCTGTTTTCTAAACTATTGGCCATCCTATCCTATCGGCCATAAAATGAAAGTGAAAAATGTGATTTGTCACCCAGCAATCCCAGAGTCCTCACAACGATCATGAAAGAAATCACGTTATGACTCCCCTGTCATCTGTGGCCACCTGTAGATCTGCGCCTTATTCATAAAACATTATTAAGACATCAGTCATAAACCCATAATAGAGGAACCCACAGCCAACGTTATATCAACAGTAGAGCATCTGCTCCAGTTATTGTCATTCAACGTGACAGTGCATGTTTGCATTACTTGTGCTTATCAAAATACAATTTCAAAAGTGTCTGAAGTCATGAAGAATTGTGTTTTATTTGCTTCAAGTCAAAAGTGGGAAGCTATATGTTGCAAAACATAAATCGTTCCTTCTTTAAAGTTGAGTGTCATTTTTATCAATGTAAAAACGGCCCTTTTTTGAGTGACCCCTATATGATTATTTTGGGTTTGTGTTCCTTTGAAAGGACATTATATTCAGGAAGCTCTGGGAAGGGCTCACCTCAAATTTGTTTGATCTCCATCCAGGCATTAGACTGCAAAGACAACAACCGATCTGGCATCGACAACAGTGGGATTATGTCATAATGGGAAACAACGTTCTGAATTCAAATTACATCGATTCATTTTCACTATCTGTCCTTTCCTCTGTGGGAAGAGAAGATTTTCTCACACTAATAATGTTTTTCACAAAGCGTCCTCTCCTTGGAGACAATCTTTGGAAGGCTTATGTTGTGTCGGCTCGATTTTTCTATTTGTCATGGATATTTATTACAAACAGATTGTAAATGATTAGTGTGTGTGCACTTGTCTAGGTAAAAAGCATGTACATTTTTCATGTAATCATTGTCTAAAAAAATCTGGAATTATTTATTCATCCTTATGTGATTCCAGACCTTCCGAGACTGGCTTCCAAAGAACCATAACAAGACTACTTCAGAAAAATAACTGAAGTGAGCTTAAGAGAACCACGTAAATATTTAAACCGGAAGAAATTCAAATCACTAGTAAAAAAAAAATTGATCTGCTCCATCAGACATGATTGTATTATTTCAACCAAATAACAAACAGTGTTGTTATCATGAACTATAAATAAACCATTCAAAAAATTTTTTTTTAAATAAAATAAACATATTAGATGAAAAACAAAAAAAGTATAAAAAAATAGCTTTCACCTTGGTAACTTACTAAAAAAAAACTATTATTAAAACTACAATGACAAAAAAAAATATAAAAATAAAATCCATTTCAAAATATTAATATATGCTATAATAGTACATAAACAACACTGAAATCACATTACTAATGAATCAAACAAGTTATATGCATGTCAATCTCAATAATAATAATATTAATAATAAAATAAGGCTATGTTATGGTGCATTTATGACATTTTTGTCCTTTTTGGAGCTTATCAGATGCATCACTATAAACTGCACGGAAAAGAGCTTGGTGAAGAACCAACAAAATAAGTGTGAATAAATGACAACAATTTTAATTCTAGGGGTAAATTAGCCCTTTGAGATAAATGCTTAAAGCATATTCCGGCTAAACTGGTACAACTGAAAAGTACTACAATCCCACATTATTGTATTCAACTTGAACTACTCTGATATTTTAGAAGAAATTATATTCTTATAAACAGAAAAACTGGCCATGTTATATAACATCAAAGCACAGGCGTCTTCGTCTATCAATGTTATTCCTTCCCTCTCTTTGTACGTCCGTAGGTGTAATTGTAGCCATTACAGAAGCTTTCCAAAGGCGTTCATGCATTTCGACGCTTCTGATGAAAGTCTCATTTAAAATAATAGTCATCTTCCATCAGTCTCCATATTGAGTATTCCGCCCACCTTTCTGGTGAAAAATGGCAATTATTGACTATTGGCGGTTTCATTTACGTGAGTCATTAGTATTCCCAAACCATATTTTAGATTGTAGCCAATTCTGAATATCAGTGTATGTCTTTTTGTGTCTGTGATGTATTATCTCCTCTCTTTCCACACCACAGCCGTGTCAAGGGAACCCAAGATGCTTCTAATTACAGCAAGACAGCAGCTTCATTAGCCAGGAGTCCTGCTGAAGAGATTTACACTTCAAAGGACAGCGAGAGAGAGCAAGGGACAGAGAGAGAAAAAGAGAGTGCTGGGGGGAGGATACTTAGAATGACAGAAGCCAAGAGAACAAGTGCTGAAAGACACCGAATGCACAAGGGATACTAGGGATTGGAACACTGAACACAAGGTGTGAACGTACAGTACAAAGAACACAGAGAATGCAAAGAGCTAAGAAAAAAGAACTGGAAACTCTTTAAAGGGATAGTTCAAGTTCTGTCACCATGCACTCACCCTCAGTGCTCAAAGTGGGATGGAACGCAGTAAAAAACATATACATTTTAATCTTTAGTGCACTGCCACTTCTTACATATTGCCAATACTCTGCTACCCAGAATCAAAGTGTCAGCATCACTGTCCGTGAACAGAAAAAGCTAACCAGCGGTACTAACTGGCAATTTGAAAACATCTTTTTCATTGTAGAAGTTTCAAATGTGGCTATGGTTGGCTGAACGTCTGATGCTTACGGCACACAAAATCGGAAACACTTCAGGAGTTCTGAAGTAGTCCTCTGATTGGTTGGATTCTACAGGATTTCCGAGAAATGCCTGTTGTCGTGTTCTTTAACTTTCTGCTTGGAAACAAAGATGCTGTGATGCCAAACCCTCTCATGGAAGAAATCCGCCATGTTTACAACGGTGACAATGAGAGCTTATCAGGATCAACTAAACACTGGATTTTCAAAAGTATGTGAAATATGTAAAGCAAGACGTATTTATCATTTCCAGCTGGTACCACTTGTGTTTGGATTTCAGTTTCATGGGAGTGCTAATTTTGGTGCCAATTTTATTTAAAGAACAACAAATCAATGCTGTGAGTTTGCTAAGGTGTTACGAAACCTCAGCACTAGGGGTGGGCGATATACTGGTAGACACGAATAACCAGGAGAAATATCTCAACCAGTTGAGATTTTGGACTATTGTCTCTATCGCAGTTACATGCCGTTGACACGCAAGCAGCAGCAAAAGAGAACTAATTTCGCTATATGCGCATGCTGTCTGAGATTCTGTTTCTGAACACTGTCAGCGAGGCACACGCATGTGTAGGTAATGCTCATAGAGCATTATTTTTGCTGCTTTATAAGCCAAAATGCCCATCTTTTCAAGGATCCTCGTAAACACTGAAAGCAAACAGCTGAGAAAGAAAACACATGTGTAACAGTATATTGGATCCGGTCAGCTCTTAAAGTGACAGCAGTCTAATATTCTGGCTGTCTGTCATTGATGTTAATCAAAAAACAAAGAGAGAAATCTCTCACTGCTCTTGACTAAATAACTATTGTAACTGTACTAAGAATAAATAAATATTTAATTTACACAATGAATACAATATAAGTAGTATTTATTTAATTTGTGTAATTTTTGTAGTTTTATTTTGATTTTTTTAGGCTAGCATTTGTTTTTGTTTTTTGTGTGTGATATTGACTCTGGATTGAAGAATTATGAAATTTCTATAGTATCAAAAATGTTGATATTCTAAACACCTTATTTAAAGCAAAAATAACTATACGTTGACATATATCATGATATGAGTAATTGTATTTCACGGAAACTATATAAGATTTTGGTCATACCACCCAACCCAAATTAGCAACCTCACAGCAATGAGCAAACAACCAATTCAAATACCTTAGCAACCACCTAACATTGTCCTAGCAAACACTCACCCTCATTAACCGAAATGAGCAACAGCCAATATAAACCCCACCCAGAATCAGTTAAAAACACCCTAACAACCTCAAATATTAATAAACAATTCAAACGCCATAGCAATCACATAGAAACAACCTAGCGACCACCATGCACTCTAGTATCTCTGTGGCACGTTTTAGACAATCAAACATCACTCATATTGTAAAACTCAAACAAGTTTTAGAATCCAAAAAATCTAATAAGGCTAAAAAGAAAGTGTTTACTGAATGCTTTCTTTTAGAAAAAAACAAAAACACTAACATTTCTGTCAAGGAAGCAGCCCTGAATTAGAGAAAATGTTCCCATGTCGGAGCCTGAAAGTGTGGAAACAGGATGAAGGCCCGTGTGCTAACGATCCATTGCTGTGTCATTCCTCCACTCTTTGTTCATGCTTCACTTTTATTTCTTTCATCCTTCCCTTTTTCAGTTCGCAGCTTCTCTGCAGTGCACTTCTGCCTCTCTTGCCTTCTTTCTGAGTCCTAAGAGATTTAGGAGCTTTTGATCAGATTTGTTAGAGGCCTTTCCTGTCATTCTCTCACTTTTCCCGCCCTCTCTTGATTCTTATGTTATTTATTTTTTGCCCATTTCTCTTTCGTTTCTATTTGCCTGTTCTCTTATTGGTCTTGCGTTTTTTTATTTCCTGCACCCCTTTTCACCAACAATACTGATGAAATTATTACATGCATTGTTTCATGTGTGTCTCTCTTTCTTCCCTGAGGAATGGATGATGCACAAGAGAACAAATTTGCTCTTTTTCATGACAGCCAATAACTATAGATAATAAAGTTTGCAATCATTAAGTAATTGGAAACTCATAATGAATCCAATCTACTTTTAAAAATCAGAAATTAGAGAAAAAACTATTTTTTTTAATATATGTATGTATAGATGGATGGATAATTTTTGCTAGACTTACCAAAGGTACGTGAATTTACCATTCAAATACTATATATCAACCATTAAACTGTATTCATTTTCATTAGAAATATTTTTTCATTGACATGCTTACATTTAATATTTAATAAATTCAATAAAGTACTAAAAACATACACACACTTACTGAATTATAGGGTTAGTTCACCCCAAAATTAATATGATGTCATTAATTACTCACCCTCATGTCGTTCCAAACCCGTAAGACCTTCGTTCATCTTCGGAAAACAAATGAAGAAATGTTTTGATGAAATTGGAGAGCTTTGTGACCCTCCCCATAGAAACTACATCAGTGTGTAACCAGTGGCTCAACCCGATAGAAACCTTTTAGTCTCATCAGTACCCAAGGTCAAACGTTGCATGAACGAAAGCTGCATAATAACACTTGTGCGTATGATAAACTTCAGATTTCTTTAAGTGCTCCTTCCCCATAATGTCAACGTACTAGAATACGTTAGATCACGTTCATCTTACGAGTTCGTTCAGAATCAGTACCAGACATCAGTGTGAAGCGTCCAACTTCAATGGGGCTTTTGTCATTGGATAAATGATGTCCCGCCCACGGACGCTCAGCGTCTCGGAGGATACCGGTCTGTATCTCCTTTTGATTGACCGATTTTGTACTTTGACGCTGAAGGAGCGGCTTTGCACTTGGGTTATGTTTTAATATACAACTCGGAAACAAGATATATTCCTGACGAATCCAAAAGAATCACTGATTGTTTGACTTTCAGCCGAATCGTTTGAATGGAAAGCACGCGCATGCCGAAAGCTAGCGATAATAGCCAGTCATTCATTCACATTAATTAAGTATTCGTCTGCACATTTTTATGGTATCGTGGCGAGCTTTTTTTTTTAGATTGTTTGTTTGCAGTAGGTGCGCGTCACTGCTACGACAGGGTGATACGTAGGGCAGAATTTAAGACGGACAAATGAATGACCATCAGCCGCCACTGCGGACGACATGACTCGGGGGAGAAGAATGGTTGATTACATTTGAATTTTTGTTTTCTTTGTGCAAAAAAAGAAGTATGCTGGTAGCGTCACAAAAACGAAGTTGAGCCACTGATGTCACATGGACTGTTTTACCTATGTATTTACTACGTTTCTGGACTTGGGAACATTTCAGTTGCGTTTCTGTCTAAGGAGGGTCAGATAGCTCTCCGATTTCATCAAAAATATCTTAATTTGTGTTCCGAAGATGAAGGAAGGTCTTACAGGTTTGGAACGACATGAGGGTGAGTAATTAATGACATAACTTTCATTTTGGGGTGAACTAACCATTTAAGGCTGAAGTAATAAAACGAAAAAAGCTTAAGAAACAAGTTTAAAAAGCTAAAAAAAGCATATTAAATAATAAAGTAAACATTTAATCACATTTTGCACACATATTTGGGACAGAATGCATTTTTGTTTTGAAAAACAATGGGTAAGTAGTTCCGTGGAATTCATTTTTTTTTACAGAAATCCATTTCACAGAATTCCACCATTTTCCCTTCAAAAATAAAAGCTGAAATTGTTATAAAAGTCCATCAATTATGTCAATAAAACTGGAATAGTTGGTCACTAAACACTGCATAATGGTGTGTGGTCCTGTTGCTTTATAGTTAGTCCATGTACGCTTATCTCTCACTGTGTGAGGCGGTGTGTGCGTCAACCCACCATTTTCTATGCATCAGCAGAGTGGAAGGAGTGCAATGTAAGAAGCCTTGCTCTTTCCTTCCTCGTCTTATCTACCGCTCCCTCTCTCCTCCTTCCAGTCGTGACTGGCACAGCTCCAGCCACCTACCCTCCCAAGAACCACTCTTTCACTGAGAGGCAGGAACAGAGAATGAGGCGCATAAAGGTCTAAACAAGCACCAGGCCACATATTCAACAGATTCAGAGATGTGAAACATTGATAAGAGGTTGCTCTTTCTTAGCTCAGGACAGTTATGACTCATTTAATGGGCTCATATCATATTTTCCGTGGTCTTTCTGGGACAAAAGAACTTGAGGTACTATGAACATACTGTATCTTGCAATCCAAAAAGAGCATTTCTTGACTTTAAGCAAAAATCAATAGCTCTGAACTTGCTAATTTTTTGTGTCATAGATAAATGTATACATCAATGACATACAGTGGCCCAGTAGTGCACAACACAATGAAATCTTTACAACACAACGAAATCGCCACAACCCAACGCATAGAACTGATTTTGTTGTGTTGTGCTAATTCGCTGTGTTGTTGCTTGTTTCCATTGTGTTGTGGCTTGTTTCTGTCATGTTGTGCTAATTTTGTTTGCGATGTGGCTTGTTTCCATTGTTTTGTGCTAACTTCATCGTGTTGTAGCTTGTTTGCTTTGTTTTGTGTCAATTGTTCAATTGTGTTGTGCTAATTTTGTTGCGTTGTGGCTTGTTTCCGTTGTGTTGTAGCTTGTTTCAGTTGTGTTCTTCTAATTTCGTTGTGTTGTGGCTTGTTTCTGTTGTGTTGCGGACATTTAATTGTGTTGTGGACTACTGAGAAACCGTAATGATGACTATTGGTTGATCAAAAACTTTGGCTGCCAAAAAAGATTGGATAGACGCTTTTACTCCTAAAAAACTAAACAAACCAAACTGAAACAACATAAGCACACACACACACACACACACACACACACACACACACACACACACACACACACACACACACACACACACACACACACACACACACACACACAAACAAAACAATAAACAGCAGTTAAAATGTTTCCAAAAACATATCAATGCTCTTTTTGGCCTGTGTGTAGAACCTACATATTCTTCTTAGGGATCACAATGTTATAAACGTATGGTTGAAATATATTTTTAACAAGATTCCTGATCATCTCATGCTGGTTTTATAAGTTTGTGCAGCACATTTTGGTACAGGCCATTCTGTGAATGTGTCAAAGTGTTCTATGGCTTTGCAAAGAGGCTATAACAAAAGCTGTTCTGCAGCTACAAAAACAGATAGTTTAATTCTGAGTGACAAAGAGAGGGTGAAAAGTGCTTGTGAAAAACTAAAATAGGACAGTGATTGGCACAAAAATAATACACAAAAACGCATATAATTTTTGTGAAATGTTATTTTTACATGCAGCAAAAATATAGGTCTATTAAAGCATCACATCATTAAAGTATTTGAAGAAAAGGGTTTGAGTAAATATGGTGTTTTCTGAACTAGCTTACCTCTTACCATCTCTAAAATATAGCCACTTCATTTGTGCCATTTGCAGTTGCAATTTATTCTGTTTTCCTTTTTCTTTCACTATGTATTTTACAAGGAATTCCCAATTATACCCAAATGAGGTCAGTCCTGAAACAATCATGAATTAGATATATATGCATTCTGACAAAATACCACTAGTGAGAAACTAGAAGACCAGAAAACAAGGATCAAAAACCCACACGGTGGCTGAACTTGACGGTCTAGTTTTAATAGACTCCACCATGGGTCACTGTTGTAATGAGCGTGCTGTAAAATGAAACAAGAATGTAATGTTCGAGCTTTCCATTACAGCCATTCATCTCATTAACTGTCTCGTCAGCGCAGTCTAATTTAAGCAAAATACACAGACTCTGATCGCCATGTTGCTTGGTAACTAAAACGGTGCCCTAGCAGATTGCCTCTATAAAAATAATAATTTGCTTTGATCTGCGATAAAGAGTTATGGATAGAAAGAATTCATGAGAGATGGCAAACAAAATATAATCATAATTTATCAAGGAATTTTGATATACTAGATGGATTTGAATCACTAATTTATACACTACCAGTAAAAAGTTTTTGAAGAGTAAGATTTTTTAATGTTCATTTTATAGATATCCCTTCTGCTCAAAAAGCTTGTATTTATTTGATCCAAAATACAGCAAAAACAGTAAAATATTTGTACTATTTAAACAAAAAATATATTTTAATATAGTTTAATATGTAATTTATTCGTATGATTTCATAGCTGAATTGTTAGCTCGTTTACTCCAGTCACATCATACTTCAAATCATTCTAATATTCTGATTTGCAGCTCAAAAAACAAATTATTTTTATTATGTTGAAATCAGTGAGTAAAAATTTTTCAGGTTTCTTTGATTAATAGAAATTCAGAAGAACAGCATTTAACTGAAATATAAATCTGTTGTAACATTATAACTCATCATCATCATGTGACACTGAAGACTGGAATAATGATGAAAATTTTGTTATTTTCAATAGTAAAAACATTTTACAATATTACTGCTTTTGCTGTATTTTGGTTTAAATAAAGGCAGGCTTGGTAAGCAGAAGATAATTATTTAAAAAACATAAAACATCTTACTGTTCAAAAAAGTTTGGCTAGTAGTGTATATATATATATATATATATATATATATATATAATTTAGCTAGAATAATTAAAAAAATTATACATTTTCTATCTATTCTTTCAAATAATATATATTCAAAATAAGAATATGTTTGTCTTTAAATATGAATTAATATTGTATTTATAATTAATATTAAAATGTTTAACTACTCAGTAAAGTTATTTTTAATATCTTTATTACAAATATAAATAAGATGAAGACTGTGCTTATATACTGACATGTTTTTTTAAAGAATGGATCAAATGAGAGATCTAATTTGTTGGCTAAGACTGGCAGAAAAGACTGAAAATGCTTGCAATAAATGTATGTTTGTTTATGATACTCGTTTGCATAAAACTGAAGTCAACTTTGTCGCGTCGCCAACTGTCACTGCATCTTGACAACGCTCCCTGAAAATGATTGAATTTCAGTTGCTTTGTCACTGAAGATGGCTATATATATATAAAAAAGTCAGTCCACCTACATAATTATGCATATATTTAAGGGGTGAAAATGAATTGTGTCTGAGTGCTCATAAAAACAGCAACACACCAGCCTGCAGTCTGTGCGCGATGAACCGAATCTGAACTGCCATACAGGCGGCAGCCAGCCGTTGTTCCGCATCCAGTCAAGCATCTCCACGGCCTCTGGTTTAAAATGATTAAGCACTGCATAAAATGGAACAAATCTCGCTGTCTGGCTGACAAGCCCTGCTCGACGTCTCATAAACCTTTATTGTTGCATTCATTAACCGCAGTGTTACGTGGTGTGGAAGAAATCTGCGGGGAGAACAGGCAAAGGATTTTGTCTTATTAAGCAGTGGTTGGATATCCAACTGCGCAGTTTTAAGACCACTACAATGGATGGTAATTGTAAAGAAGCCTGACAGTGGAGAACTGCTGGCGACTGCAGAATGATCCTGCCGTGAGCTTGGTGCAACCTCACCTACTGGACCACTCGCAATTAAGCTCCATTGAAAGCAGGGAAGTCTTTTGTTCTCAGAGATTTTATGGAGCTTCATTCAATTATCAAATTAAGTTCCTACAATTCCTTTAAAAAAGATACAAATGAGTCAATTGTGGATTATATATATATATATATATATATATATATACAAATGTACACAGCTATAAAACTAATGTGGTATTCATATCAAAATATGTTGTCCAATCGGAGCACATTATTATGGAGATATACTTTCTTTTTCTTTAGGATAACCATCTGAAGAGGAAGAGACTTACATGAGTAGTTCATCTAAATATCTAAATATAAAAAATTGCAGAAAATGTACTCATTCTCAGGCCATCCAAGATGTAGATGAGTTTGTTTATTCGTCAGAACACATCACTTGTTCACCAATGGATCCTCTACAGTGAATGGATGCCGTCAGAATGAGAGTCCAAACAGCTGAAAACATCACAGTAATCCATTCCAGTCCATCAATTTATGATTTGTGAAGCAAAAAGCTGCGTGTTTGTAAGAATAAAATCTATTATTAAGATGTTGCTTTAGACTAAAATATGAGTCCATAATAACGCTTTGTCCAGTAGAAAAAATAAACTGTGAACTGTGCTTGATCTGTGCATATTTCTCTCCTGATTCAGGTGACAACTTTTTCACTGAAGAAAGCAGCATTATGGATAGAGGACTGGTTTAAATTCCAGATTTGTTTCTTACAAACTTCACTTGATGTACTGGAGTCATGTGGGTTATTGTGATGTTTTTATCAGCTGTTTGGACTCTCATTCTGACGGCACCCATTCACTGGAGAGGATCTATTGGTGAGCAAGTGATGTAATGCTAAGTTTCTACAAATCTTTGCTGATGAATTAACTATATAAAAATGTAATTGTATGTCTGTTATTTGGAATCTTTTTTTCTGTCAGATTTAACCATTTTGTCCCCAAACTATATCTTAAGTAAACCCTCACACATAACGAAGATTATTCTCATAGCAGCTTTGTTTCTCAATCTCCTTAAAAATAATAATAACCAAAAACCCCTCAAACCATTTATTCCACAGGATTTAGAACAGTGTGAGAAAGAGAGAGTATAAGAAAATTACCACAGACAGGGAAAAGTGTGTGTGTGTGTGTGTGTGTGTTTAATCTTAGGTGTCTCACTGCTGGTGTGTGTGTATGAAATTAGGAGGTAATCAGGCATGGTCCAGGTTTAGCCACAAGACAAGTAATTGGTCCCAGTCGTATCAAATGTAACACACACACACACACACACACACACACACACACACACACACACACACACACACACACACACACACACACACACACACACACACACACACATTACATTCAAGTAACCACAGATGAAGGCGGTACTTCAGAACATCACTTGACCCCACTGACCACTTCCTGAGTCTAACTTGAGATACCTGCACATGAAACAACCTAACACATGACAAACAATTTGATACTGTGATTTGTATGCTGTAGTAGTCGAAACATCAAGATAACCAGCTTAAACATGTTAGCAACTATCATTAAACTTGCAAAATATACTAGTGTACTTTGTGGCCACAAACTGAAAAGTTATTTTAATTAATAGGTTTTCAAAACTTATTATAAGTAGTATAAACAGCTTTCAAACACATTTTATTGCATAATCTGAATACGCTCGATTACAAGAACAAAATATTCTTCAAAAAGCCAGTGGCAAGGTTTCAAAACCTTCAAAACCGGCTATAACAACAGTCTCCTCGCCGGGTTAAATGCTCTTTACCCATGACAGAGTCACCCTGAGCTAATCGTTGTGAATCAGCTCGAAAGGAACAGGAACAAAGACTGAATCAGACCACAAATGGCAAGACACAGTCCTGAAATACTTTTGTTATTACTCAGAGGTCCGACCAAAAGCAATACTTTTCTCATTCATGTCCACACTGAAGCAATCATCCTACTCAGATGGGAGGTTATTCTCTACAGCTATAAAAGTGCAGAAAAGCAATATGGTCCAATCTTAGTGTTCTTTGTACACATTGATGAACAATCATCTATGCTAACACTGCTAAATAGGTATGTGTAAACAAACTCC
Organism: Ptychobarbus kaznakovi; assembly: GCA_027422405.1. Classification (NCBI taxonomy): domain Eukaryota; kingdom Metazoa; phylum Chordata; class Actinopteri; order Cypriniformes; family Cyprinidae; genus Ptychobarbus; species Ptychobarbus kaznakovi. The sequence goes on from CM049815.1 coordinate 6,656,229, forward strand.
ATGAAACTTGCTTAGCTTACACAGGATCAGAAGGAAGTAGACAGTAGAAGAGACACTGCAAACTTAGTTTTTAGTAGCATTACAGTAGCTGAACGTTTTTCAAAACTAATGAGATTTAGCTGTAACAAGCTACTGAGTCGCAGGTTAGCATGACAAAGTGCTATACTGCAGTTTTCGGTCACAATTGCGCTAACAGCATTAGCCAAACAGCCTGAGGTAATAATAAAACACACCCTCTTAAAATGTTTCTAAAAATGGATAGAAACTGTTTGCTTTAGCAGAAAGACAAAAAACATTAATCGAGAGTTTGTGCTGTTTATTGTTAACTACTATTGACCAATTATCAAAGTGCTATATCACAGTTTACTATCATAGCATATTGAGCCAACGGCATTAGCCAAACATTCTGAGGTAATAATCAAACACATTCTCCAAAAATTGCAATAAATGGCATTGGCAACAGATTGTTTTAAAGTAAACAGACATGAAACAACAATGCCAACAGTTTGTGCAGTGTGTTGTTAGTTTTCTGTCATAAAGTATTGTGCTAAGAACATTAGCCAAACAATCTGAGGTAATAAATCAAACACACTCTCCAAAAATGTCTTCTAAAAATGCAATAAATGGCTACAAACAAAACTTTTGGAAATTATGCTTGGTGTTAGCTACTATTTACCCAAGTTTATATTAAAGAATGGAGATTAATTTGTCCATCAGTTTTTAGTTAGAGGCATAGCATCGCGTAGTATAGCTAATGTAGCTGACCGTTTTTAAAGGTTAGCTTGACTGTAGCTTAACAACTTAGTGTAGCTTGAAAAGCTACAGTTTTAAAGTAGTTTCTCCAACACTGGATAAAGCTAAGCATTTACTCCATGGCCTGTTCCTAAGAAGGAAATTGAAGCATTTAGACCTCATTGACCTTTGTGAAATACCCCATTCTTCTGGCTCTCTTCCTGTCTGTCCACATTAATGAAGGAGGAGAGCAGAAGAGCACACTGGGATAGCTTTTGGAGGACCAGGCCCATACAGCTCTAGAGCCAGTTGGTAATTGCCAAGGCCCTTGCTGAACTCTATTCTTTATCTCAATCTCACCCATTCCCTTTTATTATCATCTGAACGTCAATTCATTTTAGACATATCGAGTGACAAAAATATGTCCTTTAAATTTAGTCTCTCATATCTCTATTACATCTTTCCTTTTTTGCCAGTTTGTTCGTGTCTGCCGATCCCACTGGTGCCCATTACTGAGTGAGGATGACAACAACATACTTTTCTTTCTGGGTGCAAAAGAACATCTAGCATCACACTTTACAACAGAGGTACTCACATACACACTTAAACGCCAAGATACACATACACACAGACACACTTGTTTCTCATGACATAGCCTACTATGTGTGAACTTTTTCATAGAAAGCCTCCTCCAGGAGCTTTTCACTCAAGACAAGATGCTTCAGGACAGGTCCATATGCCATATCCTCCTAATACCCGAGGTCTCTATTCATTTGTAGAGCCTTTAATTGGTTGGTTGGGTCACTCCTCCCTCGTTGCGAACGTGTTAAATTAGTCGTTTGTTTGGTGATAACATATAAAAGTAAGTCGTAAGGGAGCAGAACGTATATCAATTAACGCCTCTCTCCCTACCTTTCACCTTTTTTCCTCTCCCTGTGGAGTGAAGAGAGAGGTGGATATGAATGCTAATTATTCAGCTTAACGATCGGTCGCTCTAGTTAAGATGCAAACGCACTCAGCATTATTAATATCTTGGCCAAAGAGGTGACGGTTGTATTTCACAATGACAAATCGTCAGCACTCCTTTGAGGACAAATGACAAGAAAACACAGTGCAATGGTAAATAGATTTTGCATTATTTACTGTGTGATGTACATTATTTACACATGTGATAACATGGAAAGATCAAATTTGATATTTATGTGAGTATGATAAACATTATGCAGGAATCCAATACTGTATTTCTCCTTGTGTTTTTATAAACTACAACTAAGAAATAAAACTATTATTATTATTACTGATCATATAGCATTTAGATTTCAAAACTTTTTATTATAATAAAAATAGCAATTGTTAATAGTAGTAATAGTTATTGTTTTAGTTTCTTAAAAATCATTACCATTATTATTATTATTATTATTATTATTAATAATATAATCATTAATTATTAGTGTTTGGTTTTAACAAAAACTAATTACTACTACTACTATTATTATTTACCACGTAGACAGCAAAACATCTGTTGTAATAAAACCAATCGAAAATAAAATGACAAATAATTGTTACAAATATTGGTAAACACCAAATATAATTCTCTCTCTGGTTAATGGCTGCCATGAAATATGATCGTAATAACAATGTCTTTGACGTGTTTTTTTTATAATTTTGCCATATATATATATATATATAAATATATATATATATATATAAAAAAAAAAGAAACGACCTCGCTTTTAGTCCTAATCCCCTGTACTTTATTACAAGTTAAGTCACAATTCTCATGAATAAAACATAAATATATAGCGCTATTGAACTTTGTGATGCAGGGGAAAAAAACAAGCTTGCACAAAAATAATTTATTTGGAATAACAGCAAAATCAAATAATACTTTTTCTTCAAGCATCAAAATGCTTTTAAAATTCAGTTACTGTAGATGCTCAGGATTTGATGTCATATCTTCACCCCAGGCCTGAGGGGAGGAGGGAAAAATTTTTTTTTTTCTTACACAGAAGATGAGAAGTTGAGGGGAGAGAGGGGGTTAGGGCCGTGGGGAACTAATGATGAGAAATCAGCGTGCAATCTCACCGCCCTAAAATGACCAACTGATGAAAGCCGGAAGAAGCATATAATCGAGACGAGGCGGCTACCCAACACCAACTGTTAATCATTTAATGCATGCAGTATCTGTTCAGTCATTTGCTCTTGTACACATTCTCTGATCTTGTAGAAGAATTCACAATAATTATATTATAAATATAATCATTATGTGAGCAGATGAATATCAGAAATTCACACATTTCAGACAAAATCTTTTGATCATCAGATCTCGTATGATCTAGTGCTTCTAAAAAACATCAATGCGTAAGTGAGAGAAAAACATCTCCAATGCTAGCCAAGGGCTCAGACGCTATGTTAAGAAGTTACAACCTAAATGCAAGCTACAGTCTTGTTGCAAAAGTTTTTTTATAATGTTTGATTTTATATTGTGGTGAGGACTGTTATAATGACGTTATTACAACCTCCAGGAGATCAGGGATTACCTCTCTCTCAGATAAACCTGTCCAAAAACAAAGTACAATACAGTGCCTCTATGCCCTACAAGACTGACTTTATTTAATTATTTAAATATTGAATATACTCTTTATTTATTTAGTTGAAGATAGATAGATAGATAGATAGATAGATAGATAGATAGATAGATAGATAGATAGATAGATAGATAGATAGATAGATAGATAGATAGATAGATAGATAGATAGATAGATAGATAGATAGATTATTGATTGTTCAGCAGAACAATGAGATGCTGTTAGGCTATATGTCAGTAAAACAAACTCCCCTGTCCGGTCAGCCGTCACTGTGCTCACGGCGCATGCTCGCATCGCATCATCATAAATAAGCGCACAAGAAACTATGAGCATACGATGTAGTTCTGTCATTAAGTCATGATGAAATTACCAAGAAGGCGATTAAAGCTGCAAACTGTGCGTGCATGTATGTATGCATTACATTTCAGAGCGTCTCTCAAATGCATACTAAAATATAGGCTATCGTGCAATTCCGGATCACAATAAGGCGCAAGCTGATATGTATTTTAATTTATAATTTAATGCACAAGTAAATGTGAGCACAGTGCACTTATACTAGAAAATATGAGCTATTTTTTTTATTAATTTTAAAAGTACAAACACAAATGAAACCATTTAAATGCATAAAACAACTCATTTTACATTCTGGCATTTATGTGCTGTTGTCTTCCGGCCTTTTGAGAACCAGAACCAAATTGACAGAGCAATTAAGCTATAGTGAGCCCTTTTATTAAAATACCTGGAGGTGAGGAATAATACAAACATTGTCATATTCACTCAGTATTACTTGATATAATAATTCACAAATATATCAATTACAATTAAGTAGAAATTAATTGTATTCAGCTGTGTTTTAGGCACTAAAATAGTCTAGTACTTTATAGTCAACCGTATTTTTATATTGAACTAATGTAGATTTCTGTGCCACCCCAGGCTGGTTGCAGGCCCCTCCCTGGCCACCCCTATGAAAACATCCTGGCTCCGCCACTGAATATAGATAGATAGATGGATGGCTGGATGGATGGATGGCTAGATGGAATCTCAAAGTTGGCTAAACCTACACTTACCTCAGATTATTTCCTTCAGAGTCTATTATCTCTCTCTTTGACGTGTCTCAGTGTGTTCTTAAGCTTGTGTCCTTGTGTTCTCGTAATATCTCATCATAAACTGTTGGAGTTCTATTCCATTACTCAAGAACGCAAGTACAGAGGATGCATGAACGTACCCAGATATGTTCTTGATATCAAGGACAAATCGAATGCAGACTTGAGATGATCTAACTGTTAGAAATCCCAGAAGACGCTGCGGGAGGCTGACGTACGGAAGGCTGTAAGCTTTAAACTTCGTTCTCGCTGCAAACATTTGGCTGTGATGTCATGTGTTATTTATTGTCTCACTCCTTATAATGTAAGCAACAATATCACAGCATATCTCAATTCTCACATAGATGGGTTCTGAGTCCTCCCGTCCTTCAAAGTTTGTTCTTTCAAGGTATTCTGGCATGACTGGCCTCCACAAGAATGCAAGTCCGTTCTTTACATTCTTGGAATTGAGAAACAGCCTTTCTCTGGGTATTTCTTCTAAATTCACCTGCTTTCATGGCCCCAATCCATGTTCCTTTCTCCTCACCTCCATCTTTTCATTTTAATCACCTGCCCTCTCGCTCTTTATCATCCTTTTCCTCCTCTCATTTCCTCTCCCATTCAACTACCTTTCATCCACCTGACTCAATCTTTTACTCCCCCACCGTTCGCTCCCATTTACTGCTGTAATATTTCTTTCTTATACATTCTTTCTTTTTTACACCCTTTTGTAATTCTAGCAGTGAGACCAGACAGCTGATGAGAATAAAATCAGTGTTGTCAAAACCAGGACCACCCACCGACTGAACAAACCGGCCTGAAAATAGCCCCCTTAACCCCCCGCCACAGAAAAAAATCGTACAGCTCCACAGCTGCATTATTGCATGCAGCCTATCAGAAACGTGCCGCGCCGTCTGTCTCATTATGGTTTTGATGTGCCGCCATTGTGATCATTATCTCCTCCTGTTCTGGCCTCTTTATTGCGCCTGTTTGTGAGAGTATCGTCTTTATTCTGTTATATTTTCACAGTCTTTCTTAGTCACAGACAAAAACAGACACAAACACATACTGAGAAAAATATGACCAGGACTTCATGGGGGGCGCCAGTCACACTTGTGAGTGCGCCAGTCGTGACTAGCAGAAGCGAGAGAAAGCCAATTATAGAGTGATACTAATACATTCCAGGATGACGTGATTCCCTCAGCACAACGTGATTTGTATTTTCCGAGAAAAACATCCGTTATTTTTCCTGGAACATTACCTTTCCTGCCTCTCACCCTAACTCAACCCCTAATATCCAATGACTGGCCAGTGATTGGATGATCGCTATGTCCTACTTGTGTGAATAACGGTAAAAAGGTCATTATGTAATTACTGTACAAATCAGTGCTATTGTCGTTAATGAAAACTAAATGAGAACACTGTCATTATCTGAAATTCAAATACTACTGGGAAAACCTGAAACTAAATTGAAAACTAAAAAAAAAATTCTTGACTTCGAAATATGGCCACATATTAATTTTAGATTTTTATTTTGAAAAACTCAAAACTTTTACAAACCCCCTGCATTAAACATGAAAGAAACACTAAACAGCAACATCAATGCACTGTGATAAAAAAAATGCTGCAAAAAAACTAAAGTAAAAATAAATAAATAAAATAAACAAGTTAGCACATTGACTTTGGAAGCCATAAACAAACAAATAAATAAAGACGTCTATAAACTGGAACAAAATTATAGAGTGCAAACTAACCAAAACAAACTAAAGATATATATATATATAGATAGATAGATAGATAGATAGATAGATAGATAGATAGATAGATAGATAGATAGATAGATAGATAGATAGATAGATAGATAGATAGATAGATAGATAGATAGATAGATAGCAAAAATATTTAAAAATGAAAACTTTTTAATTATACCACTTAGCACATTAAATCTGACAGCCATAAAATACTAAAGCTAAAATAAAATGTAAGTAAACTTAAAATAGAAAATTCTACAAACAATTACCTAAATTCAAATTTAAAATAAAATATAAAACTATAATGATCCCGTTTTCAAACCCGAAAAACATGAAAGGGAATAATATGCAGAAAGTCAAAGCTGTTTGTTTCTATCCAGTGAATGTCAAATGTGATGTAAAACTGCAAGCTCCAAAATGGATAAAAAGATCCATAAACCATAGAAGTTCCATATGGCTTGTGTCATATATTCATATGGCAACATACAAAAGCCAAAATGTAATTACTAAAAATTGAAAATATTTTCCTATAAACTACACTTAAATGTTTTGTGTAAAACTTAATTTGTGGACTATAACAAGCTGTTCTGGGACGAGTTTACGCAATTACTAATGATCTTCACAGTGGGGTAGAGGAGCAACTGACCCCACATTAGTCTTCGATTCTACAATTCCCCTTAAATAAAAGTGACAGTGCAGGGTTCAAAGTGCTGAATAATGTGGTCTCTGCTTGTGGCCATCAAAAGCACAGCTGTAATTTACAGCGACTGTTTACAAAGTCAAGCAGAATTCAAGAGGTCGAGTGGCATCTTCAGCTCAGATATCTTCATCTGGTCATTAATCACTTTGAGTTGAATCGCTCAAACCGAAAATAATTACTGAGAGCAGCAGGACAACAGTCACGTGTAAGCCACAGATGTCTGAGATGTATTCTACCCCACAGCTGCCTAAGGGTGAACTGGATTGATTTTTAACCGTGTTCTGCATTGCTGGTTTACAAAATTGTGCTATTTTTGCAGCCGTGTTCACACAAGACACATCTGTGTTATTATTTAATTGTCTGCGTGTATGCATAAGACATCCTCTGTGAACAGGAATTTATTATAAAACGTTTAAATATGGGACAAAATACAGCTTGTATCAAAAATAAAGTACTCTGCATTCACTGAACTGGTTGTAATAGACATGACAGATTCAAGGCAAAAAAAGCAATCATTAAATTCACACAGACACAGAGTTCCTAGTAAAGATGAAAAAGCAGGTCAGTTTATACGTTAATAATAACCAAACTGGATGCAAGGTAATTGTATGAAATTCAAATGCATTTACTATGGTTTCAAAAGCACATCATATCTAAGCTAGCTGTGAGTAAAAAGGGCTGTTTTCAGTGTGGAGGCTATTAAACATGAATAAATAAATAAAAGTTGTGAACCACTGGCCAACTCTAGATGGGAGAGAGAGAGAGAGAGAGAGAGAGAGAGAGAGAGAGAGAAAGAGAGACAGAAAGAGAGAAAGAAACCGATGCGTTTCCCTCGAGAAAGCAATGATTTAAGAAAGCCTTCAATTGAAGCGAGGAAAAAAAAGATATGCAACACTGAGCCAAGAAACACACAAACGTTCACACAGTGAGCGATTTGCTCAAGCACATGACAGGTAAGGATATATCACGTTGAACGTGTACTTAAGTGGAAGGCCGGTCAAATTTTCCATCCTTTTTGCTTCCTGTCTCCTCATCTCTTCTCTCCCCTTCTATGTCCTGCGGCTCAGCGGAGGGAGGACTGTATAATATGCAGCATCACGTAGCAGCAGGCAAAACTCCTGCAGGATTCAATAACAAGACGCTAATAAGATTAGCACGACGCTAATGCAGATGAGCCACTGGGGTGGAGAAGCCAGAGAAGATTTCCCCATTCCTGGAAACCAATAGAGGATGCCATATACACTGATCTGGCACCATCCGTTTCCCTCACACCCCAACGTTGAGCAGCAAAAGCAACTCTGGTGCTGTACAAGAAGGTGAAGACCCCACTAAAGGGGAAGCGCAGGCATTTGGCTTAAGAAGCAAGGTTGGGGGGGGGGGGGGGGCTGTGTAAGATGGACATTTATTGAAGAGAGCGGTTGGCATACAATAGGGTTGCCTACGTGCCTGACTGATTTGCTGGAGAGGGGAACTAGCACCTGGCAACTAGTGCTGGCTAACTATTGACTAGGGAGAGGTGGAATAACTTAGCGTGGAATCCTAAGGGCCCTGGGTGGAGCTCTGCCCGGTAACTCCCTCGTATTGGTCCCCGGACAGGTGTCTTAGCCAATGATTGAGCAGTCAATGGAAACATTCCACCGGGACTGGCAGGGTTCCACGCCATCAGGCTTGGCTCTGTTTCTCACACAACAAACAAATGAACAAACAACAAAGCAAGAAGTAACCCACTGCTCTCTCATTAACAAGTCTCAAAGGAGTCTCGGTTTGAAGAACCGGGCAAGTCTTTATCATGATAGTTAAATTGGTCTCTATCGAAGATGCCCTCGGTAAGATGCCCAGGTAACAAATGCCCCCGTGCACCTAAGGAGTCAGGACAGAAGTAGAGAGAAGAAAGGAATTGGCCGCTAACACAATCCCATACAAGCCTGAATTTATCTTGTATGCAGCGCACTTACAAAGTCCCAAACAGTCTGTCCGAAAGCCCCTTATCTTCGGTGGAGCTCCCAAAAAAATGAAACTAGCATGCATCAGCTGTTCCCATCAGAGCCACACACATATGCTTGACTTGCCAAGCCGTTTCTCTCACGCAGCAACACACACTCAGTAGCACCTCATTGCACAAGAGGCAACATGTCGCCAAGGCAATCTGGGGTGCCGACAAGTAGATTTGACAGGAGCACTGGTGTACGGTAGGAGATGGAGACGATACACAGTGAAGAAAAGACACTCATATACTCACAGTTATAGTGCTTTTCAAAGGGCTAAAGGATACAATCTCTCAGAGTCTCCATCAGCAGGTCAGCACAGTTGAGTGTACAACCCCAAATCTTTAACCGCTAGACCTTGCTTGGTCCTTTGAGATGCTCACTGGGAGATAAGGGTTCTTAAAACTGTCCACCATGCAGTGTAAATTGGGTTGGTTTAACCTAGTGGTTAGACTCAGCTTCAAGTGGGAGGCTCACAGAATATGCATACAGCAAACAAAACTGGATTGGACTGTCTCGATTTAAGATCTAATCTGATTGGGTGGATTTCTAAAACTTTTGTGATTAAAGGCACACAGGTTTTTCTATCAGTCAGCTTTGAAACCAAGTCATGTTTGCAAGGTACCAGGTTGATTCAACAAGTCCTTCTGCAGAAATAACTGATTACTGCCAAGGCTCACCAGGTTTTTGAGCTTGGAAGCTTTACATGTCAGTTAGGCCAATTCTTGACTAGAATAAACTGAATGTGAACCAGATTTTGTCACGACAACTCAGGTTAAATCTGGGCTGGTAACTAAAAGGTTGTAAGTTCCTTGCATCCTTGCAAGTGTTTTTCAACTATCTATCGCCGTTGTGTCTTCAGCACACTCTGGTGCAAGACACAATGGTGACGATCACCCTTGCAAAGATGCAAGCAACCAACAACCCTTTGGTTTTCAGTCCACTTCTTATTCTACGGTCCTTGTAGTAAGTGTAAGCTTCATTTGGGATAAAATCTAATCAGAATGCTTTTCTTTTCACCCGTTCTCTCTTGGCTCATTCCTCAGGGGCTAAGTGAATATATTTTCAGCATGCACGATCCAAGTTATTGAAACGTGGACTGACTGACGGCTACCCTACAATGACTGGCCTTTTGCTTCTGAACCCTCAAGAGAAGCTACAAACTCTGTCAAACAAAAGAAAATCCCTTGAAGCAACTGGAGCTAAAAACAAGGGAGCAAATAAATCCCACCTTCTGGATCCACTGTGAATCAAGAAAAATGTAAAAAAGCACTATAACACACAGCATAAAATTAAAAAAAATGTGGGTTCTCGCTCATGTGAAATGTTTACCTCTGCCTTATGCAGATACAAGCCATTATTGCAGCCATGACAGAATAGGTTAATCCCTACATAAATTACAATGTGGATATATGAGGTTTATTAGTTTTTTGCCATTGTGTAGGCAATCATTGGAACAAGAAACACAATGTTTTTTTTTTATTGGACGTTATATTTCTGAAAAATATTTTAACACATTTTTCTCTTTATTAAAGGAGAATGGTTAATTGTAACACTACTTTACTACAGTGTGCCGAACACACTCAGCACCAACACACACATACAGACTCAAGAACAGTAACTGTCCCCTATTGGCTGGCATACTTTCTCGGTTGGACCTGAGAGTCGGAACAGAAATCACAGCAGGAGAACAGCAGGGACTGTCTGGCGATTTCTGAGTAAGCGTGTATCTGTTTGTGTTGAGCATCAGACAAAAAGTTATCACATGACTGCCTGACAAATAGAGAGATAATGACAAAGAGAGATATGAGGCAATGCAATGTACTCCCATCCAAGCAAATTGCACCTTTGGCTGGGACGATTACATCCTGGATAAAAAATATTTTATGCTGGCACAGCTGTATGTATTTATCAGTAGAACCTGGAATCGAGAATTAATGATTTGTCTAAATTTTTTTAAAGGCTTTTAAACATGACATAGGTGGAATACATTTAATTATTACTTAATTATTGATCCAAACAGTATACATGTATTTAAGTCACTGAATCAGAAATACTGTAAAATGCATTAGATAACTAATATAACTCATTAGATTGGTGAATTTACTGTACTTTCATCTCATACATTTTTATGTTCATACATTTAATGTTTTTTTTTTTATTTGGCCTTTGTATTAAGATAGGATAGCGTAGTGTAGACAAGAAGTGAAGTGGGAGAGAGGGGGGTGGGATCGGGAAAGGCCCTCGAGCCAGGATTGGAACTCGGGACACCTGCAATGCAACAACGACGATATGTCAGCACACTGTCCACTAGGCTATCGGTGCCGACATATTTAATATTTTTCTTGAAGTAAAGTTATATAGTATTGCATTATTTTCCTTACAAAATTGTTTATGATGGACAGATAGAAGATGGATTAAACCTGTTCATATTCGACTTTAAAAGAAACAGAAACTTTGCAACAGCACTTTGAATGGGCTGTGGTTTACAATTGTGTCAAAATACAAATCATCAAAATACAAGCCTCTACACAAAAGCTAATTATATAAGCTAACATGGTGTAATACAAAGCTATGTAGTTGCACATAGTGCTTAATCATTTTAGCCAGACTAAAATGATTAAGCAGTATTTGCAATTACATTCAGAACAATATGCAGAGCTCTAGGTGCTACACACAGGAACATCACAATATTTAGCACAACGTTTGCACTATTATCATTATTTATGGTGTTTAGGAGCAATAGATTCTATTCACTTTAAAGTTATAAGATGTTTGTGGTTTGTTTTTAAAAAAAGTTCTTACCTTTTCACTCTAATAAATCAGCATTCAAGGTTTAATTTGAACTCCCCTCTGTGTAAAGGGTATTTAAGATGGTTCTGGAGGCGTCTTGTTTCAGTTTGACTCTGCTGCCACTTTTCAGATCCAAAGGTCAGTTATGCCACAGTAACCGCTTTTTTTTTTTACTTAGATCTTCACAACCAACCATTGAAGACCCTGCCTTCAAAACACCCAACTCTTCTGTGAAAGTCCACTGGGGGAAAATGGAGGAAAAGAAAAATAAGAATTTGATTACATTTCAACAAACAGACTGCATGCAACATTCCAAGTGATCCCAATTTGTTATCATGCACACACAGACACACTTCATTCTACGGCTAGAATATTTGTCAACAGCAAAAGACAATCAAAACTTTTTTTTTTCTTAGCATATAAGCTGTGATTTTTCCAGAGTACAAAAGCACACACAATCACGTCTGGCAGTAAACATAAAAATATTTGAAAGTTAGATGGCAGATGAGAACGAGAGATGCTTTCATCGGAATTAATACTTGATGAGTAGCTGTAACATACACAAATAAAAAAACAAACAGCTAGATTAAATTTACTGTGACGAAACCGGCCTATTCATATCAACAATACGGAAGTGCATTTACACTATTTCCTATACTGCCTGCCTCTAATGGGCACAATCCCAATGAAAGGAAGAAAATGGACCTCACCACAGGTCAGTACCAATTATAATGTCATTGAGGTCAGACAATTTGACAAACAATTTAAATTAGGGCTGGACGATATGACCAAAATCTTATATCACAATATGAGCAATTTTATTTCATGGTAACGGTATATATTACAGTATAGTTGCTTTTGCTTTAAATAAGGTCTTTATGATAAAATTTTTGATGCCATAGAAATTCCATAAGTCTTGTACCAGTGTCAATATCACAAAAAAACTAATACTAGCCTAAAAAAACAGAAACAAAAGTCAAGCTCAAACAGTCAGTGATTAAAAAAGATTGAGAAACTAATCACGAGCAATATCACCAAAAACAGTAGAACAAATAAAGAAGAAACTCTAAATACATGAAATAATCAAAAGTGTAAAAACACTGCATATTATTCACTGTGAAATTAAATATACTTCTTATTAAATTTACAAAAGTGATATAGTCAAGAGCAGTGAAATATTTTCTCTCTTTTGTTGGTTGATTAACATCAATGACAGACAGCAGGAATATTAGACTGCTGTCACTTTAAGAGCTGCCCCGATCCAATAAACTGTTGCACGTGCTTTCTTTCTCAGCTGTTTGATTTCACTTAAGACATAAATTACTGTGTTTAGGAGGATACTTGCAAAGACTGCATTTTGACACATACAAGTGTGTGTATTTAACCATTTAAGGTGTATAAAGCGGCAAAAACAACTTTCTTCAGGTGCACACATCTCTCTGACAGCACGCATATATGATAAAATCACTTAATATCACAAATGCGTGTGAATCTTCGAGACCATGTATAGCACAGCAAATTCATGTAAGTGTGTAACAGATAGAGAGGATAGTCCAGAATCTCTACCGGTTAACACATTTCTACTGATTAATCGTGTCCATTCATATATTGACCACACCTAGTTTCAATATTTATAATAAAAGTAAAATATATATATATATATATGTATGTATATATATATATATACATATATACAAAATTATAAACGCAACACTTTTGTTTTTGCCCCCATTTTTCATGAGCTGAACTCAAAGATCTAAGAATTTTTCTATGAACACAAAAGGCCTATTTCTCTCAAATATTGTTCACAAATCTGTCTAAATCTGTGTTAGTGAGCACTTCTCCTTTGCCGAGATAATCCATCCACCTCACAGGTGTGGCATATCAAGATGCTGATTAGACAGCATGATTATTGCACAGGTGTGCCTTAGGCTGGCCACAATAAAAGGCCACTCTAAAATGTGCAGTTTTATCACACAGCACAATGCCACAGATGTCGCAAGTTTTGAGAGAGCGTGCAATTGGCATGCTGACTGCAGGAATGTCCACCAGAGCTGTTGCCCGTGAATTTAATGTTCATTTCTCTACCATAAGCCGTCTCCAAAGGCGTTTCAGAGAATTTGGCAGTACATCCAACCGGCCTCACAACTGCAGACCACGTGTAACCACACCAGCCCAGGACCTCCACATCCAGCATCTTCACCTCCAAGATCGTCTGAGACCAGCCACCCGGACAGCTGCTGCAACAATCGGTTTGCATAACCAAAGAATTTCTGCACAAACTGTCAGAAACCGTCTCAGGGAAGCTCATCTGCATGCTCGTCGTCCTCATCGGGGTCTCGACCTGACTGCAGTTTGTCGTCGTAACCAACTTAAGTGGGCAAATGCTCACATTCGATGGCATTTGACACTTTGGAGAGGTGTTCTCTTCACGATGAATCCGTTTTCACCGTACAGGGCAGATGGCAGACAGCGTGTAAGGCGTCGTGTGAGTGAGCGGTTTGCTGATGTCAACATTGTGGATCGAGTGGCCCATGGTGGCGGTGGGGTTGTGATATGGGCAGGTGTATGTTATGGACAACAAACACAGGTGCATTTTATTGATGGCATTTTGAGTGCACAGAGATACCGTGATGAGATCCTGAGGCCCATTGTTGTGCCATTCATCCACGACCATCACCTCATGTTGCAGCATGATAATGCACGGCCCCATGTTGCAAGTATCTGTACACAATTCCTGGAAGCTGAAAACATCCTAGTTCTTGGATGGCCAGCATACTCACTGGACATGTCACCCATTGAGCATGTTTGGGATGCTCTGGATCGGCGTATAAGACAGCGTGTTCCAGTTCCTGCTAATATCTAGCAACTTCACACAGCCATTGAAGAGGAGTGGACCGACATTCCACAGGCCACAATCAAAGGAGATGTGTTGCACTGCGTGAGGCAAATGCTGGTCACACAAGATACTACTGGTTTTCGGACCCCCCCAATACAGTAAAACTGCACATTTTAGAGTGGCCTTTTATTGTGGTTAGCCTAAGGCACACCTGTGCAATAATCATGCTGTCTAATCAGCATCTTGATATGCCACACCTGTGAGGTGGATGGATTATCTCGGCAAAGGAGAAGTGCTCACTAACACAGATTTAGACAGATTTTTTAACTATATTTGAGAGAAAAAGGCCTTTTGTGTACATAGAAAAAGTCTTAGATCTTTTAGTTCAGCTCATGAAAAATGGGGTAAAAACAAAAGTGTTGCATTTATAATTTTGTTCAGTATATATATATATATATATATATCTAATTTTACTATTTAAAAATAGGTTTAGACCATTTGGTGAGACGATTTTCTGGTGAATGTGAAATTGGGGTTTTAAAGAAGAAGAAAAAAAGTCTACACGTATGTACTTCACATCACATCCTCTTTCATCAACCAATGTGTCAGGCAGAAACAGAAAGAGATGAAAAAGAAACTATTATTAGAGGGAAAGTGAGAAAAATACAGGAAACCGAAATTGAAAGGGATGTGTGATGTAATTTAAATAAGGCAGACAGATATGAAAGTAAATCAGAAAGTCAGATAAGACAGAATGAAAGATGTAAATTAAGAAGTAAATAAGTACAGTATAATAAGCATCAGGGTGTGGATGAGCTGCTTCTTTTACTTTTATGCACGAGTTATTCCGAAGTGACCACAACTTATTTCCTTTTTGACATCTCGTAGTTTACCGAAAGGATCTACCAGAGCTCTTTACATTGATTTCCTCATAGAGATGAAATCAGTGACCGAAAGAAAGAGAGAACAGATATGGATAGATAGATAGATAGATGATAGATAGATAGATAGATAGATAGAGATAGATATAGATAGATAGATAGATAGATTAGATTTGTGCAAGAATATACCACAATATGGCAGGGGTCAGTTGTGATTATTCAACAGCAGATGAAAACAAGCAGAGCAGGATGGGAGTGGATTTGAGCGAGGTGAGCAAAGATGAAAATGATGTTTCGATCCAGCGTGGCAGCAATCAATGTGGAGCAGAGAGCCGTGACCACATGGAGAACGAACGACGAATGGGATTTAGAAGGAAACATAAGTCTACGACAGACATGAAGTGAGTAACTGAATGACAAACAAGATCAAAAAAAGAAACCAGGGACAGTCGGCCTGGATAAAAAGTTAATGCTTAGAAAAGAAGACCCAAGCTACTAAGGGAGACATTTAAGTAATAATTATTACAAGAGTAAAAGACCTTTAAACATCTAACTCAACAGCATAGCTACGTAGAAAGATCTCTCTACCATCTCAACTGTTCTCCTAGAATGCAATGTTATTAAATGCAGAACAAATGGAGTCTAATGCTTCTCACGTGTTTCGCCTGAGAATAAGACCCTTGTAATCTCAAATATGTCTTCTGTAGAGCTTCGGTGACATCTTAATATCTCAAACTGCGCTCAGATTTGTGACTGTGTTGACTAGCAGAAGTTTTCATGTTTACTTCTACAGTGCTGTCAGTGGCAATTGCCTATACTTGCTATTTACCCTCTGTTATTGTCGATCTCTCTCACTCGCTTTCTGCACTCCCACTTGTCTGTTTATTCTTAATTTCCCAGTCCAGTTCCTCTGTCTGTCTCAGAACCCCTCGAGGAAAGACCAAAACATCAAGTTAAAATCTCAGAGGACAAGCTCTCTCCTTTTGCTATGACTATTTGTGTCACAACAACCTCTCAATCTTTCTCTCTTTTCGCAGTATCAGTTGTCACGGATGTATTTTTACACCAACTGCTGTGCCGTTAAATACCTGTGTTTTTACAAGTCTAATTATTTTGCAAATATCTTGCAGCAGACTGATACATTTCAATATTTATATCTCAGGAGGACAATTATCCCACTTAGTTTGATGATAGAAACATTATTGAGGTTTCATCAAGATAATTAGCTGTATTTTTTCTCATGTGGACGCTATGAGCATCCAAGGCCACAGGAATCTTATGTAACTAGTATTCATTGAGAAGAGGAAAAAAAACGTGTGTGCCACTCCCTTAACTTGAAGAATTTTCATATTAGGGAATACTATCCCTTTAAGGATTGAACCTTCCAAAAAGGGGTAAAAACAATAGGTTGTGCCTTCCAAGACCGATATAGAAGACAGAACGATATAAAACGAGAGACAGAATGATAGACAGATAGAACTTTAGAGAGAACAATAGAATGGTAGAACCACAGACTGAACAAACAATCGATAGATAAATAGAACGATATAAAGAATGATAGATGGATGGATGGATGGATGGATGGATGGATGGATGGATGGATGGATGGATGGATGGATGGATGGATAGATAGATAGATAGATAGGTTTGTGCAATGATATAGGCCTACAGATAGAAGGACGTATCTAGATAGGCAGATCGAGTAGCATAGGCCATGGATTGAACAAACGCAGGAGTCCTACTATAGCTAAAGGCTACTTGGAAAAGTTTTCATTTATGCTATGAAAAGTTCATAGGTATTATATTTTCAGATCATACCTGCATCCATGCTTGAAGGCGAACAACCTTCCCATCTAAGCTTTACCATGTCTTTTATGTCTCCTACACACCTGCCTCCACATCCGAACCCTTCGCGCAAACTTACGGAAGACCAAGCATTACTTTAACGACAGCTAGTGCGTCAAAAACGCCCACTACCCATCAAATCTTGACATTAACAAATGTAAGTGCATATTCTCATTGCCAATGAGATTGAATATGAGCCTAATTACAGTATCGCAGTAATAAGAGCAGGCGGTGCAGTCGACGATGACTCACAATGAAGTGTTCAACGGGCTGTAGCCACAGGGAAGTAGACAGTATCACTCTAAACAAACATGCTGTGATTGAACATCAATCTTTAGAAAATAAATCACCCCCATTGAAATTTCATCAAAGGACATGAGCAGGAGTGCTATACTGTCACTTCACTGAAAGTTCAGGGGCAAATACAGTCTTTGAAGATGGGTCATGTCCTTGCTGTTTCACCTTGCAGATGAATTACAAGCATATAGGTAAGATTTAAAGCTGTGTTTGCCTAAAAATGATTTGTGTATCCCAGATTAAAGCTCAAATTTTTTGACTTCTCACTTCGCAGGACGTTTGATTCGAGGAGATTTGATTGAAGAGATGACGTTGAAGGTCTTTGTAGATGCTTTTGAGTTTTTCAGTACATTCATCATAACAAAACAGCTGTCATTTTACCTTCATCGTGATGACTTTGAGATGTTTACCTGCCAGGTAGCATGTAGCGTGTAGCAGCTACGGATGTCAATGTGTCTCTCTATTCTTGTTTTTAGTCTGTTCCACTAGACATACGTGATTATCTGTTCTTCACCCAAGAGACATGCCCATTCAAACCGGTATGTGCCCCCTCGTATATCTGCGGAAAGTGGATTTTATGAGGGAAATGTGTCTAAGTGTGGGTTGTATCATTTCTGGAATGTTTGGATATCTGGATGGAGAGTAACACGGTATTTCCACAAACCTTAGGTCTTTTATTGACTTGTACGTGATTTTAGTTTAGCTACAATGGCATACTGTATGTTCATAGGAAGCACTGACTATGAACTGGTGTGGAAAAAAATCAATAAAAAGTCAACATGCAGACTTCTTCACTGCAGTGCCAGATGATATTTGCTTGCTCTGTGGAAATAAACACCTAGCAAAAAGAGTGAAAGAGCAAGAAAGAGTTAAGGTTTGAGGGGAAAAGAGAAACAGCATCCTTGCTAACGCTAATACGCAATATCATTTCTGTAGGATTCAGAAGCAGCTTTTCAGGTAATGAACCTCTACGGTATCTGGAATCAAGTTTAGTGTACCTTACGCTCTGACAGGATTTGCACACCCACAACCTGTTACAGCGTCTTATAAATCCCACATTTGGCAAAGCTTAAATACCATTCTTACTTTTATGGTGCCATATGTCAGTCATGATATGAATTTGTGAGTACGACACTCGCCTGCTGCCTCCAGTTCACATCCAAAACCTTGAATGTGGAAGTGTGAAGGAGTGTTTACTGAGCCAGAGACAAAAAGACAAACATATATATAGTCATTCAGGTAAAATACACTGGCACTGAGAACCTGAGTAGAATGGATAAGACTGGTCTTTTGTTAAAAGAGTGTCTTTGAAAAAAGAAAAAGAAAAATAGGCATATCCCACAAACAGTTTTTCTGCTCCTGGTGATGCATTAATGTGGAACATTCAGTGAGCTACTGAGATGAAATGATGACTTGACTGATAAGTTGGTGGAGCTTGCAGGCATCTGCTCAGTGAAGTACCTTGAGATGCAGTGACTCTGTCTAAACTTTTTCAAAAATAAGGGAAAAATCAGTCCAGTGTAACAAACTGACAGCAAACTTCTCAGTATAGTCATAACTTGGGACTTCAATCTGAGGAGCTGCAACAGTAAAAAAAATGACTCCTATCTACATGCCAAAGGAAGTAAAACTAATCTCCATGATAAACATTGCATGTTGGGATCATGAGACGAATGGGTGGAATATAGCAGCTTTGGAGGGCCTGATGAATGTGTGGTTTTCTGGTGGCTGGAAGGGCCCAGACAAAGAATCAGTACAAGCTCAAAATGAGCAACGAGCCACTACTCAGCTATAATTGCATGCCAAGAAGCTGTCAATTAACAGCTGATAAAGTGCCGTGGCAGCTGCTTTGGACATTTATGTTTGAGGACCACGCATGGAAAATTAAGTAAAACGCACACACAACCACAACCTTGGGCTGCATATACTTAAGGGGACTCCCTTCTAATGTTTTTTTTTATGTAAACTAACTAACTAATTCCATTATGTTTACAGGGTTGTTTAAATATTAATATTAATATTAGCCTTGTTACAAAACCTTCAAAGGCAACATATTATGGACATGGAATATCCTACTGTAAATGACTGATCTGAAACTCATAGGCAGTTATGTTGTTATCATGTCGCTAAGCTAACAACACTAAACTCGAATACAAAGCACACACAAATATCAGCTAAAATAGTAGTTTACTTGGATTGAACTGTTTAGAATTACATTTCTCTCAACTTTCTCACCATCTTGATATTTTTCATCACCTCACAAAGCTTGTCTAAAGGTATTATAGGATTGCCTTTCTGTGCTGCCTTGGAATTTGGCCAAAGAAAGTATCTTAGAAGGTAGCATATTTTTCCTGCCTATATTTCTGTCTTCTTTTATGATTCTTTCTAGATGGGCAACCTACTACATTTTGGAAAACAGATATTATTTAGTCTGTTCATGAATCTTTTATGGAAAAAAATCCCCACTAGGAGGTTTTACTATCCTTGAATTTCAATCTAAATTGGATAGTAAAAGCTGTTCAATAACAGACACACATATTTCTACCCTCCACCTCTCTTCACTTTCATCGACATGACCTCTTTCTCTCCTGCTACAAGTGCTTTGCTTCTCAAATAACGGCTTTTATCACAAGTTTGAAAAAAACACCAAGTTCATTTGCACTACCGCACCCCGAGAAATCACCCTATTCAGATCATTATCTCTATTACTCATCACCCACAATGCTGTGCGGCTTGCTTATTTGCATAAAGCAAAGTGCAATCCATTGTTTTCCATTTTGTCACATTACACATTTGCATATGGATTTGCATGGCTGTTTGTTTGAGTTAATGTTGCTCTCTTTTCTGATAACCTTGATTTAATGGGGTTCCTCCACCATGAGATGGGTCTCGCCTCAGTGAATTTAAGACCTTAATCTGCTTGGTTACTTTCATTAGCTATCTTAAGGAAATAAACAGTGAGGGGTAATTCTGGCATCTGCAAAACTCCCCTAAACACTATGATTGCTAAGAATGTAATCAATCCTTATCTAAATGGAACAACGCTAGCTGAGCTGTAATCTGACGGTCATTAAATCGAACAGCCCAATAAAGAATATTCAAAACTTCTGTCAGCTTATGTTAGCATTTCACAGGCTAACACTGATCTTAGCTTGTTTCCCCATTCAGAACATTTAGAATGACACAAATGATTCAGACAATGTAATCTGTGTACTGCTTAAGGGTTAATTTTTAATCAGTATATATGTCAGACAAAATATTACTTTATTATCTTAAAGGGATAGTTCACCCAGAAATGAAAATTTCTACCAACAGGAATCTACTATTATTCAGACAAACAGACCCCCACGTCAAACTCATGCCATTGGTTGAACCAATGTTGCTATGTCAGGATTTTTGGGATGCTCAATCAAATACAATGTTTTGATAGCGCTACAGCCTCAGATTCACAGTGTTTACACTCTGAGAGAAAGAACCTTTACAGATTTATTTTCAAATTAACAAAGGAAATTTCACACTCCAGGTTTATAAATGTTAAAGATTAAGGGTTACAACCTGCAAAATGTAATTTCCTCCATTCCATGTCCCTCAGTATCAACATATAAAAAAAAAAAACACACATTGGATAAGTGAGGATTATGCATTCATTCTCTATCTTTATTAACAGCTCCCAACAAATGCCATATCATTATATTAGGCTCAGGTTTATTAGTATCAGCCACAAGCAGTACAAAAGCAATATGTTTCCAACTAAAGAGCTGCAGCTAATAAGAGAATATGATATATTGAGACCGATAAAAAAGAGAAAGAGAGAGTGCATCCTGGAGATTTATGAACAACAAAATTGTGGGGTACTTAGTCCCATTATGCATCCGTATTGCGGTTCATCCTGCACTCTGCCTATATGGAAAGAATATTTTGCCTTGACCTTTTTTCATGCACATGAAACTCTCTATTTGCTTAAAAGGCATCATGGTGAGGAAAATGAGGAACTGGAGAATTAACTGGGTCAAGTGTTTCGATTAAATTCAAAACAGCACATTACTCTTACATGAAGCTTTCTATCTCTGAATTAAAAGATCATTTTGAATGTTTCAGATCAAATTCAATGCAAATGTCATGCACATTAACACGGCGACATGATTTCTCACACATCATTCATGTTATTCAAGAGGAATTTAAGAAAGGAAGGGTTTGGATCTGCCCAAAGGGTTTAGGCAATTAAAGCAAAATGGTGGAATTTGTATGTTCTAGCCTAGTTGGAAGAGAGATCTAGGTTGGCAAATGAAAAGCAACGGATTCAGACTTGCAAGGGGCAATCTTTGAGCTTCCACCACTGTCATCCTTCAGACTGCAAAAAAAAAAAAACACCATGTTGCTTCAGAAGAACTGTCCTTGCTAGTGGGTGGCCTTCAATGGCAACATCGCACACTGCAAGTTTCTGAAAAATAATTATTCTGGCCTTGCTCGTGTGGTGACGAATAAAGATTACATTCCATTAGACAGAAATACTATACTACATGTGGCCTTTTGACAGCTCAACTCACAACAACTCAAAAGCCTCAATATAGTCTGGATCTCTGACGAATGGTCCACATAATTATAAAGGTTTAGAAATGACTTCAATGCCAGAACCTATAAATAAGACTATTTCCAGTGCAGTTACAATAAGATTCACAACTCTGTCCTAAGCAACAACCTTTTTTGTCTGCTTTTATAAGACCCAGATGGTTCCCCAGAAACTGAAATCAGCAGGTCTTAAAAATAACAAAAGTGTATGCATCAGTTGGAATAATCCTGAAGGCTCTTGTTGGGAAATGTGCTCATGTCTGAGAGTAATGTTGGGAGAAGGAATGAGGACTAACTTTGTCAACTGTAGTAAGAGTAAGTGTACAATTCTGCTAAAGGAACAGGGACCTAGTAGTTGAACATGGGCCTGCTTATCTGTAGGACTGTGTGATTTGTGGCTTCCAGTTCCACCTAGTTTACCTAACAAGAGAGACAATGCGATTTGTACAGTGTTGGAGGCAGGTTCCAGAGCATTGATATTGCTGTGTGGCTGCTTATTGCCCCAAGACAAAAGAGCCCACACTCAAGTCTCCTTGATATTCTGCTCCTTAAATATGGCTCTGGACCATCAATGTTGGTTTAGGACAGGAGTGTCCAATCCTGCTCCGGGATGGCCACTGTCCTGCAGAGTTCTGCTCATACCCTAATAAACTTACCTGAACCAGTTAACCAAGGTCTTCAATTTAGAAACTTCTAGGGAGGTAAGTTGGAGCTAAACTGTGCAGGACGTTGGCCCTCCAAGAGCAGAATTGGACACTTATGATCTAAAGGAATTATTCAGCCATTCCATCATCTCGCAGATGATGATCTCTAGGAAAAGTACCAATACACCTCCCAATTTGAGGTATTATCCTGTATTCTTTGTGGTACCGACATTAATGAGTTACTCACCTAAGGTTAGGCTTTGAACAAACACTAACCCTATATGAGCAATGGTAAGCATGATGCTTGCCTTGGCTTCTGTTCTCTTGGGTGGATCTGCCAGTCCCTGCTAATCGGCTTCCTGTCAGTGGACAGCTTATTTGCAAGGCAAAGCAAGAGAGAGCAAGAGCTGTCTTTGTGTCTATCTGAGCTCACCTAACAGAATGGTGAGTATGTGTTTCCTATTACATTATAACAACAACCACATTTAGATCTGCTGTGGGACTGTTCGTGTGTGCTTACGAATAAGGAGACAGAGAGCAGAAAGGTGTCTGAAGCAATACTATGTACACTGTCAAAAATCCTCAAGCCTGTTGATGATGTTCTCCACACAAAAGATTTCCTGGCACAAGTGGCTTCATGAAGAACTAAGGATCTCTCTGGCAGAGTCTGCAAAATAAAGTCACACTTAGGTACAACACAAAGAAAAGAAAGTCCCTCTGATTTTTTGGCAAGTTACAACCCTGCTGAAAAGATCAGTGCAGACTGACATGACTTTCTATTGCTGGTTAGTGTTGGTTTAGCTAGTCCTGTCAAAAGTTATCGAACATAAACTTACACGATAACATTTTTAAGTTATTTTATGGGCTTTTATGCCTTTTTATTGAGATAGGACAGTACAGAGATGACCGGAAAGCACTGGGTAGAGAGCGATCAGCAAAGGATCTCGAGATGGGAATCGAACTTGGGTCACTGTGAGCGCAGTTGTATGTCAATGCTCTAACTATTAGTGCCGACAACATCCACAATAACATTTGCTGATTTTTTTTTTTTTGGAAGGGAGACATCTAGGACCTCTATATTTTGCAGGACTAATGCATTTTCAAGAATTTGTTTTGTTAAAAGCCCATCAGATATGTATTGTAGTTGTTTAACAATTCCTTCTGAATTTCCAAACACCGGTGTAGCTCAGTTCTACACTTCCCATCAAGGTCATCGGGCTAATTACGGCAGAGTTTGGAGGCTTTGCAGAATGAAAAACTGGCCTGTTTTGTGAACACGACTGTCAAATTGGATCATTTAGATTGCATGGAGCATATTTGCTGCTTTAAGACAACTCTCTTGTACAATACATACATTTGCTGCACCATTTCAATGAGAATGGCAGTTAGTCAGTGGTGGGAAACCAAACAACAAAATCTAGTTTGTTAGCAACACAACCCCAACATCCAACTAACAAGGGAAGCTTCTTTTTAGTTAAAAACCCTTGAGTAAAAGCCCTTGGAACTAAAACTGTCCTAAAACAAAATGTTAGGAGCATATGATGACGTTTTATAACCCAAAAGGTTATAAGTTGACAATAAACAATTTAAGTGATCATTAACGTGGGAAATTAGCAGCTCAGCAGACCATGCTGTTCTCGTCTCGATAGTCCAAGGGAGAGCATTTACATAAGGAAAGCCCTATCGCTGACAGGCTAATCTCTCTGTTGATGTGCTCTGCCAGTCAGCAGGGTTATATTCATAAACACTATTATATATTCCCAGCGCTCTAATTGTTAGGCTTATTACAGTAATCTTCCTGAAGATGAGGGGAGGGTGGAAAAAAGTCGGGATATAATTGGTGTTTTCAAAAATGTGAAGAGGTCTTGACCCTCCAGTTCCTCAGGAAAAGATGATTTTGGCTATGTTCAGAGCAGCATGCTAATATGCTAATATTACTATCTCTGCAGTATGTCGATTGTATACCATGCACGTTACATAGAAAGTACAGTGTATAATCTGCAGTCAATAATAAATTAGTAATTCTGAGTGTAGGCATTGTTCTAGTTCATTTATTAAACAATTGGAACAATTCTGAAAGGCTGATAATGAGGTTTGCCATTAACACGCTACTTCATCATTACATATGCATATATTATTTAATGGGTGAATTTAGTATTCTCTGGGAACGTTCATAGTTGATGGCTACCGACATAAAACTTTCCATACACAATGCAACGGCCTTATGAGACCAGTAAATTCACTTCCACTGAGTCCAAATACAGTAGAGGACTCTTTCCATGGATGCGTTTGAAACCGCATACGTCCGTACTATATAGTCGGCAAAAAGCAGTAGGCGAGTAAAAGAGTATGTTTGAAGCCTGAGTATTCATAAAAGAGTAGGCGAGAATTACCTGGCTGGTGCACTAATTCTCACAAGATTCGGACGTACGTATACTGAAGGTGCATCCTAATATGCCTACGTACCTACAATATAGTAGGGGAAAAGAGTGCATGAAGAAAGAAGTACGTTCGAAACCGCAGTATTCATAAAACAGTAGGCGAGAAATCCCCGGATGTCCTACTGCTTCAGCCCATATTCTAAAGCAGGGGTGTCCAAACTCGGTCCTGGAGGGCGGTGTCCTGCAGAGTTTAGCTCCAACTTGCCTCAACACACCTGCACGGAAGCTTCTAGTATGCCTAGTAAGACCTTGATTAGCTGCTTCAGGTGCGTTTAATTAGGGTTGGAGCTAAACTCTGCAGGACACCGGCCCTCCAGGACCGAGTTTGGACACCCCTGTTCTAAAGTGTTCATTGATGGACACTTTTCAATCCCAGGAGGCAACGGGAGAGAATACGTCATCTTCGAACAGGGTGGAGAACAGCGACGCGGGTGTTTACAAATGTGAGTATTACAAACTAAACACGGTCCCTTGCGTTAAAATCATATTTGTAGAACTGCTGTAGAGCAAACTGTTGAATTGCTTAATGTGTTAAAAATCCCGTAGCAGACGTACGTCACCAGAGTGGATTTACATAAACCATATACATAAAGATAACTAAATGTCTATTTTTGATTTGTGACAGGAAAATATTCTAAAAGATTTGCATGAGTCCATCTAATAGACATTATATAGACATCTGAGTGAGTGATGTATTTGTGTTATTATGTAGAATTCACTGTTGTCAACACTGCTTTACATGAATGTAAGTAAATACTGTATAAACACATCCACATGAAGTTACTAAATGTAAGTTATCTCTTTTATTTTTCTATTAGTCTGTTGATAAACTGAGGAGCATTTGTGTTGGATAAAAAGTGAGTTAACACATCAGCAGCTACCTCAACATTTAAATGTAGTACTGAGCAGATAAATCACTGAATCTTGTCTGGATGTTACAGGGACAGATGAGACACAAGTGTGTTTATCCGGTGCAGAGTGGCTGATAGCTGCCGTCAAAGCCTCTCAGTGAGTATACTACTGAAATGAATAAAACACATTTTAAATCTTAAGATGTAGTTTGCTGCCTTATCTAAACCGGATGTTGCTGAGGTCTCTTCATCCTCAGTGACCCCAGAGCCAGCGAGAGCATGTAGAGAAAGGCCAAAAGACATTGAGGATGTGATTTTGGTCAAGTTTGTTCTGCTGGTTTCTGTTCATACAACATCAGTTAATGGAGCCCAGTTTTCAGAAGCTTAAACGTTTCAAGTTTTACTCTGTTTAAATGTTTTACAGGTATTGGTGCTCATGGAGAGCAGGCACAAAGATTTTTGGAGCAGACACAGCGATAGCCAGATTATCCCACACATGTTCTCCTGCTCTTGCTTCAAGGTTGTGTGGCTCAGGGGGCATCATCATGGTCTTCCTCATCTTTTCTGTTCACTCAGGAAAGGACAGCCTTGATGTCTCTTTCCCATCCATGATCAGATTCTAGTCTCACAGCAGCAATGAGGGTCGTGATGGACGGCAAAGACAGGTGAAGGTGGGCATGGTGGTCAGCTGCAGAATTGCCACAGCTGTGTTGAGATGACAGTAGGATGTGGGTTCACCGCTTGTAAACACATGATTGTCAGAACAATAAGTTTGAATAAAGATTTGTTTTACGTGTTGTTGACTTGTAAATGTATGTGTTTATTGTGATTGTTACATTTATTCATTCTTTTACTCATTTATTCATGTTTCCTGTTGTTGTCAGTAAATAAAATATAATTATTTCATTAACTTATGCATTAATTCATTGCTTGAATGAAAATTGAGATGTATTCACTTTGGCTGCATTTGTCTTGTGTATAGTCATGCATAGCTATGGCATATGACAAAAAATTAATTTTGCTTGTTTTACTAAAACATAATTTCCAGTAAAAAAAGTATTTATATATATATATATAGGTCTGCATTTATCATTATTAGTGTAGTGTTGGTAATAGCTTGTTATAGCTACTAATGTATTCTAAAGTAGTAATACTTACAATACTTACATTTTTCCAGTATAAAATAAACAGTCTTCTCCAAAGGCTAGATCTTCGAGCAGCTGCACTACATCTCCTTTATCAAGGCATTGCAAAGGCTGAGGAAAACAGTACTAGGCAGGGTTGTCGAGTTTCTGATGCTATGAAGTGTTAGTGCACCTGTCGCTTTTATCTTTTTTGTTTTTCTTATTTATTGCACAACTTATAATTGCACACAAGATCAGGGAAAGATGGTTGTATCTTTAACAATAAACAATCATAATGACAAAAAAGGAGAAAAAAGGGAAAACATGTCAAAGTTTGAGATTACATACACAGAAAAAAAGCACAATGACAAGGTTAAATCCTTTGAATAATCATAATATTCACATGATCATAATCCATAAAACATTGCATTTGTGTTGTTGTTGTTTTTGCTATTTAAAAGCCTGAGTGATGAACTTAAATAGACTTAGATAGACTTAAATTCAACAAGAAACATCAAAATATTTACAGATTTACACCTGAATTAAACCTGTCGCTCGTATCTTTTATGTTGTTGCGCTTGTTATAACATCATAGGTCACATGATAACGTAAACATGGCAGATCACATTCATACTCAACGAGATTTGACAGTAGAGTACGTACTCTTTTAGTGCTCGTTAAGTAAGTACTTATTTAAATTAAGTACCTACTCATTGAGTATGCGGTTTCGAACGCAGCCCATAAGTCAGACTAACTGAAATAAACCTGGCTTATTTGGTAAACTTGTTTTATGAAACAGGCTCCAGCTTTTTGCTCTTTAACAAAGTCCCAATGCACAAATAATATGAGTTGTCCAAGCCTCTGAAATAAGGACTAAACCCAACATAAGGGGATAATCAGCCAAAAGCTCCAAAAAACAATGTTTTTTCTACATCCAATTTCAATGAAAACATCAAGTTGATAGCAAACCCTTCATTGAATCCTGTTTTGCAATTCTTGCGCAATCAAAAGCAGTTGAAAGAGCAAGATGCAAAGATTCACTACGTGGATGAAAACCAACTAGAATAGGGCAAGTCACCATGGAGACGTAAAGGAAAAAGCAAGTCCCAAATACCCACACACACACAATCACGTAAGTATCTTCTCAGCACTCTCTCTGCTAGTGGTCGATTCTCTGTCCGTTTATCTCTGTGATAGGCCTTATTAATCTTTCAGGAATTTATCTGGTGCACACTTATAGCAGTCTGAATGTTGTGGGTGTGCTTTGTACGTCGTATGTCATTCCATCTAATGCCAGAGTCATTAGAGGAATTAAAACAGCCCTGTAGCAACAAAGTGTTTCACAATAGGAAACGGATCCGAACTGTTCAAGCCAGCAGCTCCTAAAAGAACCTCATCTGATAGTTATAGAGATTTCCGGACACTAGACAGTTTGCTTTTATGTGTGCTTCAATGTGCTCGTGTTGGCTGGTGCAGTTCTGCATATCTGACTCATTCTGTCGGACTGGCAGCTAATCTGTTTAAGTATTCTGTGTTCATCTGTTTTGACCACGGTAAACAGATAAATATTTAATTGGCTTGTTCGCTAACATTGGCCAGACGTGATAGGCAGCCATATATATATATATATATACTGTATATCTAGCTGTGGCTCTTGTTCTGTCTGACTCTTGACTTACTTGTTGTTCCTTCCTTTTCCCATTTCCTTTGTTTTCATTTTCTCCTTCCTTAATTACTATCTACATTTCTTCCTGTTTCTCTCCAATATGTGGTACTTTGTTGCTAATTTGTTCTGTCCATGCCATTCGGTTTTTGTGCTTTTCTCCTTACCTTAGCTTTCTTCCTTACGTTATTTTCTTCTTTTTTTCTGTGACTTCCTTTCATTTCCTTCCTCTCTGTGTTTTTCCTGTCTTCATACTTCCTTAGGTCCTTCCTTCTCTTCCTGTTTCCCTGCCACCCTTTCTTTGTTTTCCTTCCCTTCCCGATCCTTTCTTCCTACTTCCTTATTAATTCTTCCCTTTTCCCTTCCTTGGTTTTACTTTTGTTGTGTATTTTTTCAGAGCTTTTTCCCTTGAAATGCTTTCTTACTCTAATAGAAAATCCCCTGGTTGTCCTCTGTAATCACTGTACATTTAATTAGCAATTTTTCATATTTAAGAGCCCCAAATAATCATGTCATGCATAATACATGAGTACATTTCTCAGATAATGTGATAAGGTCAAGAAGAGATAATCTTGCAAAAACAACACAATTAATAAACAGTCATGAAAAGGCAGCATTACATTCCTCTTTCCCTTTTCCTTCTGTTGTTTTAGTTTTTCCCCCTGAGTATGGAAATTGAAAATTGGGGGGGGGGGGGTTGTTGCTTCTTAATCAGTGTTAAATGTTCTTCAGAACATGATTTTACCTAATATACAATACTTCCCTGCAACTGTAACTTAAGTGCATTTTGATTACCTGATATTTTTCAGCTTAAAATTAAATTTCGAATCTGTAGGAAACTAATTTTAATTATTAAAAGCTAACTCACTGCTCTATGCTCTAATCGTATTGGGTTTGGCAAGTGGACCCTGCAAGAAACTCACCTGGCTTTACACTCACAACCGTAAGTCTGTGCACCATCTGGACTTAAAAAAAAAAAAAACACTTCCAGGCTCGATAGTAATTCCATTGTAACTCAATTTACTGCTTACAAACAAACACTCAGAAGTGACACTTCCAGATTCATCTAGCACACCAGAAAAAAAAAACACTGTTTTACATTAGTGCTTCTATAAAATATTGCTGAACATCAAAAGAAAGTGATCTAATGAGAAAAACCCTAAAATATTTTTAAAACCATATTGCTTTCCACTCAAAAGTCAAACAAGAACTATACGTATTAGTGTTGTTACCGTTCGATATTTCACTCGTACTGTGTCGAAGAACAACTTTTTTCCTCTTCAACTGAAGCCTTTTTAATCACGTAATGTAACTCACGTTCATCGGTTCATTCAGTGCTATAAAATGAACCAATAGCTCGGCGGCGGCGGCGTTGAGCGAGCCTATGGCTATGCAGCCCGCCATAGCCCGCCAAAATGGGCGGGGCCTCTGGCTATATATGGCTGCATCTCAGATTTCTTCTCTTCAGCGACGAAGACCATTCCTCGCTGACTCTTCGCTGACGCCAAGATTCGCCATTGAAACGCCTCAGCAGTTGGATTGGACCTCTTGCAGTGATCAGCTTGCAGATCCGGTCTATCCCCTGCTGCCATCCGGCGACGATCTAAAAGAGCCTCACAAAAGAGCAAATTTCAGCCATCAAACCCCCTGCCAACGCTCGTCCCCCTTCTTCCCCGAAGACCATGAGGAGCTCACTAAATCGTGGTGCACCCCCTACTCATCTCGCAACTGTCCTTCTGCCTCCGCTGCCCACACCTCCATTGACGACGCTGAAGAGAAGGGATATGAGAGCCTGCACCCCTCAGGATGAGTCCGTGGCCATGCATCTCTGCCCGCCCAAGGCTATCGGATGGAAGGCGAGGGCGAGCCATACGTCCATGCCGTGCAGAGCCACTTCTGCACTCACTAGACACGCCTACTCGGCGGCTGGTGGCTCAGAGCCCGTTGGAGGGACCTCTTCTGGCTAAAGCAAGGCGTGATCTTAGACACGGCACACAGAAGGAAGGTTGTCACGACAGATGCTTCCAAAAAGGGTTGGGGAGCGCTGTGCGAAGGCAAACCGACCTTCGGTCTCTGGTCCGAAAAGGAGTCGGGCCTGCACATCAACTGCCCAGAAATGCTAGCAGTGTGCCATGCCTGTCAATTCTTCCTGCCGGACATAAGGGGACACCATGTGCTAGTACACTCAGACTGCAGGTCCGTGGTGTCATCATAAATCACCAGGACGGCCTTGTCTCGAAGCGCCTCTGCACGCTGGCGAACAACCTTCTTGTGTGGGCTCAGACCAATCTGCGCTCACTGAAGGCGACGCATGTGCCATGCAAAATGAAACGAGGAGCAGACATGTTGTAAAGGAACAACATCTCCTCAGAGGAATGGACGCTCCCGCTCTTGTTTCAGAAAATCTGGGAAGTCTTTGGCAGAGCTCGAGTAGACCTCTTCGCCTCCGAAGACAACTCTCACTGCCCAATCTTTTTCACAAAGAGCACGGAATCCCTGGCCCACGAGTGGCCCAGTCTTCCGCTCTATGCTTTCTCTCCAATCACTCTACTACCGCAGGTACTCAGGCAAATCAGGGAGCAACGGCACAAGCTTATTCTAATAGCCCCCCTCTGGAGGAACCAGCCGTGGGTGTCGGAGTTATTTCAGCTGCTCGAAGCAGCCCCGTGGCCAATCCCCTTGAGATGGGACCTCCTCTCTCAAGCGAATGGGACACTATGGCATCCACGGCCCGAATTATGGGCCCTGCATGTGAGGCCGCTCAACGGGAGCCTTTCGACCTCCCAGAGCATGTCCTAAGCACGATGGCAGAAGCTAGATTCCCGTCTACCTGACACCTCTATGCTCTGAAATGGTCTGTTTTCTCGGCTTGGTGTCAAGACCGTGACTTAGATCCGGTCACCTTCGAAGTGTCATTGGTTCTTTCATTTCTGCAGGAGATGCTGGATAAATAGCGTTTCTCATCCACCATCAAAGTTTACGCGGCAGCCATAGCGTCTTTCCATGCCCCTATTGCTGGCCGATTGGTGGGCAGAAATAGTGCGGTGGTCCAGTTTTTACGAGGCACCAGGAAAATTAACCCCCTCGTACAGTTCCACCTTGGGACTTACCAACCATACTAAGGGCCTTGAAAGGCCCCCAGTTTGAACCATTGCAATCCACGAGCCTCTGAGCACTCTCGTTTAAAACCGCCCTGCAGTTAGCACTCTCCATCAACCCCGCTTGCCTGGAATTTGGGCCTAACGACTCCAAGGTCATCCTGAAGCCAAGGCTGGGTTATGTACCTAAGGTGCACTCCACTCCGTTCAGAGCCCAGGTTATAGCGCTTTCCGCGCTTTCCCCTTCGACCGGTTGCCAGGAATTATCCCTGCTCTGCCCCGTCAGGGCCCTGAGGATATACAGTGAGCGTTTTGCCCCATACAGGAAATCAGAACAGCTTTTTGTGGGTTTCGGTAACCGCGCTAAAGGTAGCCCTGTTACGAAGCAAAGAATTTCTAGGTGGTTAGTGGATGCTATTACCCTAGCATACTCTTCCTTGGGCTTGCAGTGCCCCATCGGATTCAGAGCCCATTCAACCGGAGGCATCGCCTCTTCTTGGGCATGGTCCAGCGGGGTGTCCATTTCGTAAATTTGTGAGGCAGCCATATTATATGGACACCAGGTATTAACTTTACGGGTCGACACCCAGGCCACGGATGACCCTGATGGCTCAGCCTGTGCTTGGTGTATTTTATTGACTCCCCTGGGTCTTACTCCCACGTGAGTCCCCCTCATAGCACGGCTTGATTGTACTGGTTCCCATACCGCGTCTTCGATGCAGTACGAGTGAAATATCAAAAGGGAACGTACTCGGTTACTATCGTAACCTCGGTTCCCTGAGATATGGTAACGAGTACTGCATTCCTGGCCATGCTATGAGCTGCAAGCCTCAGTCACTTCCTTTGAAGAAATCTGAGATGCGGCAGCGAAGCGGCCTGAGGAACTGAGGTTACGATAGTAACCGAGAACATTATTAACATTTAGAAATACTATATAATGCATACCATTACTTCTGTATAAATCAATACAACATGCTAACCACAGCCTCCATCTGAGTGACATCATAATAATTTAATCTATTACAGCTGAAATGTTAGATTTCATCAGCGAATGGACCACTGTGCCAGCAATGTAGGCAGTGAGCCGTTTTAAATAACATTTAAATCCTATCTATCAATAGCATTTGGTTTAATTCTGACAGGTGCACATTCATAGACATTTATTAGAGGAAAATTAATCTTGTGGTAACCTGAAATTGGGTTTTAAAATGGAACCAAAAATGTATTTAATAAAAAGAATTCAGATCGATCATGCCCATTAGCAGTTCTTATGAATAAAATCTTGACAGTGTTACAGACTACAGGGTTTATAGCTAAATTTTCACTTTAAAGCAAAGTTACCTAAGCAGTTCTCTAGGCAAAAGGTTTTGTGTTGTTTTTTGTTTTTTATCATATGTATGGCTGTACATAATGCTGTAGTAATGTAAAATTTAAAAAAGAAAGTTGGTCACAACATAACCTCAGCACAACAGAACTAACACATCTACAAACAAGAAAACAAATTCAAACATATGCAAACAAATGTTTCTAGAATGATGGTTAGTTGTTTGGATGTTAGCATGATGTTATGCAGTTGTTGTGGTATTCTGGGTGCTTTCTTGGTTTCTAGCATGTTGCTATTGTGTTTTGGTAGATTGTCAGTTGTTAGTATGTTGCTATTGTGTTCTGGGATGTTTCTCGGTTGTTAGCATGCTGCTATGCAGTTGCTAGGGTGCTCTGAGTGGTTTCTCGATTGTTAACATATTGCAAAGCAGTTCCTAGGTTATTCAGGGTTGTTGCCTAAGCTTGTTGCTGTTGCGTTTTGGGTGGATTCTCATTGTTAGCATGTTGCTATGCAGTGACTGTTGATCTGGTTGGTTGCTTGATTGTTAGGATGATACTATGCAGTTGCTAGTGTGTTCTGGGTGGTTGCTCGGTAGAGGCTGACATTTTTTCCCGCGGGATGGGAAACAAAATCGCTACGAATCACGTGATTGGGACGGGACAGGAAAAAATGTCAGCGAGAGGGGGCGGGACCAGGAATAGTAATGATACACAACCTCATACACAAATATACCTGTTATATAAATAAACTGTATATTTTAATTCTGAACTCAATTCTAATTGCTTTGTCTTTTATGCTCTCCTCCTGTTTGCTTTGGTGTGGCTGGTTAAGTGAATGACATAATCCGTGACGGACAGATTGTTAACGGCTGGTCTATGCTGTAATACACTCGAGCAGGACAGGTGCCAGTGTGCTCATTTGCTCTTAAAATCTCCTACATTTTTGGTCATACAGATAAAAGTAGCCTAATACATCTTTCGAATCTGTGAAGACTCTACGTTTATTTGTGTGCACTCAGAATAACAACAAAACGCTTCTGTAAAGTAATTAAAGCAAAGAGGATACGCTTCTGCCTTCTAGGTCTCTGTGAACTTGAGCGCGAAACTCTGTGTATGAAAAATAGAGTGAAATGTCTACTTTCAAATTAAAAACAATTAAAATAGCCAAGAAAACGTGTATGTTAGCATTGATGATTTACATTAAATTGAATGTGTGTGCAATGCACACTGTGCATTGTTTAAGCTGGCTTTCAGTTTAATATAACAACAAAAAACTACATTTGGGATTTTTATTAAACTAAGGAGGGCACGCTGTGATATGTACTGTATTTTTTCGGATAGATTCCAGCCACAAAAAAAAAACACGGGAGTGGAAGGGAATGGGAGTCATTCTTTTGGAACGGGACAGGATTTTCACCCAGTTTTTTTGTGGGATTGGGACGGGACGAGATTTTGTTTGTGGGAGTGGGACGGAGAGGTTTGAAAATCCACTCCCGTGTCACCCTCTATTGCTCGGTTGTTAGCATTTTGCTTCTGTGTTTTGGGTGAATTCTCATTTCAGCATGTTATTGTATTCTGGGTGGTTTTTTGGTTGTTATCATGTTTCTTGCTGTTGTGTTCCGGGTGGTTTCTCATGTGTTAGCATGTTGCAATGCAGTTGTGTCTTGAGTGGATTTTCAGTTGTTAGCATGTTGCTATTGTGTTCTGGGTGGTTGCTCATTGTTTGCATATTACAGCATTGTATGCAGCTCCTATGGTGTTTAAAAAAGCCATTGCAAGTCTAAATGAAATTCTGGTGCCTTAACACCCAAAATCACAATTTAGGCAAATTTTCATTTAATTAAAGATGTTCCACATATGTGGAGGTACCATTCATGCTCAGAGCACAAATCGTGTGGGACGAGTTACGTGCCAAGTACATGCAGTCAGTTAAATACACCATGAGTAATAGTAATAGTGGTGCTTGTCTTAGCAAGTACCGCTTATGACTCATTTCCCTAAAATAAATCCCATACATAATACAAGTTTGAGGCTTCAGTATGTGTGTGTGTTTATGTCATAGTCTCTGTGCTGTCCTGTTCCAACAAAGACCTGAGGAAAAAGCCGTATACTTTGTTTTCTGCTTGGCAGTCATACAAGGATGTGAAATTAATTCCTCCACGAGCAATGCTTTTTGCACCGCTTTTTTCCTCAGACATGACCTCTGCTGCCCTTTCTCTCGCTCTCTCATGGCTTGTGTTGTGGCCTTCCTCTGCTTGCTTTATTGTGTTGTGACAGGCAGTGTCTTACTCTGTAAGCCAGAACTACTCTGCCTGTGTGCATTAATATTTGTATATGGCTGATATCTCTGCACCCACTAGTTGTGTATTCCTTGCTGGTTAGCTACAAAGACCTCCTGCTTCTCTACCGCCCATTTTATACAAATATACATTAGGAAGCACATTCTACTGTATAATTAATTAGGAAATAGCATTTAGCTGATGCTTTTATCAAAGTCCCTTTAAGGCAAGTCAGAGACTTAGCAGCCATCTTGGAAATACTTCCTTAAACCCATTTTCTGTGAATGCAATAAACATCTACAGCTCTTATCTTGAATGGGAAAAGAACGTAATACCCTTATCAAGTTTCAATAAGATATTTTAAATCAGCAAAAAAAATCTCACAGAAATGGCATTGATTTAGCTCAAATAATGATAAAACACCATTGGGCTGTCAGCTCCACCTTACCCTGTCTCTGTTTTATCCTAATCTATTTACAATACTACAGAAACAGTAACACTGGAACAGCCCAGAGTTAAGTGTGTGTTACTCTTGAGTGCACCAAGTTAATAGGTTTGATTCCCAGGGAACATATGAACTGATACAAATGTATTGTGATCATTTGTGGCATAGCAAGTCAGTCCCGGACCCATATGCCAAAAAAATTGTACGCCCCCCCCCAAAA
Source organism: Ptychobarbus kaznakovi (assembly GCA_027422405.1). Classification (NCBI taxonomy): domain Eukaryota; kingdom Metazoa; phylum Chordata; class Actinopteri; order Cypriniformes; family Cyprinidae; genus Ptychobarbus; species Ptychobarbus kaznakovi. The sequence goes on from CM049815.1 coordinate 6,692,379, forward strand.
AAAAATTATATGGGTTCCGACTCGATAAACTTGTTGATTTTTCTAATTTAAATAACGTTACGTGACTATTGATAAGCTGTTTTAATTGCGGTTAAATGCTTGGAAATAATATTGAACATTTTCAAGTCCATTCATTGCACGCAACTTGACACAAGCCACCCAATCATCTCAATAAGCTTTGTGCTTTTTTGTTATAACACAAAGTCTTATCCTTCAGTAAATTTTAAGATCAGATACAAACAATAAATGTGTTTTGCGCTCTTTTATTTGTAGTGAGGTAACTACATTCGCCTCAGTTCAAGCAGCATGTGAATACATTTTATTTTCCTGTTTAATATTTTCAGCACGAAATAAACATGAATAAATATTTGAATGCATATTGGAAAAAAAATCTGAACAATTTAATACAAATGATTGTCTCATGAAATCAATCAAGTTTCAAAAACATCTATAAGCCTACATTTTATTGCTGTTTTTCATGTTCAGAATGACAGGTTGGATGTTGCAGAGTGTTTTACATAAACTTCACGCAATATAACATGATTTTATTATAGTAATTTTGTCTTTATTCTTAAAATAGTATGACGTTAATCTTATTTAGTTAGTTATTTTTCAGCATGACACTAAAATGACACTAAAATGCCGTTGGGTATTTGTACTGCATGCAATCACAATCTTGGCACAGCGGACTAAAAACATACATACATACATACATACATACATACAAATAAAATATTATGAAGTTGAGGACCCTGACTCCCCATTTCTCCTCACTGGATGCGCCTTTAGAGAGAAATAGATCTTTATGGATTACATAGGCTAATGATATATATATATATATATATATATTGTGTTGTTTTTTTTTTTTTCTTGTAAAGTAGTAATTTGTAGCATTCTATAAATATATTTATCATGTCAGTGAGGCAATTTTCTGACTTTCGGTTCAGTTTTTGTGAATTTTCAGCTTCGAATTATGTATACTCTTACCTTTATGAGGAAAAATTACAGAGTATTTACATTTTCCACACTTATTGAGAAAAAAAATGCAAGTGATCTCGCTAGCACCTCCATGTCCTCCAAAGCGAGCTTCAGCTTCCACTTTTAGCACAAACGACTGGATGTGTATCACACAGTTATCTTTTCTTTTTTATATATATATTGTGAAATGCATTAAGTTTTTTATGTCTCAAATCGTGTTTATTTGAGACAACTAAACTGATCAAACATATGCTCAACTCACTGTCTGGCGCTGGTCGCTTGGTATTAAAAAAAATTAACTTTAATTTAACAAACATAAAATGTTCAAATCATGTTTCTAAATTAACTAGATAAAGAAAGGAAATTAAATATAAGCACTTTGCCATTAAAAAACAAAACTTAACTTTTTTAATGGCTGCAACAGCAGCTGTGTAATACTATGGCGTTTTAGAGCCACGTTAAAAAAAACTTGAAGTCGAAATTACGAGAAAGTCAAAATGTTTCGAGAATAAAGTAGAAATATTACGAGAATAAAGTCAGAATGTTATGAGAATAAAGTACAAATATTTCGAAAATTTAAGTAAAGTTATAATATTTTGAGAGTATATATTGCGCATGCAAATGGCCCACATAGAGAGCACTGGAGAAGTTGCTGGCCCAGGCCACTGGAATTGATTTGAATATTGTTGCATCCTCGCAGCCACATCATCTTACTGGGATGAGGAAGAGTCAATTATAGGGACTCGTGGAAACAAGAATATGATATTTATTGACAGACCGATGAGGAACAACTTTTTTATCTTAACATCAGCTCACACACTCAATCGACATTCCTTTGGGGGGGGGGGGGCTGTAGATCTCTTATTTAACCCTTTTTTAATGCACTTCAAATATATGTGGGATTATTAGCAGAAAGAAATCAAACCATGTGTCATATTCGCGGGGACAGTGTGCTTGTGAAAATTCCACCACCTAATCCGTAAAAACATCGGTGGTGTCCAAACTTTCATGCTTCATATGTGGCCTATTTAATTAAACTGCAATAAAACGTTCTAAAGGTTGAAGTGGACTCAAATTTGTTAGCATAAGATTTATTGTTGTCTATTCTGAGGTAGGCTGAAAACGTTAAGTGACTATTCACAAACTGTTTTATTCATGGTATAAAACAGTAAATGATTGGACATAATATGTAACGTCTTCCATTCATTATTTGTAGCGCACCAGCCACCCAGTAATCGCAATAATTTTGTGCTTTGTTGATTTTAATATATCACAGCTCAGCTTTCAAATTATGTCCATTTTATAATGAAATAAAAATTATAAATGTGTTTTTCCTCTTCATTTCAAGTTTATAGCAAGATATAAAAGTGAAGGAGCATCAGAAGGCATGAAAAACAAACAGTTTAGCCTAATTTATAATGAAAATAATCTCTCATTCGTTTTTGTAATCGGAAGATGATTGACTCACATGTGGCTTAAACTGAAGCTAATACAGCTATCTGTCATGCCACATTAGAGCCTGACAAACACATTATTGCAATATAGCCTACATATTGTTTGTATTTCGCTATAAAACTGATATATTTTGAAAGCTGAGACTTTGGAATATCTCCCGGTGCTCCCAATCTGGGCCATTTGCATGCACAGAAGGCTAATACTCTCAAAATATTTGGCTATAACTTAAATTTGTATTGTTGAAATATTTGGACTTTATTCTCGTAATATTTGGATTTTATTCTCGTAATTTCGACTTTATTCTCGAAATATTACGACTTTAATCTTGTAATCTTAGATTTTTTTATTTTTAACAAGAAAGTAAAATGGCATCATAGTGTAAAGGGGAAGAGAGGGAGAGAAAAAAGACACAGGCTCGGGTCGGACTCGGATGGAGATTTTCTGATAAGCAGTCGGACAAGGGCTGGGCCTGTGCAAGGCTCCATATTCGTTCCCTATTCAATTAAAAGTTCCCCCTCGGCTCGGCGGGCCCCCAATCTGCCCGGGCCATATTCATCTGCAAACTCTGCATGCCCAGACGCTACGCCACTGATTGTGATGTGTAAAGCTACTTTGGATAAACACTTCCACCAAATGCATAAATACAAGTGCCGTGTCCACAGGTATAAGGCTGTGTCCAGAAGTTGAAAGACTTCTAAAATCCCCATGCACACTCTCGACATAATACTTGTATGCATATCATATTTACCAGGTAGGCCCATCTTCGTGGCTCTTGTTCTTCCTCCGAGCAACTTCTTGCATTGGAGATGTATAGCTTAATCCCAGTTTAATCCCTTTATACATTCTCCAGTCCTAAACTAATACGCCTAGCGGGGTCCCCTCAGTGTGCGGTCCAAGTGGGCAGAAGTTAGATGCCACTATCTCAGTACTTAAGAGCATTACCACTGCCTTGATTTAATTTATCCCTCCCCTTTCCCACCCCACGTTCTCCCTCTTGGGCTGTTACAGTCTTTATATGCTCAATCCCTCTGTCTGCTCCCTTTTATATTTACAGCATTACGATAACAGGGACATTTCGTTGAAAAAACATGCAGGTAGCTTCACTAAATATGACTCTAGAAACCGTAACACCATTAGGATACCACAAGAAAACACAAAACATGAAATATACTGAATCATTGTGAGTAGACTTCTAAATTGTAATCTAACTGTAGCACCACAAGTTGCACAAGCTTTTAAGTGAATGTTTTGTGCAAGCCTTTGTAGAAACTACAAGGACCATCACAATTAGGTGCAGAAGTGCTTCCCAGAAAATACAAGACCGTAACAATCAAAGGTAGAACCATCAATGTAGACATTACCCTTACGAAAATTAACCATGGTTTTACTACAAATTAAACCAAAAAAATCATGATTACTATAGTTAAACCATGGTAACTACAAATTAAACATGGTTTTGCCACACAAACCATCGTTTAACCATGGTATTTGTATTAAAACTGTGGTTATACAAATGGTAATATCCGAACTTTGCTACAATAAAACCATGAATAGACATTAAAAACATATTTTTTTAATCCAGATATATTAAGATATTTACATTTATTCATTTAGCAGATGTGTTCATCCAAAGCAATTTACAGATGATGAGCACAAACAATAACTATAAAGCACTTATATAACTACAAATGGCTGTATAACTATATATGGAATGTAGTTTCTAGACCACAGAGATCCATCGCTCTAGAAACTACAAAACCATTGAAATCAGAAGAACCACCAATCTATATAGACTCTACAAAACACTTAGAATTATGTATGGAAGAGCTTTCTACTAGCAGGTTCTTAACAGAAACTATTAAACCACAAGAATCTGGAGTAAAATAACTTATCTAGAAGCAAAACTTTTAGAATCTGAATAACCAATCGGTCTAGACACTAAAAGAACATTAGAATCAGGCCTAAAATAACCTTCCACCTAGACACTGTCAGGCCATTACAATGAGGAGTAGAATCTAGAGTCTATCTAGAAAACCATCAGAATCAGGTGCAGTTTTATCCAAAGTGACTTACTTACAAATGAGGAACATCACAAGCAATAACTAGAAAGTGCAAGACGAATTCTCCTGATTCTGAGGATACTGAAACTACAACAGACCATTGCTCTGGAAAATACAAGACCATTAGAATTAGAAGAGCCACCAATCAAGACCAGGGATATCCAAACCTGCTCCTGGAGGGCCACTGCCCTTAAACATGCCTGAAGTGATTAACCGCCTTGTTCAAATATTCACACTTGTGGGCTTTGCGCTTGACCACTTGACTACATATACATATTTCCTGTATTTGGCCCAAGTGTCCAAGTCAGGATGAAGACCACAAGTGTGTGTAGAACTTGTCATTACCTGATGGGACAAACTTATAGTGTTGTACAAATTCAAGAGTTTACATAGCTTTATTTTTATTTTAAAGTGCCCCAATTATGGATTTTTGAAAATGACCTTTCATGCAGTGTGTAACACATCTCTTAGTGAATAAAAATATCCTGCAAAGTTTTAAATCTGAAAGTGCACCGTGTATAAAGTTATTGAAGAAGAAGAGAAAGAGAGAAAAGAGAAAATAAAGAGTCGTCTTTTGAATCCCAAGCCGTTTCAAGTTGATGTCAACATGAAACAATAGCATATTGCCCACCCTCTTGTTGGTATTTTTGCATTGGTCTGAATGAAAATGCTAATTCATTCTTTGCCACTAGGTGCCACTTTTTTTCCCCGGTAACGCTGTACACAAAGCAGCACGCTCACAAACGTTGATTTACCAGGCGTTACTTGCATGATGAAATTGAAATGATATCAACCAATCACCGCAGATTAGCGTCACGCAAAGGAGGGGTTTGGAAAAAAAAGAATCGTTAAACGAATCGTTTGGGAGTCGTTGAGCAAATAAGGTAAAAATAAATGCAAGACAATGAAAGTTTTTTTTTTTACCTTGCATGCATGTCAACCTGTTGTTGGGGACTCCCAAAACCAAAATATGAACCTTTAATTACCCATAATAGGGGCACTTTATATACTTTGCATTTTAAAATCAACTTCTTTATTTCTGTACAATAGTCCCTATAACATGACAACTTAATTTGTGGTGTGCTTCTAATTAAGTGATGAAAAGCAGTTGCAAATATTGTACAAAATAAATATCACCACTACTCATCTTTGCACCAATAAAACGTGCAACACTTTGTTTTTCTACCAAATTATATGTAATATCTAATTATTATATTAATATTTAACTTACATTGGAAAGGTTTCCATGACCTCTCGCGAGATCTCAGCAAAAAGTCTGACGATTTATTCCAAAAAATGATATGATACACAAAGCCTCGAATAGCACTCCAGAGAGGTATTCGAGATTTTGTGTGCTTTAGGGGCACTGTGCTTTGGCGTTTGAAGGGTACTCTCAAATGGCCAAGACTGTGGGTATTTGGATGCGGCATTTGGACAGTGGCCCTCCAAGACTAAAGTCGCCCATCTAGACACTAGATTATTAAAATCAGGTATACAGTAGCAAAACCTTCCACCTAGAAATTATTAGATCATTAGAATCAAGAACAGTACCTTCAGTCTTTAAAGGATTCATTAGAATGAGACCCGGAGATCGGCTGAATGGATTCAAAAACGGTAAAACTCAACTGTTTAACTCTTGGGGAGTTGGAAAATGAGCATATTTTCAAAAATAGTGGCTTGTTCCTTTAAGTTGCAAGACCATCACAATGAGAGAAATAACTAATCTTTTCTCTAACAGTTTCTAGAGTTTATTTAGTTCTTAGCTCTGAAAACAATGCTTGACTGTGGTTCTTGCAGTTTCTAGAATGATACTTCTCCATGGTCCTGAAACTAAATCAGAATAAGATTAAAAACCACCACAATGTACAATTTGCATCAAATATTTAACTGATATAGTCTTTAATAATGACTTTAATTATCGCTGATAGCTTCATATTCCTCAATGACAAAACTTGAAAGTAGGACTTTTGCCATAATATATTGTGTTTTTGTTGTTTTCTCTTTTTTTCCTGCCTATTATCTCTCTCGCATGTGTCTCCCACATTGCTGTTAACATCTGGATCTTGCCAAGCTTGTCAGATATGTTATGGAGGTGTCTCTCCTATCAGTTGAGAAGAGTTGTTTTATCAGTGCTTTAAAAACACGTACACAGAGCTCTTAACACTGAGAGTGATCTCATCTCCAATCTGCACCTTCACGTCAATCATTATTAGCACTGAATTACCTCATGTCACATGTTTTCACTTCTCTTTTTATCACAGTTTCTTGCTTTCTCACCTTTTCTCGCATACTCTCAAAAAGAAGCATTCACACTTAATACCAAGCTGTTTTCAACATGGAACCATGTTCAGTTTAAAATATTCAAGTCCAATTATCCTGATACAGAACATTGGCTGTAGTAGATCAATACGAAACACTCAAAATCCATTAGATACCAGCAACTAAGGGAATGACAGATCAGACGAGAGACACTTACCCCCTGATTTTTCTGAACCACTGATTTAGAGTGTAGCTGTCATTAGGAGCACTTTTCCTTTCTTTTCATCTCTTTTCTATTTCTCCACTTTACCATCTGTCTTTTTCTGCTCTTTTATAGCTACTTCTCTTGGGAGGAGGAAAACCATTACAGAGTTGCTATGCTCAAAAGCATATTTATTTATTCATTTTACAGGGATAGTTAACTGAAATATGAAAAAAACAATATAATAAAATAGATAGATAGATAGATAGATAGATAGATAGATAGATAGATAGATAGATAGATAGATAGATAGATAGATAGATAGATAGATAGATAGATAGATAGATAGATAGATAGATAGATAGATAGATAGATAGATAGATAGATGTGTTCTTCAGTGGAACACAAAAAGAGAACATTTTGAAGAACATTTCTGCTGCTATTTTCCATACAACAAAAGCATAATGGCCCAGGGGAAAAAAATAAAATAAAATAAAACAAAACATCTTATTTGTTCATGTGCATTTTCAAACATGGTGGATCAAGAATTGCTGCATTTCCATTACATATTTTCTCAAAACCTTTGCGACATTTTATAAATGTCGATAAAAAACTATTGCAAAAATGATGCCGTTTCTATTGACAGATGTTATGAGACTAAGACATATTTTTTTCCTCTTGCAATAAGTCATAGTGACAGATGTTGGTAGGTTTACATATATCGCAGACGTGTGCAATGTAAACAAGGGGTTATCCAAGCATTAATGGCAAGAAAAGCCCATTATGCTTGAGAACGGCCAAGTATGAGGTGTTTCTTGGAGGTTGTAGTAAATTAAAGAATGGTCATGTGACATTTACGTATGCCAGCTGACCTGTAAATGCAAAAGAAAAAATTGTTTCCATTGCAGTTTTTCGAAATATAAATTTTCTCGAACTGCGTGAAAAACCACCTCACGAGCGTAAAAACTTTTTTTGACGATATATGGGAATTGTTTGCGAAATTGTCATATTTCCATTCCCAGCAGGCACAGGATGTTAATATTATTAACATGTTTATAATAGTCTTATTAACTGACGTTAATAATACGTCAGGTTGACATTGGACATGACGTCGGACAGATGATTCATTTTGGTTGAGAATGAAAATCGGGTTGACGTCAGTATTTGATGAAAATTTGACTTTGACTTAACATTGGATTTTGGTTACACAACCTTAAAACAACAAATACTAACGTCAGCTGACATAGGTATCGGACATCAAGTTAACATTGATATTAGACGTTGAATTGACATTGAATTTTGGTCGCCCGACATTGCAACCAAAATTGAACCAAATATCAGCATCTTATGATGTTGTGTGCCTGCTGGGTATTTTTCGCAATTTCAATTTGCGCAACTTGAAGGGTAATGGATATGCAGCTATTGAGACCAAACACTATTGGTCTCACAACCAAAAACGAACATGCATCAAGCTTGAATATGCCAACATATTTATTTTTTGTAAAAAAAACTTCATTTTTAACTTGATTTGAAAGAACATAATGATGAGCAAATGACAGAAACTTACATTTTTGGGTGAGCTATCCCTTCAAAGTGTCTTACAGAAAGAAAATAAGAAAACTACAACTCAATTCTAATGCTATTATCTTCAAGTGTGTCCAGATAATCTTTATAATTAATACTGACTTCAATGACCATAATTATATAATCATATTTTAATTAATAAACCTCTAAGGCTTGACTTGCTTTTTATATTTTCAACTACAATCATTGATCTAAAATAAATTACAAAAATGTCTGTGCGTTTGCTGTACCACAAGTTTTCTTATCCATTATGAGCCACATGGCTGACGCAACAGCCGGCCTTCCTGCGTGGTCATCTGGAAAATCACAGTCGCATATTCCATTGATTTCTGCAAATGATTTCATCCATGATAAAACACCCTCCCGGGTGAGTTATCCAGCTGGTTGTCACATTATTGAACTAGCATCTGAACCGCACCAGCAACAAGCCCGAGGAACATGACCAAACACTGTCAACAGGGACGATGTGAGTCTATAACCCCCACCGCTCAAACAGAAAAATACAGAGAGTAGCAATTTGCTCTGGACCTAATGTAGATACATGACGGGAACCACTGTAAACAACCAGGGAATGACGCATGCACAAATACAGATGACAACAACATGTACTTAGAGCCTCGGTTTATTTAACCAGCTTGTGCAAAAGTGCATATTCAATTATTTCACATGGCGAACAGAAACAGGAAATTGGTGAGGGTGCCAGATGCTATTTTTCCAGTTTTAGCAGCAGAGAGACTAGGGGGCCGCAGTCACCCCCCATTTTCACTAGAGTCCCGAACAAGAGCTAGGTAGTCAAAGCTATTTGTCGACCTGCTGTTTTGGACAGATGAAGTAAACAACATAACCTTGTGTACATCTGAGGCCCGTCAGTTTATAATCAGCAGGGGAGGGGAAAACGTGCATGCGGTTAGAAAAGGCGCCAGCCTATTAAACATGTTGTTGATCGTGGAGATGCACCCGGAGAGACTGACTCTGAACGTTGTGTTACCTAATGTATGCAAATACAATTCTTTGAAATGTTGGAGTTTGCATTGCATATAAAATTAAATAAATATTTTAGCTGAAGTTGATGTTGTTTGTGTAATTTCTCATTTGCATTTTGCATTGTATTGCACTGCATACAATAAAATAAAATAAAGTTAAATTAAATTACAAATTAATTAAATCAAACACTATTACAATATTTTTTTAAATGAACAAGTTTAAATATTTCAATCTTCCACTGCCATTAAAATAAATAAATGAATAAAATAAGTTTAAATATTTAGATAGATGATGCAAAATTAGATGATGTTTGTGAAAACATCTAGTTTGCATTTTTCTTTTCAATAAAAAATAATTTATTATTTGAAGTTTTGTAGTTTGCATTGCATAAGTTTGAATATTTTAGCTGATGTTGCTTGTGAAAATTTCTAGTTTGCATTTTGCATTGTCAAAAATAAACTAAAATAATACAATTAAATAGAAAATAAAAATCCATAAATAAAACAATATAAATATTTTAAATAAAAAAGTTTATATATTTTAGATGAATGATACAAAATTGTGTGATAAAGTGATTCACTTGAGTTCCAAATGTAAATGTATACATAGACAGAGAGACACAGAGATAGATCATTTTATTATATTTTTGAAAATGTTAAAATATTTTTAGATAAATATGTTAGATAAATCTAGAGTGATTCTCTGGAATTACATTTTTAAATTTTTAAACAAACAGTTAAATAAAAAAATAAACATTTTCCACAACTAATAAAATAAGTAAATAAACAAAATAAGTTTAAATGTTTGAATTTTAAAAAATAAAGACACAATATTTAAATTGTATGTGGTATAGAGTGATTCTGAAAAGTTCAACTATTAAAATAAATGATCTGAAATCTAAGTTATAAAATCTACAAAATATAAAGTAAAAACGGCAATGACCAGATTTTTCTAGACTGTCAGCAAGGACTGAGTTATAATTAACACTACAAACGCTCATTTCCATTTTGACGGATGGATTAAAATAAACCTCTCGGTTTCCTCTTCCACTTCCTGACGAGAAGCCTGCAAATCACCCCGCTAACACCTTTGCTTCTTATTAATGGAGCGTAAAATTAAATGAAAGGAGAACACCCTTACAGAAAACCACCAGAGGAAACCAGAAAGAGAGAAGAAGCTCAAGAAAAAACAGGAGATAGAGAGATTTTCTCTGTGAATGATGATTAGGCAAGATGCTAAAAAAAGGCAATTAAGCACAGATTTGTTATTGTCCTCTCAGAATATCTCAAAATGACCATAAGGAGCAGGGGAGCCCCATATACATCATTATTATTACGCTGCATCACTGCGGCCTGAATTAACACTTAAAGAGACAGTCGCTCAAACTTAAACTAGTCATGGATCCAAAATTACACTTCTGTGTGTTATTTAAGAAATTAAGGCTGAGGTCCAGTACTTTAGTATCATTCAAATTGTATTTGCAAAATACTATCCTAAAATGTCCACATATGACATATTTATCACAATGTTCCTTATAGCGTCTTTGAAAAGCTGATAAACATTTATCAGTGAAGAGATTGCAAAACTGACCTTTTCATTCTATATATGCTGCAGATTGTCATTTTATGTGTGGAGAGCAAAATGCTGTTCGTGTTAATTTAATTTGGATAAATGGTTCATGGTCTGGGGAGACAAAGAAAATCTTGGTATCTGGATTTGGACTGTGGTCCGATGACCTCGGCGCTATATTCAAAGTCCAAAGTTCGCAGACTCTGGGAATTCATGACATTTGGTGGCATGAGTTTTATACAATAAAATGCCAAGAGCTGACACTTGTTTTCTAACAGCCCATATCTATGTGTAAAATAATAATTGTAAAAATATATTTTTTAATAAAATAAAAAAATAAAGTGATAATTGCAATGACAAGAAAAGAATAGGTCTGGCAGAAGGATTCACTGAGCACAAATCTGACTCTCAGTTTTAGTTATGCTAATTGCCTCTTGATTCAAGCTGTGCAGCGTAATTACCGTTCATGATAATTGCATAAATTTTAGAAATTAGAAAGGCAATGCAATTAGCTTCAGATACATGTAGGCTATAACTTGCATAGTACTGGTTTGCAAATACATTTATTCCTGCAATGCACTGCTTTGATTTTCTTCTTCTTAGTAAGCCACTAAACAACATGCTACATGTGTAGTTTTGTATGGGCACTTATGTTTCTATATTTTATTAAAAGGAACACATTTTAACTTTGATATATTACGTTTTTTATTTTATTTTATTATATTATTTTTAGACTTGGGCTTGGGTCAAGATAAAAATAATAAATAGTAAGATTAATTGAGACTAAATAAACAAAAACTTTAAAAAAATTTGTTCTTATATAAATCAATTATCTTAAAATAAAAGATTACACTTTTTTATTATTATTTTACTTTTGTGTCACATTTAGTATCTTATTGTTGACTGTATCACATGCAAAAATAGGCTAAAGAACTGTTTGAATCCACTGAGTTTGTATTAAATCTTTTGGAATAAAACCACAAAAACATCAATTTAATTTCAGCTCAAGGTCTTCGACTACTCCTTTCTATTTTTAATAATTGCCATTTCTTTGAGAGTATAGCCTTTTGTCACGGACAGGCAAGAATAAAGAAAATGTTTAAATGGATAACAATACCAGTGCTATATTTGTCACAGCTTTAGAAGCAGCCACATTTAATTCCAAGACACTTGACAAAAAAGGCATAAATTACAAATTTAGATTCAAACGCTAACCTTGTGTTTCTCTTTATAGCATAAGAAAACAAAAGAACCTTCTGTTGTGCTCCAATTAAAAAAAATGACAATTCAATAGAACACATGCCCACCTAATCTATTCTTAGAGACGTTGGCTTCCTCAGCAACACAATAATCTATAGTATAACTCAAGCTATAATAAACGCATCAAACCTTGCAACATTCTCACGGTCACTGTGCTTTACGGGGAGGAACATAGCAACCGTTACCCAACATAACTGTTGGCATTAATAGGGCTGCTCGGCATCCTCGAACGTTTACTCTTTTAAATGTCAGAGTCGGTACCTGAACTGGCAGTAATGCAGTCCAGCACCGTTGACATGGATCAAAAGGTGGGAAAAGGGCAGTACAGTCATTATAACCATGGTGAAGAAATTTCAGTTGGGTTAGAGGCTTCGGACTCTGTTACACTGAGAATGGAAGAGCCACTTGGGACCAGTGACCTGTGAGAGAGTCCTGGACCACTGGAGGATGACTGAACACCTCAGAGAAGAATAACTACACTCTTAAAAATAAAGGCTCCAAAAGCTGGTTTTCACAGTGATGCCATAGAAGAACCATTTTGGTTCCCAAGTTCTTAAAAGAACCATTTTTTCACAGTGTGAAGAACATTTTAATAATCTAAAGAAGGCTTTTCCACTATAAAGAACATTTTGTGCAATGAAAAGGTTCCATGGATGTTATAAGTTCTTCATTGAACCATCAATGGCTATAATAAATGTTATTTTTGAAGTGTATGGCCAGAAAGCAGTGCTGACAAAAAGAGAACTATGCAGTGAATGGGTGCCGTCAGAATGAGAGTCCAAACAGCTCATAGAAACATTACAATAATCCACACATCTCCAATCCATCAGTTATTATCTTGTGAAGTGAAAAGCTGTGTTTGTAAGAAACAAACCCATCAAGGTACTTTAATTTAAAACCATTATTTCTGGCCAAAATATGGGTCCATAATCCTTAATATGGCTTCCTCCAGTGATAAAGTCCATCCTCTGTTGTCCTCACACATCGATATCCACCTCCGCATTTGTTTAGAATGGTTTTTGCTTGTAAACGGTGCTTGCCTATTTCTCTCCTGATTCAGTCAACAGGTGATATGGATAGAAAGTACTTAATGATGGATTTGTTTTAATAATTGACGTACTGGGGTCATGTGGATTACTTGAGGATCACTGTGATGTTTTTATCAGCTGTTTGGACTCTCATTCTGATGGCACTCATTCACTACAAAGGATCCATTTATGAGCAATTGATGTCTTGTTAAATTTCTCAAAATCTGTTAAAATGAAGAACCAAACTCATCCACATCTTGAATGGCTTGGGGATGAGTAAATTAACATTTTTGAGGGAGCTATTCCTTTAAGAAGGCATCCTAAATTACATAATCTCAATCCAATAACGCCTTTGATTCAGTAACCTTGGAATGCAGAAGAAGAACGTTGGCATTTTGGGCAGGGGGCATTCTGGCCACTTTCCATGTCCACACCATGATGGAAATCACAGCTTCTAATTGGACCAGATGGTGAGGAGAATGTAGCCAATTATGGTTGATTGCCTACCCACACACAGAGAAAGCCATGTCCACGTCCGTTCATGGGCGTCCACCTACATGAACATACGTAGGAACAACAACACAGCAGTAAAGGCGTGCATGCCAACTCAGGCCGCAACACAAACATACTGAAAAATGTGTAATGTGGGATGTGAAGGAGTCTTGATCATTGTCACCCACACACACATGATTTGGTCTGGGCCACAGTGTCGTTTCAGCAGTCGTGGCTTCTAATGGATAGAGCGTTGGACTTGTAACCCAAGGTTGCGGGTTCGAATCTCGGCTCCGGCAGGAATTGTCCACGACTGAGGTGAGGACCTTGAGCAAGGCACCAAACCCCCAACTGCTCCCCGGGCGCCGCAGTGTCGGCTGCCCACTGCTCCAGGTGTGTGTGCACTTGGATGGGTTAAATGCAGAGAACACATTTCACTGCTGGTTATACTCTGTATAATTGTGTATGTGACAAATAAACAATTCTTCTTCTTCTTCTTCAGCACCACGGAGAGTGCCTATGAATTGTGCTATGGGGAAACGGGTGAGCCATTGAATTAATTTACATTTACATTTAGTCATTTACGGCATTCAGCACCATGGACAGTTCCTGCCAAGACCCACAACTTATTAGCATCAACGGGGCTTGTCTGAAATGACACTGTTCTAAAATCACTTATACATTTTTCAACTTAATAAATAAATACAAATTTAATGAAAGAAAGAAAGAAAGAATCTGAATGACACGCACAACTTGGAAAAAGTTCACCTAAAAAAACATATAATAATTAATTACTTTATTTCATAAATAGATTCGTTATTTATGTAATTTATTTATCTGTTTTCATATAAATTCACATTTACATAACATTATATTTGATATTACACATAATATTTAATATTACATAAAATGTATAGTATATTTGTATAATATATTTAATTCATTTACAATTTATTAAATTATGGATGTTGATTAATAATTTAATACAATTTTGAATTAAAAATCAAACAAAAATTAAAGTATTCATATGAGCACAAAATTATAGTTTTTGCTGAATATTTATTAAACTATAGAGGGAGAGAGAGAGAGAGAGAGAGAGAGCACATAAAATGTATAATTAATATGCATAATCAGATACACCATATTCATTATATATAATTTAATTTATTTACAATTTTATTTAGAGTGTTGGTAAATATATATTTAACCTTTTTAAGTATTTTTTTTAAACACTAAAGTATATATACACACACCATAATAAACCATATTGAACTTTATTTTTGTGCATCTCTTCAATGCTAGGGATTGTAGTTTTTTGGATATAGCAGTTTATGACTTTTTGGACTATTATACATTTTATTTTGTATAATCCTTTTAAGGTTTCGGATTTAATATTTTTTGGTTCTGTTTTATTTGTGTGCATTTTGCTTTGCTTGTGAAGCACTTTGGTCAACATTCGTGTTGTTTTAAGGTGCTATATAAATCAATTTTGACATTTGACCTTTATAATCTATTTGGTAAAGTTATTTGGTAGCACTTTACAATAAGGTTAATTAGCTAACATTAGTAAACTACATTAGTTAACATGAACTAAGAATTAACAGTACTTCCACAGCTTTTATTAATCTTAGTTAATTTCAGCATTTACTAATGCATTTACATTTACATTTAGTCATTTTGCAGATGCTTTTATCCAAAGCGACTTACAATTGGGGAATACGTAAAGCGACAAATAAGTACAAGCTTGCAAGGGAAGGAGAGAAAGATAAAGAAGAAGATTTAGAAAGTTTTTGTTTTTTTTATGATGAAGTCAAGTAGAGTTGAAAGAGATGAGTTTTCAGTTGTTGCTTGAAGATTGACAGGGATCCAGCATTCCGGATGGGGGTGGGAAGATCATTCCACCAGCCAGGAACGGTGAACGAGAATGTTCTGGAGAGTGATTTTGAGCCTCTCTGTGATAGTACCACGAGGAGTCGCTCACTAGCAGATCTTCAGACTTCTGGAAGGGGATGTAGATTTGTCATAGTGAGTGGAAGTAGGAGGGTGCTGAGCCTGTGGCTGTTCTATATGCAATCATCAGTGTCTTGAACTTGATGCGAGCTGCAACCGGGAGCCAGTGCAAGGAGATAAAGAGAGGTGTAACATGGGCTCTTTTGGGCTCGTTGAAGACCAGTGTGCCGCTGCATTATTATATAATGCATGATTAAAATCTCAAGTTGTGTTCGTTAACATTAGTTAATGCACTATGAAACATTAGTTAATGCACTATGAACTAACATGAACTAACAATGAACAACTGTATTTTTATTAACTAACGTTAACAAAGATGAATAAATAGTGTAATGAATGTATTGATCAATGTTTGTTCATGTTAGTTAATACATTAATGTTAACAAATGACACCTTACTGTAAAGTGTTACCAGTTATTTAATACAGGCCTATCTATCCTACACACACACACACACATACACACACACATATATATATATATATATATACACACACACAATATATTATATTATATATATATGTGTGTGTGTGTGTGTGTGTGTGTGTGTGTGTGTGTGTGTTGTGTGTGTGTGTGTGTGTGTGTGTTGTGTGTGTGTGTGTGTGTGTGTGTGTGTGTGTGTGGTGTGTGTGTGTGTGTGTGTGTGTGTGTGTGTGTGTGTGTGATAGATAGGCCTGTATAAACTGTATATATATATATATATACAGAGGTGGAAAGTAACAAATTAACATTTACTCGCATTACTGTAATTGAGTAGCCTTTTTGTGTACTTTTTTGTGTACTTCTACTTTTTAAGTAATTTTTTTAATCTGTAATTTTACTTTTACTTAAGTATATTTTGTTTGAAGTATTGTACTTCTACATTTTAAAACACATGAATTACTGAGTAAAAAAAATAATAATAAAAAATTCGCTCCCTGGAAGCTACTGCAACAAATAATGGGCAGAAGAACAAACTGGCGCTAAAATCACAAGAAAGATGCAGACGGACAAGACAGGCGTTATGGTGCAGACCCAGCTGAAAACCAAACCCCATCGTATTCTGCTGAAGTTGAACTTGAAGGAAATTAAGTGAATCCCTGGCCATATTCATGCTCTATTATGCAGTGTAAGCTGTGTTTTCCTAGAGAGACCAAACTAGCAGCTTATAAAATCTTGACATTAACCCTTCGCAAGCATGTAGAGGTAACGTAAGGTAAATACTTGCATCGTTGCATTGGTGGTTAAAATGAAGCTTTGACAGTTTAGCAAAAGGTTTTGCACAAATTAACCAAAAAGACAGTGGTGCAGGGTGTGCGATATCATCTGCGATATATAATAATTGTTGTTTTAACGATGTGCGATTTGACATTATCAGTATTTTTCCAAAAACCAAACAAAACACTCTAAACAGTGTGCCGTGAAATCTAGTAGATTAGACTAATCCGCGAGCATTTGGAGTGCTTTCATTCACTGCGTGATTCAGTCTGTTAAAATGCGTTTATAATGATCACAAAATTTAAGATATAGGGGCAGAAAATGTATATATTTATATAATTTCATATAGTAAATCAACATCACACGAAGAGTGCCGTTTTTCTCTCTCCACAAATCAGCATGATTAACATAGGCCTGTCAGGGCTCGAAATTGCGACCATTTGGTTGCATATGCTCCCGAAATGTAATCTGTGCGACTCCCAAATATATTTGGGAGCATTTGTGCGAGTGCAAATAATTGTCGTGGTGTGAACTCTAAACTAAACGTTTGCGAATTACTGCACAGCATGTACCATGTGACCGGGAGCTAAACCAGGTTAAAATTTTCATTTGCGCGCTGGTCTGAAGTGCGCTTTTTCTGAGCCAGTACCCGAAACGTGCGAACTAAAAAGCCTGTCTAACAGTGCCTGATTATTAAACTAAGTTATCTTTTGAGCTAATACTGTCAAAACACACAAGGTTTTACATATAGACTCAGTTGTTTATGTTTGGAATGAAAGTAAACCGGTAAGTGGAACCGAAGCGTGCCTGTATTATTAGATGCGTGCAGCTCTTAAAGGTACAGAATTAAACATGTAGCCGACTGTCATTAAAGGGATGATTCACCCTAAAATTGTATTTCTGTAATTATTTACTCACTCACATGTTGTCCCAAACCTGTATTCATTTATTTCATGTGTTGAACACAAAAGACGATATTTTTTAAGAATGTGGGTAACCAAACAGTTGCTGGTCCACTTGATAGTAGGATATAAAACAATACTCTGGAAGTCACTCTGGACCAGCAGCTGTTTGGTTTTCCACATTCTCTCAAAATAGCATGCATGTTCATCAGAAGAAAGAAACTCAGGTTTAAAACTAATTTTGAGTGAGTAAATAATGGTATTAATATAAAACACTATGACAGAATCGACAGACAGATGATACAATTTATTCTTTAAAGTTAAAAGAACAAACACAAAGAGAAAAACATAACTCACTACTCTTGACTAGAAAAAAATAATACAGTTGCGCGCTTTAATAGGAATCAATCGATATAGTGTTTTATATTTGTTAATTCAATTTCTTGAATGCTCCTGCTAAATATGCCTATTGTACCTGAAAATTAAACACTGTTTGTATATTATTTGTAGCTGTAATGTGTATCTTTTTTCTTATTTTTTCATAGCAAAGATAAAATAATGAAAAAGATTTTTATCTTCGCCCACTTCTGGACTAAATATCCACCATTATTATTTAATATGTTGTTACCTTGAAAGGCTTTGTCTTTATAATAGGCAAATTAATTTGGCCGTACTGCTCACACAAACTGGTAAAATTAACATGACAAGAATCGTGATAAAATCGTGAAATGAAATGTATATTATTTTTTGGATATCGCCCACCCTACTTGAACTGACCGGTTTTTTTGACCAACTTGCACAAACTGCATTGAAATAATTTTCCAAAATTTAATTTGTGTGGAAATATTACCAAGTCTGTAAACAGCCATTAACAGAAGCCAGAGACGCTGAAGATGGACACAAATAAAATAAAATACTGTAGCAGCCTGAGCAAGCTCAACGTTCACTATGCGAAATATAGAAATGAAATCCTAAATATTGAATTGGGAGTGGGGGTCTATATGAATGTATTTCTGAGGGGAACTGTTTTGAGAAAAGTTTAAATGACATTTTCTTCTCATCTTGCCTCTGTATATTGTATGTATAAAAAACAAAGCACTGCAGCTTAAGGATCAGGTTTAATTGATGAAGCTTTTAATCATCAGGAAGGATGTTGCCCGCCCTTCCGCTCAATTGGCAGTTGTGTTGCCCCTTAATATTCAGTGGGTGCTCCTAAAAAAATTGTGGTGCTCCTAAATTCTTGAAGTTGGGAGCACCAGATGCTACCAAGTAAAAAAGTTAATTTCGAGCCCCGCCTGTAGTTTTTATTTTTTATTTATTTTATCAGTTCAAAAAACAAGAAGTTAATTAAGAGACTTGCGGTTTTTAGACACCATATTGCCTGTTTTTTGCTCTATTTCGACAACAAAAATAATTCCAAACACAGCCACCATACACAGTTTTGCGTCTCTGACTCTGCAACAATGACGGTGTTTTTGTTCTTGAATGAATTCAACCTGTTTAAAGGATTCTGTTCAATCACAATGACTCTCTTATCAGTGACTTGCTGACACCTACTGGTGGTTCTAATTTAACATTTAAAATATCTTTAGATTTTTTTTTTTATTATTTCAAATGACTATTTAACATTTGTGACCTTGGCATGGAGCACAAAACCAGTCTTAAGTCGCTGGGGTATATTTGTAGCAATAGCCAACAATACATTGTATGGGTTAAAATTATACATTTTTCTTTTATGCCAAAAATCATTAGTATATTAAGTAAAGATCATATTCCATTAATATATTTTGTAAATTTCCTACTGTAAATATATCAAAACTAAGAGCTTAATTTGAAAAACTTTAAAGGAGATTTTCTCAATATTTGGATTTTTTTGCACCCTCAGATTCCAGATTTTCAAATACTGTCCTATCATAACAAACCACACATCAATCAATGGAAATATGATTCATTCAGCTTTCAGATGATGTATAAATCACAATTTAGGAAAATTCAATTTAGGAAAATTGATGGTTTTGTGGTTCATGGTTTTGTGGTTCAGGGTATTTTATGTCTTATTTATCTAAACATTATTTCTGCATTTGTAACTGCAGGCTAAATGCATTCATGTCAGTGTGTAAATACATCTACGCCACTTCAGATGAAGCTTCTGCGTTTCCTCTGCATTGCAAATATTAATTTAGTTGATACTGATTTAATTTGCCTGGTAACAGCCCAAATGTCTTATTATTCTAATTAACCGATTCCTTTAATTAAAAACACCTAGTTTGAGATGTATAGGCCCATATCCCAGGTGTGTCAAACTCAGTTCCTGGAGGGCCACAGCCCTAAAGAGTTTAGTTCCAACCCTGCTCCAACACATACCATCTAGTTTTCAAATAAGCCTAAATGATTAGTTTAGCTGTATCAGATGTGTTTAATTAGGGTAATATCTACACTGTGTAGGGCTGTGGCCCTCCAGGTACTGAGTTTGACACCTTTGGTCTATCCCATTTGTTCCTCCCTCCCACTGTTAAAATGTAACTAAGTATTTTTTACTCTGAGTACATTTTAAATGAGCTACTTTTGACTTTTACTTGAGTATATTTTTAGACTGGTACTTTTACTTGTACTTAAGTAAAATTTCAGTAATGCAATGGTACTTTTACTTGAGTAGAATATTTTTGTACTCTTTCCACCTCTGTTTAAAAGCATAAAAATGCAGGGATTTAAAAAGACTCATCTGTTTAACACAAAAACCCAGAAAACCCTTTGCTGACAGAAGGAATACGCGCACCATGCATAAACCGTCGACACGCTTTTCCTTTTTCTGGGACAGCTGTGATAAGCCTAGGTAATAATGGAGCATATGCATCTCTGCACATAAAAGGTGAAATTATGACTGTCTGAAAAAAAGAAATTAAGATTCATTGTGTTTTTTCCCCCTACTACTAGACATTAGCAATGTTTTAATTAATGGCACATGCTATGCCTGGAGGCTGAGAGGAGATTGCAGTGCACTGTCATGAAATTACCTCTCCTCGTGTGTGCTTTGAAAGTTAATGAGAGAAACGCAGAGGCTTGGGGCTTCGTTGCGGAGGAACAACGGAGCTTGAGGAATGATGGATCTGCTAACTGTAGCGTCCACAGGAAGTGATGACAGGAAATGGTGTAGCTGATGCATGTAATTTATGTTCAAATACTTTCTCATAAACCAATTTGGCTCGATGGTGCATTCAAATCATTGCTCTGATGGTTCCGGCACCCTGCTCAGCCAGTAGTGGGAGTTTGGGGCAGGAATATCTTTATGAATGATCACATTTACAAAGATTTTATCAAAACACTCCATCCAATATCTTTCATTCAAACCTTCAAAATGTCATTAAGGTTGCAAAAAGGTGGAAAATGTTCAGTAAATTTTGGAAACATTCCAGAAATTTTGGAAAGTTTCCAAATTTTTTGGGAATCTTCTGGGAATTTTTGGAAAGTTTCCTAAATTTACCGGAAATGTTCCACCCCATTGCAACCCTAGCAACAACGCCATTGTTTTCAACTTCGTAAATGTAACAGCTCCACTGTTAGCCCATTTTAGAAGCTCGAAACATTCAGACACCGACGTGAGAAAACAAGAAGTGTATTTCATAGTAGTTAGGTTATTTTAAAATAAGGACAATACAATGAGAACAATATTAAAAGGTTTGCTATGGCTCAGTATTACTACCTTAGCAAACTGGAAAACAAAAAAACGTTTTTAAGTTCTCACTTCAGGTACATGTGATATACAATAAATAACTATTATGAACATAAATATTTTTATTTTCTTATTTTTTTTATATTCTCTCAAGATAGTAAAGTACAAAGTACCAATTCATTAATAGGCATGAAACATTATCACTGCATAACGGATACATATTTAATTTGTGACTTCAGGCAAATCACAAGATAAGCAATAATATCACTATCAACATAATCATGATATAAATGTATTTTCTATATTTATTTTTTCATGCAATCTTGACTAACAAAAAGTATAAAAGTACAACAATCTAAACATAAATAGTATTTGTTGTAGTTGTTAATAAATTAATCAATAAATTAGTATGTAAATTAAGTTTAAAAAAATTGTTTCAGTGTCTATAATCTTATGATCTCAACTTAAAGTAAAACAAATGAAATTTCTAAGCATATATATAATAATAGATACAAAATAATTATGTATAATAGAGAAATGTTTAACTTACTGCTTTAAGTACATCGTGTGATATGCAATGGGAATTAATATTGTCGTTTTTGTTGATGTTTTTATTATTGTTATAATAATAATAATAATAATAATTATTATTATTATTAAATGAACAAATCAGTAAGTAGCAAGCAGCTAAATAGTATATATATTTGTATTATTCATATGAATAATAATTATCATTACTAGCATTATTAATATAATAATAATAAATTGATATAAATTATCCACACCACTTATTATCCACATCATTGTTATTGTTTAATTAATTAATTATTAAGCAATGAAATATAATTATTTTGCTTAAACAAATGTCTCATGATCTTGATGTAAGCCAAATGCCATTTCTAAGCTTGATATATAAGCATATTGCTGCATCATTAATCAAATGAAATGTATCATTAATAATTATTTTTAGAAACTGTAGTGACTCATGGGGGTCAACTTCATTGCCAGCCAACTGAAGGAATCAGGACATCTCTATGCTTACAGAATGACGTTTGACAGATGTCAATTACAATGCTCATCTTTTTTCTGGTCAGCCACACACATTGTATTTTCTCATTATACCCCAAAAAAACGCTATACTGAAAAAATAACTAACTATTATACCGAAGAAAATTAACAAGCTGGTAAGTACAGAACAGAGAGACAATCAGTGGTCTGGAGGAAAAGACACACACACACACACACACACACACACACACACACACACACACACACACACACACACACACACACACACACACACACACACACACACACACACACACACACACACACACACACACACACACACACACACACACACACACACACACACACAGATGTCTGGAGTCTCTGGCTGGTCTAAGACTTCTCTCTAATTGCCATGAGTCAGCCTGCACCGGGGCTGGACCTTACCCCCACAGACACACACATCAGCCTGCACCAAGCCACTGGGCTGGACCCTTTATTATTTGTCACCCCACAGACACAGGTCCGCTCAATGGAAAGTGAACATAAGCAATAAAACAATGAAACATAACACACACACACACACACACACACACACACACAGCACAGTTTATTAAAGTGAGTCATGTGGGATGTAATGATGATATGAGACTGAGTTTAGGAGCCTGATGGCCTTCCCTCCAAGCCACTGCGTGCCCTCCATAGTGAACAGACCAGGATCTGTGTGTAAGCCTCTTAGTATGCAGCGAGAGATGGCGAGAGAGTGAGTGTGTGTGTGTGTGTGTGTGTGTGTGTGTGTGTGTGTGTGTGTGTGTGTGTGTGTGTGTGTGTGTGTGTGTGTGTGTGTGTGTGTGTGTGTGTGGTCAAAGCTGGGAAAGGAGTTTGCATTCGTTAATGAAATTTCAGGGGTGATGTTGACAGTTTACCAGGACATGGATGTGTTTGTGCGATTATGACACCGCACCGGGCCTTGTGTCTAGTGTCCTCTACTGTCAAAACACATCGGATTCATCAAAGAACACAAGAGCGCTAAATGACAAATCTCAAAAACATGTTTGAAATTTCATTAGACAGAATAAAATGGACAGATATATGACGGACGGACGGACAGACGGACGGACGGACGACGGACGGACGGACGGACGGACAGACGGACAGACAGACAGACAGACAGACAGACAGACAGACAGACAGACAGACAGACAGACAGACAGACAGACAGACAGACAGACAGACAGACAGACAGACAGACAGACAGACAGATAGATAGATAGATAGATAGATAGATAGATAGATAGATAGATAGATAGATAGATAGATAGATAGATAGATAGATAGATAAGATTCCTAGTCATTTCCACCAGGTTTTTGTGCAAAGTTAAGCTCATTACCCTTCGATTCTTTAGGCATGTTCGTTCTCTAGCAGCTGTGAGATTTAAACCACAGAACTTCCACACTTTAGACATTTAACCTTTCGGCTACAACCTCTTAGTCACAGCCTCATTTGCAAATGCGTCAGATTTTCACACTTTTCAGAGCTTGGAGTCAAATTCCCACAAAAAAAGGTAATATGCTAATATTTAAAATGATATTTGTGTGCCTGGGTGAGATGGAGGGCACTGCATTGGTCAATACCAAGACTTAAATTTGCGATGAATACATGGTTTGTACAGTATTGAACACAAAAACGGAATATCCTGCAGAAATGTCACATTACAGAGTTATAAATGTGTTTGCGAATGCCATTTCATGTTGACTTGTGGTCTGATCACATTAGCTAAACTTTGGTGAAGTCTCAGGAACAAAGAAGGTCTGTTGTTCTTTATCAGTAGTGTAGCAATGCATGAAGCTCCACTTAAAGGGTCATGAAACCCCAGAATACTTTTAGCAGAGGTGTTTGTGTGGCATATCATAGAAGATCATGTTAGCATCCGTTAATTTTTATTGTTGGAGAAAACTGGTTAATTTGTGGGGTTTTTTGTGCTATCTTCCAGGTTTAAAATCTACATCATAATGACATCACAATTTGTGACGTGGTAAAGGACTATAGACGGTTTCATGGGGCGCACGCACCTGGCCCAAATATAACTTTGTTTGTTTATCAGTCTGACTAGTGGCGACAACTACAAACACAGTTAAAGTCATGAACAGACTGAAGTTGGGCTCAGGTTGTTGTGCTGTGGGATGGGTTTCCTTCATTCATTTATTTGTGGCGACCCGTCACATTATCAAAACTGACCACCACAAACAGTTTTTCAAAAACGCGTTGAAGGAACAAGAGCACTGCACATTTCAAAATCAAAATGTGGCGCGGGTGTTTTTATATCACTGCATCTTTGACGGAAGAATTAGAAAAATGTCGATGTCATTTTTATTTCAACTTGCATGTAATGCCTGATAACGCAGCGGTGTAACCATTTTTACAGCTCCTTGACAACCCATCAAAAGGCTTATATAAATGCTGCAGGATAAGCCTTAAAAGTTATCAGAGGTGCAACAGTAGTGTGGTGTATACTGACGAGAAAAAAAAAAATATATATATATATATATATATACACACACACACACACACCAATATTTATATCAGACTTCTTTTTTACATATTTTGTTGAGTGTGTTTTTTTACTTTAGCTGGTTTCGACCTGTCATGTACAGTTGACTTCCGAAGCATTCATATTCTTTACATTCCGTACAATGGTTACTTCATATCAGAGATAGAAATCATGTTTAGGAGGCAATATTTAAAATGATTTCAGTTTTTCAAAAAGGAAAGACGTTTAATATAAAACTAAAACCGTCAGTAGGTGGCGGCAAATCGCTATCTTAATCTTTGAATGATTCATTCAAACAGTTTGTTCAAACCAAACAGTCATTGAATCACTCATTAAACTGATTTGAAACTGATTTAGTAAGAAAATACCGCTGTGTGTTGCTCAGAGAGTTTGAATAAGAAAATGTAGTTAAAGGAAAGCAAAAACAGAAAATATTGGTAATACTATGTATTCAATTTAATACACAGTATTGCAAATATTTTCATTTTTTTATTTATATACCTAAAAATTTTAACATATTGTTTATTAAATTGTTTTATAAAATCAATATGACAGGTACAATCATGCTGATATTCTAAATACAGCACTCCAAAATGTTAAGGTCTGCAAAATACAATAACTATAAATATTAGATACACATATACTAAATGAAAATTCTCTAAACTTAATATTGCAATAATTACATTTCCTTATGTCTTGAACTCCAATGTGCTTACATTTCAGGATAAAAAGAGTTTAAATGATTTGTGTAAAAAATCTCATTAATATTAAATATTTAATATTAATTTTCAAAGTTAAATATGTATTAAGGAATTAAAGGATTAACTGAAATATTAATTCAGTATTATTCAAATAATATTTATATTCAAATCTTACAACAGGATAGTTTTACATTCAAATCAGTAGCTCTAATGAGGCAGGAGGCGGAGTATCTGATTCAAAAAGGTTTTGAATTATTAAGATGCTGTAGCTCGATCTCTCTCTCTCTCTCTCTGGGTGAGATAATCTACACCTCATTCTCCCCTGCCGCCCACTCTCATTCCTGCACAGGGGGACCATCTGCTGTTCCCAAACCTCTAAACACGCCGCCAGTAAAGAGTCAAAGAAACAGGCAGACAGAAAGACATGATGATTCAACTCCCCTGAGCTTCCAGCCAACATCAGCTTGCGCCACATCTTGCCACTTTGCAAATACATAAACAAGTTTATTGAAAGAAAATAAGAATAGTAAATATAAGAAAGCCATGTATCACTGGTCTGAACCTCCAGATCAGAAAGCGGGTGCCAATTTGCAACCGACACAATTCTGTTGAGGAATAACTAACTACTACCAACTCTCACAAGCTTGGATGTTACAAAATCAATGTAGATTCTCCAGGACCAAACTATTTTTTTCTGATGAATCGCAGGTGTATTGAGTATGCATTCTGAATAGCAAAGTACTGCCTCATTTGGCTGCAAACCATATTGCATAAAGCCAGCTGTGTGGTAGCAGTGGGAGGCTTGGTTCATTGTAATCAATCAGTTAATTTGGGTGGTTCATACCAATGAACTTCTTTTACATTGTTATTGTTTAATAAATTGTAAAATGAATAACACAAATAAATTATACATTCAAAATGATAAAATAAGTGAAATTATAAAAATGTAATAAATTGTAATATATATATATATATATATATATATATATATATATATATTATATATACACACACACACAAATGATAATTTAAATTAAATAAATTAACACTTCTTTAAAATATTACAATATACACTCTATAAAAATAAAATTAATAAAATAAACATTTATAATTCAATTTATATGTTTAAAAAACATTTAAAAAATACATTCAAAAATTATTTAAAATAATGAGAGTGTATCATGAAATTAAACAGCATCATTTTGACAAACAAGCACATACATTTTAACAATATATTTAAATCCACTTAAAATAAATACTCTACAGGGACATAAAGATGCAGATTAGTTAACACACACACACACAACCACACACACACACACACACACACATTTTCGACAAGTGATGTTGTAGAAATGGCTGTCAAGGCAGGTGTTGACCAGCAAACCAACACTCCTTTACTCTCCAACAAATCCTTTACTCTCCTCCAAACTCACAGAACCAACACACACAAATACACAATGTACAATATCATGACCCATGAAAAAGTACCGTAACGCATGTAACTCTTAATCTTAACAATCTCACGATCACTAACATCTTAAATTATTGATTGATAGCTGCCATAGTGGTGCATATCAAAACATGATTTCAAAATCTGCAATTAAAAAAAAATATTCAGAAACCAGGTGGTCATCCACGGGTGTCTCCATGGCAACATCTCTGGACAGACAGATTCTCCAATTGGCCCTGGCAAGACGGCTCACCCCCTGCAGACACGTGTGATTGACAGGTGAGAGGGCGAAGTGGAGGAGACTCTTGGAAGAGGAATCAGCCATAAGTGACCAGTGTGACAGGTTTAGTGAAGAAGACGGTAAACGAGACATGAAGACAATCGAGAGTTGACCACCGCGCACTGCTTGTCCTTACTATTGCTATAAACCATGCTTAAAGTTCACCAAAAAAAATACAATATTCTGTCATTAATTACTCACCCTCATGTCGTTCCAAACCCGTAAGACCTTCGTTCATCTTCAGAACACAAATTGAGATATATTTAACATATGAAATCCGAGAGCTTTCTAACCCTCCATAGACAGCAATGCAACTGAAATCTGCAAGGCCCAGAAAGGTAGTATGGACATCAATAAAATAGTCCAAGTGACATCAGTAGTTCAAAAGTAGTTTTTATTAAGCTATATAGGAAAATATTTTTGTGTGACTTTATTCAACAATTTTTTTTCCTCTTCCGTGTCAGTCTTCAACGCACGTTCATGAGAGCACCACAGCGTTTTGGTTTTCTTTGCACACAAAAAGTATTCTCGTAGTTTCATAAAATTACAGTTGGACCACTGATGTTACATAGACAATTTTAATGATGTCCTTACTACCTTTCTGGGCCTTGAACGTGTCAGTTGTGCTGCTGTCTATGCAGGGCCAGAAAGCTCTTGGATTTTGTAAAAAATAACCTAATTTGTGTTCCACTCATTAACGAAGGTCTTATGGGTTTTTAACAACATGAGGGTGAGTAATGAATAACCAAATTTTCATTTTTGGGTGAAGTATCTCTTTAAATAAATATTCTAAATTCAGTTAAGCTCAATCAACATAATTTTTGGCATAACATTAACGAATTAAAGTGGCATAATTGTTTTTATAAGGTTACAGTGATGCTCTTATAATGGGAGAGAATGGGGCTAATTTTTGAGAGCATTTAAAACTTGTTTAATTTGAGCCATAAAACTGTTTAAATCGATTTTTACAGTTGTTTATGGCTTATAAAGTTTTATAAAGTTGGATTAGCTTTACAGTTATTAAGCTATTTATCCACTCTATAATCATGCTAACACTCATCGTTTACATCTTGTGTCTATACTATTTAAACTGATTTTTAATGTTTATAAATTTGAATTATTTTATTTTTAAGTTACAGTGACTCATTTACAATGGAAGTGAATGGGGCCAATTTTTGAAAGACTTAAATGTGGAAATGTGAAGCTTATAACTTTATAAAAGTACTTATATTGATTCTTCTGCTAAAACTTATTTTTGAGCCATAAAGCTGTTTTAAATCATATTTTTACAGTCGTTTTAGAGTTTACAGCATTCTCATGGCAACAGAGTTGTTAAATTGGCTCTAACTTTACACAGAAAAGATTGCAAGCAATTTTACTCCCATTAGAATTGCCTCACTATAACCCAAGTTTGCAATCAGACCATATTTAGGTATTAGAGCGTAAAAAACATTGGCTTTTTCATTTAATCTAATAAATGGCCACCAAGCAACCACCCAAATCACCCTAGCAACCTGCTAACAAACACTCAACGCAATATTGCACCTTCAAGTGCACTTAAAAGTGAGGAAATTCCAGTGAGGAGATCACAATTATCTCTCTTTCCCAGTCCCATCAATTACAACACCTGATGAAAGCACTTCCACCCGCCCATGAATTAACCTCAAGAGCTAATTAGCGAGCTCAAATTCCATTACCATCCCAAATGCAGCCGAGATGACGGGAAGAGACTTTAAAAGGCTTAAATAAATAAATCAGTCATGCGTGGGTCACATCCTGACTAGTTAAGATGTGATTTAATGAGGGTGGGGTGGCCTTAACGAAGGGGGGAGGGCGTTTCTGCCCTCTGATGACTAATTATGGAGATGACGATAATTAAATACCACCACTCTGGGATGTGTGTATTATCACATCATGCATCTCGACTGGAGGGTGGACATCAACGCACACAGTCATTACATGTGCTCAGAGGAATGTAGGGAGGAACTGTTTACATACTCTTGAGGACACACACACAGAAGCATGTGGACAAATACACAGATGCTCTCATGTCATTCCAAACCAATTATTCACCCAAGCTTCATTACAGACTGAGATTTAAGATGTTATTTCCTGAAATTCATCTGTTCTGTCCTAACTCTTAAATTAAGGCTGATGCCAAAGACACCAAATGGCATTTGTTTTTGCATCTTGTGACTTACTTTCGATCGATATATAGGAAAAAAGTGGGAAAATGAAAGTTGATATATATATAATACAATCCAATGATTGCAAATGAGATGTACACCAACTTGCCAAAAAAAAACACATTACACTGTAACGGAGGTCGTCTTGTCCCAAAATATAACAAAAGTTAAACGCACACACAAAAAAAAAAACTATCTGAAGCGGGGATCGAACCCCGGCCACACGCGTGATGACGTAGAGTCCTAACCGCAAGACCACGTATCGTTGACGACTAGGGTGGCACTCAGTCTGTACATCGACTCAGACCGAAAATCTCAAAGAAAAAAACAGAAAAAATAACAATCAGTTATTATTGTTCGGGCGCCAGACAAGTATATTATACCTGCCACATTTTTATATTAATTTCATCCCGGATAGCAACGGACAACCAAACCATCCGCTACATACAAACAAGAGGAAAACAAATACAAACTACAGGAATAATACGTAATTTTCTTTGTTTTAATGAGGTAACGTTTTTAGATTCTAAACAGGATTTTTTTTATCTCCAAGCACTACAATTCCATTCACAAAACAAAAAAAAGAAAAATAATCAAGCACAACCAACTAACACGAAACAACACTTTTCAAATATGCATAAATAAGTGCAATGTGTATGTGTGCCTGTAGTGTGTGGAACACTGACCAAGCATATGCATAAATTAGTGCAATGTATATGTGTGACTGTAGTGAGTGGAACACTGACCCAGCTGGCAGCACAGGTGACTAAGAGTGATTCGGGAGTATCAGCGGCGGCAGCCGATCTTGGCTCCTTTAATAAGCGTAAGGGTCGAACCTCCAGGTCAATCCCAGATGTTAAAAAGAGGCATTCACTGGCCAAGAGAAATGCCCTCTTAGCAACAGGCTAAACAGGTAGCATCACCCCTCTCCACAATCCGCACACTCCGAACATGACAGATTCACCGCAAGGACTGTCTCCAAAAAGGTACGTAGCTGGTCTGGTCAGACCACACCCTCCCGGTCTCTAAACCTCACATTATATAGACATTGACTCCTCCTCATAATTAGTGCTGCTTTCAATCAAGATACAATTTAATTTGGAAGGCGGTGATAGAACAAATGAAAATAAACAAAGGGGCAGTATAGGAAATATCTGTAATGCCACATTCTCCCCCCCATGATGAAACAACCCATGGTTGTTAAGAGAAAAATCAAAAACCCAAGAATTCCTCCTCATCTGAGGTTTCTTGAAAGATATCCTGAATTACTTTCTTTGCTTGATCCACCAACTGCTCAGCTGTGGGAAAACACATTTTAAGATTGCACACATGTGCAGTGCGCACATCTTCTCCAGTTGCCTCCAAAGCAATGTGGTAATTCAAAGGTCCCAGTGACTTCAAAACCCGGTAAGGCCCTTTCCATTTTGGTGCCAATTTGGCACTAAACTTGTTTTGTGCACTAGATTGAGGAAAGTTTCGAAGCCATACCCTGTCTTTGACCTTGAAAGTGCTGTCTCGTCTTTTTTTATTATAGTTCCGGAGTTGTCGATGTTGAGCTTTTCTGCAACTCTCTTTAACTTGTGATTGCAGTTGTTGTATGTGAGAGATTATGTCATAGGAGGTGGTGTCAGGAGTGAGATTTGGACCGTGCAGAATTTTATCCATTGGCCCTCTCAATTTCCTTCCAAGCTGCAATTCTGCTGGAGTAACTCCAGTGGTTTCCTGGATGGCAGAGTTAATGGCGAATCTCATCTCTGGTAGGAACTGATCCCATTTGCTGTGGTTGTCATCCACATATGACGCAATCATACTTTTGAGAGTTCTATTCACACGTTCAGTCATATTGGTCTGAGGATGATATGCTGTGGTTAACTTTGGTGTCACTCTCCATTTCTCACATACTTCTCTGAACACAGATGAGACGAACTGGGTACCTCTATCAGAAAGAACGAAGTCTGGAACCCCCCAACGAGTTAAGATTTCTTTTCTGAAAATTGTTGCAATACTTTGAGCGGTGGCATGACGCATAGGGAAACACTCAACCCATCGTGAGTAATAATCAACAAAGACCAGTAAGTACACATTTTGCTGTGTACTCCGGGGTAGTGGACCCATAATATCAACTCCCAGCATTTCATTTGGTTTAGTGGTGGTAACTGATTGAAGTTTTCCAGCAGGTTTCTGGTTATCGTGCCGAAGGGTTTGGCATTTCACACATTCCCTGACATGATGTTTCACATCAGTCCACATCCCTGGCCAAAACGCTACTTCCTGGAGCCGCTTATAGGTCTTGAAAATTCCTCTATGGCCACTCAAGGGATGTGCATGATAGTGCTGAAGGAGAGATTGCCGGAGAGTGCTGGGAACATACACTCTATAATGTATTTGATCATTCTTCAGGTGAGTCTTGCGATACAATTTGTCCTCTACCACTTCATATTGTTCCATCTGCGGGCTTTGTTCTTCTGCTACTGCATGTAATAACTTTGTTATTTCACAGTCTTTATGTTGTTCCTCCCACAAGACAATATCTGTCACCGGAAGCTCTGGATGTTGATCCATTTGTTGCTTGGCATAAATTGCTGTGATGGGAGAGTTTGCTGTGACTAATGACCTGGACAAAGCATCAGGAGCGATGTTTAATTTCCCTTTACGGTATTCAATGACGAAGTTGAATTTTTGCAGTCTCAGGACCCATCGAATGAGGCGACTGTTGGTTTTAGTGGATCCCATGACCCATTGCAGAGCAGAATGGTCTGTGACAACCGTGAAAAGTTTGTATTCAAGGTAATGTTGCCACTTTTCTAAGGCCCATATAACTGCCAGACACTCTTTTTCGGTTGCCGTGTAGTTGTTCTCTGCTCCAGTTAATGTTCGACTGCCATATGCGATAACCTCCTCCCTACCTGGATCTTTCCTCTGCGTGAGAATGGCACCCAGTCCAGTGTCACTAGCATCTGTATATACGATGAAAGGAACTTGAAGATCGGGGTGGCCGAGAATGGGGGGCGAGGTAAGGCATGCTTTTAACTGGTCAAACGCTTGTTGACACTGCGTCATCCATTTAAACTTCTGTCCCTTTTTTTTCAGAGAATTGAGGGGCTCAGCAATTTTAGAAAAACTTGGCACGAACCGGTGGTACCAACCGGCTAATCCCAAGAACCTCTGAACTTCCTTCAAGGTGGTAGGAACAGGAAAAGCACGAATGGCCTCAACTTTACTTGGATCAGCTGTGATGCCCTTATTACTCACCACATGTCCCAAAAAGGTGATTTCTGGAAGGAAAAAATTGCACTTTTTCAAGTTAATAGTCAACCCGGCAGTATCCAGCCTGTGGAGAACAGTTTTCAGGTCACTGAAGTGCTGGGCCACTGAGTGAGAATAAATAATAATGTCGTCAATATAGACAAAGCATATTTTCTTTCTTAACTCCCCCAGGACTGTCTCCATCAGCCTCTGGAAGGTGGCAGGTGCGTTTTTTAACCCAAAAGGCATAACATTAAAGTGATATAGACCTGCAGACACAATAAAAGCAGTCTTGGCTTTACTATCAGTGTCCATTATCACTTGCCAATAACCACTGTTGAGGTCTATGGTAGAGAAAATAGATGCCCCGGAGAGTGATTCTAGGATCTCCGTGATGTTTGGGAGAGGGTAAGCGTCACTTTCTGTAGTTGCATTGACTTTACGGTAGTCTACACAGAACCTTAACTTTCCATTTTTCTTTGGAACCAGAACTACTGGTGAGGCCCAAGCAGAATGTGATGGCTCCACAATTCCTTCTTTCAACATTACCTCCAATTGTTCCTCCATTGCTGCTTGTTTGACAGGTGATAACCGATATGGCCGTTGCTTAATAGGAACCTGGCAGGTGGTATAGATGCGATGCTGCAGGACATCGGTTCGCCCAGTTCGGTGAGTACATACTCGTGAGTTATATTCTAGGATCTGAAGTAGTTGTTGCTTTCCATCCATAGGTAGATGTGCTTTACTTACGGCATCTCTAATTAATGTTGCATCATCCACGCTGTCAATTTGTAACATGGTCAAGGAGGGTTGAGGAGGAGGAACAGCACTTAACAAAGTCACCAGCGGTTCACTGGCTTTTCCAGGTTGAAATGGATGTTCTACCGTAGGTTCAGACTTGAAAAAATATTTTTGTTCACTTACATTAATTTGCAGGCCACTGAAAAAGATGAAGTCCAAACCCAGGATGATGGCATAAGCAAGAGCTTGAGAAGGGAGGACAACAGCAGGTACTGTAATGGTTTTATCGTGCATATGAAGATTAATGTTTACCCATCCTAAAGGACTCTCAGCTTTTCCATTTGCCAGGTAGAGAGGACCACCTGACCACGGTTGAAGCTGAACAGGGGTTATAATTTGCTTCATAAGACTTTCGTGAATTAACGTGTAGCTTGCTCCCGTATCCACAATCGCTTTCCCCAACCAGGATTCAATGCGAATTGGAACTACTAATTGTTGTGGTATGGTCATGAATGCATTTGATTGTGAGGGGGGTACCATCTGAATTTCAGCTTGTGTCTGAGGTATTTCAGAAGCTGCCACATTATTATTGGATGGTCGTTCTCCTGATTTTGCAGAGTGATGAGAATACTTTCCTTGTGTGAAATGTTGTTGACCAGAAGACTGCTGGAAAGATGGATGTCCATACATTGGGCAGTTGCCTGGATGATGTGGTCCATTACATCTCCAACACTGAACAGACGGTTTCTCAGCAGATCGGTTAGATAAGTGTTTTTGTGAAATGGCTTGTTTAAAACCCACACGACCTTCATACCGAAGCTGTTCTTCATGGTCTTTTTCCAGTTGGTGTCCGAGTCTAACCAGATCTTCGACAGTGTTAACACGACTGCGCAGTGGCTTGCAAGGTAAGGCTTGATATTTTTTAGGATCATTTTCACAATCTCGTTTTCTGTTAACGTGGCTTTCCATCTTTTACACAGTGCTCGATAAGTGAATGCAAAGTCTCTTACTGATTCCTTTTCCCCTTGAACTCTAGTGCGGACACGTTCGGCCAGCTCGTCCTCATAGTCCTCAGACAAAAAAGCAGAGAGGAAGGCAGCCTCAAACTCCTTCCAAGTGGTTATATTGGAGCGACTTACTTCCCACCAGTCACGTGCGGTGCCATGCAACACTGTGCGGAAGGTAGCCAGGAGATCTGTGTCCGTCAAAGGATGTAGAGCCAGAAAATCTTGACACTTAGTCAAGTACAACAGGGGGTCAGCATCATCAGTAGGACGCCCAAAAGTGGGAAATGTTAATTTAATGTGGTCACTTTTGGCCAAAGACATTGGTAAAAGAGGTGAAACAGTCTCTATTGAATGTGCACCAGGAATCTTAGTTGTTTTTCCTGTTTGTGCTTCAGCTTTTTCCTCAATAACCACTTGAACATCATTTTGCAGCTCGGCTACACAATTACAACATTTGTGAATTTGTGTTTCACATTGCTGAAGATTCGTGGTTACATTATCAAGGCTATTCTGAAATGTACGTTGGATAGCTTTGATATCCTGTTGTAACTCCACCCGTAACTGTTCCATCTTATCCCGCACTACACAGGTGAAAGATTGTTCCATTTTTTTAATTTCCTTTGAGATTATCAGTTGCACAGCCTTAATCAATTGGTCGGCCTCGACTGCCTCTTGTTGTTTAGTTGCAGTCATTAAGGTGACAACCTGTTGATTATTGGTCTCCACTTTTGCTGCAAGATCGATGATCTGGTTCTCATGGTGGGAAGATGAGGCCTTCAGTACCTGGGTAAACTCATTTACAGTTTTCTCTTGCCTTTTCATAAATTCCGTCAGATTGTCCCAGTTACCTTGCAAATGGACATTATATTGTTGAATTCCCCTACCAGGGGTTGGAAGAATACCAGGAAGATCATGCTGAGCCATTGAAGATGATGTACCATCCAAAGACGTACAAATTTGCATACTGTCATGTTGTGGGGCCCAAGTCAGAGGTTGCACAAGGGTGCTGCCTCCAAGAACAGGGGAGAGCATCCGCACCTGGGTTCCAGGAAAGGCAACACTGTGTGGAGTGGAAATGTTATACATAGTTGGGTCATGTGGAGGAAGTCCTAAAAGGGTCTGAGTTTGAACAGGAGGTGGCCAAATTGGAGTGGAAATACTAGGGGCATCAGGGGCCTCAATATCCACATAGGTGGAAGGTGGGGAAAAGGAAGTGGCCATGTCTTATAATGTGTGGGAGTATTTTAAATGTTGGGACTAAAAAAAAAAAAAAATGAAATTCAAGACCTGTGTATGTATTTGGGGCAACAGGGGCAAAATAATAATAAAAAAGAAAACAGTTCTTCTCTACAATCAATTACAGCATTTTACAATCATCAAAAAAAAAAAACACACATACATTACCCAAATTAAAGTTCCCACACATTTCCTTGATAAGAACTTAGTCAACAAGATTTCAATTGACAAAGGTTATTCAATAACACCACAGTATTTAGATTTTCACTCCAAAATCACAGATAATCACATGGATTTTTTTTTTTTTTTTAAAGTTCAAAACTCAATTCCCTCAAGAGCATAAAAGTTCATGGATTCAAATAGTCACATTCCACACATCTTCCAAAATTTACAGTCACAAAATTTCAAAGGGTCATATCCAGTTTGTTTAGTTCAAGTCCCTGTTTGGGCGCCATTTCTGTAACGGAGGTCGTCTTGTCCCAAAATATAACAAAAGTTAAACGCACACACACAAAAAAAAAACTATCTGAAGCGGGGATCGAACCCCGGCCACACGCGTGATGACGTAGAGTCCTAACCGCAAGACCACGTATCGTTGACGACTAGGGTGGCACTCAGTCTGTACATCGACTCAGACCGAAAATCTCAAAGAAAAAACAGAAAAAATAACAATCAGTTATTATTGTTCGGGCGCCAGACAAGTATATTATACCTGCCACATTTTTATATTAATTTCATCCCGGATAGCAACGGACAACCAAACCATCCGCTACATACAAACAAGAGGAAAACAAATACAAACTACAGGAATAATACGTAATTTTCTTTGTTTTAATGAGGTAACGTTTTTAGATTCTAAACAGGATTTTTTTTTATCTCCAAGCACTACAATTCCATTCACAAAACAAAAAAAAGAAAAAATAATCAAGCACAACCAACTAACACGAAACAACACTTTTCAAATATGCATAAATAAGTGCAATGTGTATGTGTGCCTGTAGTGTGTGGAACACTGACCAAGCATATGCATAAATTAGTGCAATGTATATGTGTGACTGTAGTGAGTGGAACACTGACCCAGCTGGCAGCACAGGTGACTAAGAGTGATTCGGGAGTATCAGCGGCGGCAGCCGATCTTGGCTCCTTTAATAAGCGTAAGGGTCGAACCTCCAGGTCAATCCCAGATGTTAAAAAGAGGCATTCACTGGCCAAGAGAAATGCCCTCTAGCAACAGGCTAAACAGGTAGCATCACCCCTCTCCCACAATCCGCACACTCCGAACATGACAGATTCACCGCAAGGACTGTCCCAAAAAGGTACGTAGCTGGTCTGGTCAGACCACACCCTCCCGTCTCTAAACCTCACATTAATAGACATTGACTCCTCCTCATAATTAGTGCTGCTTTCAATCAAGATACAATTTAATTTGGAAGGCGGTGATAGACAAATGAAAATAAACAAAGGGGCAGTATAGAAACCATCTGTAATGCCACATTTACACAAAATAATAAGGAGTAATAAGAAATAAGTGTGGAGTTTACAAAAAAACTGTCAATCAGCCAAACTGATGTGATTATCAATATTTAAATCATCAAATGACGAGGATATGATTGTTATTTGTTAACTAAAACTTTATTTTATTTTAGACTGATATGAGGCTGCAATAAAGTTAAATCAAATTTAGATGAAAATTTTCAAATTGAAAAATAAAAAATAAAAAATGAAAAATAAATGTTTAGGTCCTAAAATGGAATAAAAATGAATGAAGGCTAAATTGAAATATAAAAAAATGCCATAAGCACTCAAATGAAAATGTAAACTGAAAATATAAAAATAAAAGCAAAATAATAATAATAATAAATATAATTAATATTTATTCATACTGTATATAAATAATACAAAAATTACAGAAGATGATTAGGGCCAAGCATTAATAAAAAATAAAACCATCTCAAGACTAAAGTCGTTAAATTTAGAGAAAAAAATCGTAAAATTTCAAGACAAAAATTCGAAATCAAATGTTGAGATTAAACTCATTACATTTCAAGAATAAAGTCCTTATGTTTCGAGAAAAAAATCGTTAAATTTCGAGAAAAAAAGTTGACAATAAAATGTTGAGAATAAACTCCTTTAAATTATGAGAAAAAAAGTGCTTAAATTTCGGGAAAAAAGTCGAGAATAAACACACTCGTGTCATGTTCATTTCATCTCATTGGACAGCGTTATTCAGCATCTGTAGTGGGGTGGGTTGGAGAGTAATGCACTGGGGAATAGCGTATGATACGATCGACTATCATCGACGACCGATTTGTGATCCAACTTCATCTACTGCAGAAATGAGTTTAAGTTTTTTTTATGAATCTTTGCAAATCGCCTTTCCTAATAATCTGCTAGTTAGCCAGTTTTGCGGCTGAAGTTTACCCATGGAAGAGAGGGGCGGGGTCATCAGAGCTCATTAGCATTTAAAGCGACATGGAATAAAACAGCGTGCTGGAAATAGAGCTTATTTTGACAGGGTAAAAAGGGTGTTTTTGACACTACCATTGATACATTTTAACCAAAGTATGTTATATACTTTTCATTAAGACCATAAAGAATCATATCAACTTATGGAAAATGGGCATCCAATGACCCCTTTAAAACTCAGACCCAATGCATCATTTGCCTTAAATTGGAAATAAAAAGCACAGCTCATAAATGCTATTTAACACAATTAAATTAATGACTTCAGTTAAATTCACATAAAGCAGGTCATTCAACTTCACTACTTATAGTGATGAAAAAATAAAAGGCAGAAACAGAAACAAAAATAAATGAATTTGCATATGTGAAAATTCACAAAAAGTAATTGTACCATTAAAAATTTGAGCTCCACAACGAAAAGATAGAGCGCTGACATGCAATTAAAGACATGAGCCATCATTTCAATAGCGCTCTAGAGTTTGAATCTATGAATCAATAAAATCACTAGAACATATGCTTTGTAGGTCGTATAAGCTATCAGGTATGAAATTAAAAAGGGCTTCTCCAGTCCATCCATTACCTATAATTATCATCAAAGCAAAATGTAAAGCCACAAATTTGATAAGCTTTGAGATGGAAACAAATGCTGCTTCAGATTCAATAAAAACACAATTTAACAAAAATGAATTGATGCAGAGTGAATCAAATGTTTTGATGCATTTGTGACTCCTATTTGAGGTGGTTGCTGGTTGGCATAATCTTCCCGACTCGAGGGAAGAAAACTGAAGAAAAAAAAACAAGCATTGATTGGACTGCCTTCTTCCCAAACCTCTCCAACCTTGCATATTTAAAATCACGTTGGTAATTGTAGCCTTGTTTAAACTGTTTAGAAATAAATTACATTGGGGAAACCTGAAACAGACGAGAGAGAGCAGAAGGAAATGGTTGAGTTTGGCAGTTTTCTGTTATTTAAAAAAGCAAGCTGAATGTTCGCAAGGGACTAAGAGTTGTGAAACTTTTTTAACTTCTCAGAGAAGCAAACGTAACGCTGCTTAGATGGATGCATAGATGGAACTGTAAGCGTGTACATTTTTAACAAAGAAACCTCCTTGCCCCAAGCGATCTATTTAAGATTGTTAAAAACATTTGAGGTATTGAACGTTGGCTTACAGACATATTCCACCTCAAAACCAGTTGTATTCTACAAAAAAACAACAACAACAACTTTTTGATTTAAGGGACAGTAGCATTAAATTCTGTATTCAGATTGCCTTAACATGCCAAATTCAATGCCAAATGGCTATTCAGTCAGAGTAAATTAAAAGCTAAATGTAAGACTTAACAGTTTATTAATTTTTTTTCTGAGAGAACTCTCATTTCTTGAATAAACAGTAAATCGTTTTTTAACCACATGCTATTAGCTTAATAGACAGACTTTATCCATAGCAAGTAATTTTAAGTTTACTAACCGAAAGGACCGTGCTACGTGCAATATTAATTATCTAACAGAAATTGAAGAGTGGTAACTGGCCTCCGGGGTCCCTCAGGGCTATGTCTTGGGTCCTACTGAAATAGTCTGACAGTATGAATCTATTAGACATAATTTGGAGCTAAATGCATGCTAAGTCTCAGATATTCATGTCTACTGAATGGTACCGGTTATTACAGGATAGTGTTCATGGTCAGTAATGCTATTGACTTTGCGAAAACTTTTTTTTCTAAGTATGGCTTCTTAAAACTGAGCAGTGTCTCTATGTAAAGGATGTGAAACATTACATGACAAACTATTTATAACTTGACACAAATACAGAATTTTCATGTTGAAAGATGCTAAATAAAATGCAACCAAAAACATTAGATTGTATAAACTAATGAATTTTAAAAGTGTCCTATTATGGATTTTTAAAAATGACCTTTCATGCAGTGTGTAACACAGCTATAAGTGTGTTTTAAACACTGTTTTAGTGTTAAGTTTTAAATCTGAAAGTGCACTGTGTATAAAGTTATTGTCTCTCAAAAGAAAGAGTCGACTCTGAATCATCGAAACGAATCGCTTTTAAAACGAATCCCAAGCTGTTTCATGTTGACGTCAACATGAAACAATAGCATATAGCCCGCCCACTTGTTGGTCTTATCACGTTGGTCTGAATGAAAATGAAATTCAATCTTTGCCTCTAGGTGCCACTTTTGGAGCGGTAAAATAGAGGTTTCCCCGGTAATGCTGTACTCAAAGCAGCAATGCACTCACAAACACTGCTTTATCAGGCATTACAGCCATGAAGAAATGGAAATGAGACCAATCACCGCTGATTAGAGTCATGCAAAAGAGGGGTTTGATTAAAATATGAACCTTTCATTACCCATAATAGGGGCACTTTAAAACAGAGGATTCACAGCAAAAAAAAAAATATTATCTTTTCCTTTAAAGCATTCAAGATTATTTAAAAGGTACAGTTCACAAAAAAAATCTAAATTTTGGATTGAAAAAAAAGAAAGAAAAGTAAACGAATTCCTCAATTTGCTTACCTTCTGGCCATATATATATATATATATATATATATAAATGCCATGTCAGCATCTTAGGCTATTTTCATGGCAAAACAATTTAAAAATACAGTATAAATAAAGTATAACAAATACAATAAAAACCAGCAAACAAACAAACACAAGTTATATTACACAAGATTTTTTACATTAACATATGTTAAAAAATCTAAATATTTTCCTGGCAAAATTATATGAACTCTTTAACTGAGTTGTTTCATCATCAGAACAAATTTGGAAAAAAAAAATGCTTCAGATGATTAGATTTTCAATTGAGAAAGGAATATTATGGATAGGTGACTCATATTACTTTCGGTTTATAAGATGTTAAATGATGGACTGGAGTTATGTGGATTACTTTTGGGTTATTGTGATGTTTTAATCAGCTGTTTGGACTCTCATTCTGACAGCATCCATTCACTGCAGATGATCCATTGGTGAGAAAGGGATGTAATGTTAAATTTCTTCAAATCTGTTCCCATGAAGAAACAAACTCCTCTACATCTTATAAACCTGAACACAAGTAAATGTTTGGCTAATTAAAATTTTTGGGTGAACTTCTCCTTTAAACATTAAAAAAGAAAAAATATATTTGCAGTTTATAAGCATTTTTAGTAATACTTAGCACGTTTAGTCACTTTGAGGAAAGATAATAATATTACCTGTTTGGGAAGCACTGCTCTATGGATACGCCTTGAAAATATTGTTTAAGTTTCTTCATCTCTAGTGCTAAGTGAGGAAGAATAAATGAGTGCGGACAGTTCTGAACTCATTCGCAAGTACCAATAGTATCCTGACTTCAGTGTCATTAATGGTCAGTGACCACGACATCATTGATAAATCCATAAGATTGTGATAATTGGCAAAACAACTTATGCTCCAAAAGACCAGTCAGAACATCTCAGCCTTAAAAAAAATCTAATATAAAAATATTCACCAAAAAAGATAAAGAAGGAAACTAACTGCTGCAAAACTGGCTAAAATAATGTTGCAGCCTTTGTTATACAAGAGAAGGAACTGTGATTTTAACAGTTTTCCCTGTAGTATGTGCGAGGAGATTAAATAGGCAGAATGGAAATGCACTGGGATAGATCTAGTCTCAGATAAACTGACGTCCATGAGCAAATGTGCATCTACACAGCTGCATGTGTAAACATCTCACTGCAGGCTCCAGACCACCCTTGGCCCAAATCGGCACTCAGTCACACCTGATTTACTCAATGCTAAGCATATGCGCAGATACTGGCCCCACACACATACCTAATCAGCAACAACATATTCCGTCCTCCGAGCTGGATAGCTCCACTCAGAGGTCCAGAATCCCCACTGGCCCCAAGAACTGTGAACACCTCATTGATTATTTTCACTTTAGATTAAAAGCATTAATTGCCTCCTCTCACCTGCTCTCCCTTCCCTCAGTCTATCACTATTAGTACAGATGCCAGCTGTCTTAAATGGTCCAGACTAAAGTCTTATAAATAATAGTTCTAATTAGAACCAAG
This sequence comes from Ptychobarbus kaznakovi, assembly GCA_027422405.1. Taxonomy (NCBI): domain Eukaryota; kingdom Metazoa; phylum Chordata; class Actinopteri; order Cypriniformes; family Cyprinidae; genus Ptychobarbus; species Ptychobarbus kaznakovi. The sequence continues at coordinate 6,734,947 of CM049815.1, forward strand.
AGGGTTTTACAGCTTGATTCCATGGAAGGACAAATACATTTAAATTGATGATGCTATATGAGAACTAGGTACAGAAAATCTGGTAAAGCAAACAAGGAGCTTCTCTGTTAGTGAATGATGCCAACCTGAGGAACCTACAATGTAACATCAAGAACTTTTCAAAGAACAAACATACAGCCATTTAGTGAAAATTCGCAACAAACAACATTCTGAAAGGAAATGAATACAACATGTCAAATACTGCCTCTAAAGGATCCTAGATTCAATTCAGAACCTTAGTGTTCCAATATGAGTTTTTACATGGTGCATAAATGTAACATCAATAACTTGTGAAATCTTTAAAGAAACTTTCATCCACATCAGGAACCCTATGCAATTTAAAAAAGGTCCATGGATCTTTGCTGGATCTAAGGTGCTGACAAAATATTCCTGAAACTTGAACAGTTTACAGAAATATTCATTAACTCCAACAAGCCAAGTTTTAAAAGCAAATCACTGTGAAATTACAATTTGTCAAAACTCCAAGGAATCTTGGTAGAACCTAGACTCTATAAATCTTAAAGTTCAAATATGAACTTTTAAATATGAAAAAGCAGTGTTGGGTCCGAGTCCACCTTGTCGAGTCCTAGTTTTTAATCAATTGAATTTAAGTGGGAGATGTTTATTGATATACTGAACAAAATGATAAACGCAACACTTTAGTTTTTGCCCCCATTTTTCATGAGCTAAACTCAAAGATCTAATAATTTTTCTATGTACACAAAAGGCCTATTTCTCTCAAATATTGTTCACAAATCTGTCTAAATCTGTGTTAGTGAGCACTTCTCCTTTGCCGAGACCACACCAGCCCAGGACCTCCACATCCAGCATCTTCACCTCCAAGATCGTCTGAGACCAGTCACCCGGACAGCTGCTGCAACAATCGGTTTGCATAACCAAAGAATTTCTGCACAAACTGTCAGAAACCGTCTCAGGGAAGCTCATCTGCATGCTCGTCGTCCTCATCGGGGTCTCGACCTGACTGCAGTTTGTCGTCGTAACCAACTTGAGTGGGCAAATGTTCACATTGGATGGCATCTGACACTTCGGAGAGGTGTTCTCTTCACGGATGAATCCCGGTTTTCACTGTACAGGGCAGATGGCAGACAGCGTGTTTGGGTGAGTGGCCTATGGTGGCGGTGGGGTTATGGTATGGGCAGGCGTATGTTATGGACAACAAACACAGGTGCATTTTATTGATGGCATTTTGAATGGACAGAGATACCGTGACGAGATCCTGAGGCCCATTGTTGTGCCATTCATCCACGGCCATCACCTATAATGCACGGCCCACATGTTGCAAGGATCTATTCATTTTTAGAAAAAAAATCTAATTAACTTCAACCAGGCCAAGTTATAATATTATTGTTTTTGGCTCAATATACCTTCTAAAAAACGGATTAACAGAGAAAATAACTAAATCATTTTTATAGAACTTTTCTCTTAAAAAGGTCTTCAAATGAACAGTTTTTAGAAGAAAACTTTAGAAATTTTTTATAATCTAAAGAACCATTTCCCATGTTAAAGGACCTTTTGTGCAATGGAAAGTTTCCATGGATGTCAAAGGTTCTTAATGGAACCATCAATGCCAATAACTCAAGAACCCTAAACCACAAACATGGTTCTTGATAAGACAAGGAGGGAACAATAAACGCATCAAAACCCTTAACAAACAGCATTGTAATATCACAGAAATGAATCAAACCCCCAAAATGTCTAACGGAAACACAGTCATTAATATTCAGGATGTTCATTCAGATTTCGTATTCAAGAGGCTGTAGTGATTGTATTACGAATTAGAGAGGGTCAGTCTGTCTTTATTAGTGGGCATGCTTGGGTCACAGACATATGAATATCAAAGTACGAATTGTGTGCACGCTTTTCCTGTATTGCAAAACCCTTCCCCTCTACTTCTCGCTTGCTCTTTCATGCTTTGTACCTGCCACTCTCTATCTGATCTCGATATGATATAGATATACCATTGACCAGCAAAATTGGATTGTATGCGTTCAGTAAAACAGCACAGAAAGAGTCCCGCAGGCAAACGTGCTGGGGTGGATGCGTAGGCATACATTCTCATTTCATTTAAACACACCGGCTCTCATAAAGGTGTGCCTTTAAACAAGGAGCCACGTGACTCACCTCTGGCACCTGTGGATGCATCTTTCAGCAGTTTTTATATTATTTATTTATTATATAACAAACAAACAAGTTATTTAATTCATATTACCGTTAAATAATAAAATAAAATGTAAAAATATAATACAAATTGTCAACTTTATGTAGAATACTTTAATTTAGATCGCCACAAAGGTTATTTTTACAAACTTCATAAACTATTTTTCTAAAATTATAACTTTTTTTTTTACTGGCTCACGTGAAGGTTTGCCTTTAACCAAGCAGCCGCGTGACTCACTCCTGGCACCTGTGGATGTGTCTAAAAAAGGCTGCAGATAAATCAAAAGCCTGCAAACCAGGCTGCAAATAATGAAGTCACATACTCAGCATTGCCATATGGGGCAAATAGGCTTTGGCAGTGAGGGGTCAATTCATCATCTTTAAATTCATCCAATGTGGTTTAACCCAAGACTCAGCTTCTCGTCCAACCCGTCATTAAATCTGCTGCAAGCGCTGTGTAAAGCCAGTGTGAATTTGAAATAGACCCAGTTGACTTTTAATACACATTCCCTGTATAATTGCGCAAGATTTAATGCAGTTATTTAATGCTGTTATTTAATGTGTTTTTCCCCCCAAACAAAAATCTAAATAACTTGCTCTACCTCTGTAACTTTCCCTTCTGAGTGACATCACTAAGAACTAGCATTACTCAAATCCACCCCTTTTTACAATTCAGTCAATTTCAATGGACAAAATTAAGTCTTACCCAATGCACACACACACACACACACACACACACACACACACACACACACACACACACACACACACACACACACACACACACACACACACACACAAAAGCTAATATTTACAGTAAAAAAGCCAGCTGTGGTTGTCAACTTTACAGTAAAAATACAGTAGCAGCTTTGAGGTTTTACAGATTGAACTTACAATTACGGTTTTAAAAAGGGAATAATATTAATATATTAAAATTGTACAAATACTGTTCACACAGTTTTTACACAAGCTGAGGTAAAAACTAATTTGCAAAAAGTGCACAGTGTCATACATGTATGACATACAGTAAAACAATAAAATAAATATAAGACTTAACAAAAAACTAACTGAAAGGAAAATAAGTTGAAAGAGTTATTTTACTAAAAGCAAAATAAAATATAAAATAAAAATCTAATGTGAATAGTCACAGAGAATTCTGGGAAATAAATTTACGTTTTTTTCCACTGTAAATAATAAAATGACTAGTTATTTTTCACTTCCAAAAAATAGATATAAAAGTATTTTGTTAAATTGAAATGTCCATTATGTCCATATGTCCATGTCCATTAGATCTATTACAGCGTTTCCGTTGTATAGCATAACCTACCATCATAACAGTTAGAGTTTATCCTGGTTATCATTTAATTGCTTTGCAGAAGCTAAATTGGTGTTTCGTGTTCACTGTTAAGACCTATTGACAGTCGTTTCCATTCTGGAGTATTCTTACAAATCTAGTAGGCTAAGTCTGGAGCGGAGCACGTCAATTTCACTTGACAGCTAATATCAGATAAAAGCAAAGTGAGGCAGTTCCAACCAATTATTTTACAACATATAACAAAAGCAATTATAATAATATATATATATATATATATATATATATATATATATGGCCTACTTTAACTGTAATAGAAAAATGTATTGCATTTTATTGTAAATGCTCCTATAGATTACATTTTAGATGTCTAAATATAAAAAAATATTGATACGAACTTTGATTTAATATGAAATTTGATAATAGCCTAATACAAAATGAATACATAATTTGATATACAAAAAGTCAAATCACAGATTGTCAACTTTTGTAGCATACGATCATCCAAATAGCTTCAAAAGCTGAAAAAAACCATCGACTAAAAACTACAAAACTCTAATTTAGATTTCGTGTGGGTTTTAATGCTTGGAGCTTGCAGATATTCCCGCTGCCGCTGTGTGCTGTAATGAAGCAGGTGTGGTAGCTCCCTAATCACATTGATTTATCTCCGTTCTGTGGTAAAGAGCTTTCTGAAGCCCTTGCAGAGGGAGCTATTCTGTCTTTTATCAGTATTCCGGTGTAATCGGCGTCTGCTGTTAAAATGACAGCGAGTCAAAGCGGGGACCCCAGGCTTCGGCAGTCGCTGCGTATTTGTGAGGTTATAAATCAAACGATGGCGCTCTCCCCCGTCCCGTATCTCTCCCAGCACCCCCTCTCTGTCGTTTATATCCATCAGTACGTTTCATTTCCAACGACAAAACGATGCTCTGGTGAACGCATGCCAAGAAGAGACGATTCCCTAAATAGTTCGCTCTTTTATTATTAGAAAAACTGGAATGAAATATTGTACAAAAAGTAAACAAGGATAGGGTATCTCATTTTGCACTACTTCTTCAAGCCTGCTACAGCCAATTAAACAAAAACACACATGCAGAGTTATTAAAATGAATGCAAATAACAATAATCTTCAGAAGAAAAAGCTAGAACACCATCTAAAGTCTATATAGAATACCTGTTTTTGTTAGTACGGTCCTCGTAAGGGTTTTATAAATGCCCTGAATCTGGTTTGGGATGCGTTTTAAAACCTAACAATCTTCTGAAACTCTGATAGTGCCAGAGAAGATCTGATAAAGCCGCGTTATCTCCAGCTGAAGGATGCAACACTTCTCACCAAACCCCTGCGCACACAGATCAGCATGCAGGTGGCTTTCCAAAGGAATCCCTTCTCATCAATGGAGAGGATATTCATAAAATAAGATAAAACAAATAAAAATCGCACGGGCTTGGTTTCTTTAGCAGTTTTACACATAAATGATTGAATTCGGAGACTGCATTCCTACCTCTGTTGTGGGATGTTCCGTTGACCACGTATTGCTGCGGAAAGGCAGTTTATTATCCCTTGCCAGCGCTGAGGACTCAGACCGACGGAGAAACGGACTGAGCTGGAGCGCGCGAGAGAGAGAGAGAGAGAGAGAGAGAGAGAGAGAGAGAGAGAGAGAGAGAGAGAGAGAGAGAGAGAGAGAGAGTGGGGAAACAACTGGATCGGTGTAACCCGATTCATCAACGAATGACTCTTCTGAACTGGTTCCTTTAGTCAGTCAAACGCAACTAAGGTAATTATTTGTTGGTTATTTTTTCCGATTACCAAACGAATAAATCGACTCCTCCTGTGAATCAAATATAGTAGGCCTACCAGTACATGTCCAGTTCCCAGGCAAATGACTCTTGTGAGTTGGTTCTTTTGATGAATCACTTCAATGTACAGCGGTTTAATTCACGCAATAAACAACGTCTGTAACCAAAATCGCATACTCTCTGTTGGGCTTCATCACAATTTTTAACCCTGGGTCATTCTAAACTCTGGGTAGTCCTGTTCGTTTATCACTGCTCATAATTTCCCCGGGGTTAAGAATTAAACATGTGTATTTAACATAGCATATAAGATTACTTTTCACACTGTAGGCTATACAAATCCCAGGTTAACGTTCTTTGCCACTGATTGGATGAACTAGGCTACAGAAACCCCAGGTTAAGGTTCTTTGTCACTGATTGGATGAACTAGGCTACAGAAACCCCAGGTTAACGTTCTTTGTCACTGATTGGATGAACTAGGCTACAGAAACCCCAGGTTAACGTTCTTTGTCACTGATTGGATGAACTAGGCTACAGAAACCCCAGGTTAACGTTCTTTGTCACTGATTGGATGAACTAGGCTACAGAAACCCCAGGTTAACGTTCTTTGCCACTGATTGGATGAACTAGGCTACAGAAAAGGTTAACGTTCTTTGTCACTGATTGATGAACTAGGCTACAGAAACCCCAGGTTAACGTTCTTTGTCACTGATTGGATGAACTAGGCTACAGAAACCCCAGGTTAACGTTCTTTGTCACTGATTGGATGAACTAGGCTACAGAAACCCCAGGTTAACGTTCTTTGTCACTGATTGGATGAACTAGGCTACAGAAACCCCAGGTTAACGTTCTTTGTCACTGATTGGATGAACTAGGCTACAGAAACCCCAGGTTAACGTTCTTTGTCACTGATTGGATGAACTAGGCTACAGAAACCCCAGGTTAACGTTCTTTGTCACTGATTGGATGAACTAGGCTACAGAAACCCCAGGTTAAGGTTCTTTGTCACTGATTGGATGAACTAGGCTACAGAAACCCCAGGTTAACGTTCTTTGTCACTGATTGGATGAACTAGGCTACAGAAACCCCAGGTTAACGTTCTTTGCCACTGATTGGATGAACTAGGCTACAGAAACCCCAGGTTAACGTTCTTTGTCACTGATTGGATGAACTAGGCTACAGAAACCCCAGGTTAACGTTCTTTGCCACTGATTGGATGAACTAGGCTACAGAAACCCCAGGTTAACGTTCTTTGCCACTGATTGGATGAACTAGGCTACAGAAACCCCAGGTTAACGTTCTTTGCCACTGATTGGATGAACTAGGCTACAGAAACCCCAGGTTAACGTTCTTTGCCACTGCTTGGATGAACTAGGCTACAGAAACCCCAGGTTAACGTTCTTTGCCACTGATTGGATTGAAATTGAAAAAAGCACGTGATCCCTTTACATAAAGGCTCTTGCATTACTATTAGGCTACAAAGTATTTCCTGAATCGAATTTTTCGGACTAAAAAGGTAAGAACAAATCAGAATCATCTTCACTCCAATTCATGTGTTTTCCATCACCATTTGGCACTTTTCCACTCAAAAGCTGAAACGGTTGTTTAACAGGGGCACCAAGATAACCAGAGGCCTCTGACTACAGCATTACAGTAGGTTGAATCTAAAACCTTCAGCTGACACAGATTACATCTACGCAAGTTACTCGCATTGTATGACCAGGGGCGGACTTGAGTAAATTATAAGGACATTTTTATTTGAAAGTGAACTAATCTTTTAAGTGCTGTGTTAGAAGGGAATGAATTGATTCAGCAATTCGACATATTACATGACACGCTGATCCTTTAACAATGCATTGGCACAAAATCGCACACCTTTTGGACATATCTAGAAACATGATTTATCAACTGCCACAAATACTGCTTAAAATACTGATTTTGTGCACTTTATTTACTGTAATAATATTTTAAATTGGCCTTTGAATTTAGTTTTATTGCATGGCAAAAAGCGTTGCCTTGCAAAAGCACTGACAGAGCCCATTGATCTAATGGCATTGATGAGTGCTCCAAATAAAAGCATGCAACAATCAGGCAGCAATTGACAGCGCTCTGATCCAATGGCATACAGGCATCGTCAGATTGACAGTGCTCTGATCCAATGGCATACAGGCATCGTCAGATTGACAGTACTCTAGCCAAATGATGTTGGGGATCCAGTGGGGGCGGTAGTCATATTTCAGGGTGACTGTGCCACTCTTTATCACAACCCTGCTAAAATGTATTGCCAGTAGGTGCGCTCATTGTCACCCCTTCAGCTGGTGGCACCCTAGGCGACCGCCTAGCTCACTTATGCTTAGAAACGGTACTGAATACTGGCCCTGCAACTCCAAATAAACCAAGGACTTAAGGTGTTGTGTTGTAAGGCTCCTGAGACATTAGTGTAACTATAGTTACTTACTGTTCACATGACAACCTGTAAGTCTTTTAAAATATACACAATGACTTGTTGCAATAATAAGCCTAATAATTTAGGCCTAAGTTAATTAATAAAATGGGATTTTTTTTCCAAGTATTTTATTTATTATATAGTTAAAATTATAGGTCAAATTTCTGAGTTGAATTTATTCTACCTCAAAAGACCGCAAAATTGACATTTATTATAAACCATTACATTTACATTTCTGATTTATTGATCTCACATGTGGCAATAACCGACTGATAATAATGTATCATTTCTTAATATTTATCCTTCAAAATTACTAAACAAATCTTAAATGGAATCTTTAAGAAATCGGAATCCAAGAATCATCAAATCCCCTACAATTCAAATCTCCAATTACATACAACTATTTGATACCGTGGGAGTGAGAACGGATTAATAAACGTACCGAATAAAAGCACAGATGGTGCACAGGATCATAAGAATCCATCTCAGATAATGATGAAAATATATTTACAACACGTTATTATTGGATTTACTGCAACGGCTTCTTGACCGTAACATCTAAAGTGGAGATGCACGAGACGCTCACGTCTTAATGCGCATAAATGCATTTTTCATACAGCTTCAGGTTTTGCCCGTTGTCTTTTCCATTGGCCACCAAGCACATCTGTTTTCTCACTCTGAGCACGTAGCTCGCCTCTGTCAGCGCGTGTCTCTGCCCGCGCGAGCGAGCGCGCTCCCACACCAGCAGGCAGGAGCCTTTGACGTCATAGAGAGGCACTCCGCCAGAGCGCGAGCAGCCACAGCTGCCCGCGTGTGTTAAATCAATCTTTCACGTGAATGACTGTGCCGCTCCCCCTCTGGCATCCTGAAACATCCTCAGAGAGATTTCAGTCACTGAATTTAGGTGAATGGATGGTGTGAGAGGCTCATTCACAAAAAAAAAAATATATATATATATTGCCTAGTGTTTCCCTACACTGGACCTGTGTGTGATTTTCCCATTTATGACCAGTTAGAATTTTTTAGTCGCCCTGAGAAGTGAACTATACAGGATAACCAACCATCTTAAGTGGCAATACAAATAATGGGGAGTGCATATTCAGTCAGAAAGGCACAGTAAACATCATAGAAAGTCTATACATCATAACTATTACAAGAACATTCTATAGGACTTACAAGACACAATACATTTAATATTTACAAATTCAAGAAAGCATCAAACATACTGTAACATATTTTAATTTTTAGTTACTTTAGTGACTTCTTGTCCTTTTACTCTGGATGGGAATGTAGGAAAATAGTACAGGACCTACCTTCAAACACATATGCTCACAGATGGCAGAGGAGCTTAGACATATCTGGCTTGATGGATTTACACACTTTCTGCAGGATCAATGCTACTGATGCAGGAACTCACAGGATAGCTTCCTTAACAATAGAAGCTCCCTCAAGATCAGCAATATAAGCTTTAGGAGAATGATGTGCAGCTGTAGGAACCAGAACTGAGCTTTTGCGTCACTGCAACTTGTGTTAGATTTGAGTGTTGGAGATGGAGTTTAAAGGGATAGTTCACCTAAAAATGAAAATTCTGTCATCATTGCTCGCCCTCATGTCAATTCAAATCTGTACTGAACACAAAAGGAGATATTCTGAAGTATAAAATATCTGGATGCCATTAATGTATAGAACATACAAGTTTGGAACGAAATGACGGTGAATAGTAATCACAGATTTTTTTTTGTAAATTATCTCTATTAAAAGGTCAAAAGGTGTAATTAAAGGGTAAGAAAAACATTCTAGACAGCAGGATTGAGAAAGTGTAACGAGAACCTCTCGTTCATTCAAAATATCTAGTCAACTTATATTCATTTCAGCACTATGGACAGCTCCACAGAAGTAATGCTTAAGGACATGTATTGATTGACCAAGATAGTTAAATACACATGGGCTCCACATCTCTAAGGACATCAAGAAAACCACAAAATACCATTCTGAAAGCATCTTGGTTTATTGGCTTTAGATCTGACAATCCCACCCAAACCAACTCCAGTCTCTTCATTAAAAAACATATACCAGCATTTACTTCAACAGAACTGTCAAAATTACTTCCAGTTACAGCTTACTTAAACTACTAAATATACTCCTCATACTAAACCTAACCAATCTTGAGGTCTATGAGCTTGTTTTACTTCAACTTGCCTCTATCTGCAGCCGTTTCAACCAGTCTGACAAGACTATTCATGCAAAACATTTTTAAGCTGTTACTGCGTGTGTTTTTTCTGTTATAGAGATCCCTGTCAGCCTCGATATTGTTATTTTTTTTACCATGTTAATCCCCGTACCGATCTCCTCAGTTATTGCCTCACTACCCTAGTCCACACAATAGGGCCAAGCACAAACAAACGATCCCCTCTTTAAGACAAATAACCCCTCTTTTAAGGCCGATAGTGTGGAGGAAGGAGAGTCCCATCCATAAACGTCATAGCATCGACCCCAGTTTAAGTCGATCCGGGTTAGGCGAGCCGCACCTTGCCCCATGGCTCAACAGTCATTTATCAAAATGGCACCACTAGTATGCAGGGAAGAAACTTGTTGATGGTAAAACCCCACTGCTTCTTGGTAGGAATGTAGTTAGATACTTAATTATAATAAATATTGTATAACCTGTCAGATCTTAAGAGTTGTAGATAATTGGACTGTAAATTTTGGTGGGTCCTTCCGAGGGGTTCTCCACCTGCCAAACAACTGCCATTGAGATGAAAGGATAGCTTTCTCTGTCACTTACTTAGGAAACTTGTTAGCTCACAAAATTTAACTTAAACCATCTCCCTCCCTTTTCATTTCTAGTCTAGAAACTAATAATTCTTTCTATAAGCAATTAAGATATTTGGGGAGGGCATGTTAAGTATATTTCACATTATACGCAATGCTATTTAAGAAATCAAAAACACGTCTAAAAGCCCGATTTGGATCCTCAGGTGTGATTAGAACTGGCAAGAGAGATATTTAACAGTAATGTTACTTCTCTGCAATAAACCACTTTGTACACACTGAATCATCAAATTCATGCGTTTGTCTTACGTGAATCATGCACCATGGCAACAAGAGTCTAAATTAAGAATATTGTACATTTCTGTTTCCTTGTAATTGTTTTTTTTTTGTTAATAAACCCCTGGCCTTCGTTTTGAATCTCCCCAGGGCTTGATATATTGGCTGCAGTTGTGCTATTACTGCACAATGTAATGGCCCAGGATCTATTTTTATCCCTCCGTCAGGGATCCGTTCGAACTTGATTATCTAAAGACGCATGGTCAGTCATTGATACAATTTATCTACCACTTAAAACTCAGCCTCGGCCTTTGCTCTCTCACAGAGGGCAGCAGGCTCTCATTGGGGCAATGAGAATGTTTAAAGCCTTTGGTGACCTTTGCAGACATGGTCATGCCGCTCAGCATGAGTGACAAATGAAGTGTCAGCATGAAGGAAAAGATAGAGTCATTTAAAGGAATGGATGTTCTTCTTGTCAAGATATGAATGACGGCTGGGGTGGAACAGGTGGGCATTGCAACTCTTTCAGATCGCTTCAGGAAACGAAGGCCTTTACACTTAATTAAAAAAATATACATATAATTAAACCTCCTACTTTGACCTAATCGAGTAGCATGTATGTTACTAATTTACCAGTAGTAAATTAGTAACATACATGCAGACATAAATTAAAACAAGTATCATCGCATTTCATTATATAGTCTATATTTTAATAATTGTCAATTGTAGTAGTCTAAAAATACAGTTAACAGAATTCATACTATTTAGACTATTTATAAAACCTACACAAACCCAGAAGCTTGCGTAGACTAAATACACTCAGAAAACCCAAATAACCAAAGCAATACAACATTTGCAGGAATATTTTTCCATTTTAAATGTCCTAATTTACATAATGAGCGAGAAAGACAGGCGGTGTGCATTGCACCCTTTCCTTTGTTTCTCTCTCCCATTCTCTCTAACACACACCCTCACGCTCACACGGAAATGCTTGCAGCCACAAAAATCTACCCACATAACGGAGGTCTTAAGTCAGGCTCTGTTCTGAGCTTGATCTGTTTACCATTTAACCGTTCGTTTGCATAAAAAGACCAAAAGACTGCTATAAAGTGTTGAGACTAAGGGCAGGCGGAGAGGAGACAGGCCAAATATTATTTAAGCGTTGTCTAAATGACTGATAGGACTTAAGAGAAAATAACAGCCTTGGAGAATTCTTTATGATGTGTCTAGCGCTCCGGATTAAGGAGGATTCCACTTATGGATCCCCATTAGATATTGGCAGCAAACAAACAGATGCACCAAAATGGACATGTATGTTTGTAAAGACACTTATGCTGCAGAAATTTGCATATCTACAGACAAGACCTTCCATTTTCAAAGTGATGGCGAGATGCTTGTGCCCCCTTAGATTTCTGAGTCAAGTTGATCCAATAAAATCTTATCTTTCAGTTCCATCAAATTGTGATTTTAAAACCAGTTTTCTTGCATACTAACTGAATACAATATGACTACACCAATAGGTCTTACACAAATAATTAATAAAGGGATCTCGGTTTTGGTCATATGTTATCTCATCTAGGTCACCAAATTAGCAAATCCGCCAACTAATAATGTTTCTTCAGAAGCGCACATTAAGGGTCTTGAGAACTTGTAAAAATAACATTACGATCCTGGTGGACTCAACAAACCTATGCACCTTACCTCCCAGAAGTCTGAATTTGAGACTAGCTAGACAGTTGATAAAGTCACGATGCAAAAACACTTGAATAATACTGTTCCCAGATGCACCAGCTTACAATAATAATGAGTATCAGGGGATAAATACATACCAACCGTACTAAAAAACAACCACCCTGATGTATGAGGACATTAGTTTGACATTGTGTTAAAGTGTTATGGCATGCATGGCTCTCTAATAAAAAATACTGCAGAGGAGAAGCGTTGTCCTTCAGGGAAAAAGTTTTACCTACAAAATACACTGTTAAAGTCTGTGAACTCACAGTTCTTATTGAAGTTACAGTCCCTCCAGTGTTCTAAGTCTTACACACACTGACAATGTCGCCACTAGTAATCAAAGACTCAGAGAGCTCCATTCAAAGGATTATGGTCTTGTAATTTTCACATTCGCTCAGTGCCACTGGACAAGCCACTGAACAGGGTATATTGGCTATTGAGCTGTGAGCAGGTAAAGGGACTTTGGCTCTGAAAATTGCTATTTGCCTCCATCCTCCGAGACCAAATGGGGATTAATTGAGTCTAATTAAAGCTCATCTCCACTTTAACCACTAATGTGGTCAATATCTATCCAGCGAGGGACTGTCCTCAATTATCCCTGCTTCACAATTATCATCCTCATTACAGCAGTGTCATTTTTATGCCAGTATTTTAGAGTTATCTTTTCAAGACTCGTTTCCTGTGAGAAAACGAGAAAAATAATTTAATTCCACCATTGCATGTCCCTCAATGCCATTTCCTTTTTCTCATTTGTCAGTTTTCCCCTCTCCTTCGTTCCCTCCAACTTTCAGACAAGGCCTTGTCTGCAGGTGATGGATTGCAAGAGTCTCTCAGTTATCTGAGGACTCGCAGGTAATCTGGAATATGCCAGATGAGACCCAGGTTTACCAAATGAGCCATTGCAAACACACATATGCGTGGAGACACAAATACATTTACTATTGATTCAACAAACCAAATGCCCCATCACTCAACTGTTTAAATAAGGCCCTATTCAAGATACCGCTCTCAACACCGGTCTCCCTCTGAATCCACACTTAGGTGATGCAATACTGCATGGATGGTTGGGAAATATTCCACCAAAAGTTCTGCATTAAGGGAGCACAGCATGAGCACTTTTGAGCACCCTTCTGAATCAGAAAATGACAACTGGGATACAAACTTGAAGACTTGTGCAAATGAATGCTACAGAATTGCATCAAGTATGTAGTTTGGGACAACGTAATAGCCTCTAGTAAAAAAAAAAAACAATGGTAAGGCACCTGAATTTACAGCAGGCAGTAATTAATCTCTACACCTGGACAAAGGCTCCTCGTGGAAAATGAGACCTCACTTTTTTGAATAAGGTGGGTTTGCCTGATGAGAATTACCTTATGGGCAGTAGATATGGCTATACATAGCTGTGGTAAAAATGGTTGCCACAAATTCATGTTGGTCCTTCAATGTGGGAGTGCCGCTGTTCTATAGAGTTTAGCTCCAACCCTAATCAATCACACCTGAACAAGCTAATCAAGGTCTTTAGAATTACTAAAGGCTACAGGCAGGTGAGGTTTTTTCAGGGTTGGAGCTAAACTCTGCAGGACATCGGCACTCCAGGACCGACGTTACCTACCCCTGATGTATTGCAACAGGACTATTTTTCTTTGTTAAACAATAATTATCTGAAACAACTTTACAGTACAGTTCTACTACAGGGACAATTGCCCAACCTGGGGCACTTGCTCGAGGGTGCAATGGCTGTAAATCATGAATCACCACTTTGGGGTTTAAACCCATTAGTTTCGGATTACCAGCCTGGCATTTTCCCTTCCTGACATCCCTTGAGATTAATCAATAACCCAATTTCTTAAAAAGGAGTCTTGCCGTCACCACACTTCAGGTCCTACAGCTAGTTCTCAGCATTTGGGCCGAGGACAGAACCACTGAGGAAAAATTGATACAGGTTTAGTTAGCACAACCAACGGAAGTAGACAAGGTCAACACATACACTGGCTCCTGTTGACTGGACCGGGACATTGGCTAAAGAAAACTCCCAGATTGAAACCAGTGGGCGAGAAACCCCCTATAGCTTAAAGTGACTCAACTTGGTCTCTGCCACACACCTTGGAAAAAAATTTAGTCATCAGTTCATCAGTTCCTCTCTGCCATTTTCCCTATTCGCTTCCGGTAACATGGCGACAGGTGGACACGGCATTGTGATTTCGGTTTTGGCGTTTGTTCATCAAGTGTCCATCAAGTGAAACCTTCTCTGATAATAAGCAATGCCTTAATGTTTTATTTAAAGAAAGATGCGACGTGGTATCTATTGGCTACGGGCGGAATATTATCTTTTCCTTATTACATTTACACTCATCCAGGCCCTCGATCTCAAAACATCACTCCAACGCTGGAGAATTCGTTATCATCCTATGCCTGTTATTGTCAGGCGACATTCACCTTTTGTCCCGGAAGTTTGTTCCCGGTTTTAACAAAGGTCGAGTTTTGGATTCTGGATCGTACTTGGCTTAACGGAATTCCGCTGTTGTACAGGTATGAGTGTCATGCAGTGACAGGGCTACAAATATTAACACCATGGCTAATAATATATCCCACCATTTCATGGATGATGGCGTGGTCATGATGGGTGACGAGGCGGCTGCGAGGTCTAGTTTGGAGAGGACAGTTTGTCGGAGAGCACGTCTTATGGATCAGAAGGGCGCCGAACACGATAAGAGCTTAGTTGATGAGGAGACTCTTCCAGCATCAAGAGGTTCTGTCGATTTGTTTGGGGACTATTTTAACACAAAAGTCTAAATTTTTTGCACTTAAATATAAGAAGTTTGTTACCTAAGATTGATGAAATAAGGTGCTTACTTACAAATTGTAAAGTGGGGATTTTTTGCTTAACAGAAACATTGCTCGATTCGTCTGTAACTAATAATTAAATGAAAGTACATAATTATTATGTTATTAGGAAGGATCGAAATAGACAAGGAGGAGGTGTTTGTATTTTTATAAGATCGGATATTAATGTTAATGTGTTAGACATTAATGTGGAGCAGGAGTTATTGTTCTTGGATTTATTGTTGCCTGCGACTAAGCCTATACTATTTGGAATTTATCGCCCACCCAGTCAAAATATTTTTTTATGAGGGACTTGAGTTTGTTCTGAACAATAATAACGATGATTTGGCAAAATAATGTATTATTATGGGGGATTTTAATACAAACATATCTAATAGAACAGGGGATAATTTTAAAGTTTTACACTCATTATGCTAATCATTCCATTTAACCCAAATAATAAACTAATCTACTAGAGTCTGGGAAGGTGGGGAAAGTACCATTGATCTTATTTTGGTATCTGATGAAAATTATATTTCCCAGAAGGGTGTAATTGAATATGGTATTAGTGATCATAATATATTTGTTGGTACAAGAAAACGTAGTAAAATAAGATTTAGTAATCATAAAACAGTACGAATTAGATTGTTAAAAAATATAATATTGAAGTATTTAAAGACTATCTTAAAAGAGTTAATTGGAATGATATTCAAAATATCGCAATAGTTGATGATGCTTGGAAATGTTTTAAAGTTATATTTCTTAAAGTAGTGGACAAAATTGCCCCCCTTAGACAGGTGAGAGTTAAGCAAAAAACTAGTTCTCGGATGGATCAGGAAATATTGGAAATATTAAAAAACAGGAATAGGGCTCTTTCAATTTACAGGAGAACTAAGAATCAGGAAGACTATCTCAAATTTAAAGCACTTAGAAACTTAGGACAGAAAAATATAAAGGAGGCAAAACTTATTTTTATTAAAAAACAAATACAAGAAAACAAAGAAGATCCTATATCTCTGTGGAAGGTGTTGAATAGATTCCAATCAATTGGTAAATCAAAATCTTCTGCTTCAAGTGTCTAAGTCAACTGGGCTGGACAATATTCCAGCTAGATTCTTAAGAGATGCTGCAGATATTATAGCTCCAACTATTACATTTATTGTTAATCTTTCCTTGGAAAATTGTATATTTCCATCTGATATGAAGTTAGCTAAAATCATTCCGTTATTCAAAAAAGGTAACAGATGTGATCCTGGAAACTATCGTCCAATCTCCATTCTTAGTGTGGCCTCAAATTTTTTGTGTATAAACAGATGAATGAGCATTTAACTAAGAGTAGTTTAATTTAGGATTTTCAGTCAGGTTTTAGGTAATCTCATTCGACTGATACTTCTTTACTTTATTTAACAGATTTTATAAGGAGGCAGATAGATGAAGGTAAAATGTGTGGTATGATACTTTTAGACCTCCGGAAAGCGTTCGACACAGTAAATCATTCAATACTTTTAGACAAGTTAAGTGTCAGGGATTTTGTCAAGTAAAGTGATAGCCTGGTTGAATTCTTATTTAACTGGGAAGGGTTCAGAGGGTAGAAATTGATAGGGTTCTTTCTGGGGAAACTTTGGTTAAAAAGTCCCTCATGGAAGTGTTTTAGGCCCTCTTTTGTTTCTTTTATATAAATGACATGCAAGCAGTTTGTGATTGTAATTTGTTTTTATATGCTGATGATTCTGCTTTATTAATTTCAGATAAGGATGTTGGTAGGATACAAGTGAATTTAGGTAAGGAGTTTTGTAAGGTAACAAACTGATGTTGCATTTAGGTAAAACGGAATCTATTTTATTTGGGTCTAAACTAAATTTGAATAAGGTTTCTAAGTTGTCTGTTAAGGTGGGGGATTGTTTAATATCACATATAACTTCCGTTAATTATCTTGGATGTATCCTTGACAATGATTTAAGTGGTGTAAGTATGGCTATGAAAGTCCTGGGTAAGGTTAATGCTAGAACCAAATTTCTTGCCAGACATGTTAGTTTTCTTGATAAACAGATTATGAAATTACTTGCATCATGTCATTTCGATTATGCATGTATTTCTTGGATGTCTGATCTGTCTCGTGGTTGGTTGGAGAGGTTACAAAAATCTCAGAATAAATTGATAAGGTTAGTTTCAGGGTTAAGTCGTGTTTAAGTGTCTCGATTGTTACCTATAGAAAGTAGATTAGAATATATTAAATAAAAAATGGTACATAAGATTATCAATTATAGAGCTCCTTCCTATTTTAATGTACTTCTTTCTAGGGTAAATGAGCAGCATTGTTATAGAACTAGGCAAAGTCTTATGGATATTACATTATGTCGTTTTAAAACTATGTATGGTCGTAGGTCTTTTAGATATTCTGGGGCACTTTTGTGGAACAAATTACCTCTGGATATTAAAGGTATTTCAAGTATGGTCAGTTTTAGTTTAAAAGCTAAAAGTTGTTTTGTTGATGAATTTGTATTATGTATATGGTTATTTGTGACTGTACATTTTTTAAATGTGGAATTTTACTGTAATTTTTGTATTTATAATGCAGTGTCAGTGTATCTGTTACCGGGAGTGGAGTTTGTGCTTTACATCAAGGACCACAATGGAAATAAGTTTTATTTTAATCTTTATTGTGTTATCCTTGACGAATTGAGTGTATTCACTACTTTTTTTGTCAAATAAAAGAAAGAAAGAAAGAAAGAAAGAAAGAAAGAAAGAAAGAAAGAAAGAAAGAAAGAAAGAAAGAAAGAAAGTCAAAATAGTTCCCTGAAAAAAAGCATGACGTGGGAGGATCTGAAATGCAAAGCAATGTTTTTTATTATTTTTTTACGGTGTGTGGCATTTTTTACCTTCTTTACCATTTTTTAACTGGCCAAGGCGGTATGGTTCAGTGATTTGTGGTGGAGAGAGAAAATGACAGAAGGAGTCCTGAGTTTTAATGGCTTATTGTAGTTTTTGTGGCAGATGAAGTATGTTTTAATTTTCCAAGAGCTAGAGGGGCTGTCGATAACTCGCATGCGGGAGAAAGCACCAAAAGGCGGGAATGCTTTCTCTCTCTCCCTCTCGCTTGCTTTCGTTCTGTTTGCGCTCCTGCATGTTCCCATGGTAACGGAGCACAGCAGCGATGCAGGGCGAGTCGCATGCCAGGACTGAATGAGATAGACACCAAATACAAATTCTCTCACTGTCTCTATCGGTCTTTCTATCTATCCAACATGTCCATTTATGTCTCGCGGGAACACCTCAGTCATATAGTGTGACAGATAAACAGTGCAAATAACTGAAATTATGCATGCAAAACCTGGAAACGTAAATGTATTCAGGAATTCTAAATTGTGAAAACCAGCATAGTTTTGCATTTGTATCCTATAAAATAGAGTATCAGAATCTATCGTACCAAGATGTACCAGGTATTGACGTGATCCAAATGAGATCATGATCAGAGGAGGATGATGCAGGTAGTATTTGGAAGTTTTAAAGTATATTGAAACATCCACAATCTCTCCGGCCGACTGAACAGATTCTGCGAAAAGCCACAGTCGGAAAATTAGATGTCAAGTGTGATTAATCTTCACACCATGTGAGGAA
The DNA here is from genome assembly GCA_027422405.1 of Ptychobarbus kaznakovi. Taxonomy (NCBI): domain Eukaryota; kingdom Metazoa; phylum Chordata; class Actinopteri; order Cypriniformes; family Cyprinidae; genus Ptychobarbus; species Ptychobarbus kaznakovi. Next base: position 6,753,936 of record CM049815.1, read on the forward strand.
GAGAAATGAGGGGATTCTGGGGTGAAGAGCAAGAAAGATCTGGAATAGCAATGAACGAGCTTGACATTCATCCATATTGTGTGCTGTAAGGTTCCAAGACCTAAAGAAACTGTGTGGCATTCAGGTTAATGCGCACATGTTTTATCTTTTATGGTTGCATATCGTGTAAGAATCTATAGTCTGCCTCGACCCAGCGTCCACTCCACAATATGTTTGATCATGCTCATTTCCCAAAATGGCTTAATTATTATAGAGTAGAAGAAAGTCAACAGTTATGTTGTTTGTGGACCATTTGGGAGGATCACATCCTGAGCAAATGGTGACCAGTTGTAGAAGTGGAGCAAGTGTGGAACACTGAGAACCACCTCAGACAAAGGGGTGTCAGAACTTAATTAACATACAGACTACAGCTGTTACGACAGGAGCAACTTCATTTAGACAAAGGGTAGTAAACTGAAAATGTATAAAAGTTTAGAACTTAGGATGTTCTGGGTTCGTTCCAACTCCGTTGAACCCAAGGTACAACATGTACTTTGTCACTGCTATGCTGCAATAAACATCTTCATCAAGATCTTTGACATCCTCATCACTTATTCTTACATTGGCGAGCTACCCAGCGAGTTTCTTTCTTCTATGTTGTTTTTGTCAGGGAACCCCCTTGTTTAAAAAAATCTAGAAAAGACTATTTTTAAGGACAAAAGACAGTCTGGTTTAGTCAATATTAGCAGGAGGAGTTCTTAAGCCTATTCTGTACTAATTCTGTTTGAGATTCTAACGGAACTGAATCAGCCTTAAGCAGTGTGGTGGCAGAGTTCTATTGGAATTGTTGTTTCTAAAGTAACTGAAGCAAAGTGCTTAATTCAAAGTTCCTAAAGTAACTGAAACGTGTTGTTGGCCTGTTATAATTCTGTTAAGATTCTAAAGTAATTGTATCAATGGTGGCAGAGTTTAATTAGACCTACTGTTTCTAAAAGTAACTGAAACAAAATTGTAAGTTTCTAATGTAAGTGAAAGTTAAGAATGTTATTGATGATATTGCAGATAAAGGTCAGCAAGAAGAATGGCAGACAAAAACATTTTGAAAATCAAAGTCAGAATATGAAAAGACAATGCAGAAAAGCTGAGCGGATGTGGCAGAAGACGAAACTAGAAATACACTATAGCACTTAAAGACAGCCTTCATGCTTTCAATGTTCTGGGTTCGAACTAGCCACAGCTAGACGTTGACCTTCTTCTCAAACCTTATAAAAGTAACTTAAACAACACTCGCACTCTTTTTGCTACTGTTGAGAGACTGACAAACCCCCAAGTCAGACTTGAAATGCTCTCTGACAGCATGCAATGAGTTTGCTTCCTTCTTTTCAGAGAAGATCAGTAATATCAGGAAGGAGATTGCACATCTTCCAATAGGTCACACATCGACAGCTTGACATGTCTGTTTTTAAAACAAGATAGCAAAATTTTGGAAGAAATAGTACAGCATTTAAACGTCAACCCTCATCACTTCCCACATTCTTTTTTCAAAAGTGTGCTCACTGTTTAGAAGCAGATCTCTTAGAGTGGTGAACACCTCACTTCTTTCTGGGACTTTTCCAAACTCCCTGAAAACTGCAGTTGTTAAGCCCCTTCTGAAAAAGCGCAATCTTTATAACAATGTTGAGCATCTATAGACCAATATCAAATCTTCCTTTCATAGGTAAGATTATTGAAAGGTAGTTTTTAATCAGCTGAACAACTACTTAAACTCAAATGGAACCTGGATATTTTCAATCTGGTTTTCTCACAGCACAGAGACAGCACTCATTAAGATAATAAATGATATTGCTTTAATTTTTCTGGCAAAATATCAGGGAACCCCCTTGTTTAGAAACTGGAAAACTGGGTCGGCTTTCTGGGATGGACTCAAATGGTTCAGGTCATACTTAGAAGGGAGAGGTTATTATGTGATTAGGAGAGCATAAGTTAAGGACAAAAGACAGTCTGGTTTAGTCAATATTAGCAGGAGGATCTACCTAGCCTTATTCAAATGATTAAGCCCCTACTCCCTCTGCCAATGCATTGATGAAATTACAGTTGGATGTGCCAAAACTTTCTTCAGTTAAACAAGGAGAAAACTGAAGTCATTGATTCTAACAAGGTGAATGCATACCTTGACTCTAGGGGTCAAACAACTAAAAATCAAGTCAGAAATCTTGGGGTGATTTAGAGACAGAAGCTTTAGTAGTCATGTAGTAACTAAATGCATACTATCATCTCAAAAACATTGCAGATGTTTTGTTCTCAAGACTTGGAATTGTTGTTTCACCAGCAGGGTGGATTATTGTAAGTAACCGGCCTCCAAAGAAGACCATTAGAAGCTGCAGCTCATCCAGAACGCTTGCCAGGATTAGAACCAGAAAATCTGAGCATATCACACCAGTCCTAGGTCCTTAAGCTTCCAGTTACATTTAGGATTGATTTTAAAGTACTTTTACTCGTTTATAAGTCACTCAATGTTGGCCTAAATATATGGCAGATATGCTCACTGAATTAAACCTAACAGACCACTCAGATATTAGATCGAGTCAGTTAGAAATACCAAGTTCACACAAAACAAGGGGAGTCCGCTTTTAGCTATTATGCCGCCCGCAGCTGGAACCAGCTTCCAGAAGAGATCAGTGTGCTAAAACATTAGCCACATTTAAATCCAGACTCAAAACTCATCTATTTAGCTGTGCATTTGTTGAATGAGCACTGTGCTACGTCCGAACTACTGCATTATTTTATGTTAATCTATTCTATTTAACTGTTTTAAATTTCATTTTAAATCAATTTCTATATCATTTTAACTGTTTTATTATTTTTAACTCCTTGTTTTTATTGCTGTGAAAATTTCACTTTTTTGTAAGCACTTTGAATTACCACTGTGTATAATGATATATAAATAACTTGCCTGCCTTGCCTTGCCTTGAAACTGACAGGGAAGTTGTGATATTTCTGATGAAATTCTAATGTAACGTCATTGTAATGACCCGATGCAGTGTGGTCATAGAATTATATCAGAACTGTTGTGTGTTATAGTGTAGTGAGTCTGAGGCACCGTGACTCTATGAAATTTAAAGCCCGAAGAAGTGTTGATTTCCTCGATGTACTGTGGCTAAGTAAACTGTTTTAAAAATATAACTTAATGAGTAAGCTCAGATGAACTTTATTTGTCACATACACAATTATACAGAGTATAACCAGCAGTGAAATGTGTTCTCTGCATTTAACCCATCCAAGTGCACACACACACCTGGAGCAGTGGGCAGCCGACACTGCGGCGCCCGGGGAGCAGTTGGGGGTTCGGTGCCTTGCTCAAGGGTCTCACCTCAGTCGTGGACAATTCCTGCCGGAGCCGAGATTCAAACCAACAACCTCGGATTACAAGTCCAACACTCTATCCACTAGGCCACGACTGCCCCTACTTAACGTAAAACCCGAAGCAGTTTGGTTTTGTCCAACATACTGTGACAGTGTTACATTTTGAATGGTTTGGTGCAAGTGTAAGGCTTGATGGCGTGTGGCCGTGTCTGAAGCACTGAAAATTTTGCCTGACAAAGTGTGACTGTTTTATTTATTTGCATCCAAAGCACGGGAGCTGTGAATAATTAGACTAACAGGTATCTTAAAGTAACTACATAATGTTCAGTCAGTGAAGGAATAAAGCCTATTGAATTGCTGAAAACAATTTAATAATATTGTGAAAATGGAAGAGCTGATAGTTAAGTACATCGCTAAGCACGGTTCAGTGGGATTGTTTGATGGGATAGAGAAGGCAGGCGACCCCTAAATGCGAAGTGTTAATTGCCATTATTAGGTCAGTCAATCTCACACCAATCCAAATCTGGGTGCTGGTGTTTTAATTTAATTTGAATATGCTAATATAAAGCTAAATCGCTGAGCTTGTGAAACTGGTGCTTAAAATAAAACCTAATAATACTTATTGCCAAAGAGTATGGATCAATCTTTGGGGGTCGAACATTTTTTCATAAAGTTTTCTCCAAGATGAGTGGTTTGTGATTTAAGCTTAATAATTTGTTAGCTTAGCATTTGATACCTGTTGGTCCTCTGTGTCACTGTGGCAAGGATTCATTTGTAATTTTAGTGCCACTGAAATTTGCTAGTAGTGGTCACTGTGGACTCTCATGTGCTAAGAAAAAAAAACAATGTATATGTAAAATATCTGCATTTGTGTTCCACAAAACAGACAACAGCATAGAGGTTTGTAACAACACGGAGGTAACAGAATTTCTTTTTTGTTTGAAACTATTCTATGAAAGGGGCTCACAGAACTCACACATTACGAACATTATATTGTGCAAACACAAACAGAGTCAAGTGTTCATAATGCTGCGCCTTGAAATCTCCTTGCACAGATCCCCGCTTAGTCATTGGCCCGAGAGCAGTGTGTAATTATTCACACTTAAATGATTTGTTAATTGAGACAGACTTAAGATCTGTCAGGGAGGACCAACAGGGAAAGTAGTGCTATGCTAACAAACCGTTGTGCAAATAACACAAACCACTAATCTGAGAGAAAACAATCGCAACAGTTCTGCTAGGCGCTTGAAGAATGAACCACATGCTACGGCAAATAACTAATACGGCAGAACACACACGGTTCTGAACAATCTGTTTCACAAGAAATGCAATATTAGCGTTAGCTTTATTTTAGCCTAAACCACGAAGCAGGCGCTTCTTTACAAGTCAGAATGTAGCCAAAATTAACCTACATTGTAAATATGTGCTCCAGTTCTTATCATACACAATTCATAAGCAGACATTATCATAACGAAACAACAGCTGTTTTTTATCTTTGAAGTATGAAAGCTTTAAAATATCTCCAATTACATCAGTAAAATGGCCTGCAAATGCAGTTTCATGTCTCTTTAAATGTCTTTCATCCAAGCAAGGCCATCCATCACAAGCAGCATGTCACACCTGGAGAATGAAGTGCTGATGGTGATTCATTGTATTGGAGGTCAGATTTATTACTGATGTTTTATGTCAGCCGGTCATAGAGGTTAAAAGCTTTGTCAACAAACGGAATTACGGCGTGCTAACCAGCCATCCCAAACGTACCTTTGAATCAAGCCATCACATTTTCCAGGAGAAGACTGAAAGCAAAGAGCAGATTCCTGACACTAAGACAAAATGTTACTGACAGGTCTGTAAACACATTACTTTTAGTGTCAATGTCCATTAGCAGGAAGCAATGACTTAAGATGTGGATCCTCTTGCTTATTGTACATTCCAAGTGGTCTAATTTGGTTTCTCCTGTAATTGAAATCCATATACTGTTTCCTTTTTAACAAAAACATGGATTGTAAGATAATCATAACATTTTCAATAATGATGTGTCGCACCCTGGTGGTTATGAGAGGTACTGCAGGCTATGTACTGTTACAGTGACTCACTGCTTTGTTTTATAATGATGGGATCTCCCCTCTCACCATCTGTCTGGGAATTCTCCCTTCCTGAAATTCACCTAAACTGCTCCCCTCCCTCCTTTCCCCCAGAGCCTCGTCTTCTCCTTTAGCTGCAATTGTTGGTAACTTTCACTATTAGTCTACAGTGACAAAAATGAATGGCTACCAAACAGATACAAATCATGTAGCTTTGCAACACTGCTTTATTCCTGATAGTGTTAAAGGTTCAGTATTTATGTTTACGATTCTGGTCACTCGCTATATTCATATACTTGGGGAAAAAAAATAAGTAGATAAAGTTGCCCATCAAAACGACTGTCAACGACTAACACAATTTACCCCACACATTGTTATTGACAACTAAACCTAAAACTATTAAAATCATTTCCGGTAATTGAAATGAAGCTGAAATAAAATATAAATATTGCATGAAAATTGGAAACAGCAGGTTAGAAATGCTAACAAAAATATGCTTATGATGAAGTACTAAAATGACCAAATACTATATTGAAAAAATTATGTACAACCCGAATTTGAATAAAATGAAGACTAAAAGAATTTCAAATCACATGAGCCAATATTTTATTCACAATAGAACAGAGAACCTAAATGTTTAAACTGAGAAATGTAAAAATGTTATGCACAAAATGAGCTCATTTCAAATTTGATGCCTGCTACACACACAGACATATATAATATATATATATATATATATATATATATATCAGGGGTGGCACGGTACACAGATGTCACGGTTCGGTACGTACCTCGGTTCGGGGTCACGGTTCGATACGATTTCGTACAACGGTTCGGTTTCTTTTCATTTATTTTGAACAGACAGTAGTGCAAATTACAATATTTTTCACGGTAACGGTACACGCCGACCTTTATCAGATACGATATCGATACAGGGGAAAAAATACAAACATGGCTCGGTTATTTCATTTATTTCATGAAACAGACAGTAGTGCAAATTACAAATTTTTTTTTCAGATGTTGAAAATACTAATTATTAATACTAATACTAATTATTACATTGTTATATCTTATAAAGACAATGAAGACAATGTGCAGAATACACATACATATACTCAGTACACACAGTGTACTTTTTAAGACATACTTACAGTTATCAATACACATTATACACAGTATGTACACATTCTACATTATGTACACATATATAAACACAATATGCGAAGGTGCAGCAGATTTGACATAGGCCGGATACGCAATGTCATGGATGTGTGCTGCATGGTATCCAGTGGTAGCAGATAGATTGTTGTGTTAGTGCAGTGTGTGCAAAAAGTGGGAGTTTAGGCTGTTCATTAGCCTGATAGCCTGAGGGAAAAAGCTATCCCTCAGTCGGCTAGTGCGGGATCGGATGCTGCGGAGACGTCTCCCTGAGGGCAGCAGAGAGAGCAGTCTGTGGGACGGGTGGCTGGAGGTCTTTGGATTGATGATCCTCCTGGCTTTCCTTGTACACCGCCTGGTGTAGATGTCCTGGAGGGAGGGAAGCTCACCTCCAACAATGTGGCGGGCAGTTCGCACGACCCTTTGCAGAGCTTTGCGGTTGCCAGCGGTGCTGTTTCCAAACCAGGCGGTGATGCAACCGGTCAGGATGCTCTCCACAGTGCAGGTGTAGAAGGATCTGAGGATGCTGGGGCTCATTCCAAACTTCCTCAGCCGTCTCAGGAAGAAGAGACGCTGATGTGCCTTCTTCAGCACTGCATCTGTGTGAGCAGACCATGTGAGATCCTCAGTGATGTGAACGCTGAGGAACTTAAAGCTGTTTACCCGCTCCACAGGTGTCTTGTCGATGGTGATGGGTGTGTGTTCTCTGCTCTGTCTCCTGAAATCCACCACCAGCTCCTTGGTCTTGTCGATGTTGAGTGAGAGGTGGTTCTCCTGACACCATTTAGTCAGGGTACTCACCTCCTCTCTGTAGGCCGTCTCATCGTTGTCAGTGATCAGGCCTATCACCGTTGTGTCGTCAGCAAATTTGACGATGACGTTGGAGCTGTGCGTGTCTGTACAGTCATGTGTGTACAGGGAGTACAGGAGTGGGCTGAGGACGCAGCCCTGCGGAGCACCAGTGTTGAGGACCAGGGGAGATGATGTTTTGTTGCCCATTCTGACCACCTGACTTCTGCCTGTCAGGAAGTCCAGGATCCAGCTGCACAGGGATCTGTTCAGTCCCAGAGTCTGGAGCTTCGCAACCAGTGTGGCAGGCACTATGGTGTTAAATGCTGAACTATAGTCCATAAACAGCATTCTCACATAGGTGTTCTTATTTTCCAGGTGGGAGAGATCACTGTGCAGGGTGAAGGCAATAGCATCGTCTGTGGAACCGTTGCTGCGGTATGCAAATTGTAGTGGGTCCAGTGAAGCAGGCAGCACAGAGCAGATGTGTTCTCTGATGAGCTTCTCAAAACACTTACTGAAGATGGGGGTCAGAGCAACGGGCCTCCAGTCATTCAAGCATGTGATTAATTTTTCTTCGGTATGGGCACAATGGTGGATTTTTTGAAGCATGAGGGAACCACAGACAGAGAGAGAGAAGATTGAAAATGTCTGTAAAAACCCCGGCTAGTTGAAATGCGCATGCTCGGAGCACACGGCCTGGGATGCCATCTGGACCCACAGCTTTGCGGATGTTCACCCGTTTGAAGGATCGGGTTACATCCGCGACAGAAATGGAGAGTGAACTGACTGCACAGAGAAGCCCGTGAGCTCCATGGCTGAGTCTGGAACCATTGCAGACATCCAGGTTTCTGTGAGGCAAATAACGCAGCAGTCCCATGTTTCTCGTTGGTATGAGATGCGCGCCCGCTGTTCACAGAGTTTGTTGTACAGTGACTGAAAGTTAGCCAGCAAAATGGTTGGGAGAGGAGGTCAAAAGTCACGGCGTCTCAGTCTGACGAGGACGCCAGCTCTCTTCCCTCTTTTCCGGCGGCGTTTCCTCAGTCGCGCAGCCCAGACAAAGGGCTCTGATGCGGTGTTTGTTAACAAAGTGCCGGCATTAAGGAACTCAAAGACCAGTTTCCGATGTGCGACGGAGGAGCCGATTTCTAAAAGTGTGTGTCTGTCGTAGACAATAAGAGTGTAGACATCCAGTACGAAAAACAGCAAAATAATAAGTAAAACACACGAAAAACTGCAAAGTTTGGTATGAGCTCGCAACATGGCTGCCATGCTCGGCGCCATCTTGGTTACACACCGATATGCGAATAAAGCACAGTTTCCATCCAACGAGTCAAAGAGAACAAAATTGTCACTTCCTGATAAACTGTGGCACTAAATATATAGGAGAAGCCACTGAATATAATAGTTATATATGATATAAATTATTTGCGCCTCAGAGAGAGCAGATGTCACGTAACACAATAAATGCTGTCACTGCGTTCGGAGGTGTATGCCAGCTGTTTGAGAACACAGTCGTGTTAAAACAATTATACATATATACTTTGATGACAGACTTTCCTCAGGCTTTTCAGAATGACCAAAACAACTTATAGATGCTGTGAATGAGATCGGTCCGCTGATTAGTCAAGTTATCCCGTCTCAAAGCGCAAAGTCGCGTGACTTTTTTGATGTGCATGGAGGGATTTATTCGGTAACGTTAAATGTGTTTCCATCATAGTTTATGCGCATTTTTTATTGCCGGATAAAAAGTTTATCCTACTCAAATGTGCGCATACATTTTTTTATGCGCATTTTTAGAATTTATGCGCATCTTGTTGTTTCCATCCAGCGTTTTTTTATGCGATATTCTAAAATGCGCATAAATAGGTGGATGGAAACGCAGCAGTCTCAAGCGCGCAACTCTTGGAATTCGCTGTTCTTCTGCTGGCGGTTATCAAACAGCGTTGCATTACTGCAGTCGCCCCCTTCTGGATTGGGGGTGAATTGCCTGTATTTGTCATAAGGCCTCATGCACCGAAAGGAGAGGTCCGTACCGTGACGATTCGGTACGAATATATATACCGTGCCACCCCTAATATATATAGACTACATCACTTTATATATGTATGTGTGTGTGTGTATATATGTATGTATGTATGTATGTGTAGCAGGCATCAAATTTGAAATGAGCTCATTTTGTGCATAAAATTACACATACATACATGCACTGCTAATAAATCAGCATATTAGAAAAGACTGTAGTAATGAAAATTCAGCGTAATAAAAAAACTAATTATATTTTAAAGTATATTAAAATAGGAAACCAATATTATAAATTGCAATAATAATTTCCCAAAATTATTTTTTTCTGTATTTTTGATCAAATAAATATAAATATAGCATTGATGAGCATAAGAGACTCCATAAAAAATAAATATTAAAAACCTTACTGATGCCAAACTTTTAAATGGCAGTGTGTGTGTGTGTGTGTGTGTGTGTGTGTGTGTGTGTGTGTGTGTGTGTGTGTGTGTGTGTGTGTGTACATACATAAAATAAAAAATACATAAAAAATAATATATATGAAGAGTTCAGATGCAAAAGCCTTTAATGCCATCTGAAATTTTCATCTAAACTGAGCATTTGTATCAGGCTCCTGTGTTTATGATCAGTAATTTTACTCTAATGGCAATATATAGGTCATTTTCTATGCAATTAAAGTGAAATAACTGAACATAAATATAGGAGCCTGATACAAATGCTCATTTTAGATTAACATTTCAGATGGCACATAGAGGCTTTTGCATCTGAACACTTCAAATATATAAGGTTAAGATTTTTAATGTTTTAGTCCAATGCAATATTAACTAGCATATTTAGGGAAAAGAACATCATGTATGGGTTAAAACGACTGGAACAAAAAATGAGGGTTATTACAAAATATTGCATATTTTTCATGGTCCTAAAACAGCAATGTTTGTTTATTTTGTTCCCTCTCTCCTCACAAGGTCATTTCGATCTGACCCGAGCCCTTTGCCCTTAACATGCAAGTTAAGGTGTGAGCGTCAAATCCTGAGCTTCAGGGTTAAATACACAGCATTGACCCTACAGGGACAGGGACAAAGATAGCATGACATGAACCATCACTGTGAGTCACTGTGAGTCCCCTTGAAAAGACAGAAGAACATACACTCTGACAGCCATGTGTTTTTGTGACGTCCATGCCAAAACAAAAATGTTCTTTTGGTCTCACTGAGCTGTATTTTTTTGTTGTTTTTTGTTTTGAGCCCTAAGATTTCCTGTTTGAAGAAAAACTTCTACATCACGGTTGGTCCAGAATTAATTGGAACAAGATTTAGAGGGTCAGTGCTGAAGAAATGACCTCTGCTTCTTCTGTCTGGCTTGAGAAAACAGGAAAAGTCCCATTTCAGACATCTGAAAGAGTTTCGGAGAGAAGGTGATTGGCAGTTCTGCACTTGCTATCTCTCTGTGGAGGGCTATCTGATGGAACAGAAGCTATTCTGTTCTCTAGAAGAGCACAAAAAGGTTTATAGAGGCAATACGGTCAGGCTTTTTTTGTTGCACAAGGTCCCCATTTGAGCTTTCCTTTGAGAAAAGCACTACAAAGTCTCAGTGGAGGGTTATACAGCTGCACTTTTACACAGATCAGGTTTTTGGGTCATGTTGCTTTTAACTGAACATGCAATCATTAAGTAACCATCAAGAGCCATTACACACGATCTCACACTGATTCTGCTTAATAAACCAATAAGTTGTGTGATCACCTTAAACAGTGTTCTTTAATCAAGAAAATGTCATTAATAGGTTAAAAAACTTGGTTTTAAACCGATCTGCAGTTTGTCATTTTATTTATTGGGCCTCGTCTGTTAAACATGAGCAGAACAAATTTGCGTAAATCGGTTGTAAATTGACGCAATTAAATTTAATGACAATTTACGCAAAATTAGTTTTATGAATTGCACAGAAATCTGTTTAGCATGTTTCACGAATGAGGTGCAATGAGTGCAAATCTAATGTTTTTGGCATCAATACAAACGGTAATTTAACAACGTCATGTTAACAATTTTTTGTGTTGTTGCTTCATTTGTTTATAAACCCTTAAAATGTTTTATAAATTGGTAAATATTATAAATTGGTATATATATTATACATATATACACATTATATAAATACATACACACACATAGATACATGTCTAATTATTCATATTTATTATTAATATAAATATTACTAAACATAATAAATCACATTTTCACATTTATAAATATTTATAAAAATGTATATTGCATTAAAATATGTTTTAACTGCATCATCAACTGAATTGATCAATTTATACAATATTTCTAAATTAAATACAAAGAAAATATTCAATTAATTTAAAATTGTTCATTCATTAAAAAGCTAAACCTAAAAATATTGTATGAGTGAAATATAATTAAAGTATTTCAAAATACATAATTCATGCAATACATTTTTTATATTTAAGAAATTATAATTTGTAAATAATATTTATAATTCCATTTTTTTCTTCAATTATTTATTTCCATTTATTTCTCTAACTTATATTTTATACATTTAATGTGAATTGAAATATATATAAACTAAATAAAAAACATGTAATAAAGGACATTATAAATAATATAACATTTATATTTAATTCAAATCCTAGTTTTACCTATCAAACTAAATCTAAAATTATTTATAATAATTCCATTTGTTTTTATCAACTAACTAGAAAAAATATTATTTATAAATTAAATATACATTCAAATATTCTAGAATATTTGAAATTAAGAATATAAATCTTAATTTATAAACATTATTAATAATTTATTTTATTTTTATTTGTAAACTATTTTAATCAATCTTTTTTCTATTAATGCAAATTCTTAACGCGACCCAAAGTCACATGAAAGACTCCCCTAAACCCAACACAAATGTCCTGAAGATGTGTAGATTTTTAAGGTATGCTCTCACATTGTAAAAAGTTCAACATTAGCTGGTTGTATACAGACAGTGAGCCGAGGGTTTTCTTGCACTCTCATAGAAAGGTCTGGTTAGAAGTCAGTGTGTGTCTCTGGGTCTGTGAGTTCCGTTGAGAGGAGGAGATGAACCCTCAGCGGGCTCTCAGAGTGAGGGCCACTCCACCGCTCTCTACTCTGCCTCTCACTGCCCCCTCCATTATCAACATCAATTGATGGCCGCTCCGCCACAAACGGCCCCTCAGAAAAAGTAGAGCATACAGTGAGACACCTGCTGCGAGAGCATGTGTCTTCATTGAGATCGTATTGATTTACCTATTGATTGTTTTGTAGGGGCTACTGGAGTTCATACGGGTTCAAGGCACAATGGCTATTGATTCCCAAGAGCTGCAGCACTACACTGCTTGTCCGTGTCAACCGTGGCATTGCTAAGGTGCATTCAATACATCCAGTTTCAGAAAGAGATACCAGGCTTTTTAAAGCAAGTTTAAACAACAAATGACCAATGGTATCGCTTTAATAGCTCAACTGTTTCTCTAAGACAGCGACAAAATAGATATACCTGATCTTCTGAAGATTCTGAAGAATCTCAAAAATCTCTCAAAACATGAAGTCTGCAAAAATCAGAGACTTTGTTATAAACGTAATTAGATTTCAAATTTAGATAAACTTGACACTTCAATGAAACATGATTGCAATCTCATGAGCGGAAGAGCAATATAACTCAGATATCATAAAGACACTGGTGTGTCAACATGTTCATCAAATGTCTGTTGTCGTGGCAACAGCAGTCTAGTCATGTACCATAAGCACCAGTAAGAAAAGAAGAAATTAATTTCAACCCCAAATCAGAAACTATTACTATTATTAGAAAATAATTGCATATATATATATTATTTTTTTTTTAAGAAAAAAATGGAAATGAATAATGTTTGGATTATAACATTTTATGAATGCTAAAAACACACTTAATAATTTTATTATTATTAAATTATTATTATATAGTCTATGTTTAGGACCATTCAATTATTTGGACAGTAACTTTTTCATGAATATTGAAAATCTGCGGAGGGAAATACAACCTAAATAATAATTATAATAAATTATAAAAATACAAAGTATATATACTTTTCAAAGAAAAATAAAACGTAATTATTTGAATTAATACTGACAATATACTTAACAATTTTAAAATAATAATAATAATAATAATTGGAAAATTATTGGAATATTGGACATTTTGAAATCATTTTAGTTTATTTTTAAAACCATTAAATTATTTTGATTGTACAGTTTCATGAATATTTATTATTATTATTATTAACAATAATAATAATACTAATGAAAATTCAAAATATATATTTAAAACAAAAATAAAACTGAATTAATTAATAATGTTTTCATGAATACTATCAATGTGTTTTACAATTTCAATAATAATGAGAATAATAATGTGTAATTATGACATTATTAAAAAAACATTCTTGGATTATTATTGAAAATTATTAAATAATAATTTAAGTTTATTTTTTAAACCATTCAATTATTTTGATTGTAACATTGTACATTTTAATGAATATTGAAAATGTAAAAATGAACAATTATTGCTATTCATATTATTATTAATGTTGTCAAATAATGAACAAATATTTACAAACACATTAATGGGAATGACAGCATGGATTAAAATGAAAAGAGGGTTTCAAAGTACTAGAGTAAATAATAGTTTTCTTCTCAGAATCTTAGTGTGGATGGGTATTTTAAATCTTTTAATTCGGTTTGTATTGTATGAGATAGCACCCTTAAAATATAGGGAATCAAAAAAACAATCACAGCCATGGATGAATGATGAAATTTACATTACTGCATTTAGCAGACACTTTTATCCAAAGCAATTTACTGTCAGGCTATACGTTTTTTGTCAGTATGTGTGTTCCCTGGGAATTGAACCCACGACCTTTGGCGCTGCTAACGCAATTCTCTACCACTGAGCCACAGGAACACTTAAGGAAACTGCGTACTTCAAGGAAAATTTGCAGAAGGGCTGACCGAAAATGGAAGAAAGGCAGGTTGCAAGCATTATTTGATATATTAAGAGAAGCTTTGGCAAATTTTCAGTCTTTCAGTATTAATTGACTAGGGCAGGGGTGCCCAAACCTGCTCCTGGAGATCGACTGTCCTGCAAAGTTTAGCTCCAACTCTGATCAAACACACCTGTCTTGAATGTTCAAGCGATCCTGAAGACATTAATTGGTTGCTTCAGGTGTGTTTGGTTAGAGTTAGAGTTGAACTTTGCAGGACAGTCGATCGACAGGAGCAGGGTTGGGCACCCCTGGTCCAGAGCCTACTCAAAAGATGTGTGAGAATTTTTTGTAGTGATGGCGAAGTGAAGCGTTTCAACCAGAAAAGTTGAAGTGGCGAAGTGACACAACACAATTGAATCGGAAAAGGGTTCATTACTCTGAGCTTTTTAAAACTGTTCATGCTATGGACATCTAGTGGTCTTAAAATGAACAACGCCTTCCAAAGTGCTGTGATTCATTACAGCTGCTGGTTTCACATCTGGTTCCACAACTGATTCCTTGTTTTAATTTATTGTATAAAAACAATGACCATTGTTGAAGTCATTCATTTGTGTCGGTGTACTGCCACTAAAATAAATCAAACATAAACTCATGAATTAAATCTGTGATCTGTCAAAGGCAAAGTTCATTTGACAATAATATATAAATTAGAATAAAAAGAAAACAATGCTAACGCATTATAATGTAATACAATGTAAAGGAAACGGCGCTGAGGTTTGCTTCGTCTGAACCATAGACTGAAGAAGTCACGTGGTTTTCAGGTGAATGAAGCTTCGGACGTCATAGATCACGTGCTTTTGGCAAAACGAATCAAGCTCCGATACAGTGCTTCGATGTAAGATGTTTCGTTTTTTTATACAAGCTTCGAAGCCTCGGTGTCGAACGTCACATCACTATTTTTTTGTAAAAAAAAGTCGATAATCTTCGGTCACAGATTATCTCAGTAACGACCTTTCATGCAGAGTTAAATTATCAGAGTTAATTTTGTAGTTTTGAACCTATTTCTTTACCTCAGTTGGAGCATATATTAAGGCACATTAGACTGGCTGCTCATCCGTTTGATCCTCTTCCTGTTCCTGATCCTCGGCTGTTGTTAAATTTGTTTGATATTTTAGGTAAATCTATTCAATCTTTTCTTAATAGTAGTTTAATTAACTACCTTTCTTATTGAAAAGTTTAGACAAGGTTGTTCTGTCCCAGCTTGCATCATATTTAGATATGAATGCTGTTATAGATATGTTCTTGTCAGGTTTTAGGTCTCTTCATAGTACAGAATCTGCCCTTCTTAAGGTATTTATTTATATTTTTTGGCAGTTGATTCTGGAAAGGTAGTTATTCTTATTTTACTTGATCTCACAGATGCTTTTGATACTGTTGATCATGGTATTTTATTGCAGCGTTTGGAAGATGTTGGTGTTAAGGGTACTATCTTAGAGTGGTTTAAATCATACTTAAAAGATAGATCTTTCTCAGTTTGCCTTGGAGATTTGTGTTCGACATCAGCTAAATTACGTAGTGGTGTGCCACAGGGGTCTATTCTTGGGCCTATTTTATTTTCATTATATATGGGCCCTTTGGGCTCAATTATTTGTAAATATAATATTATGTATCATTTATATGCAGATGATACCCAGTCATATATCCCAATAGATCCAAATGCATCTCAATCTTTTGATGGACTTGCTCAGTGTTTAGGTGAGATAAGAGCCTGGTTGCAAGCAATTTTCTTCATCTTAATACTAATAAGACTGAGTGTACTGTATTTGGACCAAGGAAATTGTAAGTAGGTTGGCCTTTATGAAGATAAGTGTTTCAGATCATGTTAAGAATTTGGGTGTTATAATGGATACAGATTTAGTCTTAGATAAACAAGTCCCGTATTCTTAAATATTCTAAGAATCCTTTTAGAGAGCTCCTAATTTAGCTTAAACATTTATAACTAGGAGTCTTAGCTTAAAAGTGATTCAGGACCAATCTGAGAGCAACTCTGAGCGAGGAAAAGGCACAAACTTGTATCTTAGTGAGAAGGTGGGGCTGACCCCGTTGCTAGATATGACACAGTCTTTTGAAAACTGTGATTGGTCGGTTGGCCAAGAAGGAAATAAAAGAGCACTTTTAAGAGTAGGGTTTATTATAAGCCTTCACTTTGAAATTACAGGCAATTTTTTCCTGTTTTACCTCACTCTCTCTCTCTTTCTTTCTCTTTCTCTCTCTCTCACTCACACACACACACACATTATAAATGTATATATATTCTTTAATTTGTATTTACCATGCTGTCATGCTTAACGTATTTTATAGGAAATGAACAGCGACACAATACGTTTCTGAAAGTGCTGTCAGGTACAGACCCAAATCATCACTGGGATGCATAGTTGCATTTTTTCCAGTAGCCAAATATGTTAATGCAGTTAATGTAGTGATTACGTCCATTTCTGGCGCTATGACATTTCTGCGCGGTGTCTGAGATGTTAGCGTGTCTCAAATAAGATTGGTCACAAACATGACAATCACAAACAATCACATCACAATCACATCACATCACATCAAACATCACAAACAATCTAATGTGTAGCGTCTTATTAACTCACTGTCATGCATTGTGTGCAACACATTTCTTCTCCTTCATGTTTTATCCATTATCTCCACTGCTAAAGAAACTCTTAAGCCACTTAAAAGGTTTAAGATGCTTAATTGAATTATTATTTTCTTTACAAGGACCTTTTCTTTAATTTTAATAGGAAACACCCACATTTCTAAAAATTTTCTTCGAATATTGTTACTGGGAGCAACTCTTAGCACTAAGATTTTTCATGAATACGGGCACAGGTTTCTAGTGTTGTGAAGGCTTCCTTTTATCAACTTATTTACTTTATCAACAATTATTTCTAAACTGAAATCTATTCTTTCTTTTAAGGATCTGGAGACTATTGTTCATGCCTTTGTGTCATCACGCATCGATTACTGTAATTCTGTATATATAGGTATTACACAGGGGCAGTTATCTCGCTTCAATTAGTACAAAATGCTGCTGCCACACTTTTGACTTGTACAAAGAAGAGAGAGAGGATTACCCCAGTTTTAGTTTCTTTACACTGGTTGCCTGTAGAATTTAGAATTATATTTAAGATTTTGTTGATGTTTTTAAAGCGTTGCATGGCATTTCCCCAAAATATATTGCTGACCTTTTAATTCCTTATCAAAATCCAAAAATTTGAGATTTTCGAATCAGATTATTCTTCATTTTCCTAAAACAAGATTAAAATCTAAGGGTGATAGGGCCTTTTCAGTGGCTGCTCCCCGTTTATGGAACCCTCTCCTAACTTTTAGAGTCGATTAGAGGGATCAGGTTAGAAGAAGAAGAAGATTTTTTTATTTGTCACATACACAATTATACAGAGTATAACCAGCAGTGAAATGTGTTCTCTGCATTTAACCCATCCAAGTGCACACACACACCTGGAGCAGTGGGCAGCCGACACTGCGGCGCCCGGGGAGCAGTTGGGGGTTTGGTGCCTTGCTCAAGGGTCTCACCTCAGTCGTGGACAATTCCTGCCGGAGCCGAGATTCGAACCCACAAACTCGGCTTACAAGTCCGACGCTCTATCAATTAGGCCACGACTGCCCCCGTTATGAATTGTAATGTTGAATTTTGTTGAATTGTTGTTTTGTGACTGTATGTAATAATGCTGGAAAGCACTTTGGTCAATAACAGTTGTTTTAAATGTGCTATAGAAATAAAATGTGTATTGTATTGTATAATATCATACAGACTATGCTATATTAATTATATTAATCGATGGTACTTATGTATATTTTATGTAAGTCTTTTTTTAAACTTAAGTTACAACCCAGACATCTTTAGTTTTGGCAGTTTCTTTCAGTTTCATTCTCAAATAAATGCACACATGGATGTATTGAGAGCTCAAGCTTTCAGTGCCAAGTACACAAACACACATAAATACTGTTATCAAGCTGCAGGGCGTTCATTGACCAACACACACGACATCAAAATGCTGCACCCACTGAACCCACCTGCCCACATACACAGGCCTGTCAGCGCAGAGCCATTATTCCGAGGCGCTAAACTGAAAGGAAAGAGACAGACGCGGAGCGCACAAACCCGTGGAATATAATTACACAATCACCCTCATCCTCTTTCCCTCTGTCACCTCTGCTTTCTCTCCTCAACTTGATAGATCCACTTGGAATGAGCAATTCCCTGCTGCCGTTACACAACGGTCTTTGAAAGGGTATCTTTTTTTCCCGTTTACTTGGGTTGTAAATAACAGATTTTCCTTACTCTGAGACTTCTGGGAGTTGGGTTAACGTTTGCCCCTGCTGGTAAAAGTCGTAACTAGGGCCTACGCCATAACATAATTCATTTGAATTTATTAAATTAATGTTCAATTAAATAAATTAACATACTTATAAATATTATATGTTATTTATTTAGTGACATTTAAATTTAGTGACATTTAAATATAATATAATAACAATCTGCCTGCAAAAAGGTGTACGTGTATATTTATTATGCATAGGGGTAGAGTGGGGGAAATTGCCCCCCTAATGTTTTTCCCAAAATAACCACAAGATAAAGTCAGGATCAATTGTATTGTAACCATGGACTACGTTGACAAGAGTGATGTAGAATTTTTCACCGTGAAGTTTACACTAGTGATGAAAGAAAATAGATTTCACAGTAAATGATCTAATTTTCAGCAGTAAGAAAAAGTGTTTCAAAGCTTGTTGTTTTGTACAGTTATATATTATATGACAACAGTAGGGCCTGTAGATAGAGAGTACATGTTATTTAATAAAAAATATAATAATATTTTCAGAATGACAAGTTTTTTTTCTCAAAAATAGTGTGTGGGGTAAAACGCCCCCAGGGGGCAATGGGCAATTATTGTAGTTATTCTGTTTTGAATAACAAATCCTTTGTTTTTCCATCATCAAATTAATTCTAATTTACTTCTAACTAGTTGGTTGAATAAAAATATTTGGACTTTATATTTAAAAATGACATCAAGTTAGCATCAGGTAGCTAGCTTTTTTTATAGACTATTAACATTTTGTAATTCATAATTGTTCTTTTTTAATTTTAAGCTAAAACTGCCTGTACTCTGATTTTGCAGTAAATGTTTAAAGCAAATTGCTTTCTCAGACTGGAGGGGGGGCATTTTACCCTACCCATGAGGGCATTTTGCCCCATAGATGATGATAACTTTTCTGAACACATTTAACTTTTAAGTTTTGTTTAATTTAAATGTGAGGGCGAGAGTATTAGTCCGAACACAGTTTGCGAACTGCGTCGGGCCACAGATTTGTCTCTCAGGGCTGCCATAGACTGGCCGATTGATTTAGCGTCTCCTTGGCAGCCCTGAGATACACTTATGGTTAAATTTGAGTAACATTAAAGGAAAAGATAAGAACTTCTTTATGGATGCTCCCATTTCTCCCTCTGGCCTCTTTGGCGATGCAGTGAATTCGGTTGTCGAGAGATTTCAGGAATCAGCTAAGCAAGCGGCTGCATTCCAGAAACTCCTCCCCCGCCGTATTCATATCTCTGGGACTGCTGAGCAGGAGCAGCATCAAACATTCTAAATCCAGCTCCCCCACCGTGTGCCACACAAAAGCAGAGCGTGGCTTATCGTGCTCCCCCACATAAAGACTGGGGACACGGTAAACACAATCAACCGCAGCCTTCAAAGGGTAAAACGGATCTGAGGACCATTAATAATTCTAAGAAGGCTGCGGGGAAAAGGTCCTGACGCCCGAGGGCTCAGGCCAGTGAAGTAGAGGGGTTAACACCTCATTTTGCGGTGCCCGTCTCCCTTCGATGTCCTCAGGGGACCGGTCTGCCAACCCTGCCACCTCGTGTGCTTCAGGGCACAGCGATCTCCGGCGAGCGCATATCCCAAGGTCCACCCAGAAACGTAGTGGCCTCAGGATGCCCGCCCCCTCTGAGGAGGGTTTCAGAGCGGTCAGCTAAGACGCTTCCTGCCGGTTTACCGCTTCAGGACATCGTTCTGACTGCACAAATACATACAAATCCAGGAACCAGTCTCGAGAGGCTGGTACCTCTAGTAGTATTTTTGACAGCATGGAAACTTCTACCAAATATATCTCATTGGGTCCTGCAGACTATACAGATCAGATCCGAGAACTGGTTTGTTACGATAGAACTCAAGGACGCATACTTTCACATATCCATCCTTCCGTGTCACAGGAAGTTCCTAAGGTTCAGGGCAAAGCATAACTTAGCAATATCACCCCGCACTTTCATGAAATGCGAAATGCAGCCCTGGTGCTTCTTCGGCTTCAGGGCATTCTCATTATGAACTACATCGACGATTGGTTGATTCTAGCTCAGTCGCATCAGTTGGCAGTTCGGCATCGAGATGTTGTTCTTGCCACATGAAAGAGTTGGGGTTACGGCTAAACGCCAGGAAAAGTGTGCTTTCTCCACTACAGAGGACCACTTTCCTGGGCGTGGTATGGGACTCAACGTCGATGCAGGCACACCTGTCACCGGCACGTATAGAGTCCATCCTGTCGCTGTGAAAAGAATAAGGCTAGGCCAGTCACTCACTGTCAAACTGTTTCAGAGACTGTTAGGTCTTAAAAGGCAACCCCTTTCGCATGATCAACCTGCTCCCGGGAGTACTGGAGAGAGTTCGCCGGGACCGGGTCCCACTACTTCTTAATGCCCCGCGGTGGCCGGGCAGAGAATGGTTCCCAGATCTAGTATCCCTTCTCGACGGGCCTCCTCTGGAGCTCCCCGTCAGGAGGGACCTTCTGTCCCAAGTGGGGGGGCTTGATATTTCACACCCATCCAGAACTATGGAAACTGTGGGCTTGGCCTCTGAGTGGGCCCAGCTCATAGACACAGGTCTCTCAACCAAGGTTGTTGAGACCATTCTCCACTCCAGAGCTCCATCCACGAGGAAACTTTATGCCTTGAAGTGGAAGGTTTTCAGAAGTTGCTCTTGCTCTTGCTCTTGCTCAGAAGTGATGCAAACTTCTTGGAGTGTGCAGTTGGTCCTCACTGCACACATTCGTCAGATTTTATTCTTTAGACATGGACCCCAGGTTCCCAAGTGCTCTCGTCCTAGAGTTGCTCATTAGATTCACACAGGACAGGCACTCGTCGCTATGGTGGTGTTACATTAACGTTCCCCATAGCGTCTGAACTCTGACGCAATGGAGTTCCCTTGAAAGGGAACGTTCGGTTATGACTGTAACGCTGCGTCCATATCTCCTTCGTGCCTGTAGGGGACTTGCTCAGAGTTTTAAGCTAGTGACAGCTTCGTTTGGCCAGGATTTATAGCTTCCTGGTTCGTGACGTCACCCGCTCATAAAGCGTGCGCACGGATTATGAATTGGTGGGTACGGATTCAAAAACAGAAGGTACGGTTTACAAAATCTGAGCGTACGGATTGGAAATTTGTGGGTACGGTTTATTAATCCATGGGAACAATTTGTTAAACTGAGAGAACAGTTTAAAAATTCTTGAGCACGGTTTATAAACTGAGGGGACAGATTGCAAAAACATTTCCACGGATTGTTTTTTTTTCTCCTACAGGTTACTAGCCGGGCTCCGTACTATTTGTCTATTGTAAAAACACACACAAATACATCACAATACATATATTTGAGTTAGGAAATAATTCAGATTGTGTATAGGCTACATGAAAATAATCTTTATTTAGGCTGTAAATATGAAAATAATCTTTATCTAAAACTGTATAAAAATGTATTTCAAAACATATTTTATTGGATATACACTCAAGCGCTTCATATAAATCATACAGTACAAATATTTTACAGTAATCAAAATGCGTACAGTGCAAATACAAGAATATGAGTGATAATAGAAAGAAACAAATTTGATGAACCTGTTTCGAAATCTTTTGATTTTAAATTTTTCAAAACAAGTTCATCAAGTTAACTAATTTTAAAGCATGTTTACACTTACAAACAAATATACAGTGCATTGACAGAGATGTGTTATTTAATAATCACAAATATATTAAGTATTCAAGGAATCAGATGATCATATAATAACTCAAATGTGCAGCGTGTAGACAGAAGTTACACTACAAATGTAAATAACAATGATGGCTCATTTAAAGGCTGAGGTTTCTCAGTTTCCTCGTTTGACCAACATGCAGTGCTTTCGGCTTTTGTTGGCTCCTTGGACTTTACAAAACACAAATGTTTTGTAAGGACACTATGCACTGAAATTCTCACATTATACATGATTTTTGTCCAGTTAGCCTATTGCATCATGAACATGTTGATTCCATGACAAGGCGCTTTTGAGGGCTACAGGGCACCAACTTGTTGTAGGGTACAGAAGACAGTGGACTGTCCTGAACCTGAAAAAAACAGAACAACATTAGCTAAAAACATCTTAAAGGTATAGTATATAGTATAAATTATGTAATTAATTGCTCACTCTTATGTCGATACAAACCTGTAAGACATTTTTACAAATATATTTTTGATTAAATCCGAGAGCTCTCTGCCCCTCCATAAACAGCAAGGGTCCTACCACAATCAAGGCACAGAAACGTAGAAAGGACAAATTAGTAAAATTACAGTTGAACCACTGATGTCACATGGACCATTTTAACGACATCCTTACAACGTTTCTGTGCCTTGATCGTGGAAGTACCCTTGCTGTCAATGGAGGGTCAGAAAGCTCTCAGATTTCATCAAAAATATCTTAATTTGTGTTCTGAAGATGAACGAAGGTCTTATGGGTTTGGAATGACATGGGGTGAGTAATTAATGACAGGATTTTCATTTTTGGGTGAACTAACCCTTTAAATGCATAATATTCACACTCTATAGTGAGTTTTTAAAAGTCATAGATTTAAAAAAATGTACAAAGAAAAGGATTAGTTTGTCTTATGGGTTTGGCTTCAAGCCATGGTTGAAGTTTGAGAAATCTTAAGCAGGAACTGAACTTTACTGGGGTCTCAAAAGCAAGTGTGCATTATCTCTTGAGGAAAACACAAAACCTTTTAGCCTGTGAAGAGTTTGGCAATATATACAGACAAATGTATTCAGATTAAGCAAATTAAGATGTACGAGGAAGTGCTTTTAAACTGTCCTTAAGAGATGTCTGCTCACGAAATGTGTAAGCATGGATCTATGGTGATAACAGAAAAAGCTTGGATGTTTAATGCTAGCACAGGCAGAAAGATGTGTGAGAAGATACTGAACTCACTGTGGCAAGCATATTTTACAGATAAACATACAAATATTAGCATGAAATTAGATTTCAGGAACTTTAGTAGAAGGATAACATGATTTTACATCAGTTAAAGCGGCTTTATCTTACTTTAACTTAATTTTTCTGATAATTTGTCTTGAATGAACAAAGGAAAGTGGAGTTAGCGGCAGTATGCGTCATCTTTTAGTCATAAATAATAAATATGTATCCACAGGGCCTGTGGGTGTGTGAAGGTGTGTGTATGACTAACCTTGACGGATCTTCATCTTTAATAAAAACTCCTTTTAGCTCAACACTGTTCATTTTATTCTCGAACCATCCATAGCTGAGAGTCACCTTCAGTGTTAGAGGCCGAGAAACAAACAGGAAGAATAGATAACATGTTAGAATTGAAAAGTAGTCTGATTTTAACTAACCATCTCATTTTGGCCCAAAATGTGTTTTGACAGCTAAAATATTAGGATTCAGTTATATGAAGAAAAATATTAGCGTCCAGTTCTTTGTGGTAAAAAAATTAGCCTTCAGTTCATTAGGTAAATTATTAGCATCTAGTTGTTTTTGTTAAAATATCAGCATACAGTTCTTTGAGGTAAAATATTAGCCTTCAGTTCTCTGTAAAATATTTAGCATCCAGTTTTTTGTGGTAAAATATTCACACTCAGTCCTTTGTGGTAAAATATTAGCATCCAGTTTTTTGTGGTAAAATATTAGCATCTATATTTTTATGGTAATATATTAGCATCCAATTCTTTGAGGTAAAATATTTGCCTTCAGTGTTTTGAGGTAAGTTGAAGCATCCAGTTCACTGTTTTAAAATATTTTTTTGTGGTAATATATTAACATCCTGTTCCTCGTGGTTAAATAGTAATGCTCAGTTCTTTGTAGTAAAAAATTGTATCCAGTTTTTTGGTGGTAAATTATTAGCATCCAGTTTTTTTGTGGTAAAATTTTTGCATCCAGTTTTGGAAGTGAAAATTTGCCTTCTGTTTTTTATGTAAAATAGCCTTCAGTTATTTTAAGATAACATTTTACTGTCCAGTTCTTTCAGCTAAAATATTAATATCAGTTATTTGAGTAATCTTTAGCATACAGTGGAAAGAAAAGAAAAAGAACATTCTCTGAAGAAAACCTGAATAGTTTTTGTCTGTGCTAATGTTGCAACATATGCTAAGTTGTTGTGAATGCTTGCCTGAGTGATCGTTAGCACTTTGCTAGGTGGATGCTAAGGTATTCTAAGTTATTGATATGGTGCTGGTTCAAAACATACTTAGAAAATTATTCTGATAATTTATTTTCGACATATAGCATGATTCGAGCTGTGGTAAAGTTACCGCTGTATGCTAAGGTGTTGTGAATGTTTGCCTGAGTGCTTGCTAAAGTATTGCTAGGAGGTTGCTTACTAGCCTAAGTCAAAATATACTTTTGTCAAAAGTCAAAAGATGCTATCATTAATTTCCATACCAACACTTTAATACTTAAATAAGCAATACTAACAGCCACCACTAAAAGATCTCACTTGTTTTGGGATATCACTAGGGGCAAGAAGTAGTAGGTTTTCCAGATGAGAGTGGAACATGTTGCTGTGGACCATTGAGATTCCCAGATGCCTCTCAACTATAAAGCCCACCGTACAGTCATCAGGTAACATGATCGCAGCGGAGGTCTGCTCGAACCTGGGACCACTGGAAATAGAGAAATGCGACTAAAACATAAACTCTCAATTTAGATTCATTGCTGTCTAGGAGAAACAATTGAGGTCAAGGCACAAGTACCAACATATGCATGAAATGGCCTCAGAATCAAAGTCAAACACACACACTGAATCAGGCTTCACCTTGCCCAGGGTGCCATCTTCTCTGCCAGCTTCCTGTTCAGACAGAAACCAGCTCCTCCTGTAGCGAACCAGAAATGGACGTCCCTCTGAAACAAAACAGAGCCAACCAGTCAGTTTCCACATCAGCTCTATAAATTCTGCACATACATGAAAATTTCAAGAAAATATCTTGCATTTCCATGTCTTATCACTACAGTTCCTTATGATTAAAGAATTAAGCCTGTAAAACAATCTGAAGTCCTAGTGGTGCAATCGGTCAGTGTGTGATAGTTGTACAGCAGAACATGTGGAGACTCGCTGAGGTTTTGAGTAAAACGCCTCACCTAACGAAGGTATTTAAGCAAAAAGACTTGCAGATGAACCTCAAAGCAGGTTTCTCAGAAAACTTTGAGCAAAGGGTAAAACACAGTAATTCTTACATTTCATACATTTGAAAAAAAAATACTTATGGGAAAATTATATGATGTACAGTAACTATGTAATTTCATATATTTGAACTAAAATATTCATTTATAATATTAATGTATAATGTAAAGTGTCACGTATTTTTGTTTCCTGAATTATTTAGTGCTCATGAATGAATCGGTTTAATTAATGATTCATTGGCTCATTCATAAAAAACGTTCACCTCTGTTGTTCCAGCATGATTCCACATTTTTGAATGAAGCGGTTGAATGAAAGTTTCATTGGCTTATTCATATAGACGATCACTGTTTTGTTTCTTAATGATGCATCGTTTTAAATGAATGGGTTGCATGAATGATTAAACGATTCTATTCTAAAGACACTTGTCTTCATTCCTGAATGAATCTATGCTTTTGAATGCATTAATTGATTCATTGACGTTTGTGGCCACCCACTGGTGTAATGTAACATATAAAAGAGTCAAATGCCCACTACTAATGCCAAAACTTCAAATTTCATTCCATTTTAATTGTTCTATTTCCTTCAATTCAAATTTAAATCCCTTTTTAAACCATGAATTTCTCTTTCTCTGTAAGCGTTTCACTGCTCTTCATTTATTGGCTTTCCTGAAATTCTGAGAAAGTTTGTTTTCCTATGGGATTCTGTGGAGCATCATAAATTTGACCATTACAATCTACCGTTTATCCCTCCCTTCATTCCTCCATGTGGCCGTTACCCTCAAGGTAACACGCAGCACTTTTCTGTCCTCTCATCCTTTCGATCGTATTCCTCCCCTGTAGGGAGCTGTGGCCTATCCAGCCAGACATATAAATGTGGACATAAACAACACAGAGGACACACAGAGAGGCAGACAGGATGGATCAGGATGTGTTCACCAGAACGAAACAGCAGTTTAGATTCAGCAGGGCTTTGAGTGTCCAACTGAGAAAAATGAAACAGACAAAATATATTTGTAGAGACGAACACCTGAACTAAAAAAGGAAAAGGGGGAAAAACATATTTTTTTCTTTAACTTAAAATGTTTTAAAATAATATATACACTCAGCGGCCACTTTATTAGGTACACCTGTTAAAATGCTTGGTAACACAAATTGCTAATCAGCCAATCACATGGCAGCAACTCGATGCATTTAGGTATCTAACGGAAACGGAAGCTACAATTCGCACAGGCTCACCAAAATTGAAGAATAGAAGATTTGAAAAAACGTTGCCTGGTCTGATGAGTCTCGATTTCTGCTGTGACATTCAGATGGTAGGGTCAGAATTTGGTGTAAAGAACATGTCTCGAACGGAGATGTGGGGTGTGACACCTCTGGTGTGACTTTAAATGCAGACCTTGAGCCAAAAATTCATCACCAAACACCAACGACTTGTACATAAAGGTAGAGTCATTTAATACACTTAAAAACTGTTGCAACGGAGGTGGAAATAATTTTTTTAAGTACATTCATTCTTTGTTGCCACAGTTTGAAGTGCCTTCTCTCTTCTAAAAGAAGGGGTGTCCAGTACTTTTGTCCAAATAATGAATATACAAGTCATTGTGTTCAGTGATTAAGTTTGGCTCAAGGTCTGCATTTAAGTCACACCAAGGAGTTAAGGTGGGGATTAGGACTTGTCTTTTCCTGCACAGATGTCAGTGGTTCTAAAAGTGAAGTGACATGATATGTCACATGAATTATGTATGTTATTATAATTAATTTTTTCTATTGTTCCTAGATATCTGTTGACATAGTTGCCCATTAGTACTGCAGGCCTGGAGGAAAACATAACAGAAGATACATGTTTTCCCTAAATATCATGTTATTTCAAGTACAATCAGAGAGCTACAGATGATATTACAGTATCCTTCAGAAGAAAAAAATAAGTTAAATTTACCCTGATTTTCAAATTAAATACATCTTCAAATAATTCCCCCCCCGGCTCTTAATGCATGGCTTTTCCTTCTGGAGCATCAGTGAGTGTTTTAATCTTCTGTAATAGTTGCATACGAGTCCCTCAGTTGTCCTCGGTGTGAAAAGATGATCTCAAAAACATACAGTTATTGTTGAAAGGGTTCAAATACAAACAAAACTGCTGGAAAACTATAGAATTTGTGGACGGAAGGATTTTTCTGAAGAACAGCAGGAAGTTAACTGTTCAGACAAACAAGGAACTTAATGAACAACTATCACTAAACAAAAAAAACACAGCTGAGGATCATTCAGATAACAACACAGTATTAAGAGTTAAGCGTATGCAAACTTATGAACGGGGTCATTTTTATAAATTCAACTATTATTTTCTCTTGTAGACTACATGTATTGTATTCAGTTCAGTACTAAATAAACAATAGCATGCATAATCCTCTTATTTTGGTAAAATAATTAACATTTTGCAGATTCTGAAAGGGGGATGTAAACTTTTGACCTCAACTGTAAATATGAAGCAGACATATTGTTTTTGGCAAGTTTGGTGTCCTAATCATAAGACAAAAATTATAATTTTTTGTTTGGTCTTTCTTCCGAACGAACAGAGGTATATTCTGGCAGGCTGCAGACTTCATTTTTATTACCCAGGTGCCTCTGTGACCCAAGAGATCAGTAGAGCAGAGAAACAGAGGGAAAGAAGGGATGAGGAAAGCTGAACTGAATGGCTTGTCTGTTCCTGCAGACCTCACACAAACACACACTACTGCAGGAGCAGCTCCAAAGACAACATGACTACAAACACACACTCACACATTGAACATGATTGGATTAATTCCCCCGACAGTTTTTTCTCTCCGGCTATATGTTAAAAGAGCAGACAGAATTGTCCAGATCAATAAGCAATAAAGCTCTAATCACTGATTGATCCCTGAAGGAAAAGGCTCTTTTGCTACAAGTTCATGGCAGAAAAATGTTGGTAAGAAAACATCAATAAAACAACTGACCGTCTTATTTCCTTCCAGCAGCTCCTGGGCTCTCATTGGGCGATCCAGGCTTGGTTTTCCCACATAGATATCACTATCCGCTGGGAACGCCTTCAGGAGAGACAGAAGGGCTCCAGAGTTCAGATAGTTATCATCATCAACATGACATAACCACCTGTGGAAGCAAATAAATAAATAATAAAATCACAATATATTTTATCAATCTATATATCTATCCATCTATCTATCTCTCTATCTATCTATCTAATAAATAATAAATTGTAACATAGTTATATACATATATATATATATATATATAATATATATATAACAGACAGAAATGACAGGCATGTTTAATATAATTTGTTTTTATAAATTATTGATATTTGTAAATGTATTTATGGATGGATGGATATTACATTAAATAAACTAGATTTTATATTTGAAGAGTTCAGATGCAAAAGCCTCTAAGTGCCGTGTTTTCTTCTTAAATGGTTGTTTTTCTCAGGTTCATATCTCTATGGTCAGTTATTTTACGTTAATTGCAAAGGAGAGAACCTATTCATTGATAAAATGAATAAAAATGATAAATGAGCCTGATAAAAATGCTCCTTTTACAAGAAAATTTCAAACGGCACTTAGAGGCTTTTGCATCTGAACTCTTCAAATTTTTTTTTATGTTTCTTTGCATTTAAATGTTAAGTAAATATAAATATTAAAATGGTTTAAAGTAGGTTGTGAATTTGTGAAATAAATCAACAAAATAGTAAATAAAAAGTCAACATACACAATAGATACTATTAGAAAAGAAAAAAATCTGTACCTGCATATGAAAATAAATCACACCCATAAGGTCACATTATGTTAGTGGCCAACTCACTTTTTTTCAGAAGCCATGAAGTGGTCATACTCGGCAGCCATCTTGCAGGATAAAGCTTGATGACTGTGCTCCGGCGGGCAGTCTGTGACGATGATGTTAAATCCTGTGAGCAAAGACACATGCAGTGAGCTCAGGGCAAAATTCATAAGCTCAGATCAGTCCTGCAGAAGAAAGATGATCTACCTTCAGAGGAGATGTCTTCATCTGGACTGTCTGTGAAGATGTACGTCTGTAGAAGTGAAACATAAACATAAATTCATGAGGCAAAACCGGCTAAACCTGCATATTAATTCTGAAATGGCGCAATGAGAGCCTGGTGATCTTATGAGGACAAGTAACATCCAAACTCCCATCATGCACCGCTGCGAGACAACAGCTGGTGCACCAGGAGGCCTCTGAGCATCTGTGTTCCCGGTTTTTCCATTAGAACTCTACTTTGTAATTACCAATGTTGTCTCCAAGTGGGACGACAAAACTGCTGTTTATACAAAAGTGTCTTAAGACTACCGCTGAGATGGGTTGGCAAAATATGTTGAAACATTAAAAATATTAGAAAAAAATTATCTAAATGATTGTATGAGGTATGTTTGAAGCCACTTAAAATAGCCAGATGAACATTAAATTAACAAAAGTAAAAGTAAACAATGACAGTCAACACATTTTTATGTGTGTGTGCGCGCAAGTAAATAATTAAAATTATTTAATTAATAAAAATAAAGTTTATTATACTTTTTCATAATATTTATTTCCTACAATGGCTTTTTTAATATGAGTTCAACAGATTATGTCAATGTTTTCTATACAGGTACATCTAAAAAACTGTGAATATGGTGAAAAAGTTAATTTTTTCTTGTAACTTATTTTAAAAAGTGAAACTTTCATATATTTCAGATTCATTACATGTAAAGTAAAACACTTCAAAAAAAATAAATAATAATTTTGATGATTAGAGCTTACAGCTAATGATACTCAAAAATCAGTATCTCATAATATTATACATTTGAGTTTCAATAAATGACCATCCATACAGTATAAATTCTGGGTATCTCTTGTTCTTTGAAACCACAATAATGGGGAACACTGCTGACTTGGCAATGGTCCAGAAGACGATCATTGACACCTTCCACAAAGAGGGTAAGTCACAGAGAGTCATTACTGAAAGGGGTAGCTGTTCACAGAGTGCTGTATCAAAGCATATTAAATGCAAAGTTGACTGGAAGGAAGAAATTGGGTAGTCAAATGTGCACAGGCAACAGAGATGACCGCAAGCTTGAGAATACTGTCAAGCAAAGCTAATTCAAACACTTGGGAGAGCTTCACAAGGAGTGAACTGAAGCTGGAGTCAGTGCCATCAAGAGTCACCACGCTCAGACATCTTCAGGAAAGGGCTACCAAGCCACTTCTGAAACAGAAACATCATCAGAAGCATCTTACCTGGGCTAAGGAGAAAAGAAACTGGACTGCTGCTCAGTGGTCCAAAGTCCTCTTTTCAGATGAAAGTAAATGTTGCAATTCATTTGGAAATCAAGGTATCGGAGTCTGGAGGAAGAATGGAGAGGCACAGAATCCATGTTGCTTGAAGTCCAGTGTGAAGTTTCCACAGTCAGTGATGATTTGGGCTGCCATGTCATCTGCTGGTGTTGGTCCACTGTGTTTTCTGAAGTCCACAGTCAATGCAGCCATCTACCAGGAAATTTTAGAGCACTTCATGCTTCCTTCTGTCAAGCTTTATAGATGCTGGTTTTATTTTCCAGCAGGACTTGGCACCTGTCTACACTGCCAAAGGTACCAAACGCTGGTTCAATGACCATGGTGTTGCTGTGCTTGATTGGCCTGCAAACCGCCTGACCTGAAACCCATAGAGAATCTATGGGATGTTGTCAAGAGGAAGATGAGAGACACCAGACCCAACAATGCAGATGACCTGAAGACCGCTATCAAAGCAACCTGGGCTTCCATTATTACACCTGAGCAGTGCCACAGGCTGATTGCCTCCATGCCACTGCCGCATTGATGCAGTAATTCATGCAAAAGGAGGCCAACCAAGTATCGAGTGCCTAGAAATGAACATACTTTTCAGAAGCCTGACATTTCTGTTTAAAATATCCTTTTTTTATTGATCTTATGTAATATTCAAATTTTCTGAGACACAGAATTTTGGGTTTTAATTTTTTTGTAAGCCATTGTCATCGAAATTTCAAGAAATAAAGGCTTGAAATATTTTACTCTATGTATAATGAATCTATATAAAATATGGGTTTCACTTTCTGAAATGAGTGACAAAAAATGTTGACCTTTTTCACGATATTCAATTTTTTTTTAGATGTACCTGTATATAAAATCACCCTGCAGCCCAAGACTGGTTGCCCACAGAAGCTAAGCAGGTTTGAACTGGTCAGTGCCTGGATGGGAGACCTCCTGGGAAAAACTAGGTTGCTGCTGGAAGAGGTGTTAGTGATGCCAGCAGGGGGTGCTCACCCAGCAGTCTGTGTGGGTCCTGACGCTCCAGTGTAGTGACGGCCTGACGGCAGCGAACCCCCAACTGCTCCCCCGGGCGCCACAGCAATATGTCTGCCCACTGCTCTGGATGTGTGTTTACCGTGTGTGTGTGTGTGTGTGTGTGTGTGTGTGTGTGTGTGGTGTGTTGTGTTGTGTGTGTGTGTGTGTGGTGTGTGTGTGTGTGTGTTTGTGTGTGTGTGTGTGTGTGTGTGTGTGTGTGTGTGTGTGTGTGTGTGTGTGCGCGTGGATGGGTTAAAAGCAGAGCACAAATTCTGAGTATTTGGCCACACATCACTTCACTTTCACTAAATTAATTTATGCCTGGCTGCGCAAATCATTTTACTCCAGACTGTTTTCTGAATGAGGGACAATTCAAGGCAGGTTTTGTTAAAAAGTTCAAACTCAAGGATGATCACTTCCACAGAAGAGAAAGGCGGGGTGAGCAGTATGAAAACGTATGCGCATATTTGAGTAGGATACATTTTTTATCCGATAAGAAAAAATGTGCATAAACTACGATGGAAACACATTTACCAAATAAATTCCTCCATGCGCATCGAAAAAGTGATGTGACTTTGCGCTATGAGACGGGATAACTTTACTAACCAGTGGACTGATCTCGTTCACAGCATCCATATGCTGTTATGGTAATTCTGAAAAGCCTGAGTAAAGTCTGTCGTCAAAGTATTTCTGTATAATTGTCTTACACGACTGCGTTCCCAAACAGCAGGCATCCTCCTTTAAGTAATGACCGCATTTATTGTGTCTCGTTTGCTCGCTCTGAGGTGTAAGTAATTTATGTCATATATGAAATTATTAGGCCTTTATTCAGTGTCTTCTCCTATGTTCTTAGTGATATTTAGTGCCACAGTTTACCAAGAAGTGATGATTTTGTTCTCTTTGACTTGTTGGATGGAAAGTGTGCTTTATTAGCATATGTTTTATGCGAGATTCCATTTTTGCGCATAAGTTTAATTTGAATCTTTGGATGGAAACGTAGCTACTGCAATTTATGAAAGAAATCAATTAAATCTGTACATGGGAGTGTGTGAAAAAAAATCAGATGGTAACCCCCTTTGTAATCCTTAAAATTTTCATAAGTAACTGTAATTTAACTACACATTTTTTCTCAGTAACTGTAACTGATTACAATTACTTTTATTTTGTAATTAAAGTTTAGTTACATGTAACTAGTACTCCCCAACACTGACCGTCCTTCAGATGAGACGTTAAACTGAGGTCCTGACTCTGTGGTCATTAGAAAATCCTGGGATATCCATCGAAAAAGAGTAGGGGTGTAATCCCGGCATCCTGGCCAAATTGCCATTGGCCTCTGACCATCATGGCCTCCTAATCATCCCCAACACTGATTGGCTTCATCACTCTGTCTCCCCTCTCCACCAGTAAGCTGTGTGTGTGGGTGTTCTGGCACAATATGGCTGCCGTCGCATCATCCAGGTGGATGCTGCACACTGGTGGTGGTTGAGTAGCTAGCCCCTTACTATGTAAAGCGCTTTGAGTGCTTAGAAAAGCGCTATATAAATGTAAAAAATTATTATTATTAAAATATTAATTCAACAGACATTTTGCTTGAACTTACATTTTTTGTCATAATTGTGTTACATTTGTTACACAACAATGAATAGGCCTAATTCCAATTATGAATTACAAAATTATTATAGACCCTATTATTTAAAACCATAGGCCTATAATTATTAAAATTAGTATTATTAAACATAGGCTATTTAAAACATGACTTTGAATAAGTAGATATTTACATCCACGCATTTAGCAGAGGCATTTATGCCTCGACTGAAAGAGAAACAAAAGCAATTTGTCATGAGCCAATAATATACGCAATGTCAGAATGTAGATTATATATAATATAATATAATAAATGATGGTCTTCAGTGTTATTTGTAACCACAAAACCGAATTTAGCCTAAAAAAAGGTCCCTCAACCAACTGAGAGGAGCAGATTTAGGAGCCATTTCCTGCTAGACAGCGACGGATCCTATCTGTGGTCAGCCGCGACCATATTTCTCTACTCATCCGTTTTCTCACCTCACCCCTGCTTAGCCTTTAATGTTTCCCATGATGCAGTGGAGATGTCACTCTGAAAGTTTAGCTTCATTACGACGTGTAGGTGCTCCCGACGGCTCATATCGCAAGTCTACGTGCCGCTCCCGCCGCGGCCCTTGAGTACAAGCGGAATAATCGAAGCGTGCAGATCAATGGCCATCAAAGCCAATGGACCAGAGCGAGTGGAAACGGCCCGCTCAAACCCCGAGCTCCTTCATAAATCATAAGGGTGGATCTTTAGCGCTCATTTTGGATAAAGTGAAGCGGCTGATGACAGCGGCTTATAAAACACAGTCTGGAGTTGACTACACAAAGAGTGAAACAGCAGCACAACCGCTCATTAGCGGCATAATGAAGTGAGACTTTTTTGTATTCTCAACATGAGAGGGAATTAAAATAAGCACAAATGGGATGAATGGGATAGGAAAAAGGCAAACATCTCGGAAAAATGCTAATAATGTGATGGAAAAGCAGATGCATCCAAAACATTTTCTGATTATAATATGCTATCATATGCTCATATAGACATACATCACGAAAACAAACACTGAACAATAATAGTCTGTAACCGTGATAAATAACAAAATCTAACAATGAAAAAAAGTCTTTGCTCAGATGTCTGGTGGTTTTTTTGTTTTTTTTTCTGACATTGTTAAAAGTGCCGAACTTGTTGTTTCACACTTTGTTCCTGTTTGCCCAGCTTAAGACTTCCTCTGTAAAGATAGACTTCCGTTTTGTCATTTTTGCAAAACGCAGTCTGCGGCTGTCGCTTCCTCTTATTGGCACGGAGGCAAAGGGCACACAAACAGAAGCACCAGAACTGACAAGCACAAACAACATCATGTGCTTAAAAACCTGCTGTAAGAGCTTGAAATGTAATTTGAACAAACCCTAATCATAAGCATTAAACACTGTGAAATAACTCTCATGGTTTGTGGTACTTTCCAAAGAAATCTCATTTATGAATTCTGCCTGGCAGACTAAATAAAATGGTGAAAAAAACTCAAAGACTTACACAGAACAAGAGACTTAAAGGGGTAGATCACCCTAAAATTAAAATTATGTCATAATTAACTCACCCTCAAGTAGTTCCAAACCTGTATGAATGTCTTTGTTCTGCTGAACACAAAGGAAGATATTCTGAAGAATGTAGGAAACAGAGCAGTTCTGGGGCACCATTGACTTCCATATATATTGTTTTTTTCCTACTATGGAAGTCAATGGTGCCCCAAAACAGCCTGGTTACAAACTTTCTTCAAAATATCTTCCTTTGTGTTCAGCAGAACAAAGAATTCATACAGGTTTGGAACTACTTGAGGGTGAGTAAATGATGACAGAATTAAATTTTGGGTGAACTAACACTTGAAGCCATATCATCATACTAGAATATCATAGAAACACCCCCTAGCAACCACTAAACAATGTCCTAGCAACCACCTATGCTAAGAATTCCCTAAAAAAATAAGAATTACACATTTATAAACTTGAATATGACTTTTTTCTCAGAAATTTGAGTTTATATGTGTTTAGAAACTGAAATTCTGAGTTTTATCTCTCAAAAAGAATCGAAAAGTCAAAATTGTAAGATAAAAACACGTCATTGTGATAAAAAGAACAACAACAAAAAAAACAGAACTGCAAAATGTAAATATTGTATTATATTTTACAATTCTGACTTTTTTCTTTGAATTGCAAATTTATGCAGTATCGAGCAATTCTGAACGCACGCTTTTGTGATAATTTGCTGTTAATTGACCCTTCACGGGGAGCTTGATTGACAGGCCATCTGGCCAATCACAACGCTGAATCTGTCATTTTATCCGACAAACAAATCAGTCAGGCGAGTAGATTAACTTTGGTGGACATAAATTGAGAAAGGGTGTGCATTGACGTCTTTCCATGTTTGAAACCAGATACCTTCTGATGTTCATTCATGTTTAGTTCATGCTTTAAGTAAATATGAAAAGATGATTGGTTTATGTGGCGCTTGAACTGAGGCACTACAGTGATCTATCACGACACACTAAAGAGCCACAAAATGGTATTATTGTTTGAATTTCTATGAAATTCTATGAATTTCTATGAAGAATTATGACTTTGTTTCATACCTGAAGTAACCTGCTACGTCTTGTCTAACTGCGTTTTGTCAGTTTCCTCTTTGCTCTGCGATGTAATTTTTTACTGCATAAGAACATGTGTGGTGTGAGAGTGGCATGGCTTGTAAGAACAGTACTAATAACATAGCAACAGTAACAAAGGAGGGTGGGTTTTTGCGAAAGTTCAATTGTGAGAAAAATGTCAGAATTGTATGGTTAAAAGTCACAATGCAATTTTTATTCCGTGGTGGAGGAAAAATAAAACAGAACTGAAAAATGTAAACTCAGAATTCTGGTGGTTTTATCTCAGAAGTCTGACTTTTTTTCTTAGAATTGCAAGTTTATGGAGTATCATAAATCTGAACGCACATTTTTGTGGTAATTTGCTGTCAAGTAGCCTATAATTATGATACTGTATGATTCATTTAATTTACTTTTGCAAACTCACAATTCTGGTGGTTTTATCTCAGAAGTCTGACTTTTTTTTCTTAGCATTGCAAGTTTATGGATGATCATAATTCGGAACGCATATTTTTGTCGTAATTTGCTGTCAAGTTGCCTATAATTATGATACTGTACGATTAAATTAAGGCAGCGGCTATTTGCACTAAGTGTAAATAGCGATAGATGCTATAGCATATTTTCTTAGCGATATATACTATTTACACTAAGTGCAAATAGCGATGGATCTTTTACACAAGTGCAAAAGCGATGGATTCAGTTTACACTAAGTCAAAAAAGCATGGATTCTATTAAAACAAAATGAAAATAGCAATTGATACCTATTTACACTAAGTGAAAATAGCAGTATTTTTTTAACGATATGCTATTTACACTAAGTGGAAATAGCTATAGATTATATTCACACTATGTTGAAATAGCAAGATTGTCTGCTATTTATATACTACTTATTGCAAATAGTGGCAATTATTTGCACCTCAGTATTGTAGTAATTATAAAACAGTATGCAATAATAATATATTGAGTGAAAATTATAGTTTTTTTTTTCAAATTATTAAATGGATGCCACCTTACTGGGACAATAAAGCCCTCCCAACACCTACCCTAACCCTACCCCATACTTTATTTTAAACTTTTTTTTTTATTTACTTCATATTTATTGAAAATAAAGGCCTTTCCGATGCGATATGAGATTTGAAAAGGGAGAAAAAAAATTCAGCAAAAGGCGGTTGATCGCGTCAAAAACACACGCCTTACCACCTATGCCACTGAAACCAATATGAAAGAAGCGTCTTTTTTCAGTGTTGTGGGTGGAGTTAGTGTAAATAGCCTTTGCCAACAAGGCGGGCTATTTGCACTTAGTGTAGACACGCCGTTAATTTAATGTACTGTTGTCTGTACAGCAATAATTTACTTTTACTGTACAGTGCTAGAATACCCTATAAACAATCTAATGGGGTGTTTACACAACACCATTAAAAAAAAACTCGGAAAACCTTTTATGCGTTTTGGCCGTTCATTTATACAACAACAGTGTTTTAGGGGCCTGAAAATGTAACGATTTTAAAACGAGTTTCAAAATGTCTGTTTTTGAAGGCAATAATGATATCACCTTCATGCAAACTATGAACAAGTGAATTTGTGTAAATGCAAATATTACATGTCTATAGAAATGACATCGCTAACTACTGGCCTGGCATGCATAATACAGCGTTTTTAGTCATTTTTGCAAATCTATGTGAATGTGTATCATTTTGAACGGGTATCGCAAAACTTTTAAAATATGTTTTTAGTACAATCGTTGTTGTGAAAGCATACCCTAAAAAACACCCTAGCAATCATATGGCAATAGGCTAGCAATTGCATGGCAGGGGTGTTTTCAAGCACAACTCATCAGAACATTTAAATGTTGAGTAATCATATTTCAAATTAGTCATTTTCTCTACATAGAGGAAAAGGAAAAGCTGAATCTTCAAACTTGTGAACACACTTCCTCCTCACACTCACCATTTGCTCATATTCAAAACAGGAGCAATAAAGCAGAAGCAGGATTTTTTTTTTCTTATGTTTGAGAGCCATAATCTGATGCAAAACCTCAACATCAAACCCTTCCAGTTTCAGACTTTCAGAGTGGCAAACTGCTGAATGTTTGAGAGTCATTTCTTCCATGCACACACACACAGAGAGAGAAAAAACAAAAAACATATTAGTATGACCATACGAGAGTAATTTTAGCCCCAAGCGTTTCACATGCATTCTCTTTGATCGTACAAGTATTTGGATCAGCAGCATCACTATTTCACACTTGTCGTCTTATATTTAGAGTGATGGCTGCTGCTTTGAAAGTGTTACATCCTGAGTTGCACATTGGGAATTAGTTTTGACAAGCCACTCAGAGATAACACTCAGCAAGTCCAATCACTAACATCTTCCCAAAGTCCTCCTTGTGTTGTTAGCACCTGCCAAACCGCAAGTGTGTATGTGTGTAAGCATGTGTTAGTACGTCAGTCCGGCTTTGTTCTGCTGCTTAATGTCATGTTACAGCAGGCCAAAGTCAAATCCAATAATTTACATTTTAAATGGAGGTCCAAGGTTCAATAATTTTTTTAATCATTCTCTGTCAACTTTTGCTTTTTGGCAAGTATCAATAATAGCCACTAATTATGTCTTCCTTTCTCTGAATTACTGAGAGGGGCCAGGGTTCATTCATAAGCATCTTGTCTCATGCAACACAGATTTAAGCAACA